>CM064909.1:84871649-86071649 GCA_032727855.1 Quercus ilex subsp. ballota
TTAGTTTATATATATATATATATATATATTTTTTTTTTTCTTTTTCTTTTTTAAAAAGAAATCTTTATTTAGTAATGACATCTTCCATTTCAAGAACACAAAAGCTAACTGACGAGTGGCAATAGCGACAACAGATGATGTCAATTCAGAGTGGTAATGTTGTTTTAGTAATGTTGTTTGTATTTTTTGAAAATACGTATGGGTGAAAAAGTGTGTAAAAATACGTGTAATATTGTTTAAATACTAAAAACTGTTATTTAAACAATGGTAACAAACAGGCCCTAAATGTTTTATTTTCCCATCCTTTAATAGTGTAGGCATTCCATGAGTTCTTCAATAAATGGATATGTCTGAAATAGATATCACTAAAGTCAACAATTATTAATTAATTTTATTAAGAGTGCATTTAAAAAAAAAAGAAAAAAAAAAGAAAAGAAAAGTGCATTCTCAAAGTAAAATAAAATTTCCAATGAATTTTGTTTTATATTTGATGAAGCGTTAATACGTCAGTCAGATTGTGCAGACAAGAGTGGACTCCGGCCTGCAAGAACGTGTTCTCGAGAGTGGTCATCGGTGTGGTGCCTGCCACAATGGCTCCGATGCCAAAGTCAGTATCAATTGCTATTTGAGAATGAGCAATGTAAAGATAATAGAGCAAAATAAATCTCTCAGTGTGTATGTGTGAATGTACCTTCTTTTTGGCGATGTGGGGGCTATATATATGTTGCTGCAGCCTCTAGCCGTTGGGGCAGTTATGGTGGCTTTAGTGCCCTCCTGGGTAACGTTTTCTGGCCTCATAATGTTGCTTTAATTTACTCCAAACGGTCTGTACAGTTGGCCTTGTAACTATCCGGGGTGTTTATTGGCGGCATTGAATGAGGTGTTTACCATCGTCAGTGGAGTGGATACTCGTCCTTGAAGGCCCTTCTCGTCTGTACAATTGATCTCGTCTATACTTGATTTCGTCAGTCCCATCAGCTGCCCCCGGATTTCGTGGTCGTCGTGACATGTCATGACGACCAGGGAAGGTGAATAGTTTTTGGATTGTAAGCGGTTAGGTTTCCGTGCCATATTAAAGGCGTTGCGGCGGCGCCTTCTGGGTTGTGGCCTACGTGGCACACTTTGACTGGGGGAGTTAATGCTCCACATGATAGGACTATTGGTTTTCCCGGTGGTTCTTTGGTTTCCCAATTCTTGGTTTTAAACTTCCCCTTTTTTCACTTTTTCCTCCTCACTTTTTTCGAAAATCCTTCAATCATTGCTCTGACCATCTTCTTCGGCGATCTTACTCTGCTATTTTGTCCCAACTTCGTTCAACGGCGTGGTGGTGCTCTCCCTATTCATTGCTTTCTAAAGATACGCCCACTCTCTTGCTCCTTTCCATGTTTTTCCTTTCTTTGCTGTTACAACCTCGTTTCTGATTACTTTTCCCTCCTCTTTTCCTTCTTTTTCTTTGTTTTGTTCTTGCTTTCTTGGGGGTTTAGCTTATACTATGTCTTCTCTTCGGTTTTCATGGTTCGTATTTCTGAGGTTAGGACAATCTACCCATAAATTTCTTTTCTATTTGCTCGCTTAGGGGGGTCCTTAGGTGTTTTCTCTCATATTGAGAACTTTGTCTTTGAGGGCAATTTTTTGAGCGTACCATTGGCTGATTTGTTGCCCTTGCTTCGTCAGTCACTGGATTGGTTTGCCAACGAGGTGGGAGAGCGAAGGAATATGTCCGAGGTTAGGTCGAGCGAGCTCGAGACTGGGTTGTCGTCTAGCGGTGGCCTAGTGGAAGGGGATACTGCCATCTCTGCCCCTCTTGAGGTTAGGGATTTTTATGCTCTAGAAGAGAGGTGTGGGCTGGACGCTGACACACTTAGGAGATTTAAGGATAGATTTCAATTCCCAGATCGGGTTAGGGTTCGTCTGCCCAATGAAGAGGAACAGGCTTGCCACTTCTTCCCAGGCGAGGTTTGCTTTTATGAGTCTACCTTCGTCTGTGGGCTAAGGTTTCCCGTCTATCCCTTTTTAATGGAGTTGCTAGACCATTTTGGTATTGCTCCTGGGCAACTTATGCCTAATTCGTGGAGAATATTGGTCAGTTGTATGGGGATATGGCTGGCTGCCACGGACGGAGATATGCTTAGGGTCGACGAGCTCATCTATTTGTACCGTTTGAAAGCGTCAAAGGAGCACGGGTACTATAAACTGGTGCCTTGGGAGAGGAACACTAGGATCGTCAAGAAGTTACCCTCGTCCTTCAGATACTGGAAGTTCAAGTTTTTCTTTGTGTCTGGGGACGATTTTGAAACTCCCTCGGGCAAGGTTTGGGGTGATCTCCCGAGGTTGCATCGTCGGTGGGGAACCCCGACCTTAGGTGCGTCAATATTCCCTTTCATGCATTAATTTCCGGCGTGCTTGCCTTTATCGTTATTGATTCTCCTGTTTCTTCTTCTGTGCAGTTAAGAGACGGCCCAAATTGAAGAGCAGGTATAGGGAACGGGTTCAGAAGGCGATTGAATACGCGCAGACGATCGAAAGTTGGGACGACCTTGTAGATCCCAGGACACTTGCCTTCTAGTGTCTTGGGCCAGATCCGTCTAGTTACGTTCTGCGAAATCTTGAGATTGAGGGAAAAAAGAGTAAGTATTGAGTTCGTCAATATTTAACTTATACCCATCTCTTCACCTTTTTTTTTTTACTAGTGTTTCCTTCTTGTAGAGATGACGACAAAATTCAATAAAGACATGTATGCCAGGATGACGGCCAAGAAGGACGAGCCTCTGTCGAACTTGGGAAAAAAGACTATGCGCGTCACTAGGAAGAGTGGCTCTGTCCCTCCCGTTTCTTCCGTCAGCCCAATTGTGTCAGGGGTTGCGATGACGAGGACTGCTTCTCCCACGACTTCGGTGGAGGAGATCGAGGGTACTCCCATTTCCAAAAGGCCGAGGTTGTCCGAGAAGGAGAAGGAGAAAAGCGTTCCTCGTCCATCCATGCTCTGGACTGATGAGAGGCTGGCCGTGGATAGGGCTCATGAAGTGGTGACTGCCGCGGATCTAAAGGCTTTATCCAATGTTTCGTTCAATGACGTGGCGGCTCGCCACGTCCATAAGCTTGTACAGGTTAGTTCGTTTGTGCCACCCTCATTCTTCGTCTTCTTCTTCCTTTTATTTCTTTCACTGACGACTCTGAATTTCTTTATCCAGGTATTGGGAGAGAGCATCCATATTACTTCTGAATATCTTACCCAGGAGACGAGGGTGGCATCTCTTACGTCCAGGATGGAAACTCTGGAAGCGGAGAACTCCACGTTGAGAAAGAATCTTATTGACTCTATGGGCGAGTCTGCTTCCCTGAAGGAGAAAGTGAAGACACTGGATGACGAACTTAGGGTTGAGCGCCAGTTGACGCAGGAGAAGGATGAGCAGCTCTTAGGTGCTAAGGAGATGCTGAAGACGATAGCTGCAAGGTCGGTGGAAGCATTCCAGACTACTGACAAATATAGCACCATCTTGTTCAGCTGGTATTTCAAAGGATTTGAGCTCCTGAGGAGATACCTTCTAAAGCATCCTTTTGGGGTGGACATGGAGAAGTTGGACCTGGAGAAGTTAGACCAGGAAATGGCTGCTGACGAGGCCGCCCAATCTTCTGCCATTGTGCCCGACGCTCGTGAGGATGTCCCTGCTAATGACATTCCAGCTGGTGAAGATGATGCTGCCAACGCCTGATTCTGATACTTGTGAGAATTTCTTTTTCTTTTAGTGGATGCCCACCATGTTTTTTGGGTCAAGTTTTTTTTTTTTTTTTCGGAACAATTGCTGTTTACTTTATTTTGATAACAATATTGGCAACCCAGAGTTTACGGGTTTTATGTAAAAACAATGGTAATTGCCCTTAGTTTTGGGACTTTAATTAAATTTGTTGCATACTTACTTGCACTTCGTGACTGCCCACGTGTTTGTTGAGTTTTGCCTGACTCCATGTGTTGTGCTTAATGAAAGTTCCTTACTATGGCTTTCTTCTCTTTCGTCGGTAGTTTTAGTTGTTTCCTTGCAACTAGAACTTCTTTCGTTTAGGCAAATGGGTTGGGCGGCCGAGTTCAGCTCTTAGTTTTAATTCGTTGTGATACCATCGTTGGTAACTTACACCAGTCAAGGTGAAATCTTGCCATTTAGCTGTTTTATCACTTCAACCCAATTTTAGGGATTTTGTCGTCTATACTTGTACTCGTCAGTAACCTACATCCGTGATAATGGAATCTTGTCACTTAGCCACCTTTTTGACTTATACCTTTTTAAGGGTTTTTGTCTTATTTAATTGGCTTCGTCGGTAACTTACATCCGTCAAGGCGGAATTTTGTTACTTGGCCATTTTTGACTTACACCCACTAAAGGGATTTTGTCATTTTTAATTGGCTTCATCCGTAACTTACATCCGTCAAGGCAGAATCTTGTTACTTGGCCATTTTTGACTTACACCCACTAAAGGGATTTTGTCATCTTTTAATTGGCTTCGTCCGTAACTTACATCCGTCAAGGCGGAATCTTCTTACTTAGCCATTTTTGACTTACACCCACTAAAGAGATTTTGTCATCTTTTAATTGGCTTTGTCCATAACTTACATCCGTCAAGGCGGAATCTTGTTACTTAGCCATTTTTGACTTACACCCACTAAAGGGATTTTGTCATCTTTTAATTGGCTTCGTCCGTAACTTACATCCGTCAAGGCAGAATCTTGTTACTTAGCCATTTTTGACTCGTGTGGCTTTGTATAGTTGGCTGGACCTGTTTGCACGGAGACATTAGTTGAATAATTCATTTATTGACTTTAAGAACGAATACATTTACATGCTACATCTATTGATGGTATTTCTTCAAGTGCTCGATGTTCCATGGCCTTGGTAATCTTTGTCCGTCTAGATTCTCCAGATGATAACTGCCTTGTCTGGAGTAGTGAACGACTCGGTAAAGTCCTTCCCATGTTGGATTGAGTTTTCCTTGGGCGGAGTCTCTAGTGGCCGTTGTGACCTTGCGCAGGACGAGGTCGCCTATGCTAAGTCGTCTTAGCTTTACCCTCTTGTTGTAATAGTCAGTCATTTTCTGCCGGTAATCCATCATTCTATTGCAAGCTTTGTCTCTTACTTCGTCTAAACAGTCCAGGTTAACTCTTAAAAGATCATCATTGTCTTCTTCATCGAATGCTTCTCGTCTGGTGATGGTTACTCCAACTTCGACCGGGATCACTGCTTCGGTACCATAAGTAAGCCTGAAGGGAGTTTCTCCCGTTGGGGTTCTTGATGTAGTTCTATAGGCCCACAAGACATTGGGCAACTCTTCTGGCCAGGTCCCCTTTGCATCGTCCAGCTTAGTTTTGATGATCTCTAGCAATGTCCGATTTGTCACCTCCGTCTGCCCATTCGCTTGTGGATGTCCTAGGGATGAGAATTGATTTTTGATGCCTAGCCCTTAGCAGAAGTCCCTGAAGCCTTGGCTATCGAACTGTCGTCCATTGTCTGATATGATCGTCCGTGGTATCTCGAACCTGCAAATTATATTCTTCCACACGAAGCTCTGGATTCTTGCTTCGGTGATGGTCACCAGTGCCTCTGCTTCAACCCATTTCGTAAAGTAATCAATAGCAACTAGTAAGAATTTTACCTGACCTTTGCCCTGTGGTAGCGGGCCGACGATATCGATTCCCCATTGTGCAAAAGGCCACGGGGATGCAATCGTCGTCAGCTTCTCTGCTAGAAGCCGTTGAACATTCCCGAATCGTTGACACTTGTCACATTTCTTGACGAACTCTACCGCGTCCATCTGCATAGTTGGCCAGAAATAGCCTGTCCGTACGATCTTGCTCACCAAGGACCTAGGACCAGTATGATCCCCACAAATTCCTTCGTGGATCTCCTCTAGGATGTACTTTGCTTCTTCTTCGTCGACACACTTCAGGTAAGGCATGGAGAAGCCTCTCTTGTATAGGGTGTCATTGAGGATTGCAAATCTGGCTGCCCTCTTTTTGATCTTCCTGGCCTCGTCGGCGTCCTGGGGGAGCCGTCCATCCTGAAGGAAAGACAGGATGGGCGTCATCCATCTGTTTGTGCTTTGGATTGTGAACGTCGGGATTTCTTCAATGCTGGGATTTTTCTAGACTTCCATCATCAGGTCTGTGCTCGATTCCCCATTTTCTAACGAGGCTATCTTTGAGACTTCGTTTGCTGTCGCGTTTTGGCTTCTGGGGATCTGCATAAACTCCACTTCATCAAACTCCTGAGTTAGATGTTTCGTCAGCCTGAGGTATTTTTGCATTCTTTCTTCCTTTGCTTCACATTCCCCCTTGATTTGTCCAATTACTAGCTTCGAATCATTTTGGACTAACAGGTTCCTAGCTCCAAGTTCTTTTCCGGGCCTCAAACCAGTAAGGATTCCTTCGTATTCGGCCTCATTATTGGTGGCAGGAAACTTCAGCTGGACTCCATACTTTAGTACTTCTCCTTCGGGGGTGATTATGACGACCCCTACTTCCCCCCTTTTCTTGGCTGACGAACTGTCGGTCTGTACTATCCAGGGTCTACCCTTGTCAGTGAGGTCGTCTTCGTCTGGGGGGGTAAACTCTGCGATGAAGTCTGCCAAAGCCTGTGCTTTAATGGCTGTTCTAGGATGATATTCAACACCAAATTGGCTGAGTTCGATTGCCCATTGGACCATTCTCCCTGCTGCCTCCGGTTTGCCTATGGACTTTTTGATTGGTTGGTCCGTCATTACCAAGATTGGATTTGCTTGAAAATACTGTCTAAGTTTGCGTGAAGCTACAATCAACGCGAACATGATTTTTTCAATCTTTGGGTACCTGGACTCAGCTCCTTGGAAGGCTTGGCTGACATAATAAACTGGAAACTGTTTCCTGTCTTCTTCCCTAATCAGGGTTGCACTGATGGCTGTATCTGACATTGCTAAGTACAAATACAAGTTCTCACCCTCTTTTGACGGGCTTAGCAGGGGTGGATTGCTTAAGTAACGTTTGAGTTCTTGGAAAGCTGCCTCACATTCGTTAGTCCAAGCGAAAGCCTGTTTCAAGGTCTTGAAGAAGGGTAGGCATTTGTCCGTCGCTCTAGATACGAACCTATTTAGGGCTGCGACTCGTCCTGTGAGCTTTTGGACTTCTTTGATGGTCTTAGGCGATGTCATGTTGATTATGGCTTGTACCTTCTCTGGATTTGCCTCTATTCCTTTCTGGGACACCATGAATCCTAGGAACTTTCCTGAGGCTACACCAAAGACACACTTACTTGGATTCAACTTCATATGGTATTGCTTGAGGGTAGCAAATGTCTCTTTGAGGTCGTCCAGATGGGCAAGTTCCTCTTTACTCTTGACGAGCATGTCATCTACGTACACCTCCATATTCCTGCCTATCTGCTTGCTAAACATTCAGTTCACCAATCGCTGATAAGTGGCACCTGCATTCTTCAGTCCAAAAGGCATTACCTTATAGCAATAGAGCCCTTGACTAGTGATGAAGGCCGTTTTCTCCTGATCCTCGTCAACCATGTTTATCTGGTTGTATCTAGAGAAGGCGTCCATAAATGTCAGAAGCTTGTATCCTGCTGTGGAGTCTACCAACTGGTCTATTCTTGGCAGAAGGAAGCTGTCCTTTGGGCATGCCTTGTTCAGGTCTGTAAAGTCTACGCACATTCTCCATTTCCCATTCGCTTTCTTCACCAAGACGATGTTTGTGAGCCAGTTTGGATAATATACTTCGCGGATGAAACCTGCAGTCAAGAGCTTGTTAACTTCGTCAGTAATCGCTTGGTCTCTTTCGGGTGAGAAGACTCTTCGTCTCTGATTGACAGGCTTCCTTTCTGGGTCCACATTCAGCCTGTGCTGAATGACTTCTGGAGATATGCTTGGCATGTCATCGTGGCTCCAGGCAAAGACGTCTAGGTTTTCTTTAAGAAATTGGACCAGCTTCATCCTCATCCCGGGACTTAGAGTCGTCCCTATCCTGGTTGTCTTACTGAATTCTTCGTCAGTTAACTCTATTGTCTCTAGGGCCTCCACCCTTTCTTTCTCTTTTTCTTCGATCGTCCATGTATGATTCTCCTTTTCGGCCACGACGGCCTGGTAGCACTCCCAAGCCAAAACTTAATCTCCTTTGACTTCACCAACCCCATTCTCCATTGGGAATTTTACCTTCAAGCAGTAGGTTGACGTAGATGATTTCCACTTGTTGAGTGCTGGTCTTCCAATGATTACATTGTAGGACGAGGGAAAATCTACCACCAAGAAGTCTAGATGACAGGTCAACTGTTTTGGGTAGGTTCCTACTATCACTGTCAACATCACTATGCCTTTGGGGTATACCCTGTCACCACTGAACCTGACGAGGGGATAATCAAATGGACGCAGTCTCTTTGGATCTAGTTTCAACTATTGAAACGCAGGGAAGTAGATGATATCAGTGGAGCTACCATTGTCCACGAGGACCCTTTTTGTGTTAAATCCTTCTATGGTAAGCGCTATGACCAAGGGGTCATTGTGAGACTGCTTCACTCCCCTAGCATCTCCTTCGTTGAAAATGATGTCCTGATCAGTTCGTCTGTACTTCAACGGGGGGTGTCATGTGAACACTGTTCACTTGTCGTTGATATGCTTTCTTAAGGGACTTGAATGATCCTCCTGCGATGAGCCCTCCTGCGATCGTCTGTATTTCCCCTATCACATTTTGGGGAGGCTGGAACTGACGGTCACCGCCCCCGGACGAGGACTCGTGCTGGCCCTTGTTTCCATCCCAGAACCTACTGAATTCCCCTTTCTTCACAAACTTCTATAGTTTCCCCTTCTGTATCAACTCCTGTATCTGCTCTTTGAGGTCTCGACAATCTTCGGTGTAATGGCCGTGGTCCTTGTGAAATCGGCAGTACTTATTTTTATCACGAACGTTAGGAGATGAGTGCAATGGTCACGGCCATTTAAGGTAGTGCTCGTCTTTAATCTGCGTTAAAATTTTATCAATCAGCATAATAAGAGGGGTAAATTTTACCGTTTGTGGTCCCTTATCGTCTTTCCTCCTAATCCCGTCGTTGGTCCGATGACTTAGGCGCTCCCGCTTTTGCCCTCTACGATCGTCATCTTTCCTTTCTTTTTCCCCTGGTCTCCCTGCATCCCTGATGGCTACTAATGCGTCTTCAGCGTTCATGTGCTTCTATGCTTTAAGGAGCATCTTAGCCATCGTTTTTGGGGGATTCTTTGCTAGTGACATAACAAGCTCTCTGGATCTCAACCCTGCCTTGAAGGTCCTCAGCTGCACCTTATCGTCTGCTTCGTTTACCTCTAGGGTTTCACGAGCAAAGCGTTTCACATATGACCTTAGAGTTTCATTTTCTCCTTGCCTGATGGTAAGTAAGTGGTCCGCAGTTATCTTAGGATGCTGTCCTTCAATGAAGTGACGCAGGAAGGCGTTGCTCAATTGCTCAAAATTGACAATGGATGACGTTGGCAACTTCGTGAACCATTCCCTTGCAGCTCCTTTAAGAGTAGTTGGGAAAGAACGACACAGTATTTCGTCTGGGGGCTATTGGAGCCCTAGGGTCGTCCTAAAGGTGTTAAGATGATCCTGAGGGTCCTTTAGCCCATCAAATGGCTCAAGCTGGGGTAACCAAAATTTTGACAGTACTGGGCATTCAAGGACTACTCGGGTGAATGGTGAGTCCGTTGCCCTAACCATTCGGTCTACACTCCGCTCCATTTTCTCCTTGATGGCATTCCTAAGTTCGTCCATCTCCTTCCTCATTTCTTGGAGAAGATCTGAATTGTGCTCTGTTGGAGTAGCGGTCCTTTTATGGTCACTTCTTCTGTGGCTATCTCCCTCATCATCCCGGTTTCCTCTAGACCGATTCTCCTCTTGTTGAAGCCGTAACTTCATTTCCTGATTTTGCCTGGTTAGTTCTTCAACGGTGGCTGCGAGAGCCTGAAGTTGCTGAGCTAAGGCTGTGGAATCTTGATTGGATTCCATCTGATAGTGATTGTTGGTTGGAAACTATTTTTTCGATATTGAACAAGAAAATGTCGTCCCCACAGATGGCGCCAAACTGATGAAGCTTTAATTCGTCAGTCAGAATGTGCAGATAAGAGTGGACTCCGCCCTGCAAGAACGTGTTCTCGAGAGTGGTCACCGGTGTGGTGCCTGCCACAATGGCTCCGATGCCAAAGTCAGTATCAATTGCTATTTGAGAATGAGCAATGTAAAGATAATAGAGCAAAATAAATCTCTCAGTGTGTATGTGTGAATGTACCTTCTTTTTGGCGATGTGGGGGCTATATATATGTTGCTGCAGCCTCTAGCCGTTAGGGCAATTATGGTGGCTTTAGTGCCCTCCTGGATAACGTTTTCTGGCCTCATAATGTTGCTTTAATTTACTCCCAATGGTCTGTACAGTTGGCTTTGTAACCGTCCGGGGTGTTTATTGGCGGCATTGAATGAGGTGTTTACCATCGTCAGTGGAGTGGATACTCGTCCTTAAAGGCTCTTCTCGTCTGTATAATTGATCTCGTCTATACTTGATTTCGTCAATCCCATCAATATTCAATTTTCCATTTAAATTATATGTACATTCAATACGAATAAAAAATCTTTGTCCTCCTATATATAGGTGTTTCATTTTAGTATACTACTAGTCGTTAACCCGTGCGATGCACGGGAATAGCTACAGAATGAGTTTCAAAAAAATAAAAAATAAAAAGACTTTTTTTTTTTAATTGGAGTAGTAAGCAAAAATGCATGAAATTAAAAAAAAAAAAAAAGATATTGAAAGAAATAACACAAAGTTTTATTAGTTAGGCAAAAGAGAGCAATATTGTTTTATTTATTAGTTTTTTGTGGGAAGGAATAAGAGTCTTACATAATGACTAATGTAAGATTAATTACTTTTCTTCATATTGTGTGTTTTTTCTTATAATGTTTTGCCTTGTTGTTGCTTTTATTTTTAAATATAATTTTTATAATTGTTTTGATTGTATGGTAGAAATAAAGAAATAAACATATACTGTTTATTAAAATCACAATCTAATACAATTTTTAAATCCAAAAATTTCTAATAATTCCCAGGGCACCAATATTTCCTGGTCAATTCTCCCATTGGTGTTAACATGCTTCTCTTCTTTGTACTCACTTAACTTTCATGAAAGTTAATACAAATATCTTTCAGATTTGAGTACCCAGTCAACTTCTATAAGGAGCATCCCATGGGTTTAATAAAGTCATCAAAGACATGTTATTTTACATAAGCAAATTAAAATTCATAAAAACAATCTATGTAGCCAATTTGATCTCCAAGGCCCTAAAATTGATGTTATGCATGAACTAAACACGCAGTATGAATAATGATCTTTATATAATACTTACACTGTGAATCTGTGATGCTGCACATCCGTCGATCATTGATTGGGTTTCTAAATTTTGATGTTTATTATTTTTTTTTAGAATGGTTTTTTTTTTTTTTTGGGTATGTGGTAGTGTGGTTTTCAAGGCTAGTGTTTATATAATTTATAAAAATAAAATAAAAAAACACACTAACTGTCCCATGCTTATCTGAATGATGTCACTTTATATAGGTAGGATTTTCACTTAAATAGGTTGTAAAACCTTATTTATATAAGATGTGTTGTAATATATATACCAAAAGATGCATATTGAAAGATTATAACCCTTTAAATCTTATATACCAAAAGATATCTATTAAAATGTCATAATCCTTCATATTTGAATATACCAAAAGATGCCTATTGACCGAAAATGTGTCTATTAAATGAAAATGTTCCTATAAACTGAAAAGGTATCTATTGGCCGAAAATGTGTCTATTGAATGAAAATATGCCTATTAACTGAAAAGATGGTTATTGAAAAATGAAAAGTCACAACTGTTTGATGTTTTTAAATATATACGTGTTCATAATGGCTTACCTTCTGTGCAAAAAAAGAAGAGTCAAAACTTAAACCAATATTATTCATGTTTAAAACGTAATGATTAACATAATGTCTCTATCATAATTCTCCCAAATATGTAATTTTAAGCAATAAGTAGCAACTGCTCGATTTATATCTTCAATATCACCTTTAAAATCATGAGCAATCATATCCCCTATCCTAAGATCCAATATCAAATAGCCATATATATATATATATATATAAGCTTGACATTGTCTAGAAAAAATGTAATTATAAATATAGTGAATATATATATGGATTCAATACTTCACTTAATTTTGGATAGTAGGTTTACCTACCATCCATATAGAAGGAGGAAGCGACAATATGATTCAAACGCATATAATTCACACTAAACCAAAAGTCATGAAATATCCTCAATAATAATTCACACTAAACCTTCATAATATGATTCAAACACATATAAGAATAGAAATTAAATTAGAAACAATTAAAAACCTTATAAGAAGCGATAAAATAGAAAAACAGGGAAAAATTAAAATATTTTGAAAAGAGAGGGCTAACCGAATTTTTAATAGCATCATTTTCGAGTTTGTATTTCTTGTAGCAAGGAGTTGAAGACTATTTTTCAAGGCCTCATAATATGATTCAAACACATAGAAGAATAGAAATTAAATTAGAAACAATTAAAAACCTTATAAGAAGCGACAAAATAGAAAAACAGGGAAAAAATTAAAATATTTTGAAAAGAGAGGGCTAACCGAATTTTTAATAGCATCATCTTCGTGTTTGTATTTCTTGTAGCAAGGAGTTGAAGACTATTTTTCAAGACCTCGTTTAGGTACTATAAGGAAAATCTTTCCTTTCCATACAATAGTTAAAACAAAATAAATATTATATAATCCATAGAACTTCAGAAAACCATGAAAAATACAAACCTCTCTTGTAAGGTCAAATTCACATAATTAAGCCTATCACCATCTAATTTTTTACAATAAAATATGCAATTAGAATGGTTGCAAAGTATCTCCCATATGCCACACACAGAAACCTAATCGAAAAAAGAAATGAAGAAAGGAAAAGCTATTTAACACTTTCAAAGAAGAAGAAAGCAGACTGGAGACACAGGAGAAGACGTTACTATGTTGCATGCATTTAAAATTTGTGGAGCACCTACCTTTAGGATTTGTGGAGGAAGATTTTAAAATTCAAATGATAAAACCAAAAACCTATAATGGAATATAGCGTTAAAACCTACCAAAAATATATTTGTGAAAACCAAAGTTTCTCCACCGTACATAGAGAGATGGTGAAGAATCAGAATGAACTTGAAGTTTTTGAGTTTTGTCTCAAGAAATATAAACTGAAATTTATAAGGAAATGTGTAAAATTTATAACTACCGGCAGGAACAATGCAACTGAACATCAACAGGCAACAATAGCAAAAGAATTGTACTGAAATGGTTTGTATAAGAACCAAATGAAAAGATACATTGTTTTGTGTTTTTAATGGAAGACATGGCATTAATTTATGTAGCCACATGGCGTAATGAGGACCGGTCAACAAAAGTCAAACGTTTTGGCTATTAGTTATTATATAGATATTGATTATAAATTGCCATACATCATTTCTTAAAATGAAAAATAAGAAGGAAAAAAAAAAAAAACATATGACATGATGGAATTGATGGAACATAAAATAAAACATTAAGAGTGTAGATGCATTTTATTCAATTAAACATTTGCACTATAATTTTTACTAATTACACGAAGAATTTCCTCACACGGGAATCATGAAGTAGCCCATATTGAGCGCGCTAGGCTTTACTTGGCTGCACTGAACGGTGACTGGAAATCTATTCAGGACATGCTGAAAATTTAAAAAGAAATTACCAAGGCAAGAGAAACCACACTTCATGTTGCTGCTGCAACAAACAATGAAGAGTTTGTAAAGAATTTAGTGAATAATGCAATGATGAGTAGCGACGACCTAAAAGTTGAAAACATTGCTGGAAACACTACCTTGTCCTATGCTGTTGCAACTGGAAATGTGAATATTGCAAAGGCAATGCAGGAGAAAAATAGAGACCTGCCAAACCTAGGTAGTGGGGTGAAACCACTCTATATGGCTGCTTTGTTAGGACACAGTCAAATGGTGCCGTTTCTTTATTCTAAAACAAATGAGATGGTTTGTCAATGGGATGAAAATGAACAAGCTGAATTATTTATCACTTGTGTTAGTGGTGGTTTATACGGTAAGCATAAGTAATTATATTTACTCTTGTCAAAAAACGAAAGTAATTATAATTTTTCTTGCTTCTTCTTTTTTTTTTTTTTTTTTGGAGGGGGTGGTCTTCACGGTTTGTTTTTTTTTTTTTTTCATTCCAGAATTAATTTGAAGTTAAAAAAATTTATCGTATCTTTTGAAAAATTAACACAATCTAAGCCATTCCTTTAATTTCTAAATGAGGAAAATTTACACAATTTCACTCATTATTGTGGGCCAATGTTAATTTATTTATTATATTATAATTCGATAGTTATAATGGAAAATGGAAAATTTGAGCCCTTGGATGTCATAAACACACCCCAAAAATTGAATAAGTGATAGTTTCAGGCTGTTGAGTAAGTAAATAATCATGTAGAAAATTTTGAAGATTAGAAGAAGTTAATAAAAATATCAAATGCTTCAATTATATGTTATAGATGAGATTTTGCATAAGAGATTCCTATTCGATTAAGACCAATTGAGTTTCCTAAATAGAAGTTCCTTGCCCCAACCTTAGTAAGGAAAAACAAGTGCACGAGGCCCTAAGGGGGAAAACTATCAAAAGGAAATGTTGATTGTCTTTTTAATATGATTATGTCATGCTTTCTATCTAGTATACCTTGTTAAGGACATATTTTTACGTAATTGGCATATCTTTTGACAAAACACACTTTATTTGTATTTGAGTAAATCTAAGAAGGTTCAAGATTAACATTACAAGTTAAATTGAAGACATGAAGATTACTCAAGAACTGCTTAAAAAAAGTGCAATCTACAGATCTCGATACCTCATCGACAAAAGCTCGATCTGTCGAGATTCATTAAATCTCGACACATGTCTCGATCTATCGAGTTTACGGGATTCAGACTATAGCCAACAACGTTTTTATTTTAAAAGGCTATTTGTTTATGAGTTTGTATAATCCTTATAGGACTAGGAAGTTTCTTGTATGCCTTTGGGTTCTGTAACCAAGCAAAGTCTCTTGCACCAACATTGAAGATCTTATTGGTGTTTCTATGTGAAGCTGCTGCAAATCAACTACAACAATCAAAGGGTTGCTGTGGAGTTAGTCACGTACTAGGATCCGTACATCATTGGTTAGTCACGTACTGGGATTCGTGCATTGAAAAGAGAGATTGCTGCTACATCATAAGTCCAATTGGGTATTGGGGTAAGGGTTCAACTGTAGATTGGTATTAGATACCGGGATTCCTTTTACTTGTAACCGCTTGTTTTAATAATAGTGGATTTTCGGGAGTGGTGATCTTAAATTCACCCGATAGGGTTTTGCCTCAGTGGTTTTTCCCATTCATAAACAAATCACTTATGTCAAATTTATTTTCCGCTGCATTTAACTTAGTTGGTGATTTGTTTGTGCTACCACGCTTATTGCATGTAATTAAACCTAATTAATTCACTTGACTAATTAGTTGGTTAATTTACCAAATAGGTCAATACATTATTGGCCTATCATACCTTTCATGGTAGAAATATTTAGGATGTTCCTTACAAATATTTTCCTTTTTTGCTTCCATTTTTTTTTTTTTGGGAATAAATAATGCAAGAGTAGCCTTGAAAATGCTCTAGGTCAACCCTAATTTAGGTACCTGTTAAGACATATGTGAATCATGTTAGGAACATATGTCATCTAAAATTGACTAATCCTTTGACAAAACACACTTTACTTGTAATTGGGTAGATCTAGAATGTGTTTAATACTTCAAGGAATAAGAGTTCAAGTCCAAGTATTAAAGCTATGCAAATCTATCCAAGAAACAAGTGAAGAAGTGCTATATTTTAAACCTCGACAGCTAGCTCGATAGATAGCATCTATCGAGGTTTAAAAGGCAAACTTAGCCTGATGCTCAACAGCTACTCGATAGATAACCTATCAATCGAGATTTACGAAAATAAATTTTCTAAATTTGATTTCACACAAATCCGTGTATATTTGTTTAGGCTTTCTTTTCCCACAATCCTAAACATATATAAGGATTATTTTAAGGGCTGTCACAGTTGATGCAATTGAATGCAACTTAATGCAAAAGTTTTTCACAAGTATATTGTGATCGGAGACATATGCCATAGTTCATCTTTCTCAAGAAGAAGCTACTGCGTTTGTACGTCGTAGAGTTTTGTAACCAAGGAGCTTCTTGATCTTCATCATGTGGATGAACTGAAGAACTTTGCAGCTAACATCCTTCTCAAGTTGGTGTGTTAGTCATGTACCTGGATCTGTGCATCGATTGGTTAGTCACGTATTGGGAGTTGTGCATTGAAAAGGAGAGATTGTCACTACAGAATAAATCCAATTGGGTATTGAGGTAAGGGTTCAACTGTAGGTTGGTATAAGGTATTGGGATTCCTTTACTTGTAACCGCTTGTTGTGATAATAGTGGATTCTCGAGAGTGTTGACCTTAAAAACACCCATTGGGGTTTTTGCTTTAAAGGTTTTCCCCATTCGTAAACAAATCACTGTGTCAACTTTATTTTCCACTAAATATTAACTTAGTTGGTGATTTGTTTGTGCTACCACGCGTATTGCATGCTAATTGAATTAATTTATTAACTTGGCTAATTAATTGGTTAAATCATCACAAGGAGTTAATACATCCTATCAAGTGGTATTAGAGCAAGCACACTTTGGTTAGGGTTAATCTTTGATGTGTGATCCATTGACCCTTCTTGTCATGGCTGAACCCAGCATGAAAAGATCTTTGTTTTCAAATACATCTTGTTTCTCTAATCTCTACTTGATTGAGTGTATCAGAAAATGCAAGTTTAAAAGTTATTTGAAATCCATCATGATGATTATTGAAAAAGATCTTAGCATGACAAAGAAGAAACTAGATTGTCTCAGAATGAAAATGTGTAGAGGGGTTCGTTTAAGAAGAGTGAAAGTTAAAATCTTTGTTCATAAATGGCAGATGAGAGAAAACACCATTCCTACTAATTTGTCATCTAAGCATGAGGTGTGTTTCATGATGAAGTCTGCATTTAAGGTTATGGACACGTGATTGTGGTACCTTGATAGCGACTACTCAAGACACATAACTGGAGACCAATCTCTCTTTAAGGTTTACAAGTCTAAGAAAGGTGGTAATATCACTTTCGGTGATGAGAGCAAATCACAAATTAAAGGAAAGGGAACCATCTCTCTACCTGGATTGCCAGACATTGCAAATGTGCTATATGTAGAAGGTCTGAGAGTGAACTTGTTAAGCATAAGTTAGATATGTGATCAAGACTTTATGGTGCTATTCTCAAAAGGGAAATGTCTTATGTTGAATGAGTCTGGAAAGAAACTCATAAGTGGTGTTCGCACTCTAAACAATTGTTATGATTTGGTCCCTAATGCTAATATTGTATGCAATAGCATTCGTTTACCAAATGAAGATCGATGGCACCAAAGAATGGGACATGCTAGTTACAAACATCTTTCAATTGTATCTAAGCATGAATCAGTTTTGGGGATACCAAAGCTCAGTAGAGTGAACAATGTGGTGTGTGGACCGTGTCAGCTTGGGAAACAGATGAAAGCCAAACATCCGGGCACTCAGACATCCGCTACATCTAGACCATTGAAGTTACTACATCTAGATCTAATGGGCCCAACTAGAACCAAGTCTCTTGGTAGGAAGAGATAAATCATGATTGTGGTAGATGACTTCACTAGGTACACTTGGGTCATTCTCCTAAGATTCAAGTCAGATGCTCTTGAGCACATTAAAGCATTGTGCACAAGATTGCAAAATGAGAAGAGCTTAAAGATTGATTGAATTTAAAGTGACCACGGTAAAGAATTCGAGAACTCCTATATGGAGTCCTTTTGCACTATATTAGGTATATCTCAAGAATTCTCTACTCCTATTACTCCTCAGTAGAATGGTGTAGCAGAAAGAAAGAACAGTGTTATTCAGGGATGGCTAGAGCCATGTTGCACAACAAGGATGTGACTAGAAACTTATGAGGAGAAGCCGTCAACACTGCGTGTCATATGGTTAACAGGGTGTATTTCAGACCTGGTACCAAGAAGACTCCCTATGAGTTATGGAAGGGAAGGAAGCCAAATGTTAAGTATTTTAGAATCTTTGGTAGTAGTAGTACTTGTTTCATTGAATGTGGTAAAATTTAACTCTTGAAGCGATGAAGGAATATTTCTGGGATACTCCTCTACAAGCAAGGCTCATCGGGTTTACAACAAGAGAACTAAGAAGGTGATGGAAACTGTGAATGTTGTGATTGATGAAGCCTCAGAGGTTCTGAGAAAATTAGTGAGGAAATTCCTAAAGAAATTCTTCCTCCCGAGCCTAAGGATGTTCAAGAAATTGTTAATCAAGAGCCCGCATCTCCCAATACTCCCGACACTCCAAGTGTTGTAGAAGGTTCAATAGACATACCTACCTCACTTGACTCTAAATCCCATGAAGAGAAAGGACCTTCCTCCAAGATTAAGTTGAATCATCCCCCTGAAGTTATTGTAGGAAATATGAATGAACTTACACTAAGGAAGCGTACAGTTGATAAATGTGTTGCTAACTTTGTGTCATATTCTTGTTATCTGTCGCAGGTTGAAACCACCAAGGTTGAGGAAGCTCTTCAGGATGAAAGCTAGGTTGAGGCTATGCATGATGAACTACTTCAGTTTCAAAGGAATGATGTCTGGACTCTAGTACATAGACTAGAAGGTGAGCACATCATTAGCAGAAAATGGATCTTCCGCAACAAGACTGATGAAGAGGGTAATGTAATCCGCAACAAGGCTCATCTTGTGGCTCAAGGATACTCTCAAATGGAAGGAGTAGACTATGATGAGACATTTTTTCCAGTAGCCCGTACGGAGTCCATCTGGATTCTTCTAGTCCTAGCATGTCACTTGAGGTTCAAGTTTTACCAAATGGATGTAAAGACTACTTTCTTGAATGGGTTCCTTAAAGAAGATGTCTATGTGTCTCAACCAAAAGGGTTCATTGATCCACACTTTTTGAATCATGTGTTGTACCTCAAGAAGGCACTCTATGGTTTGAAGCAAGCCCCTAGAGCTTGGTATGATGGGCTCACACAATACTTGGTGTCACATAGGTTCACAAGAGGAAAAGCTAATCAAACTCTCTTCATCAAAAGGGAAGATGGTGAGTTGATAGTTGCTCAAGTCTATGTTCATGATATCATCTTCGAGTCGACTAAGGATGAACTTGCTCATAGCTTTTCCAAACTTATGCAGGCCAATTTCGAGATGAGCATGATTGGAGAGTTGAATCACTTCCTTGGGTTACAAATCCGTCAGCAAGAGTCAGGTATATTCCTATCTCAATCTAAATATGATAAAAATAAAAAAGATTGGTTTGGATTCTGCTAGTTCTATTTGAACCCCTATGAGCCCAAATGTTAAACTCACTATTGATTTGTTGGGTAAAAGTGTTGATTCATCTCTATATAGAAGCATGATAGGTAGTCTTCTTTACCTTACTACTAGTATACCTGACCTTAGTTACAGTGTAGGACTGTGTGCTAGATATCAGGCTAATCCCAAAGAGTCTCATATGATTGCTTTGAAAAGAATCATAAAATATGTCAAAACTGCTGCCGACTTTGGTATGTGGTACAGCAAGGACACAAATGATGTCTTAGTTGAGAATTTTGATGTAGACCGAGCTAGGAATGTTGATGATAGAAAGAGTATATCGAGGGGTTGTTTCAATATAGGTAATAATCTTGTCTCTTGAATGAGCAAAAAGCAGAATTCCATCTCCTTATCCACTGCAGAGGTTGAATACATCACTGTCAGTAGCTGCTGCACCCAACTTCTATGGATGCAAAAACTCCTCCTTGATTATGGTATTCATCAAGAACATCTTACCATCTATTGTGACAATACCAATGCCATAAACATCTCTAAGAATCTTGTTCAACATTCTTGAACTAAACACATAGAGATTCGACATCACTTCATTCAAGAGCTTGTCGAAGATGGTACTCTCACTCTTAAGTTCATTCACACTAATGATCAAAAGGCTGATTTGTTCACCAAACCTCTTGACAACAAACGGTTTGAATTCCTTCGCCAAAACATTGGTGTTATCTCCATGGATTAATCGTCTCCTCTCCTCCTTCTTCCTCATGCATTTGTATCTAGTTTTATGTTTTGCTTTGTTTAACATGTTTTTGTTTGTTTGTTTTCAGTTTTGCTTTATTTTTTTTATAAAAAAAAAAATTGAAAAATATAAAAACAGTGTGTGTTTTGTGTACATTGGTACTTGTGTAACTTGGATGGTCATTAAAACAAAGTTTTCTAAACTTCGTATCTTTTGTAGCTTAGATGAGTATCTCTATGCACAACTAAGCAAGTGAGTTTTGTGGCTCATGTTTGTGATGAGTAAGATTAAGTAATCTCTTGTACTTAACACTCGTATCACTCTTTTTGATAGGAAGGACTAGAAAATCCTAAGAGAAAGGCATAAATAATCATCTCACCACTGTTACCCGCCAATCATGAAATGACATTTGTATGCTTCGGCATAGCAAAAGTGCAATGTCAAAAGCTTAACATTATTGGGTATTTCTTTTCTCTCTCTTATATACCCATACATGATATGCTTAACAAAAGAAAATATGCAAAGAAAAATAAAAAGCAAAAAGAATCAAAATGCTTTATATATGATTGCAAGCGTGTCTTCTAGGAGATGTGGGAGTTATAGGATATACCTCAAAGGTGATAGTCCCCATCATGCAGTTATGATTGTGTATGAGTTAAAGCTATTTTCTCATATCTTAAATCGTCATAACATGTAGACACTTATGCAATCTTGTGATGTCTTTCACACACAACATGCAATATTCTTTGCTACTCTTGATACATGTGTAGGTACAATGTGATTTAGTCATCACAAGAAATAAATGTATTAATGTATACTCACTAAACTGTCTTGACTTGTTTTTGAAATATAAAATTGGTTGGACTTGTTTAGTGTGTGTGTGTGTGTGTGTGTGTGTGTGTGTGTGTGTGTTTTGGATCTAAATGCTTGACATTGTTTTTGTTAAGAGATGTTTTTGAGAGCTTAAAATGTTGTTTGGATCTTTGGTTGAGTAGTATGCTTGATTACATTCATTTCTATGTTTTTCTCTTCTTTGAAAAACTGTTTTTGAGCAATCTCGACAACTAGGCTATCTATCGAGCCACTTGATCTTCCTTTCTCAACAGCTGTTATCGCAATTTCGATCCATCAAAGTTTTTGAGAATTTGGCTCAATAGCTTCTCGATCCATCGAGAGAGTTTCTGTATGCTCGATAGATGCTCGATAGCTTCCCGATCCATCAAGGTTACTTTGCTATGGACACCTCTCGATAGCTCCTCAATAGCTCCATCTGGTGAGAATTAAAACTCGACACCTGTCGATCCATCGAGAATCATGATTTCCTATATAAAGCTTCAGCTCGATTTTCTCTCATTTTTCTCCAATCTCTCTCTGACCCCTTACCTCCCTAAACACTTTTCTCTCTCTCTCTCTCTAAACCTCTTGCCCAAGTGATTTTCGGCATAGATTGATCTTCTTTTCTCTAGTAAGATGTTGTTTTCCCTCTTGTTCATGCATTTCATTCATATAGATCTAGGTTTTTGGATTTTTGAAAATTTTTGGGATGAGTTTTGTTTAAATGATCTTAAATGTTCATGCATTGCATCACATTTGTTTCAAGCACTATAGATGTGCGCTCTATATGTGGAAAAGTTGTGCGCTGGTAGGATTTGATTGGGCTGAGCCTATGATGTTTTTACTTTTGCATGTCTGTCATGCATTTTTCATGCATACGTAAGTCTGCTCCGTACCGGAACCCTATTCATTCTGGGGCATCTACTTCTGATTCTACCCTCTATCATGTTCGATTCCGTGATGAGAATGCCTGTACGGACTTCTCGGAGAACTTTTCACTACGAGGCATTCATTCGGAACGCCAAGTCATCCTATCAGACTTTGTTAGGACATATGTGATTCAATGTTAGGAACATATGTCAATATTTTATGTAATTGGCTAATCCTTTGACAAAACACACTTTACTTATAATTGGGTAGATCTATGATGTGTTTAATGCTTCAAGAAATAAGGTTTCAAGTTAAGTGTTAAAGCTATGCAAGTCTGTCCAAGAATCAAGTGATGAAGTGCTGGATTTTAAAACTCAACAGCTAGCATCTATCGAGGTTTAAAAGCTGTTTCAGCCCGTGGCTCTACAACTATCTCAATAGATGGCTATCTATTGAGGTTTATGAAACTTAATTTTTCAGAGCTAATTTTCATCCAATCCGTGAGTATGTGTTTAAGCTTTCTTTTCTCACAACCCTAAACATATATAAGGATTATTTTAAGGGCTGTCAAAGGTTGGACAGTTGCACAAGTGAGAAGCAACTCTTGTTCATGCAAATTGTGATCGGAGACAGAATTTGCCCTAGTTCATCTTTCTCTTGAAGAAGTTGTTGTGTTTGTACACCGTAGGGTTTTGTGACCAAGGAGCTTCTTGATTTTCATCGTCTGGATGAACTGAAAAACTTTACAGCCAACATCTTTCTCAAGTTAGTAATTAAGTCGCATACTGGGATCCGCGCATCTATTGGTTAGACACGTACTGGGAGCCGTGTATTAAAGAGTAGAGATTGTCACTGCAAAACAAGTCCAATTGGGTATTGGGGTAAGGGTTCAACTGTAAGTCGGTATAAGGTACTGGGATTCCTTTACTTGTAACCACTTGTTTTGATAATAGTGGATTCTTGGGAGTGGTGACCTTAAAATCACCTAGTGGGGTTTTTGTCATGTAGGTTTTCCTCATTCGTAAACAAATCACAGTGTCAATTTAATTTCCGCTGCATACTTAGTTATTTGGTGATTTGTTTGTGCGGCCACGTACATTGCATGTTAATTTGATTAATTAATAAACTTGGCTAATTAATCAATTAATATATCACAAGGGGTCAATATATTCTTGGTCTATCAAGTGGTATCAGAGGATTAGCCAATTCTAGATGACATATGTTCCTAACATGATTCACATATTAATTGATTAATTAGCCAAGTTTATTAATTAATCAAATTAACATGCAATGTATGTGGCAGCACAAACAAATCACCAAATAACTAAGTATGCAGTGGAAATTAAATTGACACGATGATTTGTTTACGAATGAGGAAAACTTACACGACAAAAACTCCACCAGGTAAATTTAAGATCACCACTCCTGAGAATCCACTATTATCAAAACAAGCAGCTACAAGTAAAAGAATCTCAGTACCTTCTACCAACCTACAGTTAAAGTGCCCTTACCCTAATACACAATTAGACTTGTAATGTAATGACAATCTCTCCCTTCAATGCACAGCTCTAAGTACGTGACTAACCAATCGATGCACGGATCCCAGTACGTGACTAACACACCAACTTGAGAAAGATGTTGACTACAAAATTCTCCAGTTCATCCACATGATGAAGATCAAGAAACTCCTTGGTCACAAAACCCTACGGGCAAAAATTTCTTCAAGAGAAAGATGAACTAGGGCAGATTGTCTCCAGTCACAATATGCATGGATAAAACCTTTACATTCAGTGAGACGGCCCTTAAAATAATCCTTATATATGTCTAGGGTTGTGAGAAAAGAAAACCTAAACACATAGCTTGGATATGCATGATAAACAGATCTAGAAATTTGAATTTCGTAATTCTCGATAGATACAGTTGTCGACCTTTAATGAACAACACTTCTTTACTTGATTCTTGGACAAATTTGCATGGCTTTAATGCTTGGACTTGAACTCCTGTTCCTTGAAGTATTAAACACATCCTAGATCTATCAAATTACAAGTAAAGTGCGTTTTGTCAAAAGATTAGCCAATTCTATATGACATATGTTCATAACATGTTCCACATATGTCCTAACATTTTACATATTACATTTATGAATAATTAACATATAGTTGTCTTATATTTCTTTGAAATGCAGTGGCTGAACAATTTGTGCTAGTAGAGATATAAGGGAAGACTCTCATCTAAAAATACAAATTATAGACTCTAGATTTTGGTTTAAGCATGGCATAATAAAATACTCTTTAAAGTAATTTTGTTGCTAGTAAATTTTTTTTTTCATTCTAAATGTTAAAGAGAAATTTAGCTTCTAATTAAAGCAAGCCGTGATAGAATTACTATGAAAGTTCTTTGATAGAGTTTTTTACGTGTCTTGCATATGCATCACTAGCAATATAAAAACGTAGAGCCAACTCCAATATTTTGTATCCTTCCCCCCCCCCCCCCCAACCCTTTTAACAGGAACTCGTTTGCAGTGGCTTTGCCACGTATCTTTTAGTTTTATGGAATATACCATTCTACCAAAATAAATAACTAAAATAGCTGAGTATTAAAACTGCATTGTAAATTGTAAGGTTGAATTTAATCAACTATCTTGTTGGCTTTATTCCGTGCTAATTTGCTTGTATTTCAGCACTTAGAAACCTTGTATTTAGGTGGGATTCATGTAAGGATAGTGAGTGAGAGAGTGTGAAGAAATGCTCAAGTTTGTGCAAAGATGCTGGGACTCGTGGGTGACTCGCGATTGGTAAGCTGCCAACTGCAGCACACGAGTGAAGCATGCGAGAAGATGAACAGTCACGCCAGCTGGTGCACTACAGGACAAAAGGTCTAGCCTAGCCATTCTGTTATCTCGCGGCTTATACTCGCGACTCAGTCAAGTCGCAAGGCCATGCCGCCAACCAGACCTGTTTGGGAAAATTTGACTCTTCACATTCTTTTCTCACCCAAGTATAAATACCCTTTAAACCCACGAAATGTAGAGAGATTCTAGAGAGAATTTTGAGAGAGAAACCCTAGAGAAAAACAAGATTGACCCATCCCCAATCTTCACTTAGAGACTCTTCAAATTCCTCTACTCTCTTCCTCTCCATTGATACATTCTTGAGAGGTTCTTGACCAAATCCTTTTCTCACCACACCCACGTTTGTGAGAAGGTCTTTTGGTGCATAGGGAAGCAGTTTGGAAGGGACCAATAGTTATTGGTTGATGCTATGGGCTATAGTGGAATCTGGTAAGCTAGAGAAGAAAAAGGTTCAGCGCAACCTCGTTGGAGCAAGAAACTTAAAGGGCTTAGGTACTTGGGTAGATTAGGCTTGGAGGGTCTACTGCTGTTCATGTATCCCAACTACATTTTCTAGTAGATTATTGACCGCTTGGAGGGCGGCAGAGAGGTTTTATACTGAGGGTTTCGATTTCCTCTTCGATAACACATCGTTGTGTTGTCCTTGTGTTTGTATCTCTCTTCCCTTAATCTTTGCCATTTAATTTCAGCTATGGATGTGATTTTATTTGGTTTAGATTGTTTATCAATTCTGTCATTAGCTTACGTTCATGTTCCGCACATTTATTGTTTGATAATAAGCTTGAATTAGTAATTTGTAATTGGGGGTCTAAACGTTCATAATGTTTTCAACACTATTCGAACATTCAATTGGTATCAGAGCGGGTGCACTTGTTGTGATTTAAACACCTTAGTGCGATCCCTGACCCTGTATTGAGATGGATAGGTCTCAATCTCTAAATGTGCCACCATTTTTTTATGGTAATAATTATGCTTTTTGGAAAGTCCGAATGAGAGCATTTTTGTGTTCTATTGATGATGCTGTGTGGGATGCTGTTGAAGTAGGTTGGACTAGGCCAGAGGCTGCCAAATCCACTTGGGATAAGGCAGCTCTTGCGGCGACTAATGCTAATAGTAAAGCCTTGAATGCTATTTTTTGTGGTGTCTCTCCAGAAGAATTTCACAGGATTTCACATATCACTATTGCTAAGGAAGCATGGGAGATTCTGGAGACTACTTATGAAGGAACAAAGAAAGTGAAAGACACCAAACTATAGATGTTGACCACTCGCTTTGAGGAGATCAAGATGAGCGAGGATGAGTCCTTAGACTCTTTTTATAGTAAGCTGAACAAGGTGGTTGTCGGCAAATTCAATTTGGGGGAAAAGACGGAGGATTCTAAAATAGTAAGGAAGATCCTTTGTTCACTGCCGAAAAGCTTCCGTGCCAAAGTAACAGTTATTGAAGAGAGCAAGGATCTTGAGGACATTAAAGTTCAAGAGTTGGTTGGTTCATTGCAGACATATGAATTGTGACTGCCCACGCAAAGGAAGAGCAAATCTCTTGCTTTTGAGACAATTGATGAGCGGGTAGAGTCTCATGACTCTTCGAATGAAGATGCTGTAGAAAAAGATGCGGCGTACCTTGTGAAAAACTTCCAAAAGTTCTTAAAACTCAAGAACAGTGGGAAATCCGGTGATAAAGGGAAATTTCAGAATTCCGGGAAGGAGAAAAGGGAATTCAGAAGGAAAGAGGGTAGAGAATCCCAATCTTCGCAAGGAATCACATGCTTCAAGTGCAACGAACATGGACATTTCAAGAAAGAATGTCCCAATTATTTGAAATCAAATGGCAAGGTCTATGCCACTACTCTAAGTGACTCGGATTCATCTAAGTCAAATTCTGAGGAAAGCTGTGACGGAGAAGGGAATGACTCTGCCTTTATGACTATTGCTCATGTTGAGTCCTCAGAGGACTTGAATTTTCTTGTACAAGAACTTGGGGAGCATAGTGATGAAGAATCAATGGGAATTGTTGAAGAATCAGAAGCTAAAGAAGATGAGAGCACAGCTGGTCTTCAAGAGAACTACAACTCACTCCTTGAGAAATCGGGAGAGTATGCAAGGGTGGCAAAGGCGGCTGTGAAGAAGATGAAGAAAGCCGAGGAGGACTACAGAAGTCTCTTAGTCAGATATAAGGAATCAAAGTGTGAGATTGAAACACTAAATGGTGAGCTATCAGAAGCTTACACAAAAGTGAGATTTCTTGAGCAAGAGGTAGTGCAAGCACATGCCAAGATAGAAAGGGTCTCCTCCAAGAAGCTAGATGATGTTATTTCATCTTAAAAACGTGCCTCAGACAAGTCCGGACTGGGATATACCGGAGGGAGCAGCTCATCAGCCAATGTCACCAAAGAAGTGAAGTTTGTGAAGGCCAAAGATACGGTTGTAGAAGAGCCTATTCCTGAGAAAGTTAAGGTTGAAAAGAAGAAGAATGTGGCTGATCAACGGGTGTTAAATAAGTCCCGTAATCAATCAGAAGCCAGATTTGAAGCTAGAGGAAGATCACTTCCAAGATCACAATGGGGTCCTAGAACGAATCATTTTTGTCACTATTGCGGATTGCAAGGACATACCAGACCCAACTGTCATAAGCTGAGAGCGTTAAACAATGCAAGCACTCCTCGGTCATGAGGAAGAAGAAATGACAAGAGGTCTTGGGGTGGTGAGCAACCAAGAAATCAAAACCGTGATCCCGGAATGATGGACGGGATGAAGATGATCGGTGCCTTCACCACTTTTTTGGAAAGCTTCACAAGAAGGTTTGAAAGTCCTAACTCTCGTACCCAATCCGTCAAGGATATCACCCCAAACGCACGTGACGTGTGGGTGACAAAGGGTACTCAT
Organism: Quercus ilex subsp. ballota; assembly: GCA_032727855.1. Classification (NCBI taxonomy): domain Eukaryota; kingdom Viridiplantae; phylum Streptophyta; class Magnoliopsida; order Fagales; family Fagaceae; genus Quercus; species Quercus ilex. The sequence continues at coordinate 84,899,388 of CM064909.1, forward strand.
GCATAAGCATTATAACATGTCCATGCATTAATTCTTTCTATGCTATGTGATTATATTTGGTAGTATGCTTTTTGCTAATGTGTGTTGAAAATTTGTTTGTTTGTTTGTTTTTGCTCTAAAATGTTTTTACATTGTCTTTTTGTTTATTTTTTATCAACCTTTTACTGCTTTTGTGTTAACAATCCAAAAACACATAAAAAGTAGAAAATCCAAAAAGTTTGATCGACTTTGTTGAGTTTTGTCTCAAAAGATTTTTTGCCTTGTACCTTTGTACTAATGGCTTAGTGCATCTACGAGCATGGCTTGTTTCTTATGCACTCATATCATTGTGGAAGAAATCTTGAAATCTATGTGACTGTTGTAAATAGATTTTCAACCTCGTCATGAATGATTAGTGAATTGTTTTGTTGATCTTGAGATATGCATAGACTTGTGCCTATATATCTTCCCACTTTTATTTTATTGCTTTTAATTATAAAGCTCAGCAAATGTAAATCTTCAAATGAAAAGAGATATTGAGCTGCAAAAGCCTGTTGCACATACTAGTATTTGACTAGGAAAAAGGGAAAGCGACCAAAAATAAAATGTATGATGCCCAAAAAGCCAAAGGCTAACTCATCAAATTGAAATATCTAAAATTTCTGGCATCAATCTCATAATGAGATGTATTAATTCAAAAGATCAAATGATATGTTGAATATGGAGCCAAATGAAAAGCTTCAAAGAAATGTTATCAAGTTTATGTAGGAGGCCATATATGCATACTCCTATAATTGAGATGGGTCACATTATCTAGTGCTAGTTGTGTATGCCTTGATTGAATTGATCATTGAAGCTTCACATTGGACTATAGACTATCTCACTTTTGATATTCACACACATCACACAAGTCTATGTTCAATGAAAACCATATTCATTTGTGTGATTGTACTTGATTAAATGTGTTTTCACATGCTTAATCTTTGTTGATCAAACACAAAAAGATTTTTGAGTGTTTTTAGTTGTTTTTGGAAAGGTATTTTGTTTTTACAAAAATATCAAAATTTCAAAAACAGTGTTGCCCTGTTTTGGCGACTCAGTCGCAGGTTGGCCCAGCTGCATGCCTCAGTCACGAGCCCACTCCGAGATCTTTCGCGACTCACTGGTGAGTCAAGGTCTAAGTCGCGAAAAATACTTAGAATATTTTTCATAATTTGAGTTTTGTTGATTCTTGCGACTTAGTGTGGCGACTTGTTCGCGGGTGGACGGTCCAGTCACGAGAGGTACACAGAGATTTTCACGGCTCACCTCGCGACTCTCTCATGAGTAGACCTTCCAGTCACGAAAAACACTTAGAAAATTTTCACAAAATTTGACTTCAAAGTGTTTCGCGGCTTACCCTAGCGACTGATTGGAGACTTGTTTCAGTTGCGAAAAACGCGTGTTTTGCGTTTTAAAGATAGTTTTTAAAATATCTTTCAGTTTTCCCTCAAATTTTTGTGACTGTTCATTGTCTTCCCCATTTCTTTTCTCTGAAACTCATCGTGTCACTCTCGAAAAACCTCCATTTTTGCACCATTTATTCTCAAATCTTCAAGAAAAAGGTATGGGTTTTCACTTTTTCACTTCATTATTCATGATTTGAGCATTATTTTCTTGGATCTGTGCGTTGTGTTATGGTTTTGTTTTTGAGTAGTTTCGGACATGGGTTGAGGATATGTTTTGCTGGGTTGGGCTGATTGGGTTTTGTTGCATCTTAACGATTTGATGTTTGATATACTTTTTCTCTCATGAACTATTTTGTATTGTGTTCCTTTGTTGTCTCTAGGCTCAGCACTCGTATCATACCCATAGGCTTAAGTGTGTTATCATGTGAACATATGCTTAAGTGTTCAGAAATTGTTAAAATTGGTCACTTGCTACATTTGGTTCACAGATTGCTGCACACCTTCATCTATGTTTAGGACTAGGACTTTTGATAATCTTATTTTGCTCGTGCACACTGTCACATTGTGTTTTTGGGTTATTGTTGTTAAATCCTCTATACTATGGCCTTTTATATTAATCTCTGCTACTCATTGTGTTTCTAATCTGGTTTTAAGTGTTGAATGTCTATCTTTTGTGCCTTGTTCTTGTGGCCTCTTCTGCTTGTTTATAGGTGGCTCCCACACCTACAAAGAAGAAGACTCCTGCTAAGAAGGCTGACAAAAGGCTGAAAATGGACCATAACCTGTTTAGGTCTATTCAACATTTTGAGAGATACAGAGATTCTTTCATGAAGGGAACAATTATCCAAGAGAGATTTGTGGATTTAAATGACTTGAAGGATACCTTCATTCTAGAATGTTTTGAAGGCAGAGGATGGGATAAGTTGCTGGGTGACCTACCTGCAGTGTGTGAACCTTCAATAAGGGAATTCTATGCAAATGTGAGCATAAGGGAGGATGAGCTGAACTGCTGGATTAGTGGACATGAATTCAACATAGATGCTCATGATATTGATGAAGTTCTAAGGCTTGAGGGATTAGAAGATCATGATTTCACCAACTACAAAGACAGGATGCTATCTTTAGACACTGTCCAGACTCGGATTGGTGATGTTAAAGAAGGGAGATGTCTTAACACTAATGCCTTTCCAATTGACATGAGGTGTCTGACCACCATCATGATATTCAATTTGTATCCTATAAGAAAGATGACTACTCTTACTAATGCCAGAGCTATCTTCCTCATGGAACTCAAGGAGAAAACCTTCATTGACATCAGTTCTCACATATATGACATAATTGTGGATGAGACTAGAACCACCTCCATGCCCAAGCTGATCTTTCCTAGTCTCCTCATGAGACTTTCAGAGCAAAAGGGGTTGCAATCCCTCAAGCTATCAGTCCCATGACTCCCCTATCAGCCATAAACAAACTAACCTTTACAAGGATACAAGTTCGTCTTCTAGGTGATGAAGAGGAGGGTGACCAAGGAGAAGGTGATCCTATGGAAATTGAAGCAGAGGCTGCAGGACAGACATCCACACCCAGAAGCAGAGCCAAGAGGAGCAGAGCTTCAACCTCATCAGTTACACCTCCAGATGCATTTTAGATCATCCTAGAGAGGATTGATGGACTCAGAGAAGTTCAGAATGAGCATATTGACAGGATGGCAGCTATTCAGGATCAGCTCAACGTACTTTCAGCCAAGTTTGACAGCCTTGACACCCAGCAATGACCCTTTGGCCATTTTGGTCAAAAAGGGGGAGAATTGTTTAGGGGCAACTCTTGATGGGGAGTGCCATTTAGAGGGGGAGCACACCATAAACAGTGTTTATTCAGTCTATGTTTTAGTTTTTACTTTATGTTATGTTTGGTTAATGCTCTCTTTATGGTTTTGATACACTAATGGTTTAAAGGTTTGAAACTTTGGTTTATTAATACTTAAGTTGTTATTCAATTTTTTTATCTTTTATATCTGTACCTGCTGCTTTTGTAAGCTTTTAAGGTTTATGTTTCCATGCTTTGTAGCTTAAGTTCTTGCTGATAAATGTCATGCATTTTGCTTAAGTGGTTTCACTCTTGTGCCCTTTGTTGGATTTTTATCCTTAATGCAATTTCCTTGTGTTGTTGCATTAGTTTAGTGTTGGACATGCAAATGATACTTTGCATATAAGCTTATTAGCTTGCATGTCCGGATGTTCATTCCTTGAGTGAATCAGCATTGTGATCACTAGTATGAAGTGATTGCCTGTTTGGTTAAGCCATGGTTTATTGTTTTATCCCATTTTGCTTGATCGCATTATGCTTGCTCCATATGCATTACAAGTTTTCTGCATACAATGAACTTATTGTGTTGTTGTGTTTCAGGAGATATTTGTTCTTATGGTTCAAGAGCTTCATAGATTCTAGAGTTAGGTGTGAGTGAGCTTTCCAACTGTTCCCAACTCACGCGTTAAGTCTAGAGTTTGTTGTAGGGTTTTGTCACGGAATAGCCAAATGGGGATATTGTAAGGTTGAATTTAATCAACCATCTTGTTGGCTTTATTTCGTGCCAATTTGCTTGTATTTCAGCACTTAGAAACTCTGTATTTAGGTGGGATTCATGTAAGGGTAATGAGTGAGAGAGTGTGAAGAAATGCTCAAGTTTGTGCAAAGATGCAGGGACTCGCGGTTGACTCGCGACTGGCAAGCCGCCAACTGCAGCACACGAGTGAAGCGTGCGAGAAGATGAACAGTCACGCCAGCTGGTGCACTACAGGACAAAAGGTCCAGCCTGGCCGTTCTGTTATCTCGCGGCTTGAACTCGCAACTCAGTCAAGTCGCAAGGCCAAGCCGCCAACCAGCCCTGTTTGGGAAAAATTGACTCTTCGCATTCCTTTCTCACCCAAGTATAAATACCCCTTAAACCCACAAAATGTAGAGAGCTTTTAGAGAGAATTTTGAGAGAGAAACCCTAGAGAAAAACAAGATTGACCCATCCCCAATCTTCACTTAGAGACTCTTCAAATTCCTCTACTTTCTTTCTCTCCATTGATACATCCTTGAGAAGTTCTTGACCAAATCCTTTTCTCACCATACCCACGTCTATGAGAAGGTCTTTTGGTGCTTAGGGAAGCAGTTTGGAAGGGACCAATGGTTATTGGTTGATACTATGGGCTATAGCAGAATTCGGTAAGCTAGAGAAGAAAAAGATTCAACGCAACCTCGTTGGAGCAAGAAGCTTGGAGGGCTTAGGTACATGGGTAGATTAGGCTTGGAGGGTCTATTGCTGTTCATGTATCCCAACTACATTTTCTAGTGAATTATTGACCGCTTGGAGGGCGGCGGAGAGGTTTTACCTTGAGGGCTTCAGTTTCCTCTTCGATAACACATCGTTGTGTTGTTCTTGTGTTTGCATTTCTCTTCCCTTAATCTTTGCCATTTAATTTCAGTTGTGGATGTGATTTTATTTGGTTTAGATTGTTTATCAATTCTGTCATTAGCTTATGTTCATGTTCCGCACATTTATTGTTTGATAATAAGCTTGAATTAGTAATTTGTAATTGGGGGTCTAAACATTCATAGTGTTTTCAACGCTATTCGAACATTCATAAACCACATTGGCATATACATATAATATACCAGTTACAAAATATTTTCTCAATTGTAAACCACAAAACAGATAGCACTATTATCAAAGGTAAGAATAAAATAAATTATATACACAAAATAATAAAATAATGCAATATGCAAGAAAGCTGTAAACCACAAAATATTGTATCTACTCTAAAGTTGAAAGGAAATGTTAACCAATGTTTTTAGGTCATTGGTTGAGAAACTATTTTTAGAAATATTTTATTAGGAGAATGATAAAATAATAAATGTTGACAGCTTTTTATATTACTCATGAAAGTGATGTCAAAACATTTCTATTATGGTTTGTTAACAATTGCTCTGATGACATCCATTAACATGACCCAAAGTTGAAACATATTAATATGTATACTCGCTTTAAGCCTTAACATCTCAAACATGCAAAAGAATATTATGTTTCAAAAGCATACACCCAACTCTCTCACAAAACATTGGAATGTGGATCAAAGTTTGTAAAATGTGGACAAAGTGGCAAATTATTTAGTTTACTTTTCCAAAGATCATCCAAATTTTTTTTGATATGCTTAGAATTAACTAAAATTCTAAAAAGTTTGTATTTCTGTGAGTTGTCTCAAAACCAAATCTTGGGTGTCATATTATCCTAAGTATTACAAATTACCTACAAATCCAGAACAAATCCAAAAATAAAAAATATATATGGAACAAAAATAAAAAAATTAACAAAATTAACATAAAAAAGGCTTTAATTGAAGGAAAAAAAAAAAAAAAAAACCACCGATAACTAATGTTTACATACACAAGTGTTATTTGATAACTAATGTTTATCAAAAGTTTCTTCTTTTTTTTAGTCAAATTGTGCTCTCGTGATATTTTTTCCCTTCAATTCTTATATATCAACTTTATTGTGGTCATGTTGAATACTAAGTACCATGTACTATTCTTGATATTTTGCTTATTAGTATTTGTATAATAGAGGACGCTTTCAATAAATATTTTTCTCTTCTACCACTATATATACAATAATTGACATGTAATGATTTAATTTTAATGTCGTGGAAGCCTGAAGAAAGCACACACAATGCACTCTTTGATGGAACAAAAACTAAATTGTTAGCTTCTAGCTAGTAGTTAACCTCGAATCTATAAGAGGTTCCTTGAATCCACAAGAATCCAGAATCCACCAAAGAAAGAAATTGACAAACTTCTATATTTTATAGATAATAATATATTTTGCCTTTAGAGGTTACAAAACATATAAATACTGAGAAAGTAAAAATCTAAGACGATTAGGAAACGTCTAAAACCCAAATTCACACTAATTACGAAATTAGGTGACAAAATACCGAATTTTACCAAAAATTGTAAAATTGAGTTAATGCAAAATCATAAACTATTGGCCTTAAGGGTCATCCTAAAACAAGCGAGGCTTTATTCTAACTTTTGAGCAAAAAGTTATTAAGGAAACAAAAATGACTAAAAACGGCAAAATCACAGCTTTCAATGGCTAAATGAAGGAATTGCCAAAATCATGGTACACCTCATGGTAAAGTGACGACTATTACTCAGAAAACCACTTCCCTTCAATTTGCCAAATTTCATGCGATTCCGACTACGTCACCCAAATGAATTCAAGGGGCTCTATCTAATGAAAAAGCATTTTGTATTTGATGATACCCATGTCATCAAAATCCAATAAATGAAAAGAATGTATTCAAAATTAACTATCCATTAACTCATATCTTTCATGCCTACAAAAGAGTTTTTATGCTCCTTTTTTATAATAATGTGGTCTGTAAATATTTTCCCCAGTTTTGGTTGCAAAGGTTTACAAGGAATCATGCTGGGAGTAGGAAATTCTTGAACCATAACCCTTGCCATCAAGCCGTCTTTGGAGTATTTGCTACACACTAGAAGATATATTTTCTGACATTGATGCTCACCTCATTAGGTGGTCTAGTGTCTAGTGACTAGTGTGCAGCAAAGAGAACTTGATCGCAAGGATTACGACTCAGGAGCCAAGGCTTCCAAATCTTCCTAAAATATATCTCATCATATCAATATATAAAGAAATCACCAAGAGCTTGTTGTTCAACTTAAAAGTGTTTAAGAATAGTAATTACACTCCTTTGAATCGTTATTCTTCATTTTGCCACTTCCAACAAGCCCACCTCTTGATTTTACCATTTGACTGCCATAACCACCGCCTTGAATCAGCGAGATGGATTTTGTCCTATATCCGTTTGGCTGTCATCTTTGATGATGGGTCTGTGTTGGATATATTTTAAAATTTTACTTATGTGATTAAGCAAATAGGAATAACATATAGATTTAATTATAAACAATAACACAAATAGATGTGATAAGCAAAAACAATAAATAGATACTATATGTATATATAAGAATAAATCTGCAAACTAATTAAAAACTTACAAACCAAATGCATGAAAAATGAATGATACTAATCAATTCTTGTGTTTGACACAATCTCCTTAAAGTAGATTTCACCCATCACACAATATGTGGTGTTTTGATACTCACAGACGTATGCCTCCTAGGATAAAATGATCTACACCACGGAGAAGAAGCACCCATAGTCCATGCTCTACAAACAAAACTGTACATTTTTAGACCCCTTAAAACACAACTAGATTGACCTAGTTATTTAGCCAAGTGATTAACTTAGGTAAATTATGCAGATCTAGGTTAACACAGATAAATCATATCATTGTAAAGTGCAGAAAATTAAAAATACAACAATATGATAACCCAGGAAAACCAAACCAGTAAAAATCCTGTGGAGGATTTAACCTAGCTATCCTCAAGGTAAAACAAATCCACTATGAAAGAATTGAAGTTTACACAATAGCAACTTAGACCACTAACATCCTATTACTACCTTGAGAAGAAAACTTACTACCATGACCACGTGATAGCTCTGAGTCCACAGACTACTTCTTTCTTGGATTCATAGCAAGCACAAGCACTTATGCTTGTATATCTTTAAGCTCTTGAATCTACAACTGAAACGATCACCAAGTTCTTGACATAGTCTTAATCCTTGATGTTAGGACATATGTGTGTTCACTTGTTAAAAACATATGTCACTTATTTATGTAAATTGGCTAATCCTTTTGACAAAACGCACTCTACTTGTAATTGGGTAGTTCTAGGTGTTTTTAATACTTCAAGAAACAAGATTTCAAGATTAAGTGTTGAAGTCATCAAGTCTGTCCAAGAAAAAGCAAGCTGAAGTGCACATTCATTAATTCTCGACACCTGCTCGATAGCTACCTCGACACTTGCTATCTGTCGAGAATTACAAAATCAGATTTTCTGATCTGATTTCCTTGGGATCCGTGAATATGCTTTTGGACCTTCTTTTCTTCTAACCCTAAACATATAAAAGGATTGTTTTAAGAGCCGTCAAATTGTACACAAGTTGCAAAAGTATTGAGCAATCTCTGTTCAAGCAAATTGTGATCAAAAGACGAAGTTCTTGACCTAGTTCATCTTCTCTGAAGAAGTTGCTGTGTATTTGCACCAAAGGGTTTTGTAACCAAGCATCTTCCTGATCTTCATCGTAAAGGATGAATTGAAGAACTTTGCAGCCAACCTCTCATTCTTAATTGGTGTTTAAAGTCACGTACTGGGATCCGCACATTGGTTAGTCACGTACTTGGGAGTCGTGCATTAAAGGTGAAAATTGTCACTACAGATTAAGTCCAATTGGGTATTGGGGTAAGGGTTCAACTGTCGGTTGGTAAAGTACTTGGGATTCCTTTACTTGTAACCACTTGATTTGATAATAGTGGAGTTTTGGGAGTGGTGACCTGAAAATCACCCGGTGGGGTTTTTACCGTTAGGGTTTTCCCTATTCGTAAACAAATCACCGTATCATTTAATTTCCGCTGCATATTTAGTTGTTTGGTGATTTGTTTGTGCTTCCATGAAATTGCATGATAAATTGATTAATTAATAACTTAGCTAATTAATTAATTGGTTTAATCACAAGAGGTCATTCAGTTTGTGGCCTATCAAGTGGTATCAGAGCAGGCACACTCTGATTAGGTTTAATCTTTGCTGTGTTGATCCATTGACCCCTGTTTGTCATGGATAGAGGACAGTCATTAATCATACCTCCTTTATTTGATGGCACTAACTATGCATACTGGAAAGAATGCATGAGAGCTTTCTTGCAGTCTTTAGATGAGAAGGTATGGCAAGCTGTAGAGATTGGCTGAACTAAGCCAAAAGAAGAACCGGACGATTGGGATGACGTAAAGATCAAGGCGGCCAACTTCAACAGCAGAGCGTTAAATGCCCTATTTAGCGCAGTCACCAATGAAGAGTTCAAGAAGATATCCTCAACTGAAACTGCTAAGGAGGCTTGGACCATCCTCCAAACAACCTATGAAGGAACAAAGGCTGTCAAAGATTCAAAGCTTCAGAGGCTCACTACAAGCTTTGAAGAAATTAAGATGGAGGAGGATGAGTCGTTTGATGAGTTCTATGCCAAGCTCAAGGACATAGTGAACTCAGTCTTCCATCTTGGGGAAACCATCTCTGAACCCAAGATTGTAAGGAAGGTGCTCAGATCTCTACCTGAGAGATTCCATGCCAAGATTACGGCAATAGAGGAATCAAAGGATATAGACAAGATTCCTTTGACTGAGCTGGTTGGAAACTTGCAAACCTATGAGATAGGGTTATCTAGGATTGGCAAGTCAAATAAAGGCAAAAGCATGGCCTTGAAGGCAAAGAGCAATGATACTGATGAGTCTTCCGATGATAAAGATTCCAAGATGAAGTCCTACATTACCCGGCAGTTGAAGAAGTTTATGAAGAATGCCAATGGAAGGAGCTTCAACAAGGACCGCAGGCAGTCCAGTTCTTCTCAGTTTAAAAGCCAAGAAAAAGGGAAGAAGGATGCTAAGGATGGCGGTCAGTACACTGTTCCTACAGGACCAAAGTGTTTTGGATGTCATGGGTTCGGACACATGAAACATGAGTGTCCTACATATCTCAAGAGCATTGGGAAAAGCAAGGCACTTGCTACAACCCTAAGTGACACTAAGCCTGAAGATGATTCCAACAATGAAGATGACGGAATCTTAAATGCCTTCACTACCACAGCTAATCCTACTGAAGGGATTGTTGAAGAAGTGGATGAAGAAGAAGAACTGGTGGAGTCCAAATTTGAGAAGATGGATGATCAAGATGATATCCATTCAGCCTATGAGAAGCTTTACAAGCTCTCTGAAAAGCATGAGAAATTATATAGGCTGGCCACCAAGAAGCTCAGTGATGTGGAACTTGATCGTGAAGAGCTGTCCACAATGTTTGATGAGGCGAATCAAACTATTGGAGCACTGAGATTTGAGAACAACTTTTTGGCTGAGAAGACCAAGAAGCTTGAAGCGGAGCTGTTTCAAGTCAGAGCTCAACTGGAGAGGACTTCAAGTGCAAAGCTTGATGACATGCTTAGCAATCAGAAATCTGCTTCGGATCGAACTGGCTTGGGGTATGGTCTTTCTTTCTCTAATACTGCTTCTACTAGCAATACTGTTTTTGTTTCTCCAGCTAATAACACTGAAATTGAGAACACTGAGGTTAAAATTGAATTAGCTAGTGAGAACCTAGACAAGAGTAAATCTATCTTAGGAGCACCCCCTAAGCAAGATAAGAAAGATGCTAAAAACCCTAGGGCTAAGAAGGCTAACTCTCAAAAGCCTAAACAAAAGAAGCAGCATCTCTGTCATCATTGTGGAGCTACCGGTCATACTCGACCAAATTGCTATAAGTGGTTAGCCACTCAACAGAGCAATGGCATGATAGCATCTGGAAGCCAAAATCAGCTTCAATCCTCTCTTGCTCCTCTTGGAGATCTTCTAAAAGCCCTCATGTTCCTTTCGAACTTGAACGGTCTCAATTCTTCTCCATCGCCGCCGGTTCAAGGGTTCAATCAAAGGAAATGTTCTTCCAATGTGTGGAAGAAAAAGGACTCTAAGTGATCTCATCACTTTCTTTTCCCTTCTTGTTTTTCTTGTTTGTTGCATTGCTTGTGTGTTTTGCATTTCTGTTGAGTCAGTCTAGTTTTTGCTTTACTTTGATAACATGTTTTTGTTTGTTTATTTTCAGTTTTGTTTATTTTGTTTTTGATATAAAAATAAAAATAAAAAATTTGAAAAATCAGAAAAATACAAAAACAGTGTGTGTTTTGTGTACTTTGGTACTTGTGTACCTTGGATGGCCAATGAAACAGAGTTTTCTAAAACTTTGTATCTTTTGTAACTTAGATGAGTATCTCTATGCACAACTAAGCAAGTGAGCTTTGTGGCTCTTGTTTGTGATGAGTAAGATTAAGTTATCACTTAAACTTAACACTCATATCACTCTTTTTGATGGGTAGGACTAGAAAATTCTAAGAAAAAGGCATAAATGACCATCTCACCACTGTTGCCCGCCAATCATAGTATGACACCTGTATGCTTCGGCATAGCAAAAGTGTAGTGTCAAAGACATCCACATGCTTCGGCATAGCAAAAGTGCAATATATATGCTTAACATGTTCGATATTTCTTTTCTCTCTTTTTATGCCCATGCATGATATGCTTAAAAGAAAATATGCAAAGAAAATAAAAAACAAAAAGATTAAAATGCTTTAAATATGATTGCAAGCGTGTTTTCTAGGAGATGTGGGAGTCATAAGATGTACCTCAAAGGTGATAGTCCCCATCAAACAGTTATGATTATGTGTGAGTTAAAGTTATTTTCTCATATCTCAGATCGTCATAACATGTATACACATATGCAATCTTGCGATATTTTTCACACACAACACGCAATATTCTTTGCTACTCTTGATACATGTGCAGGTACAATGTGATTTGGCCATCACAAAGGTTTTACATGTGCTAATGTATGCTCACTAAACTGTCTTAACTTGTTTTTGAAATATAAAATTGGTTAGACTTGTTTAGTGTGTGTGTGTGTGTTTCTGAGGATCCGTGCTTAAATTTCTTGTTGATAGATGATTTTGAGAGCTTAAAATGTTGATTGGATCTTTGGTTGAGGTGTATGATGGATTGTATTCATGTCTGTATTTTTCTCTTCTCGAAAAACTACTTTTAACTGATGGCTCGACACCTCCTCGATACCTGGTCATCTGTCGAGCTTCTCAAGCCTTTTCTTATCGCAATCTCAACACCTGTCTTGACACCTGGTGGATCGATCGAGAAATCTTCTGTCATCTCGATACCTTCTCGATCGATCAAGTTTCTGATCTTTGAAATTGGTCTTGTACCTCGACACCTCTCGACACCTGAAGCTATCGAAGGCCAAATGCTCGACACCTTTCTCAACAAATTCCTCGATACCTCTCGACACCTTAGCTGTCGAGATTTACTGAGGTGTCTATATAAGGATTCGTCGCGATTTTTCTCTCATTCTCTTGATCTCTCTCAATCTGTCCGAAGGCTTTTCATCTCCTAACCACTTTTCTCTCACTCAAATCTTCAAACCCTCTACATTTTCGGTCTTCCCTTGGTTTCAATCACTTGGTAAGATCATTTTTCCCTTCCTTTTTTCATGCATTCCAAGTTTTGAAACCTAGGTTTTGGGATTTTTGGAAATTTTTGGGGTTTTTCAAAATTGATGAGTTTTTCTTCAAATTTTGGGTTGCGTTTGCACTTAAATGATTTCAAAATGACATACATTGCATTTCATGTGCATTAGAATGGTATTTACATGCATTTAGATGTGTGTTCTATGTTTGTGTGCTGCTAGGATTGGATTGGGTTGAGCCCATGATGTTTTTTCCTTTGCATGTCACATGTTCATGCATTCCTATGCATACATACTTGTTGTTCAATATATCTTATATATATGAACTATTTTGGGACTTTTCTGATTGTCTCCCTCTCTATCTCTTTCTCATTCTTTTACGTTAGCAGTGTCTATGGCACCCAAACGTAAATCCACTCCTGCTCGAAACCCTTTGCGTTCTGGAGCTTCCTCTTCTTTTGATTCTGCTCCTCTTAACCTTCAGTTCCATGATGGAGATGCCCACAAGGCATTTTCTGAGAACTTTTCTAGACGAGGTGTTCATTCGGAACGCCAAGTCATTTTGGTGGACTTCGCTGACACTGACTTTCCCTCTATCATTCACAGTAGGGGATGGGAGTCACTGTGTGACGTCCCAGTCACTTGCCCTCTCGTGCTCATTCAGGAGTTTTACTCCAACATGCACGGAATTGATTGTTCAGTACCTCTCTTTTTCACTCGCGCTCGAGGTACGAGCATCCCTGTTACACCGCAGCTAGTTGTGGATGTACTTAGGATTCCTAGGATAGATTTTCCTGACTATCCTTCTTGTGAGCGTCTGCGGACTGTGTCCAAAGATGAGCTCATCTCTGCCTTTTGTCAGAGTCCTGCTAATTGGGGTGAGCATCAATACACATCATGTAGGCCTTTTGCCAAAGGTCCTAGATTCTTAAACATGGTGATGACCTTTGTACTCCATCCACTCTCTCACTACAACTCTATCACAGAGCCTCGTGCTTGATTTTTGCTATCACTTCTAGAGTATCTTACTATAGATTTTCCTTCTCATTTCATCCTTTCTATCATAGATGTCCATCTAGATTTGGCGTCCCGTGATAAGCTCATCTTTCCTTCCGCTATCACGAGGATCTTACGCCATTTTTCTATCCTTTTTCCAGTGTCCGACCACTTCACTCACATCTGTGCCATAGATGCCGCTACCGTAAAACGTAGTGAGGCTCAGTTTAGGTCGCGACAGACGGATTCCACTCCTCCCTCCCATTCAGCTCCATCCAGATCAGCTCCAGATACATTTGCCCCTTCTTCCTTTACGAGTGATGTATCTCTAGGAGACATTACGGCGCAGCTGCAGCGCATGGACACTTGCCTTGATACACTCTCCACTGAGTTGTATCAGGTGAATGTTCGTGTTGGTCGTATTGCACGATGGCAGGTGACCAGGGTGGTTTTGCTCTAGAGGCTACTCCTTCACCACCTCCTCCAGCGGCTTCTGACTCTGAGGATGATGATGATGATGATGATGATGCTTCGGATGATAATGATGGAGATGCTAGCTCTACTGATGAGATGTCTACATGACACTTTACCCTTTGGCACTCGTGACAAAAAGGGGAAGTAGTTTTGGGTTATGAGAGTAGTCATCTTAGGGGGAGAGTTAATATAGGACATTTTGATAGGGGGAGTGTTGATATTTTTGAGGGATGTAGTGAGGTTTTGATCTATCTTTTCTTTTATATTCTTTATAGATACATTGATCTTGTATATGAGGTCTTTTGACCAGTTTTACATACATTGTACTTATCTTCTATATATGGGGATGTATGTTTCTTTCACCTCTCTCTTCATGTGTTGTTTCTTCTTTATCTTCATACACATGTTCTTTATACTTGTATGCAATCTATTTATTTCTGTTTCACACAAGATGCCTTGATGAGTTTTGTTTAAAGTGTTTCAGAAATGCAGGTTGTCAAAGTCTACTTGCCATAAACTCTCTTCTTGCAAAGTTTTTCAAGAGTTTGTGTTAGGATAGATTTTATTGTATTCAACAAGCGATATGAGTTGAGTGATTTATGACTTCTCTCATATGTTCATTTGTTTGTTGTGATTTTGTCACGGATTGCCAAAGGGGGAGATTGTTAGGACATATGTGTGTTCACTTGTTAAGAACATATGTCACTTATTTATGTAAATTGGCTAATCCTTTTGACAAAACGCACTCTACTTGTAATTGGGTAGTTCTAGGTGTTTTTAATACTTCAAGAAACAAGGTTTCAAGATCAAGTGTTGAAGTCATCAAGTCTGTCCAAGAAAAAGCAAGCTGAAGTGCACATTCATTAATTCTGAACACCTGCTCGATAGCTACCTCGACACTTGCTATTTGTCGAGAATTACAAAATCGGATTTTCTGATCTGATTTCCTTGGGATCCATGAATATGCTTTTGGGCCTTCTTTTCTTCTAACCCTAAACATATAAAAGGATTGTTTTAAGAGCCATCAAATTGTACACAAGTTGCAAAAGCATTGAGCAATCTCTGTTCAAGCAAATTGTGATCAAAAGACGAAGTTCTTGACCTAGTTCATCTTCTCTGAAGAAGTTGCTGTGTATTTGCACCAAAGGGTTTTGTAACCAAGCATCTTCCTGATCTTCATTGTAAAGGATGAACTGAAAAACTTTGCAGCCAACCTCTCCTTCTTAGTTAGTGTTTGAAGTCGCGTACTAGGATCCACGCATTGGTTAGTCACGTACCTGGGAGTCGTGCATTAAAGGTGAAAATTGTCACTACAGATCAAGTCCAATTGGGTATTGGGGTAAGGGTTCAACTGTAGGTTGGTAAGGTACTTGGGATTCCTTTACTTGTAACCGCTTGATTTGATAATAGTGGAGTTTTGGGAGTGGTGACCTGAAAATCACCCGGTGGGGTTTTTGCCATTAGGGTTTTCCCCATTCGTAAACAAATCACCATGTCATTTAATTTCCGCTGCATATTTAGTTGTTTGGTGATTTGTTTGTGCTTCCACGCAATTGCATGATAAATTGATTAATTAATAACTTGGCTAATTAATTAATTGGTTTAATCACAAGGGGTCATCCAGTTTGTGGCCTATCACTTGATAACCCTAAATATGTGTGAAGGTAAACACCTCTAGATCTCATAAAAGATTCACACACAGAGCATAAAGAGCCACCTCAAAATGTGGCTAGGGTTTACCCTTTTATGCCTAGGGCAAAACATAAAATCCTGCACGTCAAATGGGCTTGGGCTGAGTTGGAAAATTCTGCAGAAAAACAATCTGCATGACTTTCGATCGATCGAGCCTAATTTTCGATTAATCGAGTCAGGTAGATTTACACAGTAAATCCTGCAGAACATTCAATTCCAACTTTGCACTTAAACATACTTTAAGCAAGTCTAAACAAGACTAAAACGTTTTGATCATGGTTTGCCAACATTACAAAATGAAGTTCTAATACATTAGTTCCTAATTCCTTAGAACCTAACAAGAACGATATCAGTTTCTCTCTCTTTGACTCAAGATGCTAATGCACAAAATATTCTCTCTAGGAGAGTTTCTCTAAAAATTAATTTTTATGAATAAGAGACTACGAATATATACATTAGTGAACAAAAACATTGTTAAGAATAA
The DNA here is from genome assembly GCA_032727855.1 of Quercus ilex subsp. ballota. Taxonomy (NCBI): domain Eukaryota; kingdom Viridiplantae; phylum Streptophyta; class Magnoliopsida; order Fagales; family Fagaceae; genus Quercus; species Quercus ilex. The sequence continues at coordinate 84,915,657 of CM064909.1, forward strand.
TTAATGTGCACAGACTTACTGATTCAAAAAATAAAATAATAAATATTATTATTTGGACAAGAGGGCCCAATCCATACATGCCAAAGCCCAACCCAATGTCTAGCCTATAAGCATATAAACTCATATATTATCTTTTTCCTTTCCTATGTGGGACTCAAGGATTTTTACAACTTTTGATAACATCTCAAGTGGACACATTAGAGAGCCAATTTCTTATTCACTCCATACTATTTTCCTAACAATCCCCCACATGAATGGAAATTGATAAAACAACAATGCAAATGATGATGCAAACACGTAGAGAGTAGAAGAAAAGTTACTGTATCAAGAGAGATAGCTTTTGGCTTGAACCTTCTGTTGTGAAAGACTATCAGATATATTGGCTAACCAGAGAACATGATATCTTGAACTATTCAGCCATTTATGTATACCAAGACAATAAAATTCACCCAGTTCCTTTTCGAACACAAATCCTTCTTATGGTTATGTTCATTTCGGCCCTAACTATATCCTAGTACTTTCATGAAGTGCTCTAGAGAATTTAGTCTTAAAACTCTTATGGAAGCGGCCAACTTCACATTCATATAGGTGACTCTTATTAAGAGTATCCTGCTATACCCCACTTGGATTTACAAGTGTAAAGTTGTGATTTACAACTATGTGTTTTGTTGGCTTTTATTCCGTGCCAAATTTGATTGTAATTTCTATCAATCGTTTATACCCTGTATTTGTTATGGGAATTGTTGTAAGGGGTGTGTGATAAAGAGTGTGTGAAGACTCAAGCAAGTTGGAAGCTGATGGAATCTCGTGGGTATCTCGCGACTAAGCTTCCCGTGAAGTGAAGCATGTGCCCTGCACATGCTGGAATGCGAAGAGTCATGACAGATGGAGACAGCTGTCTCTCGCAAGTATCTCGCGGGTAAGGCCTTCCCGCGAGACACCCGCGAGACATGCTGTTCTGCCAGCCTGTACTGACTGACTCACACATTTTGCACCTATCCTATATAAACCCCCATTACCCACAAATGTTGAGGAATGCTTCAGAGAGAAAACCCTAGCCAAACACATTTGTAATTAGAGATTGTCATCCCCACCTTTCTCTATACACTTGCTTATGGTATCTCTTCAACCCTTCCCTCTCCATTTCCACACTATTGAGAGGTTGATAGCCCAAACACTTACCACACCTTTGGAGAGTGTTGTGTGACGTTTTGGTGCTGCTGGGAAGCATTGGAAGAAGCCTGGAATGGCAGATGCAACATGGAGCTTGTTGTGGGATTCGGATAACTAAGACAAGACACGGTTCCGAGAAGCCTTGTTGGAGTAGGAGCTTGGAGGGCTTAGGTACATCGGGTAGATTAGGCTTGGAGGGTCTCTTGCTTACTCATGTATCCCAACTGATTGTCTAGTGGATCGATTTCCGCTTGGAGGGAGGCAGAGAGGTTTTTCGCTGAGTTCTTCGGTTTCCTCTTCGAAAACATGTCTTGGTGTTTTCTGTGTTTGCATCTCTCTTCCCTACTCTTTGTTATTCCATTATACTGCTGTGTTGTTTAGTTTATGGATTAGAGTAGCTATATTGTTCATCCGCTCGCTTTTACACTATTCCGCACTTTATATTAAAGTTTTGTAAAATCTATCGAGCCGTAATTTTAATCGGGGGTCTAAACAGCTCTTGTGTTTTTCAACACGTTTTCGAGCTTTCAATTGGTATCAGAGCAGGTACACTTGCTTGGTTTAAATACCTTAGTGTGATCCTTGACCCTATTTGAGATGGACCAGTCTCAATCGCTCAATGTTCCACCATTTTTTGATGGGAACAATTACGCTTTCTGGAAAGTCAGAATGAGAGCATTTTTATGCTCTATAGAAGATACCGTTTGGGATGCGGTAGAGCTCGGCTGGACTAAGCCGGAAGCTCCTAAGGCAAATTGGGATAAGGCAGCTCTTGCAGCAGCCAATGCAAATAGTAAAGCTTTAAACACTATATTTTGTGCTGTTTCACCTGATGAATTCCACAGGATCTCTCATATGACAGTTGCTAAGGAAGCTTGGGAGATTTTGGAGACCACTTATGAGGGTACAAAGAAAGTTAAGGACACAAAGCTTCAGATGCTTACCACTAAATTTGAAGAGCTCAAGATGGGTGATGATGAACCATTTGATTCATTCTATGGGAAGCTCAATGAAATTGTTATTGCTAAACTCAATCTTGGGGAGAAGATTGAAGATGCTAAGGTGGTGAGAAAAGTATTGAGGTCCTTGCCTGAAAGTTTTAGAGCAAAAGTTACAGCCATAGAGGAAAGCAAGGATTTGGATGAGATTAAGATTCAAGAATTAGTTGGGTCTCTCCAAACATATCAGATGGGATTGCCTTCCCATAAGATGAGTAAATCACTTGCTCTTAAAACCATCACTGAAAGGATGGGTGATTCCTCTGAAGAAGATGGGGTGGAAAAGGAGGTAGCATTTCTTGCGAAAAACTTCCGCAAATTCTTGAAGATGAAGAATAGTGGGAAACCATTCAACAGAGGAAAATTTTCATCTTCAAAAGGTGATAGGAAAGAGTTTACAAAGAAAGAAGGGAGGGAGTTTCAACCTTCTTCAGAAATTATATGCTATGAGTGCAATGGACATGGACATCTAAAGAAGGAGTGTCCAAATTTTCTGAGGGGAAAAGGCAAAGCCTATGCCACGACACTCAGTGATTCAGACTCCTCTGATTCTGACTCGGAAGAGAGTTGTGACGGAGAAGGAAACTACTCCGCGTTCATGACCATTGCTCATGTGGAGTCATCGGATGATTTGGGTGCACTTGTGAAGGAGCTTGGTGAGCATTCTGATTCAGAGTCTATTGGGAATGTGGAAGAATCAGATGTTGAAGAAGAAGAAGAGAATACCGCTAATCTTCAAGAAAATTACTCCTTATTACTTGAGAAGTCAGGAGAGTATACCAAAGTAGCCAAGGCAGCTGTAAGGAAAATGAAGAAAGCTGAGGAAGATTATAGAAGTCTCTTGATCAGATATAAAGAGGCTAAGTGTGAGATTGAGACACTAAATGGCGAGTTGTCTGAAGCCTATATGAAGGTGAGGTTTCTTGAGCAAGAGGTAGTGCAAGCTCATGCCAAGATAGAAAGAGTCTCCTCCCAGAAGTTAGATGATGTTATCTCATCTCAAAAACCTTCTTCAGACAAGTCCGAGTTAGGATACACCGGAGGAAGTAGCTCATCAGCCAAAGTTACCAAAGAAGTGAAATTTGTAAAGGCCATAGAGCCTATTGTAGAAGAGCCCATTCTTGAGAATGTTAAGGGTGAGAAGAAGAATGTGAGTGAGCAACGGATGGTGAATAAGCCCCAAAATCATTCCATAGGTAGACATGAAACCAGAGGAAGATCTCTTCCAAGATCTCAACGGGGTCCCAGAACGGACTATGTGTGTCACTACTGCGGAATGCAAGGACATACCAGACCTAACTGTCAAAAGCTGAGATCAGACAACAACTCAAGCGCACCTCGGTCACGAAGAAGGAGAAATGACATGAGGTCTTGGGGTGGTGAACAACCGAGAAATCAGAATCATGATCCTGGCGTGATGGACGTGATGAAAATGATTGGTGCCTTCACCACTTGCTTGGAGAGTTTCACCAGAAGGTTTGACAGTCCAAATTCTCGTACCCAATCCGTTAAGGATATCACCCCAAACGCACGTGACGTGTGGGTGAAGAGGGGTACTCATGCATAAGCATTATAACATGTCCACGCATAAATTCTTTCAATGATTAGGGACTTTTGCTGTTGCATCGTTTCATGCATTGCTCTACTGTTTCCGTTGGCGTTTTGTACCGGTTGTCTTTGTTAATCTTTATTCTCTTGTTCTGTTTTTCTTTGGGTGTGTTCAAAAATTCAAAAACACATAAAAATAGAAAATCCAAATAGTTTGATCACTTTGATGAGTTTTGTCTCAAAGCATGTTTTGCCTTGTACCTTTGTACTTATGGCTTTGTACATTTAACGAGCTTAGCTTGTTTCTCATGCACTCATATCATCGTGGAAGAAATTCTGAAATCTATGTGATTGTTGTAAATAGATCTTCAACCTTGTCATGAATGATTAGTGAATGTTTTTGTTGATCTTGAGACATGCATAGACTCATGCCTATATATCTTCCCACTTTTATTTTTTTTGCTTAAAAGAGCTCTCTAATTGTAAATCTCCAAATGAAAAGAGATATAGAGCTGCAAAAGCCTGTCGCACAAACTAGTATTCGATTAGGAAAAAGGGAAAGCGACCAAAATAAAATGCATGATGCCCAAAAAGCCAAAGGCTAACTCATAAATTGAAATATCAAAAATTTCAGGCATCTTTCTCTAAATGAGATTCTCTTTGCTCAAAAGTTGCAAATGTTATGTTAAATATGGAGCCAAATGAAAAGCTTCATTGAATTGTTATCAAGTACGTGTGGGAGGTCATATATGCATGTTTCTATAATTGAGATAGGTCACATAATCTAGTGCTAGTTGTGTATGCCTTGATTGAATTGATCATTGAAGCTTCACATTGGACTAAGGACTATCTCACTTTTGATATCCACACACAACACACAAGTCTATGTTCATTGAATGCCTTATTTATTTGTGTGATTGTACTTGTTTAAATGTGGTTTCACATGCTCAATCTTTGTTGATCAAATCCAAAAAGATTTTTGAGTGTTTTATTTGTTTTTGAAAGTGATTTTATACTTTCTTGTCGTTTGTTTTTTTATTAAAGTGCATGTTTTTGTGTTTCTTCAAAAAACTGGTTCAGGGGTAGTTTCGCGAGAAGCTCGCGACTTAGAGCTTCCCGCGAAAAGGAGTTGAGGAAAGTTTTTATTTTATCTTGTCACACAGAAACTTTCGCGACTGTCTCGCGACCAACAGCTTCTCGCGAAATGCTGTTTGGCTAAAATTGGATTTTTTCCAATTTCAGACAGAAGCTACCACGACTGTCTCGCGTCTGTTTCGCGACCTAATGCTTCTCACGAAAATTTTTGTGCTTCAGTGGCACTTCTCGCGACTGTCTCGCGACTGTTTCGCCCCTCTCTAACCCGCGAAAAACGCGTGTTTTCAGTTTTTATATAGCTGATGTGACAGTTTTTCAAAACTATCAAACTTCCCTCGCTCAACCTCTTTCAAACTCTCTCAACCCAAAAACACTATTCCAGTCATTTCCCTTCAATCCAAGCATTTTTTTTCTGCATTTTCTTCTTCAAGGTATGTTTGTTAACCATTTCTCTTTTGGTTTTCACTTAAATTATGCAGAATTTTTGTTAGGGCTTTCAAAATTGGGGATTTTCGAAACTTTGGGTTGGCTTTCAAATTGGGTGAATTTTTCTCATTTTTTTTATTGGGCTGTGTCCCATTTGTTGTTTCTGCATCTGTGTTGGCCCCTTGTGGCAGTTTATCATGTATTGAGGGTAGATTTTCACTTGTTCATGCATTATCCATATAATTTATGCATTTGTGCACGCTAAGTGTTTGTCAAAATGTTCAAGTGACATTTTTGTGACAAAATGGAATCAAGTGATTTCGATCCATAGTTTTTCACATGTTTGACCTTGTTTTACTTAGGTTTGGTCATTGATTATGTGTTTCTCTCACTTTGCTCATGTTGCACATTCTTAGCACACAACTAGGTACACTTAGGCACCCTTATGCATCTCATGCCGCACACTCTCTTTTGCACATGCACACAGACACCCTCTATTACAATTTTGTCTTAATTTGGTGAAATGTAGTTATGCTTTATTCGTTGGAGTCTTTTAGCATGATGTTTAATGCTGACCATGCTATGTTTTTTTTTGGGTTAGTTTAAGTCTGATTTGGAACTAACTTGAATCTAATGAATTTTGTCTTCTGGTTTGTGCTTGTGCATCTTCTTTTATTTGCTTGTGCAGATGTCTCCCACCAAGCATGCTGCTAAGAAGAAATCGTCTTCAAAGCGAGCCCGAACTGATTCTGATCATTTCAGATCTATAGAAGCTGATATGAAGTACAATGACTGCTACAAGGACAAGACAATCATCATGGAAAGGGTAGTCCAGTTAGAGACTCTTGAGGACACTTTCATCCCTGAAGTGTTCAAAGATAGAACTTGGACCAAGTTGCTGAACCCAACTGGAGTGGTCTATTCAGAGATCATCAAAGAGTTCTTCTCCAATGCCACTGTCAACGGAGACTGTATTGACTGCTGGGTAAGACACAAGGAGTTTGTGATTACAAGAGAGAGCATTCAAGATTTTCTGGAAACTCGTCCACCATCTCAGCCAATCACTGTTGCTTATGAGGACAGAATGGGTTCTACTGATGAGATGATTAAACTTCTTGGTGGTGAACCAAAGAAATCATCCATGAACACCATCAAGTTCTCTCCAGAAATGAGGACCCTAAGCTATGTGATGATTCACAATCTTTATCCAGTCACCAATCTCACCACTCTCTTTGCTCCAAGAACAAGATTTCTGTATGATCTCTTCACACATAAGGAGATTGACATTTGTGGCCATATCATGCATGTCCTGAAGAAGAGCATCACAAAGCAGAATTCACGGACTGTGATGCCATTCCCCTCTTTGATCATGGGATTGATTGCCAAGGCAAAGCTCAAGCTACCTAGTGGCCTCACGGTTGTTCAGAGGGACTATCCCATTGGTGGTCATACACTGACTAGGAGCACTGCAAACATCAAGGGATCGAAGACCAGTGTGCATACCATACCACCACCACGACAGGTTCAGCAGGATGAAGGCGAAGATACAGAGGAAGAGATTGACAGGTTCACCTCGGCTCCTGAGCCCTCTACACAGCCATCATCTTCGGCTCCTCCACAAGGCTTGACTCCCATGTGCAGTACACCGCAGACCAGTTTGCATACCTTCAAGGATAGATCACCGCGCTCTCTGCTCAAGTACAATACTTATCTATGGAGCACGGCTCGGATTCAGAGTCAGATCAGTTCTGACCCTTTGGCAATTCTGGTCAAAAAGGGGGAGAAAATTCTGAGGGGGAGCTAGAGAAGAGCTTGCACAGTGTTAGGGGGAGCATAGTCTAGCAACTTAGTAACATTGGTTATTGGTTTTCAGACGGTTTTTATTCAGTACTTTTTAGTTTTTATAAATTTACGGCTTATGATTTAAAGCTTTGATACTATGCTTTATTGAAGTACTATTTCAGATGTTTCTTTTGTGATATTCTCTATGCTTTGTAGCGTACTTTGCATGTACCCATGTTGCTTTTGTAAGCTTTAAGGGTTGTTTTGTTTCATTGCATGTTTGTAGGCTTTTATGGTTTGTGCCATGTATTTGCAATACTTTGCTTATGCAACCTTTATGCTTATGCTATTGAAGGTTAATGTCTTACATTTACTTCTCTACATCACTCTTGTGCCCGAGTAGGATTGTTCCTAGATGCATATACGTTCTATGCATTGGTTGAGTGATGAACACTCGTGTGCCCTAGTAGGATTGTTCCTAGATGCAAATTCTTCAAGTATTTTGCATTGGTTGAGTGTTGGATGTGCAAATGGTACTCTTCATACGAGCGTATCATCTTGCATATCCAGATGTTCATTCCTTGTGTGAATGAGCATAGTAATTACTTGTGTATAGTGATTACTCGTTTGATCTTGCCATGATTTAGTGTTTCTATTTCATTTTGCTTGATCATGTGCTTATTGCTCCATATGCTTTTCAAGTTTGCTGCATACAATGATAATATTTTGTTGTTGTGTTTCAGGAGTTACTTGATCATATGTTTCAAGAGCTTATCAGAATCTAGAATTAGGTGTGAGTGAGTTTTGCCTGTGTTCCCAAATTCACGTTTAAGTCTAGAGTCTGTTTTAGGGTTTTGTCACGGAATAGCCAAAGGGGGAGATTGTAAAGTTGTGATTTACAACTATGTGTTTTGTTGGCTTTTATTCCGTGCCAAATTTGATTGTAATTTCTATCAATCGTTTGTACCCTGTATTTATTGTGGGAATTGTTGTAAGGGGTGTGTGATAGAGAGTGTGTGAAGACTCAAGCAAGTTGGAAGCTGATGGAATCTCGCGGGTATCTCGCGACTAAGCTTCCCACAAAGTGAAGCATGTGCCCTGCACATGCTGGAATGCAAAGAGTCATGACAGATGGAGACAGCTGTCTCTCGCGAGTATCTCGCGGGTAAGGCCTTCCCGCGAGACACCCGCGAGACATGCTGTTCTGCCAGCCTGTACTGACTGACTCACACATTTTGCACCTATCCTATATAAACCCCCATTACCCACAAATGTTGAGGAATGCTTCAGAGAGAAAACCCTAGCCAAACACATTTGTAATTAGAGATTGTCATCCCCACCTTTCTCTATACACTTGCTTGTGGTATCTCCTCAACCCTTCCCTTTCCATTTCCACACCATTGAGAGGTTGATAGCCCAAACACTTACCACACCTTTGGAGAGTGTTGTGTGACGTTTTGGTGCTGCTGGGAAGCATTGGAAGAAGCCTGGAATGGCAGATGCAACATGGAGCTTGTTGCGGGATCCGGATAACTAAGACAAGACACGGTTCCGAGAAGCCTTGCTGGAGTAGGAGCTTGGAGGGCTTAGTTACATCGGGTAGATTAGGCTTGGAGGGTCTCTTGCTTACTCATGTATCCCAACTGATTGTCTAGTGGATCGATTTCCGCTTGGAGGGCGGCGGAGAGGTTTTTCGCCGAGTTCTTCGGTTTCCTCTTCGAAAACACGTCTTGGTGTTTTTTGTGTTTGCATCTCTCTTCCCTACTCTTTGTTATTCCATTATACTGCTGTGTTGTTTAGTTTATGGATTAGAGTAGCTATATTGTTCATCCGCTCGCTTTTACACTATTCCGCACTTTATATTAAAGTTGTGTAAAATCTATCGAGCCGTAATTTTAATCAGGGGTCTAAACAGCTCTTGTGTTTTTCAACACGTTTTCGAGCTTTCAACAAGTAATAAGAATCATTAAAAGCAAAGCTTACCTTGAATATCGCTTGCAAGGATCATTATTTCATCGTAGGAATGGGTGGGAAATAATATCTCCATAGTGATAAAACTAGTCACCATGATTCGGTTGTCCCTTTAAACCTAGATCTTACGATCTCTAGTCAACTAGGTTGGGTTGCCATCCCAAATACTTTTATGTCATAGGCTTTAATCCCATTCCCCCTCGACGAATGCGTAGTTTACTTACTCTCCACTCAAATGACTAATTACAAATCTGTTTTATAATTTGGAAGTACTTCCATTTGAGAGTAACTATCTCATGTTATTATGTCTCTGACGAATATGTCGAGACCTACCATAACTCTATGCACTATCAAAACACTAATTGGTTATCAAACATTTAGAAATAGGTGGCAGATTTCACGTGTCATTGCTTTATAGCTTGAACAAAGCCCCCTTTTAACAAGCTTACACATGAGTCTTGGTCCTACCACTTTCTTGTTAAAAAGAGACCCCAAACATTTAAAGAATTTATAAGAAGACTATTTAACCTTTCCATAATTCATAGTGTCTTACTAATTTTCTTTTGAGACAACTTGTTGAGAATATAATTTGACGAAAAGAACTCTTGCCCCCACATTGTAATTTTATACACTTTTGTAATGTAAAAGTATATATAATACTACAGGAGATTTATTTGTGCTTAATGTTATATAATATAGAATCAACTTTTTACGGATTATCTTTATCCGTGCATATGGTTCTTTTGCAACTTTTCTTAATTTTGCTTGCAATTAGAAAAGATTCTGTTGGCATATTTACCGATAAAAGAGTAAAACTATTTCGTTGCACCTAGACGCGCTAAGCTGACATGCTAGATTTGTCAAATCTTTTGATATGCCTAAGAGTAGGCTATGTGTACTATATATTAATTTTGAAGAGTCCATTATTCATATAACCCTTTCCCACATACATCCCATCTTTGTGAGTACAAACTTGTCCGAATCAAATACTAATTTGAAACCATTCTTATGCAGCACATCATTCAAAAGTAAGTTCTTAATCTGAAGTCATCTACAATACTACCTTTCCTTTTCCTACAACCTTAAAAGTTGAGGAATTATCCATGAAAATTTCTTCTCCATTATTCATAGGATAATATGAAGAGAACATATTCTGATCTATATATACATGGTGAGCAAACCTAGTATCCATCCACCATTTCTTGGTATCTCCTCCTACCAAGCTTGCTTCATAAATCACTGTAAAAGGGTCTATATCATTAACATCTTTAGAAAGATTCTCCACCTCAGTAATGTTGGCTTGAGAGCCTTTCTTGGTCCCTTGATCTTTACGCATATGGTAGTCCTTAGCACGATGCCCAAGTTCGCCACACACATAGCATTTTCCATTGAACCTTGTAAAGTCACCCCCTCTAGTGCCTTGGTTCAAACTTTCTCCATAATAGTTCCTTTTCCTCTAGTGCCTATGGCTTTCTCAGAACCGCCCATTGGCCCAGTAAGTGATCTATTTCACTAAGTATTTAAAGGAAACCCTAATGCATGTTTTGTAATGACTTTGGAGGTGCTCTTGTGAGATCTAAAAGGTACTATGCCTTCTCTTATCAAAGTCACTACCGAAATTCCTTCTACACATTATTAGAACCACTAGATCTAAAGTTTCTGCAACAAGATCATACATAGCTGATAATTTAAACCTTCAAGGGTGGTCTTGGAGTCACAAACTAGAGAGTTTGTGTTGCTAAACCTTTGAGTGAGATCTCAAAGCCACAAACGGGGAGTTTGTGTTCTGCAAATCCAAGATAGAAAAATACGTGGAGTCGGAGCTACACATGGTCATGTTAGTAAGTTCTACAAAATGTAGCTTTAGATTTAGGATTGAAATCTATTGTAATCTTCTATTTATCATAGTGGATTTGTTTACCTTGAGAATAGCTAGGTTAAATCCTCCCCAAGTTTTTACCTTAAAACGGTTTGTTTCATTAGTTTTCCTGAGTCATCATATTACTGTTTTCTTTAATTTTCCGCACTGAGTAATATGTTTGCATGTGTTTAACATAGATTTCATAATTAACCTAAGTAAATACTTGGCTAATTTATTAGGTTAAACTAATCTATTTTCAAGGGGTCTATACAAACAAACAGGTGGTATTAGAGCGGGTTCACTTTGATTGGATTAACGTCCTAAGTAAGATCCATGATCCCCACTATCATGGATAATTTTAATTGTCTTACTACTTTTGGTTGTGATGATTCATATAAAAAAGACACAAATGCTTCTATTGATTTTATTTATGCTTGTGAAACTCTTCGTAAGGAATTATATAAATCTATTAAAATTGCTAAGAAATTCAAGCAAGAGTTAAAATTGGCTAATCTTAAAAAAGAGGAATTGATTATGAGATTGGATGAATCTAATAAAAAGAATGAATTTTTGAGAAATCAATTTTCCTCTCAAGATGAAAAGATGAAAAGTTTGGAACAAAAGTTAGTTGAGTCTGAAGCTAAACTTGAAAATTTGTCTAATACCAAACTTGCTGTTGATAACAGATTTGTTTTTGTTTCTATTAAGCCTAAAGACAAGGTTTATATTCCTCCTTTCAAGAGGAATCATAAAGAAAATGTTTATTTTACTAGGTTAGACAGGAAAATTATTGAATACTCTGAGAGTACCATAAATGTGTACTCCCCCCTCTCACATGAATTGTGGGTGTCACCATAAATTTAATTAGTAGGACCAATAGTTATGTGAGAGGAGGGAGTACACATTTATGGTACTCTCGGAATACCCAATAATTACTCGGTTAGACAAAGGTAAAAGTTCTGATGTAGACACTGAAGCTTCTAAACCTAGGTCTAAACCTACTAATAGATTGCTAAAGAAATCTGTTTTTTACCTGTCACCTTTGTGGTGTTGTTGGTCACATTAGACCAAATGACTCTTTATTGAGATAAAAACCAAAATCTGAGACTAGATCTGTTGTTAGGAATACTGATGTTCCTATATTTGTTCCTATTTGTCACTTTTGTAGTGATTCCGATCACTTTCATCTTAACTATCATAAATTGAAATTTAACCATTCTGTGTTTCAGTCTAGAATATGTGATGATATATCTCCTGCCATAAGTCTTGATAAATTGTTTCATATACTTTTGAAAAATTCAAGCCTATTGGCTTGTGAAAGGAAATTGCAGGATTTCAGTCTATCTCTAAAGAATTGTGTAATCCCTCAAATACAATCTGCTTCTCATGGTTGCTCACCTACAAGGCCAAAGACGTGTGCTATATGGGTGAGAAAAGATTAGCTAAGGTGAGTTTTGTTGACTTGTCCTTGATTTAATTTATTTGTGGACATCTTTTCTTTTAGTTTTTGGTTGTTTTATTTTCTTAGGTTATTTTGATTGTTAAAAAATAAAAATAAAAATAAAAAATAAAAACCAAAAAAAAAAAAAAAAACCAAAAACATTGAAAATTTTCAAAAAGACAAAAATATTTTATTTTGTGTCTAGTTTTATATTTCTTGAGAATTAAAAGAATTATAATATCTCTCTTTTGATTTAGAACATGCTTGATATTGTGGAGAAACATAGTGTTGCATAACTGAGTGCATGAGCTATTTCTGATTTTGTGTAAGTATATAGTAGTTTGTACATGTACTCATAGGTTAATTAAGAAATTGATATTTCTTATTTGTTTACCTTCTATAGCTTAGTTAAGCACTATTATGCATTGTTATTGCATTTTATTCATTTAGTATAATGTGTGCTTTTTGTTTTTGGTCATAAAAATTTTGAAAATTCAAAAAGATTTATTTTTTTGTATTGCACACCACTGAGTGTTTAATTAAGGTTTTTATTTTATTTTATTTTATTTTTTTTTTTTTTTTTAGGGGGGGTTTGTAATTAAGCTTGGCCAATGAAATTTGCATTTCATTACTGTGTACCTTGTTTAGCTTTGATAAGCTATTTTCTACATTTTGCTAGTTTGTGCTATGTAGTGCTTAATTGTGTAAGTTGTTTATAGTCTTTAAACAAATAATCATAATTTTGATGTCACATTCTTTTGATCGTAATGACTTGAAAATCCTAGGAAAAATGCATAAATAACCATCTTACCACTATCACTCGCCAATATGAACACCTGTGTGTAAATCATAAAAACCATGATCGGTAAGGTGTAGCACATGCACAGCAAGATAAAAACAAGTTTGTTGAAAAAGAATAAAAAATATATGTAACAAGGGTATCTTCTTCTCTATCTCCTATATGCACATGCATGATATCTTTGATTGTGATTAAAATAAAATTAAAACAAAAAAAAAAAAACAAAAAAACAAAACAAAAACAAAACAAAAACAAAAACAAAAACAAAAACAAAACGCAAAAAGAAACAAAATGTTTTTACATGATTGCAAGCATGTTTTCTAGGAGATGTGAGAGTTATATGATGTAACTCTTTAGGTGATAGTCACTTTCAAACTAATGTGATTGAAGATGTAGAAAATTTGTTTGATTACTATCTACATATCATCTTTTCTGTACTTTGAACACATACTAGTTGGACACACTACACGCAAATCTTAGCTAAATCTTGTACATGAGACTATGTGCGTTGACTAATCTGGTCATCTTTAATTGCATATGAACTGATGTGCAAATACAAATTTTTTTTTTGGGTTAGGAATTTGAAGAAACATGTTTTAGAATTTTAAATCTTGTGATTTTAACTTCTTGATTGGTTTTGATGTTTGCATTTAAATGGCATCATGTTTTTAAAACTTTTCTGGATCATGTGTATCTGCATTGAGTCTTAAAATTTTTTTTTTTTTTTTTTGAGTGAAACTTAAATTTTTTTTTTTTTAAGTTGTTTTTCTGCATAAAATTTCCAGGTTTTTAGGTTTTAAAATTTTTCACTACTTCAACTGATCGAAGATCTCCCTCCACCGATTGAAATTGTGAGTTTTTGTGTTCAAAACTCTCTGCCTATCTCAATTGATGCCCGATCGATGCTCGACCGATCAAATATTCCCAGAATTTTTTTCCAATTGATGCTCAATTCCTTTCAATCGATAAGATTTGAAAATTTCAATTTTTTTGTTCTTGATCGTTCAGTCTTTTAATGCATCATTTTGATAGGATTCACATGCATTGCATTTTTTTTTTTTATCCATCTTGCATTTTTGCAGTTATATCTCTCATAGTTTTTCACACACAACACGCAGACACTTTGCTAAATTGGGTACTCAACTTGATTTAGAAATTGATTGATTAATTTTTGAGTTCTATACATTTTAGTATATGCTTTTTTTTTTCTTGATGTGTGAATTGCTAAAAATTGGAAACATTTTTTTTTTTTTTTTGCAGATATGGTGGATAATAAATGTGCAAATGTTTTCTCTACTCTTAAGGTTAATTTGAGTTCAAAATACCTTGACACGTGAAAACACTTCGCATGTTAAATTTTTATATCATTGAGATCTATTTTGTATAGTCTTAACTGATTATGCCTGAAGTGTTTGCATGCATTTGTTTATGGGTAACATAGTGTCAAGTTTACATATATTGAGAGAGAGAATATTTGTATTCATGTGTATCTCAACTTATTTTAAAAGTTTGGTTTGTGTTGCTTTATCTTTCCCCACCTCCTAAATTTTCCACAAAACTGTTTTTCCCAAAACTTGTTTTGTTTTTCCTATTTTTATAGGGGGAAAAGTTGTTTTTACAACCTGTGCTCTTCATAGGGGGAGTTGTTGCTCTTCATAGGGAGAGTTGCCTTTATTTTCTATAGAGCTGAATTATTTTGTATTTTCTTGATTTTCTAATTTCTCTTGACCTTTGTTGTGTATGTTTACTGTCTACCTTCTCTGATTTGGTTGTCTTTGTCAATACGTGACAAAAAGGGGGAGAAATAGATGAAATTTGTAAAAAGGTTTTAACTGTGTTTTAACTGTTATTATTTAGGAGGAGTTGAAATTGTTTTTGAGAGTGAGAGAAAATAAAATGTTTTTGATGTATCTAACTTAGGGGGAGAGTTAGTTTGCATGTTTGTTATTTGCCGTTATTGCATATTTGTTAATTATTGTTTATCTGTCTTTATTTCCACACATGTATTGATGTGCTCTTTTGAGTGTTTTGTAAGGTTGAATTTTATCAACCATCTTGTTTGTTTTATTTCGTGCCAATTTGCTTGTAATTTAGCACTTAGTAACCCTGTATTTAGGTGGGATTCATGTAAGGGTAGTGTGTGAGAGAGTGTGAAGAAATGCTCAAGATTGTGCAAAGAAGTAGGGACTCGCGGCTAAGATTCGCGGCTGACTCACGACTGGCAAGCCGCCAAACTGCAGCACACGTGAGAAGCATACGGGGAGGTGATGGGTCACGCCAGCTATCGCACTACAGGACAAAAGTCCCAGGCTGGTTAGGCCGTTATCTCGCGGCTTGAACTCACGACTCAGACCAGTCGCGAGGCCAAGCCGCCAACTTACCCTGTTTAGGAAAAACTGTCTCTTCGTATTCCAAACACACACCACTATATATAGACCCTTATACCCACGAAATGTAGAGAGCTTCTAGAGAGAATTTTAAGAGAGAAACCCTAGAGAAAAACAAGATTGCCTCATCCCCAATCTTCATCTAAGAGACTCTTCAAATTCCTCTACTCTCTTCCTCTCCATTGATACATCCTTGAGAGGTTCTTGACCAAATCATTTTCTCACCACACCCACGTTTGTGAGAAGGTCTTTTGGTGCTAAGGGAAGTAGTTTGGAAGGGACCAATGGTTATTGGTTGATGTTATGGGCTATAGCGGAATCCGGTAAGCTAGAGAAGAAAAAGGTTCGGTGCAACCTCGTTGGAGCAAGAAGCTTGGAGGGCTTAGGAACCTGGGTAGATTAGGCTTGGAGGGTCTATTGTTGTTCATGTATCCCAATACATTTTCTAGTGGATTATTGATCGCTTGGAGGGCGGCGGAGAGGTTTTACGCCGAGGGCTTCGGTTTCCTCTTCGATAACACATCGCGTGTTGTCCTTGTGTTTGCATCTCTCTTCCCTTTATCTTTGCCTTTTATTTTCTGTTGTGGATGTGATTACAATTGGCTAAGATTGTTTATCTATTCTGTGTTTGGCTTATGTTCATGTTCCGCACATTAATTGTTTAATAATAAACTTGAATTGATAATTTGTAATTGGGGGTCTAAACGTTCATAGTGTTTTCAACACTATTCGAACTTTCAATTGGTATCAGAGCGGGTGCACTTGCTATGGTTTAAACACCCGAGTGTGATCCTAGACCCCTTGGATATGGATGTTGCTATGGAAAAGGCCATGCTGAATTGTAGTTCAAATGTTTGTGACAATGACTCTATGAGTATGTTTGAAGAGTGTCCTAACAATGAACTCTTAGAATTATTAAAATCAAAGAAACATGCTAGAATGTTTGCTCACATGCTAAAATATTTTGAGAATAAGAATCACATCTTACACAATAGTCTATGTGAGTCTAACTCTTTGATTAAGAAGTACAAAAGAAGAAATAGAATATAGAGTGAAAAGGTTGATAATCTGAAAATGAAAATTCAATCTCACAAATGCATGGATAATGAAGATAAATTACTGTTTGATGGTCAAGAATGCTTGTCTCATGCTTGTCTATTTGTGCACACCTCATTGAAGGCATTTAACTCATGCTTGTGGTATCTTGATAGCGATTGTTCTTGTCATATGACAGGAGATAAATCACTATTTAAGACTCTCAAAGAGAAAGTTGGAGACTATGTGACATTTGGTGATGAGAGCCATGCTCAAGTTCTCAGCAAAGGAACTGTTGAAATACCGGTATTACCTTTATTGAAAGATGTGTTATACATCAAAGGGTTGAAGGCGAATCTCTTAAGCATCACTCAAATATGTGATGAAGACTTTCTTGTCCAATTCTCAAAGAGGGGGTGCTTAATCATTAACGAAGAAGGGATTCAAGTCTTGGAGGGAAATAGGACTACCGACAATTGCTATGGAGTAGCTCCTATGGCACCTATTTCATGTAGAAGTGCTCATGTTGACATGCTGGAACTTTGGCATCACAAATTTAGGCATGCAAATTTTAAACAAGTAGCCAAAGTCTCTAAAATCGAAGCAGTTGAGGGACTTCCAAAGTTTGGAAAGGTGGAGAAGACTATTTGTGGGGCATGCCAAATGGGAAAACAAACAAAGGCAAGTCATCACAAGGTGAATGTGACTGCTACCTCACGGTGTTTAGAGCTTATCCATGTTGATCTAATGGGGCCTACAAGAACTGAAAGTCTAGGAGGAAAGAGATACATTATGGTCATTGTTGATGATTTCTCAAGATATACTTGGGTTGAATTTCTTAGAGAAAAATTAGAAGCATGTAAAAAATTGGAAACTCTTTGCAAGAGACTACAAAATAAGAAAGGGGTTCCCATTGTCAAGATAAGGAGTGATCATGGCAAGGAGTTTGAGAATGCAAGATTTGAGTCGTTTTGTGAAAAGAACGGAATCAAAAGGGAATTTTCAGCTCCCAAAACTCCTCAGCAAAATGGAGTGGTAGAAAGGAAGAATTGAGTGATTTAAGAAATGGCTAGAGTTATGCTATTAAACAAGCAAATTCCTCAACATTTTTGGGGAGAAGCCGTGAACACCTCATACCACATTGGTAATAGAATATTCTTCCGAGTGGGAACAAAGAAGACCGCTTATGAGATTTGGAATGGAAAGAAGCCGAAAGTAAAGTACTTTCGAGTGTTTGGAAGCAAGTGCTACATTCTAAATGATCGGGAGAACCTTGGGAAATTTGATGCTAAAAGTGATGAAGGTATTTTTCTTGGGTATTCTACTACTAGCCGAGCATATAGGGTCTTTAACAAAAGAACCAAGACAGTAATGGAATCCATCAATGTAAAAATTGATGATGCCATAATCAAGGTAGAAATGGTTGATGATGGGGAAGGCTTGCAAACCAAAGAACCCACTGTTGAGGTCGAAACTCTTGATATAGAAGCTGAAGGAACTACACCAAAAAAGGAATCAAATCCCTTGAACACAAGAATGGAGACAAGATCAATGTCTAGAACATCAGGTCCTCTTACTCCTCCAGAAGTTCATCCTCAAATCTCCTGGAATGATGAAGTCTCCACATCAAAGAAGCCATCATTAAGAGTGATTAAAAACATCCTGACAGCAACATCATCGGATCTTTAGATGAAGGTCTTCGTCTTCGAAAGGGAAACATACTCCTGGCCAATCATGTAACATATCACTGCTACCTTGCCCAGTTTGAGCCAAAAAGGGTAGAAGAAGCTCTCCAGGATGAAAATTGGATAGAGTTAATGCATGAAGAGCTGAATCAGTTTGTGAGAAATGATGTATGGGAACTTGCTCCAAGGCCTGAAAATGTTCATGTCATTGGCACTAAATGGATATTCCAAAACAAGACAGATGAAGATGGAAAGATAATCAGGAACAAATCTCGGTTAGTGGCTCAAGGATACACTCAAGTGGAAGGAGTAGATTTTGATGAGTCCTTCACTCCTATGGCAAGACTTGAGTCTATTCGAATTCTTATGTCCATTGCATGCACCATGAACTTTAAACTCTACCAAATAGATGTAAAATGTGCATTTCTAAATGGATATCTAAATGAAGAAGTGTTTGTCGAACAACCGAAAGGCTTTGAGGATCTTCATTTTCCTGATCATGTGTTGAGATTGAAGAAAGCTCTTTATGGCTTGAAACAAGCCCCTAGAGCTTGGCATGATCTGCTTACCCATTACCTTCTGGAAAGAGGATTCAAAAGAGGTTATGCTGATCGAACTCTGTTTGTCAAAAATGATAAAGATTACCTTTTGGTGGCTCAAGTATATGTTGATGATATAGTATTTGGTGCTACCATCGATGATCGGGCTATAGAATTTTCTAAGGAGATGAAAAAAGAATTTGAGATGAGTATGGTGGGGGAGCTTACATTTTTCTTGGGCCTTCAAGTCAAACAAAAGAAGGAAGGGATATTTGTGTCACAAGAAAAGTATGCTAGAAATATTGTCAAAAAGTTTGGACTAGACTCCAAAAAACATGCCTCCACGCCTATGAGTTCGTCCACAAAGCTGAATGTTGATTCTTCCGGAGTGGAAGTGAGTCCAACCTTGTATAGAAGTATTATTGGGAGTTTACTCTATCTTACAGCAAGTAGACTGGATATTGCATTCAGCGTTGGTGTTTGTGCTAGATATCAAGCTGCTCCAAAGCAGTCTCACCTAACTGCAGTAAAGAGAATTATACGTTATATCAATGGTACTCCAAACTATAGGTTGTGGTATTCCAAGGATTCAAATGCTTGCCTTGCCAGTTATTCAGATGTTGACTGGGCTAGTAGTGTGGATGATCGAAAGAGTACCTCCGGAGAATGTTTCTACCTTGGTAACAATCTTGTCTCTTGGATGAGCAAAAAACAAAACTCTGTGTCTCTTTCTACAGCTGAAGCTGAGTACATAGCCGCTAGAAGTTTCTGCACACAACTCCTTTGAATGAAGAAGCTACTTCATGATTATGGGATTCCTCAAGATACAATGTGTGTCTTCTGTGATAACACCAGTGCCATAACTCTGTCTAAGAATCTAGTTCAGCATTCAAAGTCAAAACACATAGAGATACGCTACCATTTCATTCCGGATTTGGTAGAAGAAAAGGTCGTTTGTCTTGAATTCATACACACAGAAAATCAAAAGGCAGACATCTTCACCATGTCTCTCGATGGTCCACGGTTTGAATCTCTCCATAAGACCATTGGTGTTGGTACAATCCCTTGAATCTCATGTGTGCTGTGTGTTTTACCTCTTTATATTGAGTAAACTTATTTGTAGGGCACACACCTCTTTGTTGATTGTTTGCATAGCACATTTTGTTTTTGCTCTAAAATGTTTTTACTTTGTCTTTATGTTTGTTTTTTATCAATCTTTTACTGCTTTTGTGTCAAAAATCCAAAAACACATAAAAAGTAGAAAATCCAAAAAGTAGAAAATCCAAAAAGTTTGATCGGCATTGTTGAGTTTTGTCTGAAAGCATGTTTTGCCTTGTACCTTTGTACTAATGGCCTTGTGCGTCTATGAGCTTAGCTTGTTTCTTATGCACTCATATCATTGTGGAAGAAATTCTGAAATCTATGTGATTGTTGTAAATAAATCTTCAACCTTGTCATGAATGATTAGTGAATGGTTTTGTTGATCTTGAGACATGCGTAGACTTGTGCCTATATATCTTCCTACTTTTATTTTATTGCTTTACTCAAAGAGCTCACTAAATGTAAATCTCCAAATGAAAAGAGATATTAAGCTACAAAAGCCTGTCGCACATACCAGTATTTGACTAGGAAAAAAGGAAAGCGACCAAAATAAATTGTATGATGCGTAAAAAGCCAAAGGCTAAATCATCAAAGTGAAATATCAAAAATTTCAGGCATCGATCTCTCAATGAGATGTATTGATTCAAAATGATCAAATGATATGATCTATATGGAGCCAAATGAAAAGCTTCAAAGAAATGTACTCAAGTTTATGTGGGAGGTCATATATGCATACTTCTATAATTGAGATGGATCACATTATCTAGTGCTAGTTGTGTATGCCTTGATTGAATTGATCATTGAAGCTTCACATTAGACTAAGGACTATCTCATTTTTGATACCCACACACATCACACAAGTCTATGTTCAATGAATGCCATATTCATTTGTGTGATTGTACTTGTTTAAATGTGTTTTCACATGCTCAATCTTTGTTGATCAAACACAAAAAGATTTTTTAAGTGTTTTTAGTTGTTTTTGGAAAGTATTTTGTTTTTACAAAAAATGTCAAAATTTTCAAAAACAGTGTTGCCCTGTTTTAGCGACTAAGTGGCGGGTTGTCCCAGTCACATGCCCCAGTCGCGAGCCCACTCCCAAAATTTTCACGGCTTACTGGCAAGTCAAGGTCTCAGTTGCGAGTGTGGCGACTTGTTCGAGGGTGGAGGGTCCAGTCGCGAGGGGTATTCAGAGATTTTCGCGGCTCACTTCACGACTCTCTCGCGAGTAGACCTTCTAGTCACGAAAAACACTTAGAAGATTTTTCAAGATTCTTGGTTTCACAGTGTTTTGTGGCTTACCCTGGCGACTTGATCAAGTCGTGAAAAACACGTGTTTTGCGTTTTAAAGTCAGTTTTTAAAACATTTTCAGTTTTTCCCTCGTACTTTTGTGACTGTTCATTGTCTTTCCCATTTCGCTCATTCAAACACACCGTGTCTGTCTTCGAAAATCCTTCATTTCTTCTCAAATCTTCAAGAAAAATGTATGGGTTTTGTTTGTCTCACTTCATATTTCATGTTTTGAGCATTTTTTTCTTGATTTTTGAGCTGTCACTGTGTTTTTCTTTGTATATGTGTTTTTGCTGATAGTTGTATATCTCTTGTTTGACTGTGTATTTGATCTCATGATAAAATCATTGTGCATTCGTTGATGTTTTTGTACAGATCTACTCTATTTTGAGTACTCATTGTGGTATTTGTGGCACACACACACTCATTTTCATGTTTGAGACCTCAATCTTAGTTTTTTTTTGGGGTTTCCCTCATTGTCTATGTTCTGGATCTAACCCAATGTTGATAATGTTTGTTGTCTCATATGGCGTTTCTTGGTCTCTTGATAAAACATGCTGCAGGGTAAAAATGTCTCCTTTCAAGAGAGCTGCTGTAAAAGGGGGAAGCAACAAAGGAAAAGAACCTGTCATTGATGTTGATGAAATCTCCCCTAAAGCAAAGAGGACCCGTTCATCATCAGGAGTATTTGATCCAACTAAGTTCAGATCTTATGCTGCATTTCAGACTTATGAGAATAATTTCAGAGATGCTACACCGTTGGTCGAAAAGGTTGTTGATCAACCTTCTCTTTTTGACACCGACATTCCTAAATGGTTTGCTCACAAAGATTGGAATTATCTTCTCTCCGACCTTGAAGAAGCATATGAGGATTTGGTAAAAGAGTTTTATGCCAATGCCATTGTTGAAGGCGAAGAACTCAAATGCTGGGTTAGAAGAAAGAGTTTCTCAGTCTCTCCCGCATATTTGGCTGAGATTCTTCACATCAATCGATCGATATTTAAACAATCATCAGTTTATGATGACTTATGTCCAGATGAGGACCTACTTCGGGATGCTCTTGGAAAGGACTTGGAATTCTCATCGAATGGGAACTCAGTCAATGTTTCTTCTCTTCCTCCGAAATTGAGGGTGCTTACAATCATCATGTTTCAAAACTTGTACCCATTATCTAGCACTGGGTACATGAACCTTGGACGTGCCCTGTTTCTTCGTGATTTGATCTCTGATGTAGAGATTGACATTTGTGCACACATCTTTCATGTTTTGCGCAAAACGGTTCTTCGAACTGAATCAAGGATATGCATTCCTTTTTGTTGCCTCATTTCTAGGATACTGAAGCTCAAAGGAATTCATCCTTCAACAGATGAGTCTCCCTGCCCAAAACTAGCTCCAATCAACATGCGTACATATAACGCTAGCATTGGTCATAGTCGTAAGGGAATCAAAACAGAAACTTCAGCATCTCATAGTGGCTCGCGCTCTAGCTCACCCATATTTGACGAGAAGCTAGACAACATTGCGAAATCTGTCCACGAGTTGAGCTCCAAGATGTCCGGACTTACATCCATCTTGCACCATCTCAACATTCAATGGGATATGAAGTTCACCTCTATCCAAGCTCAATTGGATCAAATTCAAAGAAAGCTAGAAGATGATGAGGACTAGCTATTCCATGACAAAAAGGGGGAGATGATGTTGGCAGGGGGAGTACAATGATAGGGGGAGAAACAGCTGGATCAAAGGGGGAGTTTTTCAGCAAAAAGGACCTTGTTTAATTTCTGTTTCACATCAGCACTGTTTAGTCTTTATGTTTTTTATTTTATTTACTTGTCTGTACCTGTTACCTTTGTAGGTTTTTAAGGTTCTTAGTTTATGTTTGTACCTGTTGCTTTTGTAAGCTTTTAAGGTTTTTAAGTACTTGCTGTTAAATGTGTTATGCATTTTCTTTTAAGTTCTTCACTCTTGTGCCCTTGTAGGATCTTATTCCTAGATGCATATATGTTTTATGCATTGGTTAAGTGTTGGACATGCAAATGATACTCTGCAATTGAGTTTATTTGATTGCATGTCCGGATGTTCATTCCTTGTGAGAATGAGCATTGTGATCACTAGTATGTAGTGATTGTCTGTTTAAGTCTTGCCATGGTCTATTGCTATATTCCATTTTGCTTGATCGCATTGTGCTTGCTTCATATGCATTACAAGTTTTCTGCATACAATGAACTTATTGTGTTGTGTTTCAAGAGATACTTGTTCTTATGGTTCAAGAGCTTCACAGATTCTAGAGTTAGGTGTGAGTGAGTTTTCTAACTGTTCCCAACTCACGCATTAAGTCTAGAGTTTGTTATAGGGTTTTATCACGGAATAGCCAAAGGAGGAGATTGTAAGGTTGAATTTTATCAACCATCATGTTGGCTTTATTCCGTGCCAATTTGCTTGTAATTTAGTACTTAGTAACCCTGTATTTAGGTGGGATTCATGTAAGGGTAGTGTGTGAGAGAGTGTGAAGAAATGCTCAAGATTGTGCAAAGAAGCAGGGGACTCGCGGCTAGGACTCGCGACTGACTCGCGACTGGCAAGCTGCCACACTGCAGCACATATGAGAAGCATGCGGGGAGGTGAAGGGTCACACCAGCTGTCGCACTACAGGACAAAAGTCCCAGGCTAGCCAGGTCGTTATCTCTCGGCTTGAACTCGCAACTCAGACTAGTCGCGAGGCCAAGCCGCCAACTTACCCTATTTGGGAAAAATTGTCTCTTTGTATTTCAAACACACACCACTATATATAGACCCTTATACCCACGAAATGTAGAGAACTTCCAGAGAGAATTTTGAGAGAGAAACCCTAGAGAAAAACAAGATTGACCCATCCCTAATCTTCATCTAAGAGACTCTTTAAATTCCTGTACTCTCTTCCTCTCCATTGATACATCCTTGAGAGGTTCTTGACCAAATCCTTTTCTCACCACACCCACATCTGTGAGACGGTCTTTTGGTGCTAAGGGAAGAAGTTTGGAAGGGACCAATGGTTATTGGTTGATGTTATGGGCTATAGCGGAATCCGGTAAGCTAGAGAAGAAAAAGGTTCGGCGTAACCTCGTTGGAGCAAGAAGCTTGGAGGGCTTAAGCACCTGGATAGATTAGGCTTGGAGGGACTATTGATGTTCATATATCCCAACTACATTTTCTAGTGGATTATTGACTGCTTGGAGGGCGGCGGAGAGGTTTTACGCTGAGAGCTTCGGTTTCCTCTTCGATAACACATCGCGTGTTGTCCTTATGTTTGCATCTCTCTTCCGTTTATCTTTGCCTTTTATTTTCTATTGTGGATGTCATTATAATTGGCTAAGATTGTTTATCTATTCTGTGTTTGGCTTATGTTCATGTTCCGCACATTAATTGTTTGATAATAAGCTTGAATTGATAATTTGTAATTGGGGGTCTAAACATTCATAGTGTTTTCAACGCTATTCGAACTTTCATATGTCAAGAAAGACAGGTACATTATGATTAAGATCTTCTGCCTCTTCTAGCAACTTTGGGGTTAGAAGTATTAGATTAGAATTTGTGATGTGATTGGGCATTTTATTATAATAGGGTTGTTCTTGTATTTGAGTATTTCATATTGTACGTAAATTTTGTCACGGATTGCCAAAGGAGGAGATTGTTAGATTCAAAAAGTTTAGAACAATTGGCAAACCGTGAACACAAACTTGCCAAAGAAAGTTGTAGGTTCAGAAATTCGAAACATACCAAGTTCAACCAATTGAGAGAACAGGTTCGACCAATCAAGATGTGAATTCTTAATTTCAGCCTAACAGCCCATTGTCCCAGCAAGTGATTAGGGTTTTAGATCTGTTTCACTAAGTATTTAAAGGAAACCCTAAGGCACGTTTTGTAATGACTTTGGAAGTGCTCTTGTGAGAAATAAAAGGTATTGTGCCTTTTCCTATCAAAGTCAATACCGGAATTCCTCCTACACATTATTAGAACCGGTATATCTAAAGTTGCAGCAACAAAATCATAGATAACTAATGATTAAACCTTCAAGGATGGTATTGGAGTCCCAAACTGGAGATTTTGTGTTGCTAAACCTTTGAGTGGGATCTCAAAGTCACAAATGGGAAGTTTTTGTCCTACAAATCCAAGATAGAAGAATCTGTGGTGTAGGAGCTGCACGTGGTCATGTTAGTAAGTTCTACAAGAAGTAGTTTTAGATTTAGGGTTTAAATCTATTGTAATCTTCCATTCTATCATAGTGGATTTGTTTACCTTGAGGATAGCTAGGTTAAATCCTCCCCAAGTTTTTACCTTGCAATGTTTTGTTTTTGTACGTTTTTAGACCCCTTAAAACACAACCAGATTAACCTAGTTAATTAGCCAAGTGATTACTTAGTCAAATTATCAAATCTAGGTTAACACAAATATATCATATCATTGTAAAGTGCAGAAAATAAATAATACAATGATATGATAACCGAGGAAAATCAAACCGGTAAAAAACCTAGGGAGAATATAACCTAGCTATCGTCAAGGTAAAACATATCCACTATGAAAGAATTGAAGTTTACACAATAGCGACTTAGACCACTAACATCATATTGATACCTCGAGTAGGAAACTTGCTACCTCGAGTAGGAAACTTACTACTATGACCACGTGATAGCTCTGAGTCCACGGACTATTTCTTTGTCAGATCCACAACATCCACAAGTACTTTCACTTGTGTTTTCTTTAAGCTCTTTGTGCAATAACTGAATCGATCATCAAGCTTTTGACATAATCTTGATTCTTGATAACCCTAAGTATATGTGAAGGCAAACACCTCTAGATCTCATAATAGATTCACGTACACAGCATAAACAACAACTGCAACAACAACAAAACGTGGCTAGAGTTTTTCCTTTTATACTAAGTATAAACATAAAACCCTACATGTCAAACGGGCTTGGGCTGAGTTAGAAAATTCTGCAGAAAAACAATCTGCACGAGCTTCAATCGATCGAGTCTAATTTTTGATCGATCGAGCCAGGTAGATTTACTCAGTAAATCCTGTAGTTTACTCAATTCCAACTTTACACATAAACATACTTTAAGCAAGTCTAAAAACAAGACTAAACGTTTTGATCATGGTTTGCCAACATTACAAAATGAAGTTCTAATACATTTGAACCTAAAATCTTAGAATCCAACACACTCCCCCTTTGGCAATCCCTGACAAAACACAAACTAGACAAAATGCTCAAAGTTACAAAAACAGCCCATTACAAAAATATTGCCCAACAAAAACAAATTCAACCTAACTACTATCTATCAATTGCAAGTGTAGACAGCAGCACGACAGAATCAACTTGTAAATTCCTATAACACTTAACAAACACATAAACGCATCTGTGGAAAATACAAGTAAAACAAAATAAATTATTGATTTCACATAACATAAACTACAAGACATATATCATGAATAACCTTATAAATATAAAATCAATAATCAATATAGCATAATCTGAAACAAGAAACAAAAATAAACACATCACAGTATCTCCCCCTTTCATAGACTACTCAAATAAAACAAAATACATCATGAGCCAAAAAAATATAAATACATGATGAAGCACCTAGATACAATCTAAAGCTCCACAACTCCAAAACAACAAAAAATCTCCCCCTATCAACAAAATCTCCTACCCATATGTACTCCCCCTTTTTGTGACAAATTGCCAAAGGGAAATCACTCATCATCAAAAGGAGGTGGCGGAGGTGACCATCTAAAACTCACCAAATCTGCTCTCAAAGCCTGAAGCTCGGTAAGCACGTCTACCAACAACTGACCATGAACTGCTTGAACGGTTATGACAGTGTCCAAATCACGACGAATGCTAGAAACATCCGAAGCAAAAGGTGGAGGATCAGCAGTGGCAGTCGGATCAACAAACGCATCTGCAACCGGATCACCTGAAGTAGAAGGAGGAGGAGGAGGAGAAGGAGCACCAGAAGAGGAAGAATCTACTCTAGGGCGTTTAGAGCTAGCTAGCATTTGAGCAGCCCTCTGCCTAAGAAAAATGGCACCTATAGGAGCTATGATATGAATGGGCTAAGACGCCGGAAACTGCTCTAATCCTAGATGTAACAAAATCCTATGAATAAACACAGGGAAAAACAAACCATGAGCAGTAGAACTACTCTTATGAACCTCAATCAAAGAACGAATGAAAAGATGAGGAAAATTCATAGAAGCATCTGTGACAAGAGCATACAAAAATGCACATCTCTCCAAAGGAATAATGAGCAGGTAAGAGATAGGCCAGATGGAATGGCAAGAAATCCGAAAAAAGAGATAATAAATCTCGGTCAACTCGTGAGAGGTGATCCGAGGATGAGAACCCCACTGGATAGAAGTCCCAGTAAGATATGACATAATGTCATCAAGGGGTGGAGACACATTGTAAGGATAAATAGGATGCTAGACCATAGGCACCCTAAGATCATCAGCCACTATCGAAGGAGTAATGGTGTACTCTTCACTTGAGTGTTGGAATCATAGGTGTGGATAGAGAGGTTCAAGTAGAATTTTCTGATCAAGGCAGCCGAAAGGGGATGTGAAATGTCCAACAAAGGAAGCCAGCCCCTACACTCAAAATTTCTCCGAATCTCACCATCTAACACGACCTTCCTCTCAGCCCATACATTCCTACAAATGTTCAGCTTCTCATAAGTTTCCTGGTTTTTCTCACTAAGAAACCTCTCACTATCAAAGGAAGGAGAAGAAGTAGAGGTGGATGTCCTATGAGCTCTAGTCTTCCTAAAGATCAGAAAGGAAAGACAAAAAAGAGACAAAAGACAAAAACAAGAAAAACCCAAGGGCAGACAACAAGTTAGAACATAAATAATATAGAAAATCACAATCTATATGATGCATGAACAATATCAACACATGATGCATGCTCTAATGCAGTGAAAAGAAATTCAATTGCACTTTAAAATCAAAAAATTGGCTTGAGCATAGAGTTTATATCAAAAACCCCAAATTTTGAAAAACCACTTTAACAAATCTCAACAAATTGACCAATTGATCATTACACAAGTGAGATAACAGATTATAATGACCAAATCAATCAATTAAACAAGCCAATTTCATCAATTAATGCTCAATTGAACAAATCCCCAATTCGGGTAGTTTCAAGCCCTAGAAAAATCAAAATTTCTCAATTCATCAAATTGATCAAATTAAATCACAAAGATCATGTTAATATCATCCAATAACAAAAACCCATTGATCAATTTAGAAAGAAAAGATAGAAATCACCAAAATCCCCAAATTTTCATAGGTTCGAAATTTCCCCAAAATGCATGAAAAATATGCATGAAACATGAAAATAAATGAAAAAGGAGGGGCAAAAGTGTTTTACCAGCCTTAGAAGACAAAAACCTTGCAAAAAGTTTTAGGGAAAAACAACAAAAAAAATTGCTTTGAATCCTTGACCGATCAAAGAGAGAGAGAAAGAGTTTTTGAAAAAGTTTGAGTAGTGATAGAACACATGAAAACTCAAGGTTTTA
The DNA here is from genome assembly GCA_032727855.1 of Quercus ilex subsp. ballota. Lineage (NCBI taxonomy): Eukaryota > Viridiplantae > Streptophyta > Magnoliopsida > Fagales > Fagaceae > Quercus > Quercus ilex. The sequence goes on from CM064909.1 coordinate 84,944,346, forward strand.
AAAAACTCTCTATGCGATTTTCGATAGATTGACAATTAGATTCGACTGATGAAAAATTACATTCGATCAATCCAACAGTGATGGAGCATCAATCGAACCAGGCAGATTCAAACCAAATTTTTAATCGCAATTTTGATCGGTCGAAAAATAGGTTCGATCAATCAAAAATCTGAAAAAAAAAAATCAATTTTTTGAAAATAGAACAATTTTATGCAGAAACACCTCAAAGCATAGTATTTTATGAATAGAATGCATGAGTATGAGATGAAATGCTTTTCAAAAACACTTGTATTGAACCCAGATCTCCCAAAAATAAGATTTTCAATCAATTTTCCTTAAATTCTCAAACTTCAAACACATTTTGCATTAAAATCAAGGAATTTTCAAACTTGGATAGCCATAACAAAATCACACACAATAACATGTACAAAGTTTAGCAAAGAGAAACTTGTGTAGTGTGTGCAACTAGAAAAAGATTGAGATACATGTGAGGTGATATGTGAATAGTGAGCAATCACAATTTCTACAAAATTCATCACATATATTTGAGAGAGACTATCACCTAAAGAGTTACATCATATATCTCTCACATCTCCTAGAAAATAAGCTTACAATCATGTAAGTTTCTTGATTTGCCTCATAATGTACACACCAATTTTATTTGATAAAAAACTTATTAAAATAGCCAGGATAATGTACACACCAATTTTATTTGATTGTGAAGTTATTATAGCCCAATAATGTACACACCAATTTTCGCATTTAAACCAAGGCTACACCTTATGTTCTTTTTGTGCATGTGCTACACTTTCTTGAGCACAAAATCATACGATATGCACTAAAGTGTTCATGATTGGCTAGTAAACAATGGTGAGATGGTTATTTATTCCTTTCTCTATAAGTTCAAGTCCAACAATCAAAAGTATGTGACTTCAAGATCAAGACAAAGTGATCAAAAACTATAAACATATTCCCACACAACATGCACTACAAAGCTCAAACTAGTAAAGTGCAATAATCAAGCTCATCAAAGCTAAGCTATGTACATAAACATGTTATGTAAAGATAATATGACCAATCTTGATTTTAAATCCAAGAAAAACAATACAAAACACATTTTGCTTCCCTTTTCCTCTTTTTTTTTTTTTTTTTTTTTTTTTGTTTTGTTTTGTTTTTTTTTTAATCTTTGAAAAGAAATAACAAAAACAACCTAGAATGAAATGCATGAATGTTATGCAATGCAAATCCTAGAAAAAAATAACAAAGAAGAATGGTCACAAAGAGTAGAACGATGAAGCACAACGACCATAACAAAAAGACTCAATTAAATTGAGCCTTTTGCATCCAAAACTTTTTAGATGCAACTCTAGCATTGGAGTTGTTCTTCAAATTAGAATTATGAGCAACTCTAGGATTGGAATAAAGGTTTATAGCATTTACCAACTCACTAATAAGTGCCACAGGATCTTATGCTTGAGGCACAGGTACTTTTGATTTATTTGCTCGCTTAGCAGCTTGTAACTTGAAACAATTTGGACGAATGTGCCCACACTTTCCACAAAAATGACAAACTCATGCAGGTCTATCGTGCATCTTGTCCTTTGAAAGAGTAGAATTCTTAGGTTTGGACTCTTTAAGATCAACCCTAATCTTCCTAGGAGGTGTAACTTCTACAGGTTTGACAACCTCACTCACAAGGGGCTCAGAAGAAGGAACAAAATTTGTGGAATGAGTTTCAGTCACAAAGATGCTTTCTACAAAACCTAAACCAGTTTTGTCTGGGAGAGACTTTTGAACACTCAGCATGTGATTAAGTTTGGAACTAGCAGACCTATTTGTTTGTTCTCTAGCAACAGATAATTCAAGTTCCAAATTCTTAACTTTATCAAGTAAAAGCATGTTCTGAGTCTTCACATTATTTAACAATTCATTAGCATCAAACAATTTCACAAGCAAAATTTTCTTATCAAGTTTAAGAGATGTAATTTTCTTTAAGCCTAAATCAACACTCATAGCATCCTTTGTAGCAACTTTGCAAAGCTTATTGTAGGCTTCTTGCAAATCTGCATCCTTAGAGAGTTCCCCATCAGAAGGGTTCTCTTCAACTGCAACACTTTCATCAACTACAGCAGTAGTTGTGAAAGTAATGAAGTTTCCATCCTCATCACTGCCAGACTCATTGTCAAAAACTTCATCATCACTGTGGATTACAGCCATAAACTTACCCTTAGACCTCAAGAATGTAGGACATTCTGATTTCCCATGACCATACCCTTGACAACCAAAACATTGTTGACCCATTGAATTATTAGAAGGTTGACCTACTTTCTCTTTAGGTTTTTCAGTGTTATTCACCTTAGTGGGATCATTCCTCCTAAAGTTTCTAGGTTCAGCATTGTTTTTACCTCTTGCCCTTCTGTTGTTGTTCCTAAGAAAATTTCTAAAGTTCTTGGCAAGATAAGCAATCACTGTAGCAGAGAGTTCATCATCAAATCCATTCACATCAATATCATCAATAGACTTAAGAGCCATTTATTTGGATTTGCTTATCTTAGGTAGGTCCAACTCATAGGACTGAAGAGATCCTACAAGTTCATCAACAGGGATGGAGTCCACATCCTTGCTTTCAGTGATGGCAGTCACTTTGAGTCTAAAGATCTCAGTCAAAGATCTAAGAATCTTCCTAACAATTTTAGGTTGATCATAGATTTCACCCAAATTATAAGCAAAATTAACAATATCATTAAGCTTAGCATAGAATTCATCAAAACTTTCATCATCAGGCATCCTAATGCTTTCAAATCTAGTTGTTAACTGCTGCAATTTATTGATCTTAACTGCCTTTGTGCCTTCATGCACAGTTTGGAGAATATTCCATGCAGTGTGAGCAACCTCAACATTAGAGATTCTCTTGAATTCCTTCATATAAACAACATTAAAATAGTATTCATAACTTTGCTATTAAAGCAGCTGCTTCTTTCTGAGAAATTTGCCACTCACTAATAGGAGTAGTGGGTTTCTCCTATCCATATTCAACGGAATTCCAAACTCTCTCATCAATAGATTTTAGGAATGCTTTCATCCTTACTTTCTAATAAGCATAATTAGTCCCATTAAAGTGAGGTGGGATCATAAGAGAGTGACCGTGTTCCATGACAACAGGGGTCAAGGATCAACTCTTAGATCAAAGGATCTAAACACTAGAGCTAACCTGCTTTGATACCACTTGTACGTTTTTAAACCCCTTAAAACACAACCAGATTAACCTAATTAATTAGCCAAGTGATTACTTAGTCAAATTATCATATTTAGGTTAACACAAATATATCATATCATTGTAAAGTGTGAAAAATAAATAATACAACGATATGATAACCCAGGAAAACCAAACCGGTAAAAAACCTAGGGAGGATTTAACCTAGCTATCCTCAAGGTAAAACAGATCCACTATGAAAGAATTGAAGTTTACACAATAGCGACTTAGACCATTAACATCCTATTGCTACCTCGAGTAGGAAACTTACTACCACAACCACATGACAGCTCTGAGTCCACGGACTACTTCTTTCTCAAATCCATAGCATCAACAAGTACTCCCACTTGTGTTTTCTTTAAGCTCTTTGTGCAGCAACTGAATTGATCATCAAGCTCTTGACATAATCTTAATTCTTGATAACCCTAAGTATATGTGAAGGCAAACACCTCTAGATCTCATAAGAGATTCACATGCATAACATAAACAACAACTGCAACAACAACAAAATATGGCTAGGGTTTTTCCTTTTATACTTAAGGCAAAACATAAAACCCTACACGTCAAACGGGCTTGTGCTGAGTTGGAAAATTCTGTAGAAAAACAATCTGCACAAGTTTCGATCGATCAAGTCTAATTTTTTATCGATTGAGCCAGGCAGATTTACACAGTAAATCCTGCAGTTTACTCGATTCCAACTTTACACATAAACATACTTTGAGCAAGTCTAAAAACAAGACTAAATGTTTTGATCATGGTTTGCCAACTTTACAAAATGAAGTTCTAATACATTTAAACCTAAGGTCTTAGAACCCAATAGTTTCATTGGATTTCTTGCGTCATCATATTACTGTCTTCTTTACTTTTTCACACTAAGTAATACTTTTACATGTGTTTAACCTAAATCTCATAATTAACATAAGTCAATACTTGGCTAATCCATTAGGTTAAACTAATCTGTTTTCAAGGGATCTAAACAAACAAACACGATTGTTTTCCTCAATTCTCAATCTCACAATCAAGTCTTCAAGCCGCATCTCCTTATGCTTATGCTTCAAGTTATGTTTGAATTCTTTCCAAGATGAAAGAAATTTCTCAATGATAGTAGCCGCTTGAAAAGATTCACTTATAGACATATCTTCAACATGAATTTCATGCATGATCAACTGTATCTCTTGCACTTGACTAATCAGAGGCTTGGAATCCACCATTTTGTAATCCAAAAATCTGCCCATAATTAACTTTTTAGTTCCGACATCTTCTGTCTTGTACTTCTTGTCCAAGGAATCCCACAACTCTTCTGCGGTCTTGATCGAACCATACACAATGTGTTGTTCTATCCATTAAGGATATTGTTCTTACACAAAAAATCAGCATGTTTCCAAGCTTCCATCGTAGCAACAACTTGCCTATCCATCTCATTCTCTTTGAGATCAGGAGTGTTGGGAAATTTAGACCCTTGTTGATAGAATTAACAAATTTTAAACCCAAGTTATTAATTAGATTTATTATGAATAAACCTTGTTAAAACAAACAAACATTAATATCATGTCAATATCATGCACAACAGAATAGTAAATAAAATAAGATATGATGACCCAAAAAAACCAATGAAACAAACTAGTTTCACAGTAAAAAACCTGGGGGGAAACTTTCCCGAAAAGCAATTCACTATAGTAAAGAGAAGTTTCAAATCTAGTATAAAACCTTTGTCCCTAGACTCTACAATCCCCGTAGATGAACTTACAGCAGAAACCTTCTACTGCTTCAGAACCTCTGAACTCTTCAATATATGAACGCCACCCTTTTGCACAGATCCTAGTATATGACTAACTCTAGCAACTTAAAGAGGTTGTTGGCTACAAAGTTCTTCACTTCATCAACAATGAAGATCAAGAAGTATGTTACAAAACCTTAAGGCGCAAAAGACGCAGTAACTTCTTGTAAAGAGAAAAAGGCACTAGGTCACTTTCTACATGTGTTCTCTGTGTATAACGGCCTTTAAAATAAGTCTTATATATGTCTAGGGTTATGAGAAAAGAAACCCTACACATACATGTCAACATGAGCCGAAGATCAGATCTGAAAATTCTGATTTCATAGATCTCGACAGATTTAGCTTTTGTCGAGCTTTTGTCGAACTTCGTTCTTAAGTCTCGATAGATACTGTTTCTGTCGAGGTATTTGTCGAGCTTTAATGAACAACTTTTCTTTACTTGTTTCTTAGTCCAATCTTCATGGCTTTAGTACTTGACTTGAACTCTTGTTTCTTGAAGTACTAAACCCATTCTAGATCTACCAAATTACAAGTAAAATGCATTTTGTCAAAGGATTAGCCAATTACATAAAATATGTCTTTAACAATCTCTCTCTTTGGCAATCTATGACAAAACCACAACAAAACAAATAATCATGAGAGAAGTCTTAAATCACTAAACTCATAACCACTTGTTGTATTACAAAACAAATCTATCCCTACTACAAACTCTTGAAAAACTTTGCAAGAAAAGAGTTCATGGCATGGTAGACTTTCACAACCTGTCTTTCTAAAACACTTAAAAAAGACTCATCAAGGCATCATGTGTGAAACATAAATAAAGATTGCGTACATAAAGAAACATGTGTATAAAGAGAAAAAAGAAACAACACATGTAGAGGTAGGTGAAGAAAATATACATCATCATCATATATATATAAATAAAGTACAATGTATGTAATAAGATGGTCACAAGACCGGTGTACAAGAAGCTAAAAGAAGCTCCTAAAACAACAAGGATGTAAACACTCCCCCTAACAAGATGAAACACAACTCCCCCTTACAAAGGCATGTAGAATCTTAAAAAGAAACCACATTGATCCCCTTTTTGTCATGATTGACAAAGGGTACAAGAAGCTATAAAACTTCACCCGAGAAACATAAAGATGATCAAAGATTATCAAGGGGGCACAGAGAATCCATATAAATGCATGAATGTAATAAAACAAGATGCTATGGATAACAAGATAAAAAAAATACAAAACAAAGAAAAATGAAATGCATGCAAGGGTATCTCAATCAATCGAGGAGGTGTCAAGAATCTATCAAAAAGAAGCCAACCTTGATGGATCAAGAATTTGTTGAGGATATGTCGAGCAGACAGAGAGCACAAGATTTTGGCTTTATGGATCGACCTATCTGTCGAGAAGCTGTCGAGGTCAAACCCAGAAATCTTGATAGAATAGGTACCTGTTGAGATTATATCGAGAAGCTATCAAGGATGCAGAAAAGAGGTTTTTCAAAGGAGGAAAAACACACAAGATGAATGCAACAAGATGGCTACTCAAACAAACATCCAAGCGACATGTTAAGCACTCAAACCCACCTCAAACTCTAGATGCAATGCATTCCTAGAACAAAAACACACACACACACACTAAACAAGTCTAACTAATTTTATTTTTTAAAAACAAGTTAAGACAGCTTTGCAAGTATATATTAACACATGTATCTCTTGTGATGGTCAAATCACATTGTACTTGCACATGTATCAAAAGTGGCAAAGAGTTTGTGTGTTGTGTGTGAAAAATAGCAAGAGTGCATAAGTGTCTCATATTATGAAGATTTGAGATATGAGAAAATCAAATACACTCACACACAATTATAACTATTTAATGGGGACTATCACCTTCGAGGTACATCCTATAACTCCCACATCTTCTAGAAACACGCTTGCAACCATATTAAAAGCATTTTGATTCTTTTTTATTTTATTTTTCTTTACATATTTTTCTTTTAAGCATAGCAAGCATGGGCATATAAGAGAGAAAAGAAATACCCAATTATGTAAGCCAAAACATCACAATTTTGCTATGCCAAAGCACATAGATATTATACATGATTAGTGGACTTTATTGGTGAGATGGTTATTTATGCCTTTCTCTTAGGATTTTCTAGTCCTTCCTGTCAAAAAGAGTGATATAAGCATGAGATATAAGAGATCATCTTAATCGTACTCATCACAAACACGAGCCACAAAGCTCACTTACTTAGTTGTGCATTGAGATGCTTATCTAAGTTACAAGAGATACAAAGTTTAGAAAAATTTATTTCAATAGCCATCCAAGGTAAATAAGTACCAATATACACAAACACATTGTTTTTGTATTTTTTTTTTTTTTCCTGATTTTTCTCCTTTTATTTTGAAAAAAAAATAAAATAAAATAAAGACTAAACAACCAAACTAAAATAGACAAACAACATGAAAACATGAAAGAAAGATGCAGATGCATGAAAGCATGATTCCAAAAGCAGATAAGAAATCAAGCAAAAAGAGTCCTACTTTAAATAGAAAGAATTAAAGCAGAGGACAGTTAGAAAAGACAATTAAGTCTTAGGCTCATTTCTCACCCACATAGCACAAGTCTTTGGCCGTAAAGATGAAAAGGCACGTGTCCTAATATGTCTACTAAAGGATATATAAGAATTAGAATTCTCCTGAAATTGAGTTAAAAAGCTCAAAACTTTTAATAACTCTCCAAACAAAGGTGTTGAACCTTGAAAGGAAACTTCTAACCGTTTGGACACTTGCTTATAAGGATACAACTTGAAGCAATTAGGACGAATGTGTCCAAAAACACCACAATGGTGACAAACATGAGTAGTTTTTTAACTAATAAACTTCCTAAAGTGAGGTCTAACAAAGGATTTAGAATTAGGCAAATCAATTTTGGATTTCATACCTTTATCACCTTTCTCAAATTGGGGCACAAAGATAGTCTTTAATCCAGAAGCCGTGGAAGAGGAAGGGCCAGAGGAAATAGCATATCCTAAGCCAATCTTATCAAAACTAGGCTTTTGAGCACTCAATACCTCATCAAGCTTTGCATTAAACATCCTCTCTATTTGAGTTCTAGCTTGACTAAGCTCAACCTCGAGATTCTTGACCTTCTCTTCTAATGAGGTGTTCTCCACAACAAGAGTCTTAACTAATCTTGTAGTCTCATCTAGTTTGACTAACAGTTTAGTTTTTTTCAATTTTTTTACCTCATTAAGCTCTTTTCTACAAAGATGAGAAGTCTTTTCAGATTTTATAAATTTAGTGCATAGCTTATCATAGGCTTTTTAAAGGGTCAAATTCTTAAGTATTTCATCATCAGAAGAATCCTCACTATAGCTAACACTCTCCACAATCACCTTATCAGTTGTGGTAGCAAAAGCCATATAATGACCACATTCATCCTTATACTCATCAAAAAGATCACTCTCAGAATCACTCAAGGTAGCAACCAACACTTTACCTTTCGAATTCTTGGTCTTTTCCTTCATAAGATAGTTTGGGCACTCTATTCTCATATGACCAAAACCTTTACACTCATGGCACTAGATAAGGGGTTTCTCACTCTTACCCTTCCTAGAGGATTTATATTTCCTAGGAGGTTTGTCCTTATCCTTTTTCCTATATTAAAGAAGCTTGATAATCTCATTAGCTATGAAGATTAGATCCTCATCCTCATCTTCATCTTCATCTTCGCTTTCATCTTCATATTCAGAGTCATCAATCTCTTCCTCTATACCCTTAAGAGCCAAGTTTCTACTCTTTCCACCTTTTCCCATTAAACCTAATCCCATCTCATAGGTTTGAAGGTTCCCTATAAGCTCAGTCAAAGGAATTTGATCAATGTCCTTCACTTCTTTAATGACAATGATCTTGGCATGGAATCTTTCAAGTAGGGACCTAAAGATTTTCTTAACAATTTTGAATTCTGCTATAGATTCTCCAAGGTTAAAGGCAGAATTCACAATATCCTTGAGTTTAGCATAGAACTCATCAAATGTCTCATCTGCCTCTATCCTTAGTTTTTCAAAACTACTACTAAGTCTTTGAAGTTTCACAGTCTTTACTGTCTTGGTACCTTCATAGGTGGTCTCAAAAATGGTTCATGCTTCCTTGGCAACTTCCGTAGATGATATTTTCTTGAATTCCTCATTGGTCACCCCATTAAACAAAGCATTCAAGGCCCTACTGTTGAAATTTTCTGCTTTGATTGTTGCTTCATCCTAATCCACTAGCGCTTCCTTTGGCTTAATTCAGCCAACTTCAACAGCTTGCCATACTTTTTCACCTAGAGCCTACAAAAAAACTTTCATATGAACTTTCCAATATGCATAATTAGTGCCATCAAATAAAGGAGGAATCAAAAGAGATTGTCCATGATCCATGACAACGGGGGTCAATGATCACACTCAGGAAATTAATCCAATCAGAGTGAACCTGCTCTGATACCACTTGTTAGGAAATTTAGACCTCGGTTGATAGAATTAACAAATTTTAAACCCAAGTTGTTAATTAGATTTATTATGAATAAACTTTGATAAAATAAACAAACATCAATATCATGCCAATATTATGCACAGCGGAATAGTAAATAAGGCAAGATATAATGACCTAGGAAAACCAATGAAACAAACTAGTTTCACATTAAAAAACCTGGGGGGGAAACCTTCCGAAAAAGCAATTCACTATAGTAAAGAGAAATTTCAAATCTAGTACAAAACCTTTATCCCTAGACTCTACAATCCCCGTAGATGAACTTATAGCAGAAACCTTCTATCGCTTCAGAACCTCTGAACTCTTCAATATATGAACGCCACCCTTTTGCATGGATCCCAGTACGTGACTAACTCCAGCAACTTGAAGAGGTTGTTGACTGCAAAATTCTTCACTTCATCAACAATGAAGAACAAGAAGTACTTGGTCACAAAACCCTAAGGCGCAAAAGACATAGTAACTTCTTGCAGAGAGAAAAAGGCACTAGATCACTTTCTACATGTGTTCTCTGTTTATAACGCCCTTTAAAATAAGTCTGATATATGTCTAGGGTTATGAGAAAAGAAACCCTACACATAAATATCAATATGAGCCGAAAATCAGATCTAAAAATTATGATTTCATAGATCTTGACAGATTTAGCTTATGTCGAGCTTCGTTCTTATGTCTTGATAGATACTTTTTTTGTCGAGGTATCTGTCGAGTTTTAATAAACAACTTTTCTTCACTTGTTTCTTGGTCCAATATTCATAGGGGGAAACCTTCTCAAAAAGCAATTCACTATAGTAAAGAGAAGTTTCAGATCTAGTACAAAACCTTTGTCCCTAAACTTTGCAATTCCCGTAGATAAACTTATAACAGAAACCTTCTATCGCCCAGAACCTCTGAACTCTTCAATATATGAATGCCACCATTTTGCACGGATCCCAGTACATGACTAACTCCAGTAACTTGAAGAAGTTGTTGGCTGCAAAATTCTTCACTTCATCAACAATGAAGATGAAGAAGTACTTAGTTACAAAATCCTAAGGCGCAAAAGACGCAGTAACTTCTTGTAAAGAGAAAAAGGTACTAGGTCACTTTCTGCATGTGTTCTCTGTGTATAACTGCCTTTAAAATAAGCATTATATATGTCTAGGGTTGTGAGAGAAGAAACCCTACACATACATGTCAGTATGAGCCGAAAATCAGATCTGAAAATTTTGATTTCATAGATCTTGACAGATTTAGCTTCTGTTGAACTTCTGTCGAGCTTCGTTCTTAAGTCTCGATTGATACTGTTTCTGTCAAGGTATCTGTCGAGTTTTAATGAACAGTTTTTCTTCACTTGTTTCTTAGTCCAATCTTCATGGCTTTAATACGTGACTTGAACTCTTGTTTCTTGAAGTACTAAAACCATCATAGATCTACACAATTACAAGTAAAGTGCATTTTGTCAAAGGATTAGTCAATTACATAAAATATGTCCTTAACAAAGAGCATTCTCATACAAGAACTTAGCCAAATTGAATGTAGTGAGATAGAAGAGCATCTTTTGTTGCCATCTCTTAAACTCAATTCCATTAAATTTTTCTAGCTTTTCTCCACACGGTCCTTTGAATATTTATTCATTAATTGGAAGAGAGGCAAAGGAATTAATCTAGGTTGTTTGACTTCGTTTAAGTTTGGTTGATGTTGATTTGGGTTGTATCATGTGTGTGAAGGGGTTGATGAGAGAGAACAAGAGAGAAATTGGGAAACCCGAAAGGAACAGAAAGAGAGGAAGGAAAAAAAAAGTAAAAGGTAGAGAGTTGATTTGTGTTGAGAGGAACATATACGGCGAGAGAGAGAGAGAGAGAGAGAGAGAGAGAGATGTTGAGACTTGAGAGGAACATATACCGCAAGAGAGAGAGAGAGTAGTATTGAGAAAAAAAAATCATTTAAAATAATATTAAATAAAGCAGAGTATCGATTCTCACGTAAATATATTTACAAATCATGACCTTTGTTAAAATATTTTAGACATTGTCGGAATCATATAGTGCATTGGACAAATCATGATTTAAAATGTAGAATTGAGAAAAAAAAAATCATGATTAAAATAATATTAAATAAAGTTATGAATAAAATAATATTAAATAAAGTAGAGTATCGATTCTCACATAAAGATATTTACAAATCATGACCTTCTTTAAAATATTTTAGACATTGTCGGAATCATAAAGCGCATTGGACACAAGCTATGTCCAATGCTTAATATATTACTATCATCTAGCTTATTTAATTATTAACAAAATGTGCTTTATTTAGCCAAACAAAAAACAAAAAAACAAAACAAAATGTGTTTTATTAGCCAATATATATATATATATATATATATATACTGTAGATGTTGATTATTATGTCGTTTGGATTGAATAGAGCCGGCCATTAATGCTTAAAACACGTTTTTTTTTCCCCTTCAAATAATGTAATTTTTTTTCCTTTTATTTAATGAATATCTTTTCTTGAGGGTCCCACTCAAAACTCACTCACAGTTCTAAAATGGTTATGGTATATTTGGTAACTGTTTTTTTTTTTCTTAATTTTTTATTTTTAAAAACCATTTTCTATTTTCCTTATCAGAAAACTTCTTTGGTAACTCAAAATAAACATAAAACAAAAACAATTTCCAAATCTCAATTTTCAAAGGAAGCTGAGAACAAGTAAAGAGGCATTTTCAATTTAGAAAACACGAGAATGGTACACTTAAATGAGGTCCATGATTCGGGTCCTAGGTAAGAAAAAAAAGACAATACCATGTGAACGAATTTTGATATATATTGCCAACCCAAACCAACTACTGTTTGTTTGGCAGAGGCTTTTCAGTATTGTTGTTCAAAATGATGTGAAAACTGTGGTTTAAAAAGTATTGTGAAAACACGTATTTAAAGTATTCATAATGCAAAAAATGTGTTTGGTACTATATTTCTAATAACGTCTTTTCAAAAGTGAAAAAAAAAAAAAAAAAGATGCAGTAACTTCTTTCAGAGAGAATTAGGCATCGGTCACATTTTGCATATGTTCTCATTGTATTCTCTTATGTGACGGCCTCTAAAATAAGCCTTATATAGGTCTAGGGTTGTGAGAAAAGAAACCCTACACAAATACATAAGCCTAGCCCAAAAATAAAAAATCTGTATTTTCGTAACCTCGACAGATAGCAGGTGTCGAGAAGGTGTCGAGGTTTAATGAGGCTCGACAGATACAGCTATCGAGAAGGTGTCGAAGGGACAGAAACTTTCTCATGGATCCACCAGGTATTGAGAAGGTGTCGAGATTGCGATAACAATCAATGGAAGAGCTCGATAGATAGCCAAGTGTCGAGGAGGTGTCGAGAAGCTATCGAGCTATATGTCCGCAGGTGTCGAGCTATCTGTTCAACTTTATTGAACACCTTTTTTTCACTAGTTTCTTGGTCCAATCTTCATGGCTTTAATACTAGACTTGAACAACATGTTTCTTGAAGTATTAAACACATCTTAGATCTACGCAATTACAAGTAAAGTGTGTTTTGTCAAAGGACTAGTTAATTACATAAAATATGTCCTTAACAGTCTTCTTGGCTGACTGGTGTGGCTTGGTTGATCAAGGAAAGCCTCTTTGTACCTGTAAGCCATAGATTGAGAAATTAAAATCACACTCATAGGATTAGGATGTAAACCATTATAGAGCACCCTCTCCCTGTGTAACCAGATATGCCAAAGAGTTGTAAAAATGGCTTGTAAGTAACCCATTGAAGATGTCTCCCTGGATTTAAACTTGATAAGAAGTGAGGAAAGCCATTGCTGGACACTTGAACTACTAAACTCAGAGGAATGAACAGCCAAGGTGCATCCATGCCAGCAAGATCTAGTGAAAGGGTAGAGGAGAAAGAGGTGAGTTGAGGATTCAACATCAGAATTGCATAGGGGACAGGATGTTTAGGTTGGTATGCCTCTGTTGCTCAGATTAAGAAGTGTAGGCAATCTGTCTTGGATAAGTTTCCAAACAAATATATTGATTTTCAAAGGAACTTTGACCCCCAAATCAGATTCCACACATTTTGTTGCCCATGTGTATTACAAGAAGGATGGGAATTCCACATAATAACCTCGTAGGCTCTTTTAACTTTGTAATTACCATTTCCCTCATTTGAAAACTTCCAAAGCAACTTGTCTTGCACCTCATGAGTTTTGGGTAAGGGAACCTGAAGAATTTGTTTGCTCAAAGGAAAAGGGTATAAGGTTCGAACCAAATCAGCTCATTGTGGTCAATAAGGTCACCCACAGTACCTGTGTGTAAATCAAGATGATCCAAGTTACCATGAGAAATAGGAAACCAGTTTTGATGAGTGAGAGGAATATTAAATCTAGTACCAACTCTCCACTGCCCCTCCCTAAGTCCAAAGTCACCCTATTTAACAATATTCTTCCAACACCAAGAGTGATGAGATTTTGGAGTGTATTCTTGTAAGGAGCAATTTGGGTAATATTTAGCCTTATAAGTCCTTGCCAGCAAAGAATTAGGATTTTGGTTTAGATTCCAATATTACTTTGCAAGCATAGCTTGGTTCAAGGGACCAAATTTCGTAAGGCCTAGACCTCCCTTCCACTTAGATTGACAGATTCTTTCCCAATTCAAAAGATGAAGTTTTTTCTCACCTTGCCCATGCCCCCACCAAAAAGCTCTAATAATGGTATCCATCTCATTACACACCTGATCAAGGACCTTAAAACAAAAAAAGGTATATAAAGGTAAGGATTGTAGCACTGAGGAAATAAGAGTTGTTCTCCCTGCTTGTGATAATAACCTAGCCTTCCAACCTTGCAATTTAGACTGAAGCTTTTCAACTAAGAAATGAAAATCAGCAATTCTGTTACCCTTAAGCTTAAAGTTGAGGCCATGGTACTTGCTAGGATTATGTACCAGATTGACTTTCAGATCTCTAGCCAAGGCTTCCTGGTCTTCCATAGGCATATTAGGAGAATAGAATAAATCAGATTTGAGGGGATTTATACATTTCCCTGATACCTTACAATACCAATCCAAAATTTTAAGCAAGGTGTCTAGAGAGTGCTTATCCTTTTTGAAGAACAAGAGGGAATCATCAACAAACAAAAGATGGGTAAATGAAATGCCATTTCTTCCAACTTTAACCCCTTTCAAATTGTTTGAGGTTTTAGCTTGTGTAAGGGATATGGAGAGGATATTGGCACATAAAAGAAACAAATATAGGGATAGAGGGTCGCCTTGTCTCAACCCTTGAGTAGGTGTGAAAGACTTAGACCTGTGACCATTAATAAGTAAGGTGAATTGCACTGAAGTGACACACTCCATTATCCAGTTAATCCATTTTGAATCAAACTTCATCACCACAAGAACTGCCTTAAGAAAATTCCATCTAACTTTATCATAGGCTTTGCTTATATTTATTTTCAAAGCCCCAAAGCTGTATTTCTTCCCTCTTTTTTTCCTTAGGTCATTCATGATTTCATGAGCTATAAGAATATTGTCAGAAATGTTCCTTCCTTTAATGAATGCATTCTGAAAATGTGTAATGAGCTTATCCATAAAAGGTTTCAGTCTATTACCAAAATTTTGGAGATAATCTTGTATATGACATTGTATAGACTAATTACGCCTGAAGTGATTTAACCTCTTCAGGATAAGTGACCTTAGGGATAAGCATAATGAAAGTATGGTTAAGAGGTTTGAAAAGTGAGCCAGAATGGAAAAAGGCTTGAACAGTATTAACAACATCAAACTTGACAATTGACCAATCCTCATGATAAAAGAAGGCAGGGATACCATAAGGGCCAGGGGCTTTATGCGGCCCTAATTGAAATCTTAGACCAGATATATAATGCTGTGTACTGACTCAAAAAAGGAGGACAAAAAAGAACATCCCGTCAAAAAAGAAAGAACGGGTGCAACAAAATCAAAACATAATATAATATTATATTATATAATCTAATCTAATCTAATTATATATATATATATATTATTATATTATTATATTATATTATATTATTATGCTAAAGACACATTCAATGGTTCCATCATCAAGTAGCCAAAACTCGAGAACTTATTAAAATCACAAGAAGTGCGGCTGCGATCATATATAAGAAAGTGCCGCGAGACCCACACCTACCTCTTCTGTGATGTATGAGTCAACTTTTCTTTATCTTTATCTGACACGTTTTTGTTATGTGTAGGATTCTGAAGTCGCTCAAGCGTTGCGGGCTTGTCTAATTTAGGTTTTGAGGGTGGTGCCACATCAGGACCTACACCACGGAGCAATTCATCAGTTGATGGAGAGCTACATGAACCCGAATTCTCCTTCTTGTCCATCTCCTCCTCCTTTGGTTTTGGCCCCCTGTTTTTTTTTCGTTGATAGGAATGAATATATAACGGGATCGATAGAGGTATTTATAGGGCTTTTGGTTTTATTCTGTAACAGTAACAATCTTCTAATATGTGTATGCAGCAAAATCTTTCATTTCTTTCCAAAAAAAAAAAAATTAGAGTAAATGAAGTAACTTAGGCCATGTTTGGTTTGCAAGGTTTTTATTACTTATTACTTAATTCTCATCACCCATCTCTCACTTTTGCTGGGACCCACATCATTTTTGCTTGTTTGGCTTTGTTTTGCTTTTTCACTTTCCATCTCTCATAACTCAAAAAAATGAGTTAGAGTGAATGAAAATGAAAACAATTTTTAGGAGTTTCCCGATCAGGAGTTATGAGATTTGTTGGCAATATTGTAATTCTTTAGAGCCAAGTAGGTCCCACCTGTAAGTCTAGTCACATCAAATGCCAGAGAAGTAATGGTCACCAACGGTCATTTGATACTGTTCACTTTCAGTTTTAATACTTTTCCCTTATTTCTCTCATTCACTCCCATTTCTCTCTTCACTTTCACTCAAGAGCTCTATTCTTGTTTCCGAAAGGTGAGAAAAATCTTATCATATTTGCTCTGTTCTTGACGAAGCTAGGTCTGGTTTTATTTTTTATTTTTTTTACGAAGCTGGTTCTGGTTTGGGTTCACATAAGGGAATTTCTAACAAATATTTTTTACCATTTGTTGTTGGTTTATTTTTTTAGATTTGCTTGATAACAACACCAATTGAACAACACCTTACAATATTCATATTAATAAAGACCTCACATAAAAAGTTTCAAATCTGTAAAGTTGTTATTTACAACTAATTTGTGTTGGCTTTAATTCCGTGCCAAATTTGATTGTATTGTTGTTCAATCATATGTACCCTGTATTTTGTGTGAGATTTTATTGTATGGGTTGTGTGTGAAAGAGAGTGTGAAGACTCAAGTGCGTATTGAAGAAAGTGTGGATTTCGCGAGAAGCCTTCCCGCGAAGTGAGCCAGATGCAGAGCACATGACTAGAATTTGAAGAGTCATGATAGTTGGTTTTCGCGAGTATTTCGCGGGTAAGGTCTTCTCGCGAGATACCCGCGAAACATTCTGTTTTGCTATTTTGGCATATTCGCTACACCATGTCTTCAGCCACACTATATATACCTACATTACCCACATATTGAGA
Organism: Quercus ilex subsp. ballota; assembly: GCA_032727855.1. Taxonomy (NCBI): domain Eukaryota; kingdom Viridiplantae; phylum Streptophyta; class Magnoliopsida; order Fagales; family Fagaceae; genus Quercus; species Quercus ilex. The sequence goes on from CM064909.1 coordinate 84,961,469, forward strand.
GGAGTGCTTTTCAGAGAGAAAACCCTAGCCATAACCCTTGAGAGTTAGAGATTGTCATACCTACAATCCTCTACACAATCCTTTGTGGTTTTCCTCAACTCCTACCTCTCCATATCCAAATCCTTGAGAGGTTGATAGTCCAAACACTTACCAGGCAAATTCTGAGTGTAAAGTGAGGTTTTGGTGCTGCTAGGAAGCATTAGAAGAAGTCATTTGTTTGGTGGATGCAATCGGGCTAAATTAAGTGATTTGGAGAGCTAGAGAAGACAAAATTTCGTCAAGTCTGTTGGTAGCAGGAGCTTGGAGGGCTCAAGTAAATGGGGTAGACTAAGCTTGGAGGGTCTTTTGTTATTCGTGTGCTCCAACTTATTCTCTAGTGGATCGATTCACCGCTTGGAGGGCAGTAGAGAGGTTTTTCGCCGAATTCTTCATTTTCCTCTTCGATAACACATCACGGGGTTATCTTGTGTTTGCATCTTTCTTCCCTACTCTATTAGCTTTCATTTTATTCTTGATATTTGGTGATTATGGCTTAGAGTAGTTTTTATTGTTTTTCACTCGCATATACTCTATTCCGCACTTAGTTTAAGTTAGAGTAAAATCAACCGAGCCGTATTTTTAATTTGGGGATTTGAACAGCTCTTGTGTTTTCACACATATTCGAGCTTTCAAAATCCAACCTCAAATTTACACTACCTACTTGTTGAAGATAGACGTAGGAACATACAAGATCCAAAAGAACAAATTATCAAATATAAAACCAAATTCATGAAAATGTTTAGAAATATGCAAAACACAGAGGTGAACAAATTTTTCCTCGGCAAACCCACACTTCCGAGAGGGGTTTACAAGTTGAAGGTGATAAAGACAAGGAAATAGGGATACCTAGGTTGTGTTCGACATTGGGCTTTGGAATTCCTTCATGTGGGTTTCCGAATTTTAAAATCGGATAGGAGAGGGGAACCTCTAAAAGTCCTTCAGTCTTTTTGGTAACGGATTCCAACAACAATCTATTATTATGGAGAAAAAGAGGCGGAGTGGGAGGAGGAGAAGTGAAGGGCAAAAAACAAGAGGCAGAGTGAGGGATTGAGGAGAAGATGCTCAATGGTGAAAGAGTGGAGAAGCTGAGCCTAAGTCTTGTGGAATGGGTGAATGGCTATGTGTGAGAGGAGAGAGAGACTTTGACACAAGTAGGCTTGTTGCCGTTCTGTGCACCTGCTGAGCATTAAATTTTTGTGGGTCCCATTAAGCGACATAAACTTAAGTTTTTGAATTGGAAAACTCATTGAGAATTTCAAGCCCAACAAACCAAAAACTAGAGTTATGGGTAATTTTGAGTTAGAGTTATAAGAATTAGGTTATGAGTTTGAGGGAGGAGATTTGAGTGATTAGTGTTGAGATATGAGCGACCTCCAAACCGAACAGGGCCTTAGTCTTTGCCTTGCTGTTAGGACATATGTGTTTCACTTGTTAAAGAACATATGTCAATCTTTTATGTAATTGGCTAATCCTTTGACAAAATGCACTTTACTTGTAAATGGGTAGTTCTAGGTGTTTTTAATACTTCAAGAAACAAGATTTCAAGATCAAGTGTTGAAGTTATCAAGTCTGTCCAAAAAAACAAGCTGATAATGCAAATTCATTAAAACTCGACAGCTGGCTTGACAGCTGCATCTATCAAGCTTAAGAAAGCTGTCTCAAGCCCGTAAGCTCGACACCTTCTCGACAGCTTCTCGACTCCTCCTATCTGTCGAGATTTAAGAAATTCAGAATTCTGATCTGATTTCTTCAGATCCGTGAATGTGTCTTTGGGCCTTCTTTTCTCCTAACCCTAGACATATAAAATGATTGTTTTAAGGGCCGTCAAACAGTTCATAAGTTGTACAAGCATTGAGAAAAACTCTGTTGAAGCAAATTGTGACCAGAGACAAAGTTCTTGCCCTAGTTCATCTCTTCTGAAGAAATTGCAGTGTATTTGCACCTTTGGGTTTTGTGACCAAGCATCTTCTTGATCTTCATCGTGTAGGATGAACTGAAGAACTTTGCAGCCAACCTCTCTTTCAGTTGGTGTTGAAGTCACGTACTGGGATCCGCGCATTGGTTAGTCACGTACTTGGGAGCCGTGCATCAAAAGGGGGAACTGTCACTACAGAACAAGTCCAATTAGGTATTGGGGTAAGGGTTCAACTGTAGGTTGGTAAGGTACTTGGGATTCCTTTACTTGTAACCGCTTGTTGTGAAAATAGTGGAGTTTCGGGAGTGGCGATCTGAAAATCATCCGGTGGAGTTTTTGCCGTAAGGTTTTTCCCCATTCGTAAACAAATCACCGTGTCATTTAATTTCCGCTGCATTATTAGTTTATTGGTGATTTGTTTGTGCTACCACTCGTTTGTATGTTAAATCGATTAATTAATAACTTGGCTAAATTAATTAATTGGTTTAATCACAAAGGGTCATTCAGTTTGTGGCCTATCAAGTGGTATCAAAGCAGGCACACTCTAATTAGGTTTAATCTTTGCTGTGTTGATCCATTGACCCCTATTGTCATGGCTGTAACCGGCTTCAAGAGATCTTTGTTTTCAAATACATCTTGTTTTTCTAATCACTATTTGTCTGAGTGTCTCAGAAAATACAAGTCTAAAAGTTATTTGAATTCTCTTATGATGACTATTGGAAAAGATCTCAGTTTGGCTAAGAAGAAATTAGACTGTCTCAGAATGAAAATGTGCAAAGGAGTTCGTCTGAGAAGAGTGAAAGTTAAAGGCTTAGCTCATAAAAGGTAGTTGAGTGAAAGAACCATTCCCTCTGATTTGTCATCTAAGCATGAAGTGTGTTTCATGGTGAAGTCTGCATTCAAAATGATGAACACATGTCTGTGGTACCTTGATAGTAGTTGCTCAAGACACATGACTGGAGACCGATCTCTCTTCAAGGTTTTCGAGTCTAAGAAAGGTGGCAATGTTACTTTTGGTGATGGAAGTAAGTCACAGATTAAAGGGAAAGGAATCATATCTCTACCAGGACGGCCGGACATTGCAAATGTTCTTTATGTAGAAGGTCTAAAAGTGAACCTATTGAGCATAAGTCAGATATGTGATCAAGACTTCATGGTACTATTCTCAAAGCGAAAGCGTCTTGTCATGGATGAGTCTAGAAAGAAGCTCATTAGTGGGGTTCGCACTTTGGACAACTGTTATGGATTGGTTCCTGATGCTGATATTGTCTGTAATAGCATTCGTGTGCCTAATGAAGATCTATGGCATCAACGAATGGGACATGCTAGTTACAAGCATCTATCTATTATATTTAGGCATGAATCAGTCTTAGGGATACCAAAGCTTAATAGAATGAGCAATGTGGTGTGTAGACCATGTCAGCTTGGGAAACAAACGAAAGCTAAGCATCCAAGTACTCAGACATCAGCTACATCAAGGCCATTAGAGCTTCTACATTTAGATCTTATGGATCCAACCAGAACCGAGTCTTTTGGTGGTAAGAGATACATCATGGTTGTGGTAGACGACTTCACCAGATACACTTGGGTCATTCTACTACGATCCAAGTCTAATGCTCCTGAGCACATTGAGGCTTTGTGCACAAGACTGCAGAATGAAAAGAGCCTAAAGATTGATCGAATTCAAAGTAACCATGGTAAAGAATTCGAGAACTCATACATGGAGTCTTTCTGCATAAGATCGAGTATATCTCAAGAATTCTTTGCTTCTATCACGCCTCAGCAAAATGGTGTGGTAGAAAGGAAGAATAGGGTTATTCAAGAGATGGCCAGAGCCATGTTGCATAACAAAGATGTGGCTAGAAATTTGTGGGGAGAAGCCGTAAACACTGCATGTCATACGGTTAATAGGGTATACTTTAAACCCGGTACCAAAAAGACTCCCTATGAGTTATGGAAAGGAAGGAAGCCAAATGTGAAGTACTTCAGAATCTTTGGAAGTACTTGCTTCATTCTCAAGGATAGAGAGAATGTGGGAAAGTTTAACTTTCGGAGCGATGAAGGCATATTTCTGGGCTACTCTTCTACAAACAAGGCTTATCAGGTATACAACAAAAGAACTATGAAGGTAATGAAGACAGTAAATGTCGTCATTAATGAGTCTTCATATTCCAGTTCTGAGAAAGGCATTGAGGAACTCTCCAAAGAAATTCTTCCTCCTGAGCCTAGGGAAGTTCAAGACATTATTGAATAAGAACCTGCATCTCCAAGTACTCCCAGTACTCCGAGTGTTATGGAAGACTCTGCAGACATACCCATTTCATCAGATTCTGAATCTTATGAAGAGAAGGGACCTTCCTCTAGAATCAAATTAAATCATCCTCCAGAAGTTATTGTGGGAAACATGAATGAACTCACATTAAGGAAACGCACAGTTGATAAATGTGTTGCTAACTTTGTGTCTTATTCTTGCTACTTGTCACAGGTTGAACCCAAGAAAGTTGAGGAAGCATTACAAGATGAAAGTTGGGTTGAAGCAATGCATGACAAACTACTTCAGTTTCAGAGGAATGATGTTTGGACTCTAGTACCTAGACCGGAAGGTAAGCACATCATCGGTACAAAGTGGATATTCCGCAACAAGACTGATGAAGAAGGCAATGTGATTCACAACAAGTCTCGACTTGTAGCTCAAGGATACTCACAAATGGAAGGAGTAGACTATGATGGAACATTTGCCCCAGTTGCCCGAATGGAGTCAATCAGAATTCTCCTTGCCCTAACATGTCAGCTGAAGTTCAAACTTTATCAAATGGATGTAAAGACTGCTTTCTTGAATGGGTTACTCAAAGAGGATTATCTATGTGGCTCAACCAAAAGGATTCATTGATCCACACTTTCTGAATCATGTGCTGTACCTTAAAAAGGCACTTTATGGGTTGAAGCAAGCTCCTAAACCCTGGTATGATAGACTCACACAATATCTGGTGTCATATGGGTTCGCAAGAGGAAAGACTAATCAAACTCTCTTCATCAAAAGGGAAGATGGTGAGTTGATAGTTGCTCAAGTCTATGTTGATGATATCATCTTTGGGTCGACTAAGGATGAACTTGCTCATGGCCTCTCAAAATTCATGCAAGCCGAGTTCGAGATGAGCATGATTGGAAAGCTGACTCACTTCCTAGGATTGCAGATTCGCCAACAAGATTCAGGTATATTCCTTTCTCAATCTAAATATGCTAAGAATCTTGTGAAAAAGTTTGGTTTGGAATCTGCTAGTTCTGTTAGAAACCCTATGAGCCCAAATGTTAAACTCACTGTAGACTTGTTAGGTAAGAGTGTTGATCCTTCTTTCTATAGAAGCATGATAGGTAGTCTTCTTTACCTTACTGCTAGTAGACCTGACATTAGTTACAGTATTGGTGTGTGTGCCAGATATCAGGCTAACCCCAAAAAATCTCATATGACTGCTTTAAAAAGAATTATAAAGTATGTCAAAACCACTGCTGAGTTCGGTATGTGGTATAGCAAGGACACTAATGGTGTCTTAGCTAGGTACTCTGATGCTGATTGGGCTGGCAATGCTGATGATAGAAAGAGTACTTCGGGGGGTTGTTTTTATGTGGGTAACAATCTTGTCTCCTGGATGAGCAAAAAAGAAAACTCCATCTCTTTATCCACTGCAGAAGCTGAGTACATCGCTGTCGGTAGCTGCTGCACCCAACTCCTCTGGATGCAAAAACTCCTTCATGATTATGGTATTTGTCAAGAGCATCTTACTATTTACTGTGACAATCAATATCTCTAAGAACCCAATTCAACATTCTCGAACCAAACACATAGAGATTCGACATCACTTCATTAGGGAGCTTGTCAAAAATGGTACTCTCACTCTTGAGTTTATCCACACTGATGATCAAAAGGCTGACTTGTTCACCAAACCTCTTGACAGCAAACGTTTTGAATTTATTCGTCAAAACATTGGTGTCATCTTCATGGATTGATCTCCTTCTCTTATCCTTCTTCCTCATGCATTTGCATCTAGTTTTATGCTTTGCTTTGATAACATGTTTTTGTTTGTTTATTTTCAGTTTTGTTTATTTTGTTTTTGATATAAAAATAAAAAAAAAATTGAAAAATACAAAAACAGTGTGTGTTTTATGTACTTTGGTATTTGTGTACCTTGGATGGCCATTGAAACAAAGTTTTCTAAACTTTCTATCTTTTGTAGCTTAGATGAGCATCTCTATACACAACTAAGCAAGTGAGCTTTGTGGCTCTTGTTTGTGATGAGTAAGATTAAGTCATCTCTTGAACTTAACACTCATATCACTCTTTTTAATGGGTAGGACTAGAAAATCTTAAGAGAAAGGCATAAATAACTATCTCACCACTGTTGCCCGCCAATCATAATATGACACTTGTATGCTTCGACATAGCAAAAGTGCAGTGTCATAGACACCTGTATGCTTCGGCATAGCAAAAGTGCAGTGTCAAAGATATCCGTATGCTTCGGCATAGCAAAAGTGCAATGTCAATGCTTAACATGTTGGGTATTTCTTTTCTCTCTCTTATATGCCCATGCATGATATGCTTAAAAGAAAATATGCAAAGAAAATAAAAAGCAAAAAGATTAAAATGCTTTAAATATGATTGCAAGTGTGTTTTTTAGGAGATGTGAGAGTTATAGGATGTACCTCAAAGGTGATAGTCCCCATCAAACAGTTATGATTGTGTGTGAGTTAAAGTTATTTTCTCATATCTCAAATCGTCATAACATGTATACACATATGCAATCTTGCGATGTTTTTTTCACACACAACACGCAATATTCTTTGCTACTCTTGATACATGTGCACATACAATGTGATCTGGCCATCACTAGGTTTTACATGTGTTAATGTATGCTCACTAAACTGTCTTGACTTGTTTTTGAAAAATAAAATTGGTTAGACTTGTTTAGTGTGTGTGTGTGTTTCTAAGGATCCATGTGCTTAAAATGTTTGATGAGAGATGATTTTGAGAGCTTAATATGTTGATTGGATCATTGGTTGAGGTGCATGTCGAATTGCATTCATGTTTGTGTTTTTCACTTCTCGAAAAACTGTTTTCAAAAGCAAGCTCGACACCTCCTCGATACCTAGCTATCTGTCGAGCTTCTCAAGCTTTTCTTTATCGCAATCTTGATACCTCCTGGACACCTGGTGGATCGACCGAGAAAGTTTCTGTCTCCTTGATACCTTCTCGACACCTGGTGGATCGATCGAACTTCTGTTCTTGGTTCTGGTTTTCATTCCTCGATACCTTCTCGACACCTATAGCTGTCGACGTGCATTTTCTCGACACCTTCCTCAACAGATGTCTCGACACCTCTCGATACCTCATCTGTCGAGATTTATTGAGGTTCCTATATAAGCCTTGTTCGTGATCCGGTTCTCATTTCTCGATCTCTCTCGATCTATCCGCGACTGTTCACCTCCCAAACTCAGTTTTCTCACTCAAAACCTTCAACCCACGTGATTTTCAGCCCTTCCTTACTTCAAATCACTTGGTATGATCTCTTTTCCCTTCATTCTTCATGCATTTCATGTTTTGAATCTTAGGTTTTGGGGTTTTTGAAAAATTTTGGGGTTTTTCAAAATTAATGAATGTTTCTTGAAATTTTGGGATGGGTTTTCATTTAAATGTGTTCAAAATGTCATGCATTGCATCACATTTGCATTAGAATGGTATTTTCATGCATTTAGATGTGTGTATTATGTTTGTGTGCTGGTAGGTTTGGATTGGGCTGAGCCCATGATGAAATTTCTTTTGCATGTCACATGTTCATGCATCCCCATGCATACGTACTCTCTATTCAATATATTTGATATATTTGAATTGCTTTGGGACTTTTCTGATTGTCTCTTTCTCTTTCTCTCTTTCTCATTTTGTTTACGTTAGTAGTGTCTATGGCACCTAAGCGTAAATCTACTCCGGCTCGGAACCCTCTGCATTCTAGAGCTTCCTCGTCTTCTGATTCTACTCCTCTTAATATTCAGTTCCGTGATGATAATGCCCACAAGGCATTTTCGAAGAACTTTTCTAGACGAGGTGTTCATTCGGAACGCCAAGTCATTTTGGCAGACTTCGCCGACACTGACCTTCCCTCTGTCATTGACAGTAGGGGATAGGAGTCACTATGTGATGTTCCGGTCACATGTCCTCTCGTGCTCATTTAGGAGTTTTACTCCAACATGCACAGGATTGATCGTTCAATACCTTTCTTTTTCACTCGCATTTGATGTACGCGCATCCCTGTCACACCGCAGCTTGTTGCGGATGTGTTTCGGGGTCCTAGGATAGAGTTTCCTGACTATCCTTCTTGTGAGCGTCTAAGGACTGTGTCCAAGGATGAGCTCATATCTGCTTTCTGTGAGCGCCCTTTGGAGTAGGGTGAGCGTCAGTACACATCATGTCGGCCTTTTGCTAAAGGTCCTAGATTCTTAAACATGGTGATGACTTTTGTACTCCATCCACTTTCTCACTACAACTCCATCACAGAGCCTCGTGCTCAATTTTTGTTATCCCTCCTTGAGTATCTTACCATAGATTTTCCTTCTCATTTCATTTTGTCTATTATAGATGTTCATTTGGATGCGGTGACCCGTGATAAGCTCATCTTTCCTTCTGCTATCACGAGGATTCTACGCCATTTTTCCATCCCTTTTCCCATGTCCGACCATTTCACTTTCATGTGTGTCATAGATGCCACTACCGTAAAACGTAGTGAGGCTCAGTTTAGGTCGAGACAGTCGGATTCCACTCCTCCCTCCCTTTCAGCTCCATCCCGATCTGCTCCATCTACATCAGCTCCTTCTTCCTCTATGAGTGATGTTTCACTTGGAGACATCGTGGCGCAGCTGCAGCGCATGAATGCTCGCCTCGATATACTCTCCACTGAGTTGTATTAGGTGAATGTTCGTGTTGGTCGTATTGCATGACGGCAGGCGACCATGGGTGGTTTTGCTCCTGAGGTTACTCTTTCACCACCTCCTCCAGTGGCTTCTAATTCTGAGGATGATGATGACGAGGACGATGATGCTTCAAATGATGATGATGGAGATGCTAGCTTTACTAATGAGATGTCTACTTGACACTCTGCCCTTTGTCACTCATGACAAAAAGGGGAAGTAGTTTTGGAATATGAGAGTAGTTATCTTAGGGGGAGAGTTAGTATAGGACATTTTTGTTAAGGGGAGTGTTGATACTGTTGATACTTGAAGGACGTAGTGAAGATATGATGTATCTTTTCTTTTATTACTTTTTAGATACATTGTTCTTGTATATAAGGTCTTGTGACCAGTTTTTACATACATTGTACTTATTTTCTCTATATGTGGATGTATGTTTCTTTCACCTATCTCTACATGTGTTGTTTCTTTTCTATCTTTATACACATGTTTCTTATATTTGTATGCAATCTATTATTTCTGTTTCACACAAGATGCCTTGATGAGTTTTGTTTAAAGTGTTTCAGAAATACAGGTTGTCAAAATCTACTTGCCATAAACTCTTTTCATGCAAAGTTTTTCAAGGGTTTGTGTTAGGATAGATTTTATTGTATTCAACAAGTGAATATGAGTTGAGTGATTTATGACTTCTCTCATATGTTCATTTTTTTGTTGTGGTTTTGTCACGGATTGCCAAAGAGGGAGATTGTTAGGATATGTGTTTCACTTGTTAAAGAACATATGTCAATCTTTTATGTAATTGGCTAATCCTTTGACAAAATGTACTTTACTTGTAAATGGGTAGTTCTAGGTGTTTTTAATACTTCAAGAAACAAGGTTTCAAGATCAAGTGTTGAAGTCATCAAGCCTGTCCAAGAAAATAAGCTGATAGTGCAAATTCATTAAAGCTCAACAGCTGGCTCGACAGCTGCATCTATCAAGCTTAAGAAAGCTGTCTCAAGCCCGTAAGCTCAACACCTTCTCGACAGCTTCTCAACACCTCCTATCTGTTGAGATTTAAGAAATTCAGAATTTTGATCTGATTTCTTAGGATCTGTGAATGTGTCTTTGGGTCTTCTTTTCTCCTAACCCTAGACATATAAAAGGATTGTTTTAAGGACCGTCAAAGAGTTCACAAGTTGCACAAGCATTGAGAAAACTCTGTTGAAGCAAATTGTGACCAGAGACGAAGTTCTTGCCCTAATTCATCTCTTCTGAAGAAGTTGCTGTGTATTTACACCTTTGGGTTTTTTGACCAAGCATCTTCTTGATCTTCATCGTGTAGAATGAACTGAAGAACTTTGCAGCCAACCTCTCTTTCAATTGGTGTTAAAGTCGCATACTAGGATCTGCGCATTGGTTAGTCACGTACTTGGAAGCCGTGCATCAAAAGGGGGAACTGTCACTACAGAACAAGTCCAATTAGGTATTGGGGTAAGGGTTCAACTGTAGGTTGGTAAGGTACTTGGGATTCCTTTACTTGTAACCGCTTGTTGTGATAATAGTGGAGTTTCGGGAGTGGTGACCTGAAAATCACCTGGTGGGGTTTTTGCCGTAAGGTTTTTCCTCATTCGTAAACAAATCACCGTGTCATTTAATTTCCGCTGCATTATTAGTTTATTGGTGATTTGTTTGTGCTACCACGCGTTTGCATGTTAAATTGATTAATTAATAACTTGGCTAAATTAATTAATTGGTTTAATCACAAGGGGTCATTCAATTTGTGGTCTATCACTTGCCACGTGATATTGAGATTATGAGGCACCCGGCCAAATTCTAGATTTTTTTTTTTTTTTTTTGAGGAGATGCCAAATTGTCGTCTTTTTTCAAAACAAAACAAAGCAATGGTTCCCACTTAGAGTCCATTTCTAAACAAAACAAAGCAATTGTTCCAACTTTAAAAGCCAAATTGTGGATTTTTAGTGGGAACCATTGCTTTGTTTTGTTTAGAAAAAAGATGACACGGTGCTTTTCTATTATTCCTTTTATTACATTTTTTCCTTTCCTGATCAATACATTATCTATTTATTTATTTATTTTGTATTAATGATTTTTATAAGGTCATATGATCTTATACTGCAAAGTTAATTTTTGTAAATATAGAAGAGGTCTGAAAAAACAAAAACAAAGCTAAAAAAATTAAAATAAATAAATAAACGACAAAAAAAAAAAATTCATCTCAAACAATTAAACATAAGCAAATATGATTTCCTTTTTCATTTTTTAAGGTAATATTCGAGGGCAAATTGGTCATTTACTCTTTTTAGCAAAATTTATACCCACAAAGCCCCCCTTTTGAAGTGAAAAACATACATACTCCTAGAGCACTACTCTAGGAGTACGTAAGAATTGTCCCTTTATGCAACTTGAGTTTTGTGAAAGGTGACAGTAGTTGATGTGGTTATCTTAAAAAATTTTGATATTGTGTGTTTGCTTTGAGAAAATCATATTATACTCTCTTCTGACTCGTCTTTCTCACTTACTCTCTCGTCTCTATTCTCAAATTCATCTATTTCTCAAAAATTTCTCACTCTCCACTCATCGTAAAATCACTGATGCTTCGGCGATCTACCCCTTTTTCTTCACAAATACAAAATCTCTCTCATTCTTGCCCGATACTCTTAAAATTGGTTGGTGGGTTTAACACCCAAAACGTCAAACTCAAAATATGAAAGAAAATTACACATGCATTTCGGGTTTGTCAGTGATTTTTTATGGTTGGGAGCAATATAATTTGTTATTTTTAAAAATTATTTTGTACTATGTGATTTTGAAAATTGAGTTCTAAAGCACAAAAATTAGAATTCCTCTACTTCACGTGCTTTGTTTAAGTATGTGTTGAGAACAAATTCTAACCAAATCCAATATTATAAAAAATTAAATGGTGTCACAAAGTGAAGGGTTGACAGGATATGACCCTTCTTCGTTCAAAGGAATAGACGACCAATAATACATTATTAATGTAGTGTATTATCCCTTTTTAATGCAACTGCTGAATACACAATTATATGGTGCATCAAAATGCCAAATTGCCAATGCAAATGGAAGATTTACAGTGTATGTAAATCTATATGTGCCTTGCCTGTTTTCTTTTTTTTATTGATCCCGTTTAGATTAATCCATGGAGAACAATAACCAAATCAGCACCACCGCACACCCTTGGTGCGATGGTCACTCCATAAGTATAAGTGCTTGTGGAGTGTGGAGGGCAAAGGCCGGAGTTCAAGTCTTCAGAAAGAAGTTTCACATACATATACACTTAGATTAGGCTAGAGTAGAATTTTATCTTATATTTAAAAAAAAAAAAAAAAAAAAAAAAAAAAAAAAAAACCAAATCAGCTAATTATTAACAGATTTCAAAGCATTTGTGGAACAAACCCACGAGAAAAAAGCCACTGAACAAGAAATTTTATAATTTAAAAGAAAAGAAAAAAAAGAAAAAGAAAAAGAAAGGCAATGGTCATATTTACCCAAGGAATAAAACACATAAGCCGGAGCGCTAGCGCAATTTATCAAATTTGAAATGAAACCCAAAGCTTAACAAGGTAGATGCTCAAACTTAATCTAAATAAGAAAAAGGATTTCAAAAAATATAGATCCAAAACAGAACAAAAAAATTGGAAAAAAAATACAAACAAAAAGCTTGAAAAAAGATATATAGGAAAAAAACACCAGATTTTAATTGAATAAAATTAAATTAGGCAAGTATCAATTGAAAAAATAAAATAAAATAATTCGAAGCCATCTCCAGCAATTTAGGGAAGTCCAAATTTTCAATAATCTCTCTCTCTCTCTCTCTCTCTCTCTCTCTCTCTCTCTCTCTCTCTCTCTCTCTCTCTCTCTCTCTCTCTCTCTCTCTCTCTCTCTCTCTCTCTCTCTCTCTCTCTCTCTCAAATACTACAAGTTTTACTATATTGATCTTACAAATTGATGTGTCATCAATTAGAAAAAAAAAAATCATTTATGAGTTAATTGAAACCCACCAATCATATTAATTGTCAAATACTCTCAAAACCTGGTGGAAATATCTCAAGCTAGCCCTTCACTAGGTACAGTACCTTAAGTGCTGTCCCTTAGATTCTCATCTTAAAATTCAACCATGTGGCTACTTAACTAAAAAATACACTTCCTTCTCATAAGAAAAAATTCACATGGCAAAATTTTAAGAGGTAGACTAAAAAAACAACACCTCAATACTATACTTAAGTCCTGCCCTTAGTATATATTAGTTTCCATGTATACTCACCTCACCTGATTAAGCAAGAATCAAATAAAGGAAATTTTCCCATGTACAATGTCAACTCTTAGGGCTATCTAAGAGTAATACTACAAGCACAAACTATTTTACAAACTGTTAATGTGGCCAATTTTTTATTAGTTTTCATTTAGACCCACCATTAATATCATTTTTTTATTTACTAATAACAACTAAGTCTATCAACAAAATATTTTTCACAAAGTCTTGTTTTTTTACACTTGATGATGTCAAGGGCAGTTTATATTCGGAACGAATTAAGTAGGGCCAAGGGCCACCAAACCATTCCACAAGAGTGATCCCAAATGATGGTTCAAAGTCCATGCAAGGTGGTTTACGCTTTACAAGGTAAGAGCCCAGCCCATGACCATGAGGATTGGGCCAAACAACACACTGAGTAGTAAATGAAGCTGTTTTTAATCAATACCCACACTCAGACACATCTTGATCTTCGAAAAGATGCAATCAGCGTTTAATGCCGATTGTCTTAAATACTTAAATCCAGCAAATTAGTCAGGCTGTTTTCCTTTTACAAGAAGCGCTTCTGGTGGCTTTTGGCCAGCAGATTGGTCAAGATCAGATAAGTTTCAGCCGCAGCCACCCTTAATTTCAGTATCCACTGCCCAAAACAAGAAGATGTTAAAGTCCGGCAAATACAGCAAACCTCCCTCCCATTCAGCAAATCTTATAGTCATCCCAAAAAACGGATAAGATTGAGGGGAAGCTGGAAACAAAAACCAATAGACGCGATGTGCTTTCGATAGGTACAGAAAAATACTTTTACAATCAGGTATGATACTTAACCCAACACCAAGTTTCAAGCAGTCCCATGATTTATTAAGTGTAAAAAACACAGATGGCCAGTTCTTCTTCATTATACCAACCATAATTATCCCTTACTGTGATATTAACATCGTGATTCACTTCAATCTCATGAGATTGCAGTAGTGTTTCTTGTCTTGTGTAGACTTGTGAAGTGTTAGAACTTTCAAAGATATCTGCAAGCTGATTATTGGTTGTCACATGAAAAGTTTTAATTGTACCATCTCGAACCTTGTCTCTCACCAGGTGGAAATCCACCTCTATGTGCTTCCTTCCTTCATGGAACACTGGGTTGCCGCTATATGAATAGAAGCTTGATTATCACAGTATAATAAAGCTGGTCCCTGATATGATATATGCAAATCTTGCAACAAATAGAGTAACCAAACTAACTCATAAGTTGTTGTTGCCATAGACCTGTACTTAGCTTCTACTGAGGATCTTGACACTACAGACGGCTTCTTAGACCTCTTAAGAAATTAGGGAATTCCCCAAAAACATACAATACCCCGTTAGAGACCTTTTGGTATCTGGGCATCTTGCTCAATCTGCATCACAAAATGCCATAAGATGCAAATCTGACTTAGCGGGAAAATAAATTCCTTGGCCTGGTGTCCCTTTTATATATATTGAAGAAATCTGAGTGCTGCTTTCATGTGAGGTTCCCTTGGTTGTACAAGAAATTGACTCAACCTATGAACTTCATAGGTGATATCTGGCCTAGTAAGGGTAACGTACTAGAGTCTGCCCACAAGTCTTCTATATTGAGTAGAATCTTTGAGCAATTTCCCTTCCTCTTTGGACAACCTCAACTGCTGTTCCATAGGTAAATTCACAGATTTAGAACCTATCATTCCTGTCTTTAAGGAGCTCTAATGCATATTTCCTCTTATTCAAAGCGACGCCCTTCTCATTCCTTGCTACTTCAAGCCCTAGAAAATAAATGAGAGAACCCAAATCTTTTATCCCAAATTTCTGATCTAACTAGTGTTTCCTTGAGAATAGTGATTCTTCAACTCAATCCAGACTTCTCTTCTTGTTTCACTGTACATAATGCTACAGGAAATGTCTTTGTGCATAAAATTGATGGTCCAAGATAGGACTGTGGTGTTACAGCTCAACCAATCTTCAAACAGAGAAGAACTTGGATCTGATACTGGAATTTTACCATGTTGGATATATTTCAACAATTTACTTTTGTCATTAAGTAAAAAGGAACAACATACAGATCAATTATAAGCAATAACACAAATAGATACGATATAAGCAAAAACAATAAAAAGATACTACATATACAAGAAAAAATCTGCAAAATAATTAAAAACTCACAGGCCAAATACATGAAAGATGAATGATACAGATCAAGTCTTGTGTTTGACACAATTTCGTTAAAGCAAATTTCTCCCCTCGCACAATCCATGATACTTTGAGACTCACGGATGTCTACCTATTTGGAAAAAATAATCTACAACACGGAGAAAAAGCGCACAATGTCCATTCTCTATGAACTAATCTATATTTCTTTTTCTCTCTTTGACTCAAATGTTAAAGCACAAGATATTCTCTCTGGAAGAGTTTCTCAAAAGTTATTTTTCTTGAATGAGGGACTATAAATATATACGTTACTAAATAAACACACTGTTTTAGAAATAACTACTGTATACAGATTTACTAACTCAAAAAATAAAAAAATAAAATACTATTATTATTTGGACAAGAGAGCCCAGTTCACATATGCTTAAAGTCCAACCTGACGGAATTGACGAACTCATTTACTGAAGACGATGACCATAAGTCTAACGAAGACATCCCTGAACGAGCAAATTAATACCCACTGACAAGACTGACGAACTCATTCGCCAAGATGACCTCAACAATACAGACGAGAGGGCATACTTGGACGAACAAAACCAATGCCCACGTCACTGACGAGAGTAAAGCCATCCATTCAATACAGCCAATTAATACATAGGGCAGTTACAGATCCAGCTATGTGAGCCATTGGAGCACATTGAAGCCACATTATGAGGCACGAAACGTTACTAAGAAGAGCATCAAAACCACCTTAATTGCCCCAACGGCTAGGAGCTATAACCGCATATATAAAGCCTGCACATTGCCAAGTGCAAGGTACATACACACATAGACACTAAGAGATCTCTTTCATATTTGTTCAATTACATTATTTATTCCCAAAAGAGCTTCTTATACTGACTTTGGCATGGGAGGCATTGTGGCAGGCACCACACCGGTGACCACCTTTGAGAGTACGTTCATACAGGCTGAGGATTGCTTCCATCTGACCAACTCGACTGACGAGCTTACGGTTCATCAGTATAACTCTACTGACGAACTTACTCTACTGACGAACTTATTCTACTGACGAACTTACTTGACTGACGAATTTACGCTTCATCACAACCCAATGTCCAATTTATGAGCATAAAAACTTGTATTCTCCATCATTTCCTATGTGGGACTCAAGGATTCTCACAATTTTAATATCACATTCAAGTTGACATATTAGGAGTCAATTTCTTATTCATTTCATAATATTTTCCTAATATATCATTCACAAACCAATTTTCTTCTTGTAGTAAGTGCAAGAACCATGGATCGAGACCATGATTAATAATTCGCAGTGCCAAGTAATGGTTGAGTAACCAAGATGCTACTTGGATTATCACTGTTGCTAAGAAAATATGGATTTGGACTAGGTTCATCAGAAGTACTCTCTGATTGAGCTCTAGGAGTAAGAGTAGGATTGGTTGTTTCAGTGGATGCCATTGATGAGCTTCACTAGCTCTGATACAATGAAAAAGGAAAAAAAACTAACTTAGCTCTCTAGATAGAAATGGAATTTTTATTAATTGGTGATCAAAGAATCAAAAGGCGAAAAAAAATTAAACTAACAAGCTCTCTAATTGCTTTATATACAAACTGCACAGTTACAAGCTTCTGCGTATAACATGCTTCCACGTGGTGTAACTAACAAACTGCAATTGCAGTACGCACGTGTGAGAGAACCATGTTTTCACTTAAGTAATGCTGCGTCGTTCCCAGCAGGTCAGTTTTGTGAAATAAACAAAACAGTGCCATATCAATCCAATGCAACAACTATTCATTTAAATCAAACGATATCGTTTGATGATTGTTTGTTTCAGATTAAAGAAACGATATCGTTGCAAAATAAGTTTGTTTAGTGTGTGTGTGTATATATATATATAAAATTATTTGCAAGTAAACGTGGAGCTGCCACTGTAGACGAGAGTGGCATATTCGACTCCCCAAATTGTTAGCAAGGAAGGCCAAACAGATCTTGTGTTAGCAAGGAAGGCCAAACAAGTGAAGATATTTAGCATTTCAAAAACTGACCCTTAATAGATGACATACTTGGTTATGATTAATGCATAAAAAAATGGTATTAATGATAGATAGATAGAGGTAATAATAATGTTACTTTAATTATAATAAATCACGTCAATTGTAATGGAAAATGTTATACATATTATTAACATTACTCTTTCAAACCACCGTAGTTGATTTTTTTTTTTAACAATAAATATGAAAATGTGCCGAGCTCCAACCCAGTGCCCTTAAAAAAAAAAAAAAAAAGGTGAAAATGAAAATATCAATGGCTTGCATGTTTATATAAATATTATTTCCATTCTCCTTTCCAGGGCACACATTCAACTCAAAGCCCTTCAAAAGTTTTGAATTTTAGCACCAAAGCTAGTGTCTAAGCAAAAATGAACTCAGGTGTTATTGTGAGTGGTGAGGGAAAGAGAAATAGGAGAGAGGGTTTGCTTCGTTCAAACGTATGGTAATGCTCTATAATAATTACTCTTTATTATTACAATAAGATACCAATTAATTTTTTATGTAAGTGAGACTTGAATCCCCTAATATCTTATTCGATAATAAGAAACTTAACAATTGAGTTAATTGAAATCCACAAATAAGGGCTAAATATATTAAGAGTGACTAAATCCCCTCTCAAAAAAAATCGGAGACAGTATCTAATTAAGTACATCTTGATTTGCTATGGACTAGTGGTTAATATTAAAATAATAGTAATAACAAAATAAATTAAAAAGGATAACGTAGTCATCACGTCCAAGAACATAGTGGGATCCAATTTAAGATACCGCAGTGGTAATTTTCTCGTCGCCTTCCTGGAATTTAGCAATTGCAATTGCATCATGGCCCGGACAAGGACAAAACTCTTCCCCTTATTAGCAGTTATCACTAGATTCACAACTATCAACAAGGATTGGATGAAAAGCTTTTCCAACTGGCCAATTTAGTATAACGTATTGGTAATTTCCTCCTCTCTTCCTGAGAAATCACAATACCAACAAGGATTGGAGGAGGAAAATAAAATATTCTTTCCCCAAATGACTAACAAGAGATTTTCTTTTTCCAAATAACTTACAAATGGTTGTTTATGAAGTAATCATGACTGTCGACAAAATTAATGGAGGAAAAGAGTCTCTTCTTTTCTCTTTTAGATATGGCTTGGGTTCAATGTACTCAGTGCAATTAAACGCTGGATCCAAGGTTTACCCCGCTTTTTTTTATCAGTACTTTATTCTGAATTGGTGATGACTGTCATCAAAACAAATGGATGAAAAAAGTTTTTTCATTTCTTTTCTTTTCTTTTCTTTTTTTTTTTTTTTTTGCTAATAGAGGAAAAGAGTCTTTTCAATTGTCTAAAAAGTGTTCCCAATGTGACTAAGATATTATTACCGGTAACAAGAAATTGACAAGGAAACAAGTCTTTCCACAGTTGACTTACAAAGAAGTCGCCAATATCAAGAATAAGGCTAGATCACAATATTTTCAAAAAAAAAAAAAATTGAGTAGCAAATTTTGAGTAGTAAGTGAAAAAAGTAATATTTATGATGGACCCAAATGAGAACCAGTATCAGATTACTACCCAACTTGTTTTATGAAATTATTGTGGATGTAGCACTACTCCAATATCAATTATAGCTAGTTCATTATAATTGGCATGGCTTACCTAAAATTATTGACAAGGTTGTAGCTTGTGTTTATGCACATAATAATAATAATAATGAGATGATCTTAACAAGGTAGTTGAGGTTATCGTCTTAACTTTTGCATTATGAATGAGTTACTTGACACCAAAACTATGAAAATTAAATTGGATCGTAGCACAAAATTAGACAATAATTGAAAATTAATTTGGATTTTAACCGCGCTTCAAGTTTAACTTGATATGTATGATTATACTTTCTTTTTCTTTCTTTTTTCCTGTTACTCTCTTTTTGACTTCTTGCTTAAAATTAAGTAGACTTGGGCATTGGAATCATCCACCATTCCATCGATTCAAAAAATTTTCTTCCCTTCAACAATTAAGTCCCCACTTCTTTCTCTCCAAAAAAAAAAAAAAAGTCCACACTTCTGGTGCAGAGGAATTGCCTTCAAGTATTAACTATATTTGGAGGTCTATCTTGAGGGCAGGTCCGTAATCCATTTGACCTTAATCATTCTTCAGGTAGATGTAACATACTAACATTTATGCATGCATTCCCTTCTTTTATTTTCTCCTATCATCTTTCTTCTTTCATATTTTGTTGATGAAAACATCTACCTGTTTTGTGGCACTATAAGATTTTCATGTTTTTACTATTTCCACGTTTAATTTGAGCATTCCTGCTTTAACTATTTGAGAAAATTGATCTTTTTTATGAGAAAAAAGATTGTTTTTTTATTATTATTTTAGGAATAAAAATATATACATTTTTTCATTTCATAATAAACGACAATATTATAATTATTCAATTACTAATGAAAAAGAAAAGTTTCACCAATGTTAATTAATATCATTTCCTTTACATTACATGTCAGGTTCAACTTTGATTTAAAAAATAATAATAATAAAAGAAGATTAATGCTATACATTTTTTACAACTTTTTGTACCACTGATTATTAGATAGATGCAATAAAAGTTTAACTTAAGGTGCTTGCTTCGTAGTAGCTTATTTACATAGAATAAATACTTCCATATGTGTTATATTATTGATACAATTTTAAAGTGGACCGATTACAAATAATGAACAAAAAAACAAAAAACAAAAAGATATAAATCCATGTGAAAATAATTGTCTATTACGATCATACTAGACTACTTCAGCAAATTGTGACAAGCATTAATTATAATCATAGAAGAGTTGTTTTTCATTTTAGTTTAAATTTTATTTTATATTTAAACCCTTTATGGATCTTGCTAAATCAAAATAGATAGTTCTAACTCTCTACACAAATAAAAGCATAATAAACATTTATTAATAACTACCATATTAGTAAAATTTTATTTTGACAAAAATTGGTACAGAAAAAAAATTCATATTTTATTAAAATTTTCGTACATCATATGGATTTCTTATTAGTTTATATTTTTTTTTTCTTTAAAAAAAGTCTATATGTAATAATGATATCTTCCATTTCAGGTACACAAAAGCTTGATAAGTGGCAATGGCAACAGATGGTGTCAATTCAGTGGCTGGTAAATGCTATATTTTTCCATCGTTTAATTGTGCTGGCATTCAATGAGTTCTTCAAGAAATGGATATTTCTGACGAAGATATCATATCACTATAGTCAACAATTAAATTAAATTAAATTAAAATTTCCAGTCAATTTTTCTTTAGAATCAATTTTCCATTTAAATTATATATACATTCAATACGAATAAAAAATCCTTATCCTACTACATATAAGTTTTTCATTTTATACTATTCTGATTATAGATTGTCAAACATCATTTCTTTTCCAATATTATAAAGTAACCCAAATATAAAATGAAAAATAAAAAAATAAGATATATGACATAATGAAATTGGTTGAAAATAAAGTAAAACATATGGATATTTCATTCTAAAAAAAAAAAAAGTGATGGATATTTCTTCTCCAAAAGAAAAAGAAAAGGTGCTAGATGTATTTTATTCAATTAAATATTTGCACTATGATTTTTACTAATTACACGAAGAATTTCCTCACACATGATTCATGAAGCAGCCCGTACTGAGCGCTCTAGGCTTTACTTGGCTGCACTGAAAGGTGACTGGAAATCTGTTCAAGGCATGCTAAAAATTCAAAGAGAAATTACCAAGGCAAGAGAAACCACACTTCATGTTGCTGCTGCAGCAAACAAGGAAGAGTTTGTAAAGAATTTAGTGAGTAATGCAACGAGTAGCGAAGATCTAAAAGTTGAAAACATTGCTGGGAACACGGCCCTATCCTATGCTGCTGCAACTGGAAATGTGAATATTGCAAAGGCGATGCTGGAGAAAAATAGAGACCTGCCAAACCTAGGTAGTGGGGTGAAACCACTCTATATGGCTGCTTCGTTAGGACACAGTCAAATGGTGCAGTTTCTTTATTCTGAAACTAATAAGATGGTTTGCCAGTGGGATGAAAATGAACAAGCTGAATTATTTATCACTTGTGTTAGGGGTGGCTTATACGGTAAGCATAAGTAATTATAATTACTCTTGTCAAAAAAGAAAGTATTTATAATGTTTCTTGCCTTTTTTGGGAGGGTGGATTTCACGGTTTGATTTTTTTCATTCTAGAATTGATTTGAAGTTAAAAACGGTGGTCATAGCTTAAACATGCATGTTGTGAAAAATCAACACAATCTAAGCCACTCCTTTAATTTATAAATAAGGAAAATTTACACAACTTCACTCATTATTGAGGGCAGTGTTAATTTATTTATTGATTTATATTTTCAATAGTTAGAACGAGGAAGAGAAGATCTAAATCTTAGATGTCATGGACACACCAAGAGGTTGAATAAGTGATGGTTTTAGGTTGTTGAATAAGTGATAGTTTGAATTTAAAATAGTATTTTGCACGTGCGTTCTTGTTAGCTTAATTAGTAAATCTCTTTTCATCAAATAAGAAAAACTCATCTATACAAAAAATTAATTAGTGTTTTTATCTGATAATAAATAATAATCATCAATGTTCTATCTCAAAAAAAAGAAAATATCTTGTACTAATGGTTTTCTCCACTTAATAATTTACCCTATAATTGAATAGAGGTAGATGGAAGGAAGGGAGAGAAGGAGTATAATATTCAATTTTTATTTTTCACATAATACAATTCGTTCTTAAAAGCTTTTTTCCTTTTCATAAGTAAACATTATAAGCTTGAGTGTAGAGAGTTAGAGATATATGAATGCATAATTTCCCCTCCTTTTTCCATTAGAAAAAAGATGCCATAATTTTTATTGTTTAAAAATTTTTTGATATGTTTTACTTTGTCATTTATAAAAATTATAATAAAATATATCATTTTTATTATAAACAATATTCATTGTAATTATCCTCTTATCAAATTGTATATGCAAAGGTATATAAAAGTAACATTTATCATTTAATATATTTGGAATTTATTTATTTTTATATTTTTATATTTATTAGACAACAAATTTTGATTTAAACTGATTAAAAATTCTTATTTGTGATCAATATAACTTAAAGGGTAGTTAATAATATATATATATATATATATATATAATAAATCATATTAAAGATGTTTGTGTGACCTGAAAAAATATTGATAATTTAGCTGGGCCACATTGAAAAACATTTCTAATTTTTCCAAAGAAGAAGGTAATGAGAATGAATAAAATTTTGGAATAAAAGGAGATGATGGACTAAGGAGAGGAGATAGGAATACAAGGGAAGGTTAAGCATTTAATTCAGATGAGTAATTTGGTATCTGTTAGAAATATATTAGCCCATTAGCATAAGGCCAAGCCTAATTCTACTTTGTATGCAAGCCAAGTCTCCTACTTGTATTAGAAGTCTATTAGTCTAGGGTTTAGTCTACTATATATACACATATTATGATTCATTGTAACACAAGATTTGTACTACACTATAATATATTATTGATGTAGCTCTTTAGGGTTTTCTCCGTGGATGTGGGTCATTAGGCTAAACTACGTAACTCTTGTGTGTTATTGTGTTCTATACTTTATGCTTTCGCTTCCGCATCCATACTAGCATATTCAACATGGTGTATCAATGCTAATATTGTATGGATTTATATATAGATTGTTCATCTTAACTTGAGAACTTAAATTTTTTAAAAATGCTATGTCAACAATATTTTTACAATAGATTTTAAGTGGCGGGTTGTTACTAGTAGGCAAAAAAGTAATTTTAAATGTGAGTTCAAATTAGAACCAATAACACAACAAAACAAAACAACTTGCCACCTATAATTTTTTGTAAAATTATTATAAAAATGTTATGGACATAGCACTTCTCTAAATTTTTAACTTGGATGCTCGGCCAAACTTTACCATGCTATCATTTTTTTTCTTTTGATCTCACTATGCTATCATTTTTGTTTGCTTGAAACTATAGTATCTGTTAGGTTTTAGATCCCTATAAACTAGATTGTTTAACCTAATTAATTAACCAAGTGAATACTTAGATTTATTATTCAGATCTAGGTTAAAACAATAAAATCATATCATATAAAGCAGTAGAAAATAAATAACACAATGATATGATCACCTAGGAAAACCAAACCAGTAAAAAATCTGTGGAAGATTTAACCTAACTATCTTCAAAGTAAAAAGCAAATCCATTACAGAGAATCGAAGTTTACAATAAGATTTAGACTACTAATATCCTATTGCTACCATATGTAGAACTTACTAACACGACCACGTGCAAGCTTTGAATCCACAGACTCCTTCTCTATTAGACCTTAGCAACACAAGCATCCACACTTGTGACAAAAAACACAAACTATCCTGTTTGTGACTCTAAGACCACCCTTGAAGGTTTAAATTATCAGCACCTTTGATGACTAAAAAAGGCAGCAACTTCTACAATACCGAATCTTGAGATTCTTCAAGGAATAACATTGGTAAAAGATATGAGAGAACTTTTTGTGTACAAAACCCTAAATACAAAAGAGGCACACTCTTTTCTCTCTAAAAAGTCTTATAAAAAATGTGCTTAGGATTTCCTTTATGTATTAGAAGAAGTAAATTTGAAACCCTGATCCTTTTTGGGCTTGAACTGCTGTTTGGGCTTAATTAAAATTCTGCCGACCCGTATTTCGATCGGTTGAGCCTGTTTCTCAATCGGTCAAACCAAGCAGCTTCTGAACTCTTCTTACTACAACTTGTATATCATTGAATCTTGACTTGTATCACCTTAAGTATTGCCTAATAATACCTATAGACTCTAGAATCTATATCTAGACAAGTTTGTGTTCATGATTTGCCAATTGTTCTAAACTTTTAGAACCTAATAATATCCATTATTCCAAAATATTACTTCCATCTTTTTTTTCTTTTTTTTTCTTGCTTTGAATTTTTGTTTATGGAATAAATAATGCAGGAGTTGCCCTGGAAATGCTCAAGGCCAACCCTAATTTAGCTACCGCTAAAACGAAGACAAAGAGATTGCATTGCATGTATTAGCTTTACCATGCTATCATTTTTTTTTTATTTTGATCTCATACTATGTTATCATTTTTGTTTGCTTGAAATTATTGTATCCATTGTTCCAAAATATTACTTCCCTTTTTTTTTTTTTTTTTTTTTGCTTTGAATTTCTGTTTATGGAATAAATAATGCAGGAGTTGCCTTGGAAATGCTCAAGGCCAACCCTAATTTAGCTACCATTAAAAACGAAGATGAAGAGACTGCATTGCATGTATTAGCTTTACCATGCTATCATTTTTTTTATTTTGATCTCGTACGTACTATGCTATCATTTTCGTTTGCTTGAAACTATAGTATCCATTGTTCCAAAATATTACTTCCCTTTTTTTTTTCTTTTTTTTTTCTTCTTTTGCTTTGAATTTTTGTTTATGGAATAAATAATGCAGGAGTTGCCTTGGAAATGCTCAAGGCCAACCCTAATTTAGCTACCGTTAAAAACGAAGATGAAGAGACTGCATTGCATGTATTAGCTTGCAATCCTTTAGCATTTGTTAGTGGAAGTCGGCCAGGGTTGTTAAGGAGACACCTCAATATTCTATGTGAGTTTATTCCAACTTTGAAATTCTTAAATCCTTCATGGTGATATACAACTCAATAATCTTGTATATACAAATAACTAATTTCATGATTAAAATTTTTTACTAAAATTTTTTTTCTTCATATTTTATAATGTCTACATATGATACCACATTATTTAAAAATTTTAACTAACATATCAGTAAATACACTTTTACATTTGTAATAAATAATGTCAACCACAAAATAAATATATGAAAATGATGGATAATTCACAATACAATATGAAAATGCTATAGTCACAAACTTTTCTACAGTATAATTCAATAAAATTCAACCAATAAAAAACTTCACAAAGCATGAGCAACACCGAGATTAGATCCAACAAAAGCCAATGCAGGTAGCACGCACTCCGAGAACTGTTCTAATACTGAAGCAAGTTAAGCAAGCCTCTTTTCAGCTTCGACATCAGTAACATTCATTTTTCATCAACTACTTATAGAAATTGGAAAGCTTCTCAGTTCTTGTCCTTCTGCTAGAGTTTAGATTCAATTTCTTACTTAAAAAATGACAACTTTCTAATTCAAAACATGTAACATGACATTTGCCCCCCTCACTCTCTTCTTTCTTTTCTTTTTTTGGGGGGAGTTATTTCATGGTTTCAAGAATAACTATTGTGGAATTTTGGTTTATTCATTAACCCTTGTAATGCAAATACAACCAAACAACTTAAAAGTGATTTTTGATATATCATGTTAACATAATTACTGATTGTTCCCAAAATTTAATCATTTGGAAATTGTGAATACAATCATTTAATCTAACCATTTTAAAGGAAAATGTATTCATTTCTTGAATCTATTGTTGCCCTAACACTAATATATATACACGAAACACATGCACCAGTAGCACATTCACTCTTTATACTCTAGTTCTATTCAATTCTTTTAATAAATTATAATTCACTTAGGTATGGCTACTTTCTTTTCATTGTCAATTCCAGGGTTGAAGTTAAAAGAGGAAAAGTCGAAGCAATCTCAAGCTCATGAACTACTTAAACAATGTCTTCAGTCATACAGAGATGATATTGAGAATTTAAACGAAATTCCACAGCTTTCACTAGTTCTATTTATTGCAGCAGATGTAGGCAATGTGGAGTTTTTGGTCAAGCTTATTCATTTTGACTATGATCTATTATGGAAAATAGACCATAAGAAGAGAAGTATATTTCTTATTGCTGTTGAGAAGCGCCATGAAAGCATCTTCAATTTACTTGCGGTAGGCTCAATTAGAGATCTATTAGCAGATAGAATAAATGAAGATGGAAACAACATGTTGCATTTAGCTGCAGGATTGGCACCTGAAGATAAGCTTAATGCTATATCAGGAGCAGCTCTTCAAATGCAGCGAGAACTATTATGGTTCAAGGTAATTATTCATATGATTTGAGTACTAAGTTTTTGAATCATTTTGTTAGAATATAATTTAAGCTTTTGGAATAATTGATCATTTATCACATTTTGTAGAAAATTCACTCATGTTTACTCTTAGATTTAATGTCTACCTAAAATTTTCTGTATTTTAAGACTAATTAACAAGTCTCTCATGGTAATTCCTTATGATTTGCAATGGAAGGAGGTGGAAAAGGCTGTAAGACCTATATTCAAAGAAATGAAAAATGGAAACGGGGAAACACCATATGTTTTATTTGCGAAGAACCACAAGAAGTTAAGGAAGGAGGGAGAGAAGTGGATGATGAACACAGCTAAATCATCTATGGTGATTGCTACACTAATTGGCACTATAGTGTTTACTGACCAACCAGCTGATAAATTAATCCATAGTCCTAAAATTGTTCTGGCCTATTCAATTTCAAGTGCAATAGCATTAGTTTGCTCTTCAACATCCCTAATTATGTTCTTTTCCATCCTTACGTCGCGTTATTCATACGAGGACTTCCTTGTATCGTTGCCTGTTAGGCTACTGATTGGAGTCACTACACTTTTCATCTCAATTGCTGCCATGATGGTCGCATTTTCTGCATCCTTTTGCTTGAAGAATCATAATCACCAGGAATTGCCATTGATCTTTTTTGTCATTGGTTTATTTGCATGTGTGCCAATCTTGTACATGTTGCTGAAGTACCGTCTATTAGTTGACATAGTCCAATGTACCTGCTTTCGTTTTCAGCCACGACAACGTCTACTTTACTAGGAAGTATCTGATGCGCCACTGTCTAGCGGGTGTCTTACTTCTTATAGGTCTCACGTTCATGCAACACCCACTGCATAAGGCTGATGTATAAAATAATTAATGTTACTTTACTAGCAATGGCCATTCAAGTGCAACTAGTCAATCTTTTCTGTTGCTTTCCTTTCTTCACGTGTAAAATGAATATGAATAAATTTTTAGAGAATTTCAACCTATAGCAGTCCTGATAATAGTTCTTTATCATCAAACAAAGACACCAATCAGTTTTTGATATAGGCAGGAATTGAACCTCAAATCTCTTATACAACTATTAAAAATTTTACCAGTTGAATTAACTGAAACCCGAATATGAATAAATTGGAACTATAACGTTGCATGTTATTAAACACACATCTTATCTTTTGCATTTTAATCTTTAGCATTTCTTTTTCAATAATAATCTTCAGTATCTTTTGAATTATTGTTATGTATTTATCTACAGTCTTGTCTTGTGTTCTCCAAATGATAGATACAAGGATACGTAATAATTCAGCTGTCACAGTCATTGTTTTACATTCACTTTTCATGAATTAAATGTGAAAATCACTGTTTTGCATAAAATTTTGTATTTCTGTACATGCAACTATGGATATTGTGTGAACAAGTGTATGTAAAATGCACGTAAGAGAATATATATTTAGCCTAAATACAATGCACACAATACTCCAAGGATACAAATGACAATTTATTTAAACAAGCATTGTGTTCCAATGGTATCAAAGCCATTCGACTTTCATGGCTTCCAACTCTCACTTCTCCTCTTCCTTCATTTGTTTAGTTTTAACCTGGCTTGTTATGGTTATAGAGATTTTATCAAATATTAACCAAATAATTAATTATGCAATAGATCTGAATCAATGAAACATCAGATAAGCACAAATCACATGAACACAGTATTTAATATTATATATTAAATACTGTGTTCATTTATTTATTTATTTTGTATTAATGATTTTTATAAGGTCATATGATCTTATACTGTAAAGTTAATTTTCGTAAATATTGAAAAGGTCTGAACAAAAAAAAAAAACACAAAGCTAAAAAATTAAAAAATAAATAAATAAACAAACGACAAAACAAAGTCATCCCAAACAATTAAACATAAACAAATATGATTTCCTTTTTTTCATTTTTCTAAGGTAATATTCGAGGGCAAATTGGTCATTTAGTCTTTTTTAGCGAAATTTATACCCAAAAAGCCCCCATTTTGAAGTGAAAAACATACATACTCCAAGAGCACTGCACTAGGAGTATGTAAGAATTACTCCTTTATGCAACTCGAGTTTTGTGAAAGGCAACAATAGTTGGTGTGGTTATCTTAAAAAAAAAAAATTGCTATTGTATGTTTGCTTTAAGAAAATCATATTACACTCTCTTTTGACTCGTCTTTCTCACTTACTCTCTCGTCTCTATTCTCAAACTCATCTATCTCTCAAATATTTCTCACTCTCCACTCATCGTAAAATCACTGATGCTCCGGCGATCTACCCCTATTTCTTCACAAATACAAAATCTCTCTCATTCTTGCCCGATACTCTCTTAAAATCCCTAACACATACTTTCCATCTAATCTCTCTCTTCTCTCTTTGTTTTTCATTATTTGAAATTGGTCTCTAAAACCCTAAACTATGACTAGAAACCCTACAGTACGGTCTCTAATCTCTATGCATCTGTTAATTTCTATATTTATTACTTTTATTTCTGACTTTGGAGTTTTGTTAGTAAAATTGGTTGGTGGGTTTAACACCCAAAACGTCAAACTCAAAATACGAAAGAAAATTATACATGCATTTTGGATTTGTCAGTGATTATTTATGGTTGAGAGCAATATAATTTGTTATATTTTTTTAAATTATTTTGTAATATGTGATTTTGAAAATTGAGTTCTGAAGTACAAAAATTAGAATTCCTCTACTTCACGTGCTTTGTTTAAGTATGTGTTGAGAACAAATTGTAACCAAATCCAATATTATAAACAATTAAATGGTGTCATAGAGTGAAGAGTTAACAGGATATGACCCTTCTTCGTTCAAGGGAATAGACGACCAATAATTCATTATCAGTGCAGTGTATTATCCTTTTTTAATGCAACTGCTAAATACACAATTATATAGTGCATTAAAATGCCAAATTGCTAATGCAAATGGAAGATTTATAGTGTATGCTGATAAGTTCCTTTAATCCAATGACTTGCTCGATCGATATGTGTCTTGCCTATTTTCTTTTTTATTGATCGACGAGGGAGAACAATAACCAAATTAGGTAATTATTAACAGATTTCAAAGCATTTGTGGAACAAACCCACGAGAAAAAAGCCATTGACCATGAAATTTTATAATTTAAAAAAATAAAATAAAATAACGAAAGAAAGGCAATGATCATATTTACCTAGAAATAATACACACAAGTCGGAACGCAATTTAACAAATTTGAAATGAAACCCAAAGCTTAACAAGGTAGATGCTCAAAATTAATCTAAATAAGAAAAGGGATTTCACAAAATATAGATCCAAAACAGAACAAAAAAATTGGAAAAAAAATACAAACAAAAAGCTTGGAAAAAAGATATATAAGGAAAAATACACCATATGTCAATAGTGTCAATATGTCAATAGGAACAAAATATTTTACAATATTTTTACAAACTGTTAAAATTGCCAACTTCTTATTGATTTTCTTCTAAACTCATAATTAACATTATTTTTTTATTTATCAATAACAACTTACCGAGCAAGTCTATCAAAGTCTTATTTTTTACACTTGATTATGTCAAGGGCACTTGATATTCGGAACGAATTAAGTAGGCCCCCCAAGGGCCACCAGATCATTCCACAAGAGTGATCCCAAATTATGGTTCAAAGTCCATGCAAGGTGGTTTACACTTTACAAGGTAAGAGCCCAGATTGGGCCAAACAACACACTGAGTAGTAAATGAATCTGCTGTTTTTAATTTTTACGTGTGTTAAAGGAAAAAATGGAAGTGATAAATCAACCCAAACATAAAAGCCCAATTCCAACCGACATGTGGAACTCCGGCTGACGAACCATCTTTCTCGTGATGTTCCTCTTAGTTCTGCTGTATGGACCAAGCCCATACATAGCAGGAAGGATTCAGCACATGAGACAATGAGGAGATATGGATTGGAGGACCGTCTAGTGGGCTTGGAACATAAAAAGGACCAATAAGCCCATGTCAAGTGTAATGTGCAATGATAAGTAACTCATGGCCATGGGAAAGTTTAAAAATCTGTTTAATCAATACCCACACTTAGACACATTTTGATCTTCAAAAAGATGCAATCAGCATTTAATGCCGATTGTCTTAAACACTTAAATTCAGCAAATTAGTCAGGCTGTTTTCCTTTTACAAGAAGCGCTTCTGGTGGCTTTTGGCCAGCAGATTGGTCAAGATCAGATAAGTTTCAGCCGCAGCCACCCTTAATTTCGGTATCCACTGCCCAAAACAAGAAGATGCTAAAGTTCAGCAAATACAGCAAACTTCCCTCTCATTCAGCAAATCTTCTACTCATCCCAAGAAACCTATAAGATTGAGGGGAAGCTGGAAACTAAAACCAATAGACCCGAAGTGGTTTAGACTTCAGATAGAGACAGAAAAATGCTTTTAGACTTCAGGTATTGTACTTAACCCAAAACCAAGTTTCAAGCAGTCCCATGAGTTTTTGAGTGTACAAAACACAAATGACCATTTCTTCTTCATTATACCAACCATAACTATCCCTTCTTGAGATATTAACATCGTGATTCACTTCAATTTCATGAGATTGCAGTAGTGTTTCTTCTCTTGTGTAGACTTGTGAAGTGTTAGAACTTTCAAAGACATAACCCCAACCTTCTTCACCAACTATGTAGACGAGTAGTGTCTGCTCTAGTAATTTTTTTAGAGTACTCACTAAGAAATTGAAATTATACAGAGTCTAATAAGGAGATAACTTGAATATCTCAACATCACCCAAAAAAAAAAAAATTCACGTAAATAAATTAAGTATTGAAATTTCTTTCTACTAACAAAGAGAAAAAGAAAAAAAAAAAAAAAAAGACTAATAAGAGATAAAGTGGAAATTGAAAATGCTAAGATGAGAATAATAAAGTAAGAAACCGTCTTACATGATAATAGAAAAGTGATATTTACTACAACTATGAGCCGAAACGCTAATGAGAGCAAAACTGTTGTGACTGCAAAGCCAAAGAGAATATCACTACTAACATTGCCGAAGAGAACTCACGGGCACAATATTTCTCTTAAGGAAAAATGAAATTATAAATTATTTTTATGTAACAAGTTGAACAAATTTCAATTTCGAATGATTAGGGATCTCTATTTTTATTTTTCCATTTGAAGGAATTACAAATTCAAATGATTAGGGATTTTCATTTTTATTTTTCTGTTTTTAAATAGGCTTTCTGTTGAATAATTTGTTCACTTGCTGTTGTTTGGTCTAGTTTTGTTTTTATTTCGGTTATTTTTATTGTTATATAAGCCTTTTTTTTAAGGGGTTGAGAATTATGATTGGGGGGCTAGAATTATTTTTGAAATAATGTTATGATCACAATATTTTCATAAAAAATCTTATCTGATAAGATATTATTGGTGGGTAAAAAAAGTAATGTCAATATTAGACTCAAATTAGAATTAGTAACAACTTACTTTGTTGTGAAAATGTTATAAATATGGCATTGCTCTTACTTTTTTTGAACCCAAAATATTGTGATTCTTAAATCATGGTGTTCAACATTTTTATTAGGAGCTCAAATTAGGTTAGATTAGTATATAATTTTTTTTTGCAAGTGCATATGTACAGTTTTTCGCAAGCAAACATGGATCTGCCATTGTAGATCATGAGAGTGGCGTATTCAACTCCCCAAATTGATCTTGTGTTAGCAAGGAATGCCAAACAAGTGAAGACACATGGTATTTCAAAAACCGACCCTCATCAGCAAGGCCGACTCAACAACTTTAGGGGCTTTAGGCGAAAATTTTAAGTGAGGTCTTTTTATATTTAAATATTTATTAAAATTTTTTATTTAAAATCTATTTTTCTTGCTTTTTGAGATGCAAAATTACTAATTGGTTATTGCAAATTTTCTAAAGTCGTGTCCACTTTATACTTTAAAGTCTAAACCTACACAAATAAAAATTAATTTATTACATGGTTTAATAAATTAGTATCACCATAATACAATTGAGTTGATATGATATACATCAAATTATTAGTTAGTGTGATAATTATAATAATCCATAAAGTAAAAGCTTGCATAAAATATATATGGGTAAATTCCACAAACCACCCCTGAGGTTTGTGATAATACCAACTAAGTCCATAACATTTTAAAACCTACCAATTTCATCCTAAAAGACAATTTTGTCCTTAACTTAAAAAAAAAATGACATTACTTTTTTTTATTTTCTCTTCTTCCTCTATCTTCTGTCTCATTCCTCTCCCCCTCTCTTCTCTGAGTTTCCCATAATTTTACAATTTTTTAGATCCCACTCGTCTCTCCGCCGTACTGGAATGCCATTTCCGGCCACCTCAGGTGCCCCCACCCCCACATCCTCTCTTTCTATATTTGCTTCACTTTATATCACACTCTCTTTTGTGAGTTTCTGCTTTCTGGGTGTGTGAATATTTGGGTTTCATTTCTGTGAATGTTGTGCTTTTTTTTTTTTTGGGACTTGACCTCTGATCCCGCATGGACTCTGATGTGTCCCTCGCTTTCAAGAAGGCCAAGCTGATCAAAGTCAAGCTCGAGGCGCTGGACCAGTCCAATGCGTCGAACCGGAGCCTGCCTGGCTGTGGACCCGGTTCATCTTCGGACCGGACCAGGACCTCTGTGGTGAACGAGCTAAGGAAGAAGCTGAAGGATTCGATGGAGAGTTTCAATAATCTCCGACAGCAGATCTCGTCGGAGTATTGAGAGACCATACAACGCTGATACTTCACCGTCACCGACGAAAATCTCGACGACAAAACCGTTGACCTTCTTATTTCAACAGGTCAGCTTTTGTTTCAAACACTTTTTGAATTTTCTATTGGGATTTTTAGGAGATTTCATTGGGAATTTTCAAAGGGATTTATGTGTGTTGTTTGACTTGGATTTTTGCTTTTTTTTGGGGGGGGGGGGGGGGGGGTTCTATTGGTTTTGAAAGAGATTTCTATTGGTGGTGTTGTTGATGTCGGTGACCAAGTCATGGGCTTTGCCATGGTTAAGGTTCCATTAGAGAGAGAGTTCTGAGATGGAGAACTCAGAGAACAGAGGGGGAGAGGAAAGAGAAAGAAGACAGAGGAAGAAAAGAAAATAAAAAAAGTAACGGCGTTTTTTTTTTTTTTTTTTTTTTTTAGTTCAGCAACAAAATTGTCTTTTCAGACGAAATTGGTAGGTTTTAAAATGTTTTGGACTTGGTATTATCACAAGAAAAATGCTATGTTCACAACAATTTTACAACATTTTCACATCATTACTTACCTGTCACTGCCAAGTCACAAAACACAACTTAAATAATCTGACTAGGAAAAGAAAACAAAAAAAAAAAAGAGAGAATTCAAAAAAAAAAAAAAAGATTAAAGAAAACAAAACAAACAATCAGATAAAATTCAAAACACCAGCATATTTCGGTGAGGAGGGAAAGAAGGGGTTTTGGAGAAGGATGAAATTCCAAACACCAACATATTTCAGTGAGGAGGGAAAGAACGGGTTTTGTAGAAGGAAGAATCTTGCTCTCACACACCGGAGGCGAAGGTGGAGGCAGAGACGCTCACTTCTTCTCCCCACCATCGCACATCATCGCTTTTCTATCTTCCTCAAAACGGTGTGACCCACATATCTCTACCTTTCTTAGATTTTGTTTCCTATTGGAATTACTGAGTTGTGATTGTAATTTTGTTGTTTCTTGCTTTGTAACATTTCATTCTCATTGAAAGAAAGCTGGACTTCTCTACATTCACAACAAAAAATAATAATAATAATTGGACTTCTTTATTTATTTATTTTCCACATAAAAATGTCATTAAAATTTTTAAATTTTTTTTTTTTTAAGAACATATTTTTTGTTCTTGTTTTCCTGTACACACAATTAAAAAAAAAAATCAAATCAATGCTTGAGGTGGGAGGGTTGAAACTTGAGGTATAAATGATGCTCACAAAGTATTTGATACAATGCCTGAAAGAAATCTTGATGAAGCCTTGAATTGTTTCAGATTGATGGTTACCGATGGTAGTGATCCCAATAATTATACGTATGTTGGTGCTTTATCTACTTGTGCTAGTTTAGGTGATGCAATAGCTGGTAAGGAGATTCATGGAAGGATTTATAGGCATGAGCCATGAGCAAGAGTTGAATGGCAAAGGTTGGGATGCAAGTGCATTCCCTCATCATCAAGTGTGGACTCGACCTTTCTATTGAGGTGTAAATATAAGCAGCAGAAAATGCATTCCACTGGTCATGTAATTTAGGCCTTTTTTGCTCCCCTCTTAAATATATTATATTGTCATAGTCTACTCATGAAAATTGGTACTTTCATATTTGTAGACTATGTGCGATTATGTTGTGGCTCTGGTGAAAGAAATGTATGGAGATTCACCCCCCGCAATTGTACTTGTTGGCCACAAGTTGAGCTCCTTCCATCCAATGTTCTTGTATCTTATAATTATCTTGGTTACATACATGGGTACATTGATGAAGTGACAATTTAGTTACAAGTCAAAAGTGTTCAATGCCTTTGGTCTGATTTCTTTTTCTTCAATAAGATTTATTATTAGTTTCCTAATATTATAAAGTTAAAATTCTAGTTTTGTATAAGCCATTAATCCATATAAAGTATATGGACACATACAAGAAGAGATAGGGAGAGGGTGTTATGTACAATTTCATGTTATAGTGATAGTTTGGAATTTTGGTGATGTCATTTCATGTTCTTAGGAATAAAGTGGATGACATCACTTTAGCCAGTGAGAAGGAACAAGTTTGAGTTGTTCGTCTATAGTCATCAACTATATGTAATCTTTATTGTCTTTTTTGCTTTGCATGCTGGACATTTCATTTTTTATGTACCTGTTAAAGGAATATTTCTTTTCATTCTAGATCACTTTCTGAGATTCTGCCAATCACTTGGGATCTATTTTCTCTCATAATTTTTAATTGCTTTTATGTACATGGTACAATTAGATATGTAGGAAACTAGTTGGAAAATATTGATTAGAGTGTGAAGAAATTATGTTATGGTGTTGTCTAAAATGTACTTCCTTTTGTAGATCTCTTAAAGCATGGAAGCTCAAATTCTAGCTTTGAAAGGCAATGCTACTACTATTAGCACCAATTCAAGTGGAGTTTTGTTCAAGATGTACTCCCTCTAATGGATATCATAAAGCATGGATGCTCAAGTGCTGGCTTTGAAAATTGGAATTCAATGTAGCCAAATCTGCTATTTGCAATCATTTGATGTATTTGTTTATTTTGAGTGTTGATGTATATTTTGGTCACCTATTATGTTGTATACTTACCGTTTCTTTGTAACAAAAGTCTATATTAGTCATAAAATAAGTCTATTCGATTTTTTTTGTTAATTAGTTGTTATAATATTAAGTGGATTTTGTAAAACCAGTTGTGGTTAATAGAGTTTTGGAAGATTGTTTTTTTTTTTTTTTTTTGGCCTTTGTTGTGATATGACATATATCATTTCTATGATAACTAACGACCACAATTATTGTCAAAGATAGGCAATACTAGCCAAGATGCTTTTGTTTGGTTTCAAAATGTGCCACCTATATATGGTGGATCATATTTGCACCTCAATAAAGAGAGATTATTTTGTAACAGACTTATTGCTTCTTAATATTAGCCAACCTATGTTAGCAAAGGAGAAAAAAATTATGTACACACAAATAATGATGAAAAATGACTTGCATTTAAAAAGAACTTTTACTTTAATGTTCTAGAGTTAGAGAAAGTTCCTACCTTCTTACAAAAGATTGCCCAATGGGCTACATTATGAGACAAAAATATTAACTGTCAAGTTTCCATGTTTAAACTAATCTTATGACCTTATATATCATAAACAAACTAATTGCCCCTGCCATCTTCATGTAATCTTGGATTTCCAACCTTTGTCACATCATTGGTACCAAACTTCCCAATAGAATTGCTTGGATGCTCATTTGACAAATCATAACATGCCTTTTGGAGTGAAGAATTATCCTAAAAAACAAAATGAAAACATTTAGTTTTACTATAGAATCTACTAGTCATTAACCCATGCAATACATGGAATAGTTTAATAAAATTACATATATGAGAAGCAATTGAATAAAGAAAAAACAAAAATGCCTAATCTATTTAAATTCAACTGCATATTAAAAGGATATTATTCTCAGTAATACCATGCCTCACAAATCTATCAACAAAATTCACAAAATATATTATATACATTTACGCAATTAAATTTATTAAATTAATGAGGCTAAGTTAAAACTTCTAATAGTCAGGATGACTGCTATAACAACATATGCTATTTGGAAAGAAACTTACCTATTCCTAATGAAAAGAATGAAACAAAAATAAATATGAACAAAAGAGGAGGTGTGGGCCATAAGAATAAAGAGATTCAAAATAATCGGACATAATTATTAAAAAAATCTAAAATATGTCAATTATAAACAAAATTGTAGGCTCTTTTGATTACCGTAACAAACAAAAACAAACAGACAAAGAAAAAAAAAAGCTATACCTTCTGCCAAGAGTTTAAAGTGAAAATTGTGTGTGCTTTGTTTTAAAAACAGGTATAGAGAAATAAAACACAAATATTGAAAACAAAAAATGCTCTAAACCATAAACTATTTTTTTGAAACCGGTTTGAATTTCAAATGAGTAATTAAAGAAGCATCAATATGTAGATTTTCAATTTTCTTTTGTTTCTATATGTCTTTAGTACCAACCTGCACCAGTATGTAACTTTTCAATTTTCCTTTGTTTCAATATGTCTTTAGTACCAATCTTCATGACTCTTTTACAATTTTTTTTGGATTGTTTTTTTTAGCTCCTCTTGATTTTAAACACACAACTATTAGGTCTTAACAGTATACCAATGCAATTATTAATTACTTAAAATCCAAATAAAAAATAAAAAATTATTTAAACATGATAAGTTACAATTCAAATTGAGTCTCATGAGTTCTTTAAATGTAAAGAGAACACTACAATATTTAGAAATTAGGTGTAGATAGACAAACAGTTAACCCTATACTAAAAATAAATATAAAATAAAATAAAATAAATCAGAAACACATAAGAATAGCAAAGTAAATAAGTGCATGCCTGAGATGTGTTTTCATGGTAACTAAATGGTTGCGTTCCAACCACTTGTCTAATCATACTTGACTGAAATGGCGAGTTTCCACCTTGTAGCATATTTGGCAGCCCATAATATGGACTCATCCTAATGATATTAGGAGAGCAATTAATGTTTGGCCACATGAGGGATTCTTCATAACTCTCTTTACCAATCTGTTGTGACTGTTGCAATTTCGACTCCTACATTATGTACAATATAAAATTCAATATACTTGAACGATTAAACCAAATCCTAATTTCCTTGTGATACAAAATAAAGATTCCTACATTTAAGTTAAAACTCTTTTGTACTCCAAGCACACTCAATCCCATAGTAAGGGTTGTACAAGACACATTTTCAACCTAAGTAGTTATCTACAAAATGTAAACAATAATATTTATTAAATACTATAAACAATTATTAATTTAAAATCAACAAGAAATATACTAAAACCTTCTTTTTCTTGAATTCATTTCTCTCACTTACTTTGGTTTTTTTTTTTTTTTCTTTTTCCTTTCCTCCTTTTTTCTAACAACTTTTTCAACTATTGCCAGCTTTCTTTTAGATGGTGGTCGTCCCTTTTGTTTAACCACTACTGGATCAAGTATGTTTTTAGTCTCTTTAGAAATTGCAAGATCATCTCTACATGAGGTTGAATCTGTAGGAATACCTATAGAAATTTTATTTGATTAAGTAAATAAATTTATTAATAGAAAAGTACAATCATAATACACAAGTAGGCACAAAAATGATGCCAAAAAAAAAAAAAAAATCAACTAACAATTAATACCTGCAGAAATGGGTTCATTACTTCCACAAACAAGTTTTTCTTGTTTGAACTCTCCTTTTAATTCAAAAAATCATGCCACCACCTTCTCACACTTATGTTCAGAATATATTGCCAAGTCTACAACCTCATTGAAGACTTTGTACATTTTATCAAAGCGTTGTGCTTCAGGTTTGACAAGCCAGTTGTTATAGTTGATGCGAACTTTGGTGTGGCTCCTCTTAATATTTTTGCTCCATCTTTTTAAGATGTACTTGTTTGGTACCTTATCAATCTTTCTATGAAAGAGCACCGCAATTTGATGCCTGCACAATATTCCCCTAAATTCAAAAAATCGGCAATTACAATTTACTTCATTGTTACCCTTGTTAAAATAAACAAGGAAGGTTGCATGCTGGGAATTTTCTCCAAATGCTCCATCTTCACGTATTTCATATTTTAAAATGACACCATCCCTTACATGAAGAAAAATTACAACAAACCTTCCCTAGCAACTATTTTCAAAACTCTTTGTATTTTGTTGTTGTGTAAACACTTTGAAATTGTTTCTCCATAGCATAATGAGTAAAACATGGTATGGATGATTGAAATGAATTGAAATCTTCTGCATTTCATTTGCCACATTTTTTGCCAAAGCCTTATCATATTGTTCTACAAATTCTTTCAAGGTTGTTTGATGATTTACATACCCATCAAAGAATGCATTTATGCTTTCACTCCGCTATGTGGTTGACATTCCTACCCAGAATGTATCCTTTACAAAGGTAGGCACCCTATAATACCTTTCATTATACAACTCAAGTAACCACTCATGGCTTTCAAGATGATATTTTTCAATGAACCTACCCCACCTTTCTTCAAATTCTTCTTTTGTTAAGGAATCATAAACAACATTTTTCAAACAAAATTTGATTGATTTATATTCTCTATATCCTTTAAATTTTTCAGGCATATGCCACAAGCACCATCGGTGTCGTGCTTATGGAAAAACAATCTCTATTGCTTTTTTCATGGCCTTGTCTCTATCTATAATTATTGCACTAGGAGGAACTCCAGACATACATATAAGCCAAGACTCAAATAGCCGTCTAAATGTATCTGTATCTTCACTTTAAATCAATCCACATCCTAGCAATATCATGATGGTTTACCCCAATAAAAGGAGCAAATGGCATGCTGTATTTGTTAACCAAGTACGTCGTGTCAAATGTCACCACATCACCAAACTCTTTAAATGCTTCCCTACTTCTTGGGTCTGCCCAAAATACATTCTTTAATCGACCATCTTCAGTAAAATCCATCGTGTAAAAGAAGTTAGAATTGTCGGCTTGCATTTTTAAAAAGTACTTATTCATTGCTACATCATCATCTCCTTCCCCAAGCTCCAAACGCTTGACTTTATCCATGTGGTTTCTACAATCTTTCTCTAGAAATGGCAAGTTTTCGTGCCCCCCTACCTCAACCACCAATGAATTGAAATTCTTGTTCATTTTAATACTAGTTTTAGCATTCAACTCAAGTTGTCTTCCCATACGTGGTTTTAATACCCTGTTGCATTTATAAAATCGGGTTTTGCTTGGACTTAATCCATGGTTATGGTCAAGTTCCATGGATTTCAATATCCACCCATCTAAGCATTGAATCATATTAAAATGTGTTTTGCAACTTGTTTTCGATTGTAGCTGTGCTTTAAGTGAGCTGCTAGCTTTTATTCTTTGCTTTCCAGCACAATTACAAGCTACAGTCAAAGACTCCACCTCCCCCATCATTTCCCTTTCCAGATGTTCTTTTAGCCACTACAAAACCCTTTTTATTACCATACCTTGTAAAATATTCCATGATATCATCAATGGAACCAAACAACATTCCTACACAAGGATCCTCCACTTTATCTTCTACCTTTCTTGTTTCCTCTTTTTCATTCTCAACATTATCTTCATTCAACTCATTATTTTTCAGATCCACTGTATCCTCCATTTTATTATCACTATTGTGCTCATTCAACTCTACAAGCCTAGAACCACTTGTTATTTCTTCTTCCATGTGTCTGCAATATACATTATATAATGCATAGTATTTTAAAACAAAGTATGAAAATGGAATTTTTTTTTTTTTAAAAAAAAAAATTAGTCTCTACCTGTAATAAGCATAAAGCACAGTATTGACTCACAGCAAGATCTTCAAGTTTAGCAATTACTTGAAACATTCAAGATGAAATAAGTCAATAGATTCTCATAACCAGATATAACGCAAAAAATGGGGGGCATATAACGCAAGAAATGTAAAAGTCTCCCATGCTGTATGATGGTTAAATTAGTGAGATCAATGATAATAATTAGTTAGTGTAGTAAAGGAAGTAAAGTCTAATCAAATAGAAGAATTAAGTAAGATTTTTAAGTTTTGTTAATGAAAACAAAGAAAAATAAGAGTAAACGTGCATCACAAATGCTCTCCACTCTTCGAAAACTTTCTACTGACACCAAAACATCTATCCTAAAATAATATCTCTTTACCAGTTTACATAGTTCAATTACTCTTCATTTCACCAAATTTTAGTGTTTAATAAAAATTTATTTAACACCTCCTTACCTTACCCAACCCCTAAAAATTTTAAAATTTCTCTTTATTTCCCTCTCTCTAAAAAGACTAGCCCCTTCCCTGAACTAACCCACTACACAAAACATTCAAGAAAACATGACTCCACTTTTTTCCTAAGAACATGAAATGACATCACCAAAGTTCCAAACTATCACTAAAACATGAAATTGTACATAACACCCTCTCCCTATCTCTTATTGTACGTGTCCATATACTTTATATGGATTAATGGCTTATACAAAACTACAATTTTAACTTTATAATATTAGGAAACTAATAATACATTTTACTGAAGAAAAAGAAATCAGACCAACGGCATTGAACACTTTTGACTTGTAACTAAATTGTCACTTCATCAATGTATCCATGTATGTAACCAAGAGAACTATAAGATACAAGAACATTGGATGGAAGGAGCTCAACCTGTGGCCAAAAAGTACAATTGCAGGGGGTGAATCTCCATACATTTCTTTCACCACAGCCACAACATCATTGCACATAGTCTGCAAATATGAAAGTACCAATTTTCATGAGTAGACTATGACAATATACTATATTTAAGAGGGGGGCAAAAAAGGCCTAAATTACATGACCAACGGAATGCATTTTCTGCTACTTATATTTACACCTCAATAGAAAGGTCGAGTCCACACTTGATGACAAGGGAATGCACTTGCATCCCAACCTTTGCCCTTCAACTCTTGCTCATGGCTCATGCCTATAAATCCTTCCATGAATCTCCTTACCAGCTATTGCATCACCTAAACTAGCACAAGCAGATAAAGCACCAACATACGTATAATTATTGGGATCACTACCATCATTAGCCATCAATCTGAAACAATTCAAGGCTTCATCAAGATTTCTTTTAGGCATTGTATCAAACACTTTGCGAGCATCATTTATACCTCAAGTTTCAACCCTCCCACCTCAAGCATTGATTTTTTTTTTTTTTTTTTTAATTGTGTGTACACTAAAACAAGAACAAAAAGTATGTTCTTTAAAAAAAAAAAAAAAGTTTAAAAATTTTAATGACATTTTTATGTGGAAAATAAATAAATAGAGAAGTCCAATTATTATTATTTTTTGTTGTGAATGTAGAGAAGTCCAGCTTTCTTTCAATGAGAATGAAATGTTACAAAGCAAGAAACAACAAAATTACAATCACAACTCAGTAATTCCAATAAGAAACAAAATCTGAGAAAGGTAGAGATATGTGGGTCTCACCATTTTGAGGAAGATAGAGAAGCGACGATGTGCGAAGGCGGGGGAGAAGAAGTGAGCTTCTCTGCCTCTGCCCTCTGCCTCCGGTGTGTGAGAGCAAGATTCTTCCTTCTACAAAACCCCTTCTTTCCCTCCTAACTGAAATATGTTGGTGTTTAGAATTTCATCCTTCTCCAAAACCCCTTCTTTCCCTCCTCACTGATATATGCTATTGTTTTGAATTTCATCTGATTGTTTGTTTTATTTTCTTTAATCTTTTCATTTTGTTTTGAATTTTTTCTTTTCTTTTCCTAGTCAGATTATTTAAGTTGTGTTTTGAGACTTGGCAGTGACACTGACAGTTAAGTAATGTTCTGAAAATGTTGTAAAATTGTTGTGGACATAGCATTTCTCTTATCACAAACCTCAAGGGTGGTTTGTGGAATTTATCCTATATATATATATATATATATATAGTTTAAGCTGTGTTTCTAAAAAACGCGGCTATAGGTTAGCTATAGCCACATTTTTTGTAAATGTAGCTAAAAAAAAACGCGGCTATAGACCGCGTTTTTTGTAGTATGAACACTATTTCACTCTATGCCACACAATATTGTATTTCAAAGCTTTATTTCAATAAATAAATAAATAAATGTTTTTGAAAGTGTGTGACTTAATATGTGTTTGGATTTTAATTATAAGCTAACTTATTACTTATTTTTTCTACTATTTATGGATCCCACATGAGTCATATACTTATTTTATTTAGTTTTTACTTTTTATTTATAGCACTTCCAGCAAAAACTTTTTATAAAAAAACTAGATAAGTTGTTCCTAATCGAACACTTTAATTTAAAATTTCTAAAATTTTGTATTTAAATTGAATTTATAGTTCATACCTAAAGTTATAGGGTATTTATATATATATATATATATATAATTTGATAATTAGAGGAGGAGGATGTGAATTATAAATGTTTCCATTGGAAATACCAAAAAATGCCTTGAGCCATGAAACTCTTGGGAACTAAGTTAAATGGTTAAAAATGTATTTAATAATATATTTTTCCGACATATCAATTATTAGCATTCCATTACAACATACCTCGCGCATTGCATGGGCTAAAACTTGATTTTCATAATTCTTAAACTTCTTACTCCCTCCGTCCCAATTTTTTTGTCCTGTTTGAAAAGTCAAACTTTTTAAGGGAATATCATTTATTATCTTGTCTACCTTTTAAAAATGTATAAGTTTTCAAAATTACCCTTAAAAAAATTTATTAAAAAAATTGAATTAGTAAATTAATAGGGGTATAATAGGAATATTAGTAAATTAATGACTTTTATTTTTAGAAACAGGACAATATTTTGGGACATCTCAAAATGGAATAGAGGACAAAAAAAATGGGACGGAGGGAGTACCATTTAGTAGATCCTACACATTGTGTAATGTCTTAGACCTCTCTCTTTATTTGAGTTGTAAATGAGTCAAGCATTAAGATATTGAAACTTATTTAGTTTACTTTGCTATCAAGATTATATTGAGTTAAACTCAAGCTTAAAAATTGAACTCAATTTTAATTTTCTAGCTTAGTTGGTTAATTTGCCAAATGCACACGAACTTTGTTGAGTTAGTTAGATAACTTTACTGAAAACAATTTTCAGTTAATAAGTAAAAGTAAGATCCAACTTTTCATTGGCGGAAATAAATAAACTAAAGAATATTGATAGTGAATTTATATATTGAAGCCTCGCTATTTTATACGCTACATCTAGAGATATAATTTCTTTTTTCAAGCCGAGGGTCAACAGTGAAGCTTATGAGGGACTGACTACTATGTATCAATAGTTGAGCATTATTTTTTATGCTCCTTTTACCCCCTGTTTTCGGTTTGTTGA
This sequence comes from Quercus ilex subsp. ballota, assembly GCA_032727855.1. Lineage (NCBI taxonomy): Eukaryota > Viridiplantae > Streptophyta > Magnoliopsida > Fagales > Fagaceae > Quercus > Quercus ilex. Next base: position 85,005,598 of record CM064909.1, read on the forward strand.
AACGGGGCATATATTTTGTATGTGCAGTGTTTACTTAATAAAAGATTCCACCTATTTTATCTCAAAAAAAAAAAAAAAAAATTCCAAGTTTTAAATTCAATTTGGACATTGCGTAAAAGGCCTTGTTTGTATCATCCAATAGTAACGTGACACATCAAATTTTTACACATAAAAAAAAAAGAAAAAAGAGCATAAGGTACTTAATCACACCCTCGTAAATACAAGATATAATAAAAATAAAACCTAAATCAGCATAAAAACCCATAGCCATAGCCAATCGATTCCTGGAGCTCATTGCTATCATCGGTGGCGGTGGTTTCTAGACTCACATCCCCTCTCTATAAGCCACTATCTCTTTCTTATCTCACTAGATCAAATTCCCAAAACTGAGATTTTTTGAGTGTTTAAAGAGATAAAGGGCTAAAGAGAGAGACAGAAGGATGAGAGTTTAAAGTTATTGCTGGCGATGGCAGTGATGATCAGTAAAAATGAAAGTGATGAACAACAAGGTTCTTCTGCAATGATGTGGATTTTGATACAAGAAAAAGGAAGAGAAATAGGAGAGAGATTTTCTATCATTTTAGTTTCAAACATATAAAGCCATATCTTAATAATTACTCTTTATCATCAATCCAAAATACCAATCGGTTTTTTGTGTAAGCAGAACTTAAACTCCAAATTTCATATTCAATAACAAGAAACTAACCAGTTGAGTTAATTAAAATCCACAGATAAAAATTAAATACAGATTAAGAACGACTAAATCCCCTCTCATAAAAATGGGTGACAGTATCTAATTAATTAGGTCTTGATTTACTATGGACTAGTGGTTAATATTAAAAAAACAAAAATAAAATAAAAAAGGGTAACGTAGTCATCGCGTCCGGGAATTTAGTGGGATCCAACTTAAGATTCTGCAGTGGTAATTTTCTCGTCGCCTTCCTGGACAAGGATAAGACTTTTGCCCGTATTGACTACGATAACAAAAGATTCACAACTATCAAAAAGGATTCGATGAAAGACTTATTTCCAACTGACCAATTTAGTATAATACATTGGTAATTTCCTCCTCTCTTCCTGAGAAATCACAATACCAACAAGGATTGGAGAAGGAAAATAAAATATTCTTTCCAAATGACTTAAAAATAGTTGTCCGTGTGAGCACATGATTGTCGACAAAATTAAGGGAGGAAAAGAGTCCTTTCATTTCTTTTTCTTTTTTTAATTTTTACTAATGCTTTATCCTAAGTTGGTTGTGAGTCATGACTGTCGACAAAATTAACGGATGAAAAGAGTCTTTTCTTTTCTTTTCTTTTTTTATTTGCTTAATGGAGGAAACTAATCTTTTTCAATTGACTAAAAAGGGGTTGCCAATTTGACTAAGAGCATGGAGTTAAAACAAAAGTGATGAACAACGGGGATTTTCTGCAATGATTTGGATTTCGATACAAGAAAAGGAAGAGAAATAGGAGAGAGAGTTTCCATCGTTTTAATTTCAAAAATATGGAATTGTTTCATAATAATTACTTTTTATCATCAGGTCAAGACATCAATCAGTTTTTAATATAAACAGCGTTTAAATTCTAAATTTCTTATTTGATGACTAAGAGCATTAACATTAATGAAGTTAAAATTTTTTGCTTTTAGTATCTCAAAAACTCGTTTATCTATTTAACACACTACTTTATAACACACTGAACATTAATAGTTTTATTTTTTTACCACTTCAATTAAAATAATATAAAAAACTCATTAAAATAATTTAAAAAATCCACTGCAAATCTGGAAAGGTGAAAGCGATTTGGGGAAGGAAGAAAAAATCTGGAAAGGCAGAGAGAGTAGATAAAAAATGTGCGAAGGAGATTAAATGTGATTATATTTAATTGGAGCATGAATAAAATATTAGTCTTTATAAATAGTTTTGAGCTTCAGTGATCTTCCATAGATAGCAGATCATTGTAGCTCAGTTGGTAAAAAATTTAGAAATGGCTACAACAACGTAACTTCTTCTTTTTTCTTTTTTTCTTTTTTTTTTTTTCTTTTTTGGGTGATGTTGGTTGTTAAAATTAGCAATCTGGCTTTTTAGCACCATCAATACTTATGCTCTAAGATATTATTACCGGTTACAAGAATTGGACAAGGGAACGAGTCTTTCCACGAATGACTTACAAAGAAGTAGCCTATATCAAGAATAAAGTTAGGTAACAATATTTTTACAACAAATTTTGGGTGACAAATTGTTAGTGCTAAATAAAAAGTTAATGTCCGTGGTGGACTCAAATGAGATCTACTAGCAAATTACGACCTAATTTTTGTTATGAAAATGTTATAGATATAACATTACTCCAATATCAATTGCATCTAGTACATTATAATTGGCATGGCTTAGCTAATTCATCTTTTGTAATACATTAAGATTGTTGACCAGGTTGTAACTCGTGCTTATGGACAATATAACAATAACGATGATAAGGTGATCTTACCAAGATGGGTGAAGTTGTCATCTTGGCTATTGAACAGTGTATTAAGAATAGGTCACTTAACACCAAAACTAAGAAAATTAAATTGGAATCATAGCATAAAATTAGACCACAGTTGGAAACTAATTTGAATTAGATTTAAATTTTACCCGCGCTTCAAATTTAATTCAAGTTTAACGTGATATCATGATATGTATGATTATGTTTTTTTTTTTAACTCTCTTTTTGACTTCTTGCATAATATTAAATAGACTTGGGCATTGGAATTGTCCGCCATTCCACTGATTCACAAACTTTTCTTCCCTTCAACAATTACGTCCACACTTCCAGTACAGAGGAATTGCCTTCTAAGTATTAACTATATTTGGAGGTTTATCTTTGAGGGTAGCTCCTTAATCCATTTGACCTTAATCATTCTTCAGGTAGATGTAACATACTAACATGTATGCATGCATCCACTTCTTTTATTTTCTCCGATCATTTTTCTTCTTTCATATTTTGTATGATGAAAACATCTACCTGTTTTGTGGCGCTATATGATTTCCATGTTTAATTTGAGCATTCATGCTTTAAGCATTTGAGAAAATGGTTTTTTTTTTTTAGAGAAAAAGTGATTTTTTTTTTTTAAGAAAATTTTAAGAATATATGTGTGTGTGTATTTTTTTTTCATTTCATAATAAAACAACACTTATATAATTATTCGATTACAAATGAAAAAGAAAAACTACACCAATGTTAATATCATTTCCTTTATATTAGCGCACTAGCATCCAGGGATGCAAAAAAAAAAAAAAAAAAAAAAACCTATTTTGCATCCTCAAACAATACTTTATCTATTTTACCAGCCCATTTTACAGCTCAACCTACATCCCACATTTAATTTTGTTATACAACCCAATAAAATAATATAAATTACCTAATAAAATAATAAAAAGTATTCTTCTTTCTCTCTTTCCTCTCACTACATTTTTCTCTTCACACACAACCACAATATTAATTTCTTTTTTCTTTACAACCTATGAATAGTATTGTCGCATATATGCAACCTTACTATTCATAGGATACAAATTTTTTTAAGTATACAATCTCAGATGGAGTGGGTTTTGGTTGTCTTAGGTTGTAAAATAGTAACTGGTGGGTGTTCACACCCCTAATGCTAGTGCTTACATGTCAGGTTCAACTTTGATTAAAAAAAAAGGTAATATTGTAGTTGTTTTAAAACTTTTTGTACCACCTATTAATCAGTAGATGTAATAAAATTTTAGCTTATAATGTTTGTTTCGTGGTGGCTAGCTTATTTAAATATAATGAATACTTTCATATGAGTTATAATTATTGATCACATTCTGAAGTGGTAAGTTACAAATAGTGGGGGAAAAAAAAGTGATAAATTTGTGTAAAAATAATTGTCTACCACTCATTGTAGAAATTTTCAGCAAATTGTGACAAACGTTAATATGGTTAGGGTTGTCCACGGGACAAGCACCCAACCTGCAACTAACCTGTACAAGATCAGGTGGGTGATTTTCCAACCCGCAACCGACCCGTAATAATAACGGGTTTGTCAGTTCAGGTTGCCGAGAAGTAGTTGTCAGTTTTAGGTGAAACTAGAACTCACTAGAATTTTGCTAAAATGCGGTGAGATCTTGCCAAATCCATCCAAGATCTAGTGAGATCTCGTTAGATCTGGCGAGATTTTTTCCAAATCGTGTGGTGAAATCACCATTATATGAATTTCTTATTAGTTTATAATTTTCTTTTAAAAAAAAAGTGTGTATATATATATATATGTAATAATGACATCTTCCATCGATCTCAGGTACACAAAGGCTAACTGATAAGTGGCAATGACAACAGATGATGTCAATTCAGAGACTGGTAAATCTTTTATTTTCCAATCGTTTAATAGTGTAGGCATTCAATGGGTTCTTCAAGAAATGGATATGTCTTACAAAGATATCAGTAAAGTCAACCATTATTAATTTTATTAAGACTGCACTCTCAAATTAAAACAAATTTTCTAGTCAATTTTATTAAAGAATCAATTTTCCATTTAAATTTTATATACCTTCAATTGTTTTAGAATCAATTTTCATTTTAGTATACTCTACTAATTATATATAGATCGTCATACATCATTTCTTTTCCAACATTATAAAGTAACTCAAATATAAAATGAAAAATAAAAAATTAAGATATATGACAAAGTGGAATTAGTGGAACATAAAATAAAACATGGAGAGTGATAGATGTATGTTATTAAATTAAATATTTGCAATATGATTTTTACTAATTACACGAAGAATTTTCTCACACATAATTCATGAAGCAGCCCGTATTGAGTGCACTAAGCTTTACCTGGCTGCACTAAAAGGTGACTGGAAATCTGTTGAGAACATGCAAGAAATTCAAAGAAAAATTACCAAAGCAGAGGAAACCACACTTCATGTTGCTGCTGTAGCAAACAAGGAAGACTTTGTAAGGAATTTAGTGAGTAATCGGATGAGTAGCGACGACCTAAAAGTTGAAAACATTGCTGGAAACACTGCCTTGTCCTACGCTGCTGCAACTGGAAATCTGAATATTGCCAAGGTGATGCTGGAGAAAAATAAAGACCTGGCAAACCTAGGTAGTGGGGTGAAACCAATCTTTATGGCTGCTTCGTTAGGACACAGTCAAATGGTGCAGTTTCTTTATTCTGAAACTAATGAGATGGTTTGCCAATGGGATGAAAATGAACAAGCTGAATTATTTATCACTTGTGTTAAGGGTGGCTTATACGGTAAGCATAAGTAATTATAGTTACTCTTGTAAAAAAAATGAAAGTAATTATAATATTTCTTGCTTTTTTTTGAGGGGGTGGTCTTCATGGTTTGATTTTTTTTTTTTTTTTCTTCATTCTAGAGTTGATTGAAAGTTATTAAAAAAAAAATCATAGCTTAGACATGCATGGTGTGAAAAATTAACACAATCTAACCCATTCCTTTAATTTCTAAAATGAGAAAAATTTACACAATTTCACTCATCATTGAGGGCCAATGTTAATCAATTTATTTATTTATAATTATATAATTATAATGGGAAAGAGAGAATTTGAACCTTGGATGTCATGGATATACAAAAAAAAACTGAATAAGTGATAAATTTAGGTTTTTGAATAAGTAAATAATTATATAGAAAAAAATTTGAGCTTTAAAAACTTATATAACAAAATTAGAAGAAGTAAATTAAAAAAAAAAAAAAATCAAATGCTTCAATTATATATTATAGATGAGATTTTTCATAATAGATTACTATCCGATTAAGACCAATCGAGTTTCCTAAACAAAAGTTCCTTACCCCGACCTTAGTATGGGAAAACAAGTGCATGCGGCCCTAGAGGAGGAAAAATTATCAAAAGGAAATGTTGATTGTCTTTGTAATATGATTATGTCATGCTTTCTGTCTACTATACCTTTCATGATAGAAATATTCCAAGTGTTCCTTCTTAAGATTTTCTTTTTTTGCTTCGAATATGTGTGTGTGTGTGTATATATATATATTGGAATAAATAATGCAGGAATAGCCTTGGAAATGCTCAAGGCCAACCCTAATTTTGCTACCGCTAAAGACGAACTTCAAGAGACTACATTGCATGTGTTAGCTCGCAATCCTTCAGCATTTGTTAGTGGAAGTCGGCCAGGGTTGTTAAGGAGACACCTCAATATTCCATGTGAGTTATTCCGACTTCAAAATTCTTAAATCTTGCATAGAATATATTGCTCAATAATGTTGTATATACAGAAAATTCATTTCATCATAAAATTTTTATTTTTTTATATTTAATAATGTCTATACTCTATATATATTATATATATGATATCACATTATTTATAATAAAAAATTAACTAACTTGTCAGTAAATACACTTTTACATTTGTAATAAATAATGTGAACCATAAAATAAATATATTTAATCCACAAATGATGGAGAATTCACAACACAATATTTGGAGATCAACCAAAGCTAAAATTCAATTCCTCTAACCAACAAAAAAATTCACAGAGCATGAGCAACACCGGGATTAAATCCAACAAAAAGCCAATGCACGCACTGTGAGGACCGTTCTAATGGTGAAGCAAGACTCTTTTCAGCTTCGACACCAACAACATTCATTTTTCATCAAAAACTTGATAAAAAATTGTAAAGCCTCTCCGTTTCTATTCCTTCTGCTAGAGTTAGTTTAGATTCAATTTCTTTCTTTACAAATGACAACTTTCTAATTCAAAACATGTGATATGACACCTCCCCACCCCCCTTCCTTCTGTGAGAAATTTTTTAGTCAATGAATTTTATTTTATTTTATGGAGTTATTTCATGGTTTCAAATTTCAAGAACAATTATTATGGACTTTTTGATTTATTTATTTGGAAAATTCCCACTAAAGAAATTAACATTATTACGTATTTTGAAAATTTAATCATTAAATTAAATTTTATTTATGTTCTTAACAAGCATATCAAAATTTCGTGACAATCAATATTATTTATTATTTGATTTATAAATTTAATTTTATGCAAAATTTTAGACTACAAAAACTTAAATTTCAAACATTTTATTGATGAAATAGTTATTAATTATTGATCTTTTAGAAATTTTACAAGTATAAAAGATTAAGAAGAAAATGTAATCTAATGGTGAATTAGTCAAAAACTACATCTAATAAAAAGATATTAAGTGGTGTTATAATCAAAACTTTCACCTATTCATAGTCACCTTTGTAATAAAAACGCAACCAAATAATTTATATGTAATTTCTGATATATCGTGTTAATTTACCGATGGTTCCAAAAAATTAACTTTTTGAAAATTGTGAATTTAATTATTTAATCTAACCGTTTCAAAGGAAAAAGTATTCATTTATATTGAATCTATTGTTGCCCTAACAATAATATACATTACACGAAACACAGTAGCACGTTCACTCTTTTTTAGCCTAAATCTATTCAATTCTTTTATTAAATTATAATTCACTTTGGTATGGCTACTTCAATTCCAGGGTTGAAGTTAAAAGAAGAAAAGTCGAAGCAATCTCAAGCTCATGAGCTACTTAAACAATGTCTTCAAGCTTACAAAGATGACATTGAGAATTTAAACGAAATCTCAGAGCTTTCATTAGTTCTATTTATTGCAGCAGAAGTAGGCAACGTGGAGTTCTTGGTTGAGCTTATTCATTTTGACTTAGATCTATTATGGAAAATAGATGATAAGAAGAGAAGCATATTTCATATTGCTGTTGAGAAGCGCCATGAAAGCATCTTCAATTTACTTGTGGTAGGCTCAATTAGAGATCTATTAGCAGATAGAATAAATGAAGAAGGAAACAATATGTTGCATTTAGCTGCAGGATTGGCACCTGAAGAGAATCTTAATGCTATATCAGGAGCAGCTCTTCAAATGCAACGAGAATTACTATGGTTTAAGGTATTTATTCATATGATTTGAGTAGTAAGTTTTGAATTATTTTGTTAGAATATTGATTAATAATGATTGCGTTCACCATTCATCAATAGTTTAAGCTTTTAGAATAATCGATCATTTATTACATTTTGTAGAAAATTCATTCATATTTACACTTAGATTTAATGTCTACCTAAAGTTTCTGAATTTTAAGACTAATCAACAAGTCTCTCATGTGGTATTTCCTTATGATTTGCAATGGAAGGAGGTGGAAAAGGCTGTGAGACCAGGATTCAAAGAAATGAAAAATGGAAACGGGGAAACACCATATGTTTTATTTGCAAAGAGCCACAAGAAGTTAAGGAAGCAGGGAGAGAAGTGGATGATGAATATGGCTAAATCATCTATGGTGGTTGCAACACTAATTGGAACTATAACCTTTTCTTACCAACCAGATGATAAATTAAACCACCTAAGTCCTAAATTAGGCCTGGCCTATTCGGTTTCAAGCGCAATTACAGTATTTTGCTCTTCAATATCCCTAATTACGTTCTTTAGCATCCTTACCTCACGTTATTCATATGAGGACTTCCTTGTGTCGTTACCTGTTAAGTTGATGATTGGAGTCACCACACTTTTCATCTCAATTGCTGCCATGATGGTTGCATTTTCTGCATCCTTTTGCATGAAGAATCATAATCACCAGGAATTGCCATTGATCTTTTTTGTCACTGGTTTATTTGCTTGTGTGCCAATCTTATACGTGTTGCTGAAGTACCGTCTTTTAGTTGACATAGTCCAATGTACCCGCTTTCGGCTTCAGCCACGACATCGTCTACCTTACTAGGAAGTTTCTGATGCACCACTGTGTAGCGGGTGTCTTACATTTCATAGGCCTCATGCACCTGTGAATCCAGCGGTTGTCTTACAACTTGAGTCTGTGAATCCAACACCCACTGCATAAGGCTGGTGTATAAAATAATTATTGCTACTCTACTAGTAATGGCCATTCAATTGCTACTAGTCAATCTTTTCTGTTGCTTTCCTTTCTTCATGTGTAACATAAATATGAATAAATTTGAACTATATTAATAATGTTGTATGTTATAAACACAAGTCTTATCTTTTGCATATTAATCTTTAGCATTCCTTTTTCAATAATAATTTTTGGCATCTTTTGAATTATTGTTATGCATTTATCTACGATCTTATCTAGTATTCTCCAAATTATAAATACAAGGATACATAATGATTCAACTGCCACACTCATTGTTTTACCTCCACTTTTCATGATTTAAATGTGGAAATCATTATTTTTCCTTCTAAAATGTGTATTTCTATATATGCAATTATAGATAGTACAAAGTTTAGTTACAAAATTAGTTGTAACTTAAAACTACAACATTACTCAATATCTTTTTATTGAAGGTGAATTTTGACAAATCGACAATTGGATTACATTTTCTTCTTATGTTCTCTATGCTTGCAAAATTTCTAAAAAATTAAAAATCAATAGCTATGTTATCAATAAATTTCATAAATTGAAAGTTTTTGTAGTTTAAAATTATGCAAAAGATATAATCTTATAAATCATATAGTAAATAATATCTTATTGACACAAAATTTAACATGTATATTAAAAACGTAAGGAACATGCAATTTAATAGTTAAATTTTTTAAATATGTTGTAATTTTAATGATATCAAGTAAGGTTGTAACCTTAAGCTACACGCACAACCAACTAAATTTTGTCCATATAGATATTGTGTAAAGTGTCAACAAGTGTATGTAAAATGTACATAAGAGAATATTTCTTGTCAAAGCCTTCAAATGTACATAAGAAAATATTTCACAAAAACCTTTGAAATACCCAATATATTCACAAGCTTCTCAAAGCCTTCAAACTCATTTCTTGTCAAAAAGATTTTGTATCAATTTTCCCAAATATCACAAGTACGTATTTATCAAAAAATATCACAAGTACGTCAAGATAAAAGAATCTTTAAATTTTGCAAATAATATAATAAATCCATAATATCCATTACCAAGAATTAAATCAAAGATGCTTGCCCTTTCCATGCTAACAAATCATGCATTTTCCCATATGCAATAACAAATATGATGTACTTAACATAAATAATTATATCCGTTAAATTTACAACACGATACTTTTTAGGAAAAATATAGTTTCCATAAACGATTTCCCAAAACGTATTTAACCCAAAAACAATGTTTTATGCAATATGGATATTTTTCAAAAATCTCATTAAAAGCTACTTACCTCGGAAAGCCAACCAATTTTACCTCAACCGGCACCATGAAATCAACCAATCCCATCACTAGGTCCATCATCAAAAATCTCAGAACCTAGAAACAAAATGATCAAGTCTATCAATAACAATGCCCATCAGAAAGTATCATCAAACTTGTCTCCATAGATTGAAAATGTTCCCTAAAATCAAATTAGGGCCTAGAGCTTAACTTAACTATCCAAAGGCATCAATTCCCAAAGGATACCAAACAAGCATACAAATGGTCCAAAGGACCAAAACACAACCAAAGAATTTTAATACACTACAGCAAACAATATGCATTTATTAAATAACACATCACTTTAAAAAAAATGGGGTAACTAGTCTCAAGAATTTATTTTGGGAACTAACTAATAAAACCAAGCCATTATAACAATTCTTATAAATTCCCAAGCGTTCACAATGAAACACCCATGTTTAAGTGCTACACTAACTCATGTATTAATAATGTCAATACATATTACATCATGTAGGAATTAATTATAACATCATCAAATCACTTTCAAAGTTCTAAAACTCATTATATATCTCACAAACTCTAGCGTTGAATCAAATAAACAACTATGAAAAATTAATCTCAACCTCATAACCCAATGAGATAAAATATCAAACACATAATTTGCAAAAAACACAACCTCAAAACACTTAAACTTTTATGGTTAACACTTTCATTACTCACTTATTTTAAAACAAGTTCATAGCAACCAAACAATCAAAGTTTCACATACCCACCTCTCCACAACTCCAAGACCTCCAAAACCCATTACCCAAGACAAAATCTTGATTGGGTGAACACTAGAGCAACATGAGTCAAGACCAAACCAAACTTTTCATTTCAAATAAAAATTTATTATATAAACCCGATAAGCTTGCTCTAGCATAAACCCTATAGCTAGATTTTACTTAGTTTTGTTAAGAAAATAGGAATTTTACCTCAAATTCCTTGCTTGGCCGAATGGGTCCCTCTCTTCCCAAAATCTTTTCTTCACAACCGGTGGTGATGGCTTGAAAAGAAACTCATGGCTGAAGTATTTTTAGTAGAAGACCATGGAGAGAGAGAAAGGGATTCAAGTAAAAGAAAGGGAGAGGGGTGGCAGCTGGAGAGAGGGAGCAAGACGCGAATGTGAAACAGTGAAAGTGAGGGCGGCTGACTTAAGGGGAAGAAGGCAATTTCCAAGTTTGTCCCTAAAATATACTGCAAGTAAAATTACCAATCTGCCCATAAGCTTCTTCCAAATTACAGTTAACAACCGGAGTGTTACATTACGAGCCTTCTAAAACTTCCTCTCGATCTGATGAAATTGTTGGGCTAACCTCATCTCATCATGAAATCTGGACTACACAAAACTTGAGCCTCCACTTCCCTCTGCCTCTGTTACTAGAATATTCCTAATTCACATGCAACTCCAAGATCATAAGCATGCATGGTGTTCTTTCTATCGGCGGTTTGTTTCTGCATAGGGTCAAAACATTATCTAATCAGTGTGGCAGGAGATGGGCTCTAACATCAACATTCTAATATCTACGCATTCAAAGGTCTTAAATTGGTGTTCAGTGATTTAGTCAAAACCTTGTCTATTCGTCCCTATCTATTTCATTTCTTGACTCATGAGTTCCTTCACACTACTGATGATTTTTCTTCTGCTATATTGCAGTCTTCCTTTGGCACCCCTTGTCAAACTCTAAACTTGCTAGCTGCTAAGGCTTTCATTTATTTGACTGGAGGATAGAAAAGTGCGGGATAGAAGAGATTTAGTTTTTCCATGTGTTTGGTTATAGATTGAAAAGTAATGAGATGCTCTTTTCTTTTCTTTTTTTGTGTAGGTTACCGCCAAATAAAAAATCAAATCCAGTAAAGCCTTATGAAGCTCGTTGTCGCTAGGTTTACTTCTTGGAATACCTGTTAAGGTGCGACTTGCGACTTGAGTTAGTACTTGCTTTATCTATCATCCTCTTTAATGTCCTAATATCTTCCATTATGGCTGCATTCTCCATATTGGCTATGCTATATATGTGTCTGAATACGATTTACCTCTAGATTTGATTTCAGGAGCATGGGTGAATCTGAGCTCATTCTATAGGTCTTGCTTGTGAGAAACTGATGCTGGAGCATAGACTTATGTAGCCATCCATTCCAAGGTTTATTCTCATTCTAGGGACGTGTATTCTACAGTGATGGTCTAGGTTCCAATGTGAGAATTGGGACAGCCATGAAATCTCTCAGAAACTGTTTCCATGCCTAATAATTATTAAAGTGCTCTCTTTATTGCGGGAGCAAGGCCGGCCCAAGAAAATTTGGGCCAGGCGAAAATTTTATTTAGGCCCTTTTTTTTTTTTTAAGTACACATTAATTAAATAAAATTATATAATACTAATTAAATTAAGACTAATTTGATGTAAATATAAAAATTGATGAATAATACTAATAAAACTAAAGTTAATTTTATATAAAGGATCGAATATTATAGTTGAACCATAAATTTAAATAAAAAAAACTAAAAAAATATTATTTTTAAAAAAATGAAAAACTTTCTTTAACTTGGATATATGGCTATGCATAGTTAAGTACAACTGTAATCTAAATTTTAATTTTATATATTCTTTTTAAGAGAAAGAGATAGATATTATTTGGTGTGTAGCTTTGTAGGAGATTGGTTTAAAAAAATTAAAGTCTCAAACTATTAGAGCAGATTAGTCATCATTGATGATCTATCACATTCGCAGCATCTTTTTTGAAAATATTTAGGGTTTCAATTGGTTTAAATTTCTATTGGTCTCTTATTTTGGAAGCCTTGTTAGAAATGAAAAAAAAAATACTAAAAATATATAATAAAAAAAATGTTCACACTATAATATAATAATGACTGTAATTGATGAATTTTAACAATTTAATTTATTTGTATTTGAATTACTTTTTTATGTGATTTGTGATATGTCAATTAAACCTATAATAAAATTTGTGATATCTTTATCACTCTTAAAAAAGAGTATCAATTATTTAAAAAATATTATATTTTTATAAATTTTTGGGCCTTTTACAAAGGAAACGAGACCTTTTTTTAATAGGGAGTTTTTTATTTTGTTGTTGGGCCTTAGGCCTAGGCCTTGGGCCGGACCTGTGTGGGTGCCATGAATAACAAAAGTTGAGAGAAGGTTAAGATTTTGAAACCTTAAAGTAGCAAAATTTATTATTTGTAGGTCATAGTAGTGTAGCTGAAATTATATTAGCCATTGATCGATCTCTCTCTTGAACTTGACTGAATTTATACAGAAAATGAATAATGGCCTTAGAATGTAGCAATATAGGTCAATTATTTATAAGTAGCATGGATCAAAGTTTGTATTACGTACAATACAGTGACGGAGCCAGAAATGTTTTTTAAGAGGGACCAACCTAAATACAATAAATTAACTTTAACTCATCATAATTATACCATACATTCTTCATAGAATTAAAATTATTTATAAATAAAACTATAAAATTAAAGTAATTAAAATAACTAATTAAAAAAAAAACTCAAATAAAAAGTGCCTAATCACACAGGTTAAATATCTATATCTATACATCTATATAAGAAAGAACCATTGAAGTGCTTGTGTTTGACAAAACAACATAGGAAAGGCTTAAACGGCAGCTTCTCTTTATAAAGTTTAAATTACTTTGTTGCTCTGAGTGCATGTTTGAGCTATAAAAAATATAAATAAAAAAATAGTCAGAGCCCTTTTTGGTATTTTTCTCTCATAAATTCTCCAATTGAATCAATTTTTTGTGGTTTCTTTGATATCTCAAGGTCTTTTTTTTTTTTTTGGGTAAGAACTTGGAGGAAAGCGCAGATGATGGAGGGGAAAATCAAGAGCAACTCTTGCTTTGTATTGCAAGTGTAAATCATGACTAAAGATGGCTGTGAACCGAAGATTCAGATATATCAATGAGTGCATATGTATTGTTTGTGAAAATGTCTGAATGAGTTTTTATTTTTTATTTTATGTATTTTTGTTCTTTGTTCATGATTTCTCCGCATAATTTTATTTACATTTTTACAGTAAATGGCTCTTATATAGTTGTGAAATAGTGAAAGAAAATATTTTAAGGCTTTGATCTCTAGATTAGTTCAGTACTCAGTAGTGGCTGGGATTATCTATGTTTTCCTAGCAAGGTATATGAATTAGATCCTTGATATCAAGAAAAAGTGAGGGGTGAAAAAAAAAAAATTTCTACTTAAGATTTTCTCATTATTTTGGAAAAACTAACACTTTTAAATTTTTCATTCCTCTCCCAAAAATTTCAGAAAGTTCCACCAACTCTAAATTTTCCTGATCTTGGAAATTTTGCCCTCTTTCTGTTCATGAAAAAGGAGCCCAATAATCTATTGGAACTCACTTCAAAATAGGTGGTACTTATTATTATTAATCATAACGCATATTTCTATACCAACATGACATACACTGTTTAGTGAAGAGTAAATTCCTTATTGTCTATTTTATGTATATACTATTTGTGATAATTACTATAAGGACTTAAAAAATAAGACCCTCAATCCAAAAAAAATGGAAACAAGCCAAAATCAATACATTTGTTAGAAAGTAAATTTTATAGGTAAAAGACCCAGTAAGTCAAATATGGGCCACAGTAGATTGGAATCATGTCAGAAAGATAAGAAAACACAATTTGAAGGGAATTATGCTCCTCGATCAAGCCCGAGAAGGAAGTGTTCTTACATTTGCTCAAGCTTTTCTTTTTTAAGTACAATGAGTTCTCTTTTTTTCTCTCTGATTACATGCCCCAATTCTCACTGGGGCCTTTTCCTTATATAGTCCTATTCTTTTCAATCTCAACCTTCTACCTGTTGATTATGTAGATAATCTTCTAGATGCTTGTCCCATCAAAACCCTCCTGAAAACTTTGTGTGTAGCTGTAAGGCTGAATATCACTGTTCACGCATCATTTCTACATAAATGCAACCAATTGTTAGGTGCAGAACATTTAATGTGGTGGCAGCAGTCTTCTTCTCAAATATTTCTTAGTTCACTATTAACTCCTTTCTCTAAAGTTTATCCTTAAAAGTATGCTTGCCTCTGGCACGGTATTCTTTAGGCGGCTAGGTTCCAACCTTCCACAATGCCTCCCAAGGAAGTTTGGCTCCTCGGGAGACACCACTTGTTCGTTGTTATTTGTCCTTATCCTTGGCCCATTAACCCACATACTTATCTTACTGTTTGATCATCCTTGGGCTCCTTTGCATCCTCGGGTATGGTCCACGGCCCAATACTCCTACTCAGTTCTTTTATCCCCACAATTACAATATAGATGCTTAGTGCGTGTGTGTGTGTGTGTGAAAATTGTCTAATTTCATACTATTGGATTAAAGAAATTTTAGATTGAACAACAGTTGAATGAACATGTACAGCTCTCAACCTTCTTTACTCTCAATGTTTCCGAGCATTAGTTTATACCACATACTGAACATTAATAGATAGCATAAGCCAAAGTAAGAGTTTGGTAAAAGCAACACTAATGAATTTGTGTTATCAACTCATCCTTTTACCAGCCAACAAGGGCTTGGCTAAGTGGGTAAGGTTCGGACGCTTCATGCAACACACCTAGGTTCGACTCCCGCTGCCCGCAGGTTTTCGTTGGTGGGTAAACTTAGTGGTGAGGTGTACTCACAAATGTAAGGTGACTCCCGCACAGTGGTAAGCTTTGTTTGTTGTTGTTGTTGTTGTCTTGAATTATTTTTTGGGTCATGCTAATGAGTGTCCTTAGGGCACTCATTAATAATCTATTTTAAGAAAGTTTTCATACCACTTTTATGAGAAATGAAAAAAACAGTCAAAATATTAATTACTTTTTTTCATTTCCTATAAAAACTTTCTTTAAATGAATTATTAACAAGTGCCCTAAGGGTATTTGTTAGCATTTTCCTTATTTTTTATAGGTCACTGAAATCTTTATTTCCTCTTTCAAAAAGTATATATATATATATGAAAAATGCTAACGAGTGCCCTTAAGACACTGGTTAATAATCCATTTAAAGAAAGTTTTTATGGGAAATGAAAAAAAGTAATTAATATTTTGACATTTTTTTTCATTTCCCATAAAAGTGATATGAAAACTTTCTTAAAATGGATTATTAATTAGTTCATATATATATATATATATATATATATATGAGCTGTGGGGATGGCAAAGATGAGTCATTATCTATTTGATGAAGTTAATTACATTGGAAAGATGCACTATATCAGAGCCTGCAATTATAAAGTAGAAATTCTTTTCATTGACCAAGGATAGAAGTGCAATAATAATGAGGATGGCCAAGCTTAGAACAACGTGTTATGGAAAATGCATTTTGTATACGGATGATGTTGAATAAACAGAATGTCAAACTGAATCATAGGATGGTAGAATCATGATAAAAGCCTCATATTTTATATGTACTGTGGGTTGGAAAGAAAGAACAAGTACATATTGACTCATATTTTATAAGATTTCATATTGAATCATAGAATTTGTTGTGTTTTTAAATTTTAAGACTTTTGAATTGATCTTACTAGCGTAGTTTTATTGTTGCTTTATCTTAAATTTTAGATTCCTTAAGTAATCCTCTTCGATTTTCAAGACCTTCTTTCTCTTTATTTTATTTTATTTTACTTTTCACTTACAGCAAAGGGTAGGAGGTTTGAATCCAAGTTTTCCACATAACTCTCTCTCTCTTTCTCTTTTCTTTTTTCTTTTAGATAGTAAAGTTACATGGCTCTTAACCTTTCTTTGTTATCAAAATGTCTTCCGCCAAAGGCACGGTTCAAAACTAGTCTATATAAAAAGGGAGAGCTGAGCTGAGCTGCCTTTTTTGTTTGACAAAATGTCTTCAAAGAAGTTAAACAGCATGAGTGTAAAAAACCGGTGGGATGAGCTTGTATTTTTTTTTTTTTTTTTTGGGGGGGGTTGGGGGGGGGGGGGGGGATTAAGGGCGATGGTTTGTCTTCTCATTTTCTTTATATTTTTATTTTCTATTACTAATACATTCTTGCCCGCCCCTACGGATATTAAAGGCAAAACGACTGGGATGGGAAGAGTTCAAGTTTTTTTATCTTTTGAATTTTCCGTGAGAATATTGAGAGATTAGCAGCAGAATATGTGAGTTGCTTTGTACAAGATGTGTGGATAGAATTTACTGTTTATGTTAATTTTTTTTTTTTTTTAATAGAGTCATATTTTTATGTAACTGATATATTCTATGACAAAACATATTATACTTGCAATAGCAGTGGCGGCGCCACATTATGCTCGGGGTGTTCCCAGGAACACCCTAACTTGAGAAAAAAAATTTATATATAATAATTAAAAAAAAATTATTTGTTTACCCTTAAAAAAAAAATTAGGAACATCCTCAATCAAAACTAGGAACACCCTCAAATTAAAAAAAAAAAAAAAAAAAAACCAATCAGCAAATCACTAAATCAGAAACCTCAAATCACTAAATCAGAAATCACTAAAGCAAACCTAAAGACAGAGCAACGCCTCAGAGCAACAAACCAACGCCTCAGGCTTAAGCCAACAGACAGAGATCAGTCACCAGGTCACGTTGCTCGTAGCTCACTCGTTGTCGGAGATCTGTCACATTGACGGAGATCGGTCCAGTCCAGAGCACATCGAAGCTCGCAGCTCGCTCGCTCGCCCCTTGTCGTCATCGTCGTCACTTGTAGCTCGCCTCTCATCAGAGATCGCTCGTCACTGCCTCAGCCTCAGCCTTCAAGCCTCCCTACTCGGCTACTCTGGTGCTCCCTACCTCCCTCAAGGTATTTCATTTTACTAACTTCTCTCTCTTTTTCTGTCTGACTCTCTCTCAGTCTCTCTCTCTTTATCTGAATCACTGAAATGAAAATTATGAAATGAATGAGAGTCTCTCTCTCTCTCTCTCTCTTTATTCTTTAAGACTAATTTTTACTTTATCTTATTGATTCTTTTGAACTATGAGTCTGTGATTGGCCAAATCTTTTAACTTTATTAATATTTTGCCTGTTTTTTGACTTTTTGAATTTGGATTTATCTTATCCGTTGGTGTTAGTATTGATGTTGGTGAGATATTAATCGTCTTTTAGTGTAATGTGTATTGTGATTTGTTATTGTGAAATTTTTTGACTGGCAGTAGGCTCTTGTGATTGGGGGCATCAGGCATGAGGCTTGTGCTTGTTTGTTAAGTGGGGTGGGGGGTGGATGGGCATATGGGGCTGGTAAATAATAATTAAAGCAGTGTAATGTGCACATCAGCACAAGGGATGTGTAATGTGCACATGGCTGGCTCTTTTAGTGTAATGTGCACATAGAACGTGTGCTAGTGCAACTAATAAATAATAATCTAATTAACCAATAATTAATGGGTCATGCTAACGAGTACCCTTAGGGCACTTGTTAAGAATCCAGTTAAAAAAAGTTTTTATGGAAAAAGAAAAAAAGGTAATAAATGTTTTGACATTTTTTTCATTTTCCATAAAAGTAATGTTAAAACTTTCTTTAACTCGATTCTTAACCAGTGCCCTAAGGGCACTCGTTAGCATTTTTCATAATTAATTGGAGAAAGCAACTAATAAACAATAATTAATAATTTAATTAACCAATACATTATAAAAGACAAACAAATTAAATTATGTTAGGCTAAAGAACAATTAATAATTTTATAATTAATGAAACAACAATATAACAAATATAGTTTATAAAAGACAAACAAATTCATGAAACAACTAAACAATAATAATTAATAATTTTATTTGTGGGGGGGGGGGGGGGGTAAAAGCCCAAACCTACTTATTGGGCCTGGGGCCCTGTTTTGAAGATTACTGTATGTCCGAAGAGGAATAACGGGTTGGGATAGAATTCATCTGGAGGCAGCAAACCCGGAAATGGAGGAAGAGTACCATCCGAAGAGGTCACCCTTTGTCCGAAGAGATTTTACTCCTCGGATAGGAATAGTCTTGATCAAACAAACGTATGGAAGGTCCGAATGACCTTCCTAGCAATCCCAATGACAAGGATAAGCTCTAGGCATACCTGAGGATGATAAGGACGAAGAAATATCTCAAGGAAAAGCTGCTACCACCGTATTTAATGCACTGCAGCAACTTTTCTAACCGCATTTATGTGGAGAAGACCCCTGAACAGTGCAACTTCAGCTACCGCCACTCCCAAAAAGTTAGAGAAGATACTTGATGTGACCTATACTCAAGTATGTACGCAGATGAAGGACAAGTGGACGACTGGGATGATGATAGAGGAGGCTATATAAAGAAGAAGGGCCCCTGATAGAAGGGGAGAGACAAAAAAGAAGAGAGAATGAGGAAATGACTTTACTGTAGCTCCAAGAATTGTAACCAACTTTCATTCAATAATATGCCTCTTCGGACATTCATGATAGCCTTTGTCCAAGCATGATTGCATGTTAGTTTATCCGTAAGTACCATAATCAACTCTTGTTTAATTCACATCCAGCCCAATTCTTTAACCCACGCTCTACAAATTCATTGCCTTGGGTTCATAGGGCTCATAATCCATATCATTTGGGCTTGGGCTACAAAAAGTGACCCTACATTATTAATATTTCAAATGAACTTATAGTTTATTGTTTATTCTTTTGCTAGAATTATGGACAAATATTTGATAAGAAAACCACATACCCAAGATTCATCTCCTGTACAAGATTCATCTTCATCTTCTAAGCGAATTCGTGTTGACTTTAACTTAGAAAATCTTCCTTCAAATCCTGGACTACGAGAAAAGATATCATCTTATCATCCTAATAATCATGATGAAATAAGAATATATTATTTACAAAAAGGCCCTTGTTAACCTGTTTTCCAACACCATGATAATTACCCTTTATCATATTTTTCTGAAAAGCCCCGTCGATTTAGATCCAAATGGTATGTAAATATAAAGTGGTTGGAATATAGTATAGACAAGGATGCATTATTTTGTTTTTATTGCTACTTATTTGGGCAAGATGTTGGTAAGCAAGAAGGAGGTGAGACTTTTGTATCGAAGGGATTCAAACTTTGGAATCAATTTGTGAAGTTAAATTTCCATGTTGGAGGAGTTAATAGTGCTCATAACCAAGCTGTCAAGAAGAGTGAAGATCTACTGTAGGAAAAGCAGCACATTCAAAGTATTTTGGTTAAGCAATCAAATCAAGATAAAATTGAATATTGGGTTCAATTAAATGCAATAGTTGATTGCATAAGATTCCTTTTATGCTGGGGATTAGCTTTTCGTGGTCACAATGAATCTTAAGGTTCAAGTGATAAAAGAAATTTCCTTGAGCTTCTATAATTTTTGGGGGATCACAATGAATCTATCAATGAAGTGTTGCAAAAAGCTCCAAAAAATTGCAAGCATACCCAACATAATATTCAAAATGACATTGTGAATGCAATTGCATGTGAAACATCCAAAGCCATCATCAAGGATCTTGACAATGGGTTCTTTTCAATATTAGTTAATGAGTCACGTGATATCTTAATGAAAGAACAAATGGCCTTCGTCCTTCGTTATATGAACAAAAAAGGAATTATTATAAAGCGGTTCCTCGGTATTGTACATGTAGCAAGTATCACCGTTTTGTCGCTCAAATATGCTATTGAATGTTTACTTTGTGAACATAATTTGAGTTTATCGAAACTACGTGGGCAAGGTTATGACGGGGCTAGTAATATGCAAGGTGATATCAATGTTCTCAAAACTTTAATTTTGAAAGAGAATAAGTCAGCATTTTATGTCCATTGTTTTGCTCATCAATTTCAATTGACACCTGTTGTCATTGCAAAAAATCTCATTAACATTGCTGAATTTTTTAAAGTGGTTATTAATTTAGTAACTGTTGTTGGAGGCTCTTGTAAGAGACGAGATGCAGAATTTGCCAAAATTAAAGAAGATTTAGAAAATGGTGTACGTAGAAGTGGGCAAGGTTTGAATCAAGGGACAAATCTTAAACGTCCTAGTGATACACGTTAGGGATCATATTATAGGACTATTCTCAACTTGATTTTGATGTTCTCTGCTGTTGTTGATGTACTTGAGATTATTGAAGAAGATGGCCTCTTTGGCCAAAAAGTTGAAGCTCGATCTATTATAAGGTCAATTCTATCTTTTGAATTTGTCTTTACTCTACACTTGATGAAAAACATTTTAGGGGTCACAAATGAGTTGTCAATAGCATTGTAAAAAAAAAAAAAAAATCAAGATATAGTAAATGCTATAGATCTTGTTAAAGTGTCTAAGTAACGATTGCAACTGATGAGAGATGATGAATGGATATCTTTATAACTGAAGTGTCTTCATTTTGTACCACACATGATATTCCTATCTTAAACATGGATGAAATATTTGTAGTTAGTGGGAGGCCGCGAAGCAACGCCCAACAAAATACAAATTTACATTATTATCGTGTTGAGCTATTCTACACAGTCATAGATATATAACTTCAAGAGCTTAACAACCATTTTTCAGAGGCAAATACCGATTTGCTACTTTGTATGGCTTGCTTGAATCCAAATGATTCATTTGTGGCTTTTGATAAGGAAAAGTTGATACGTCTAGCAAAGTTCTATCCATCTGATTTTCTTAAGACAGATATCTTGGCACTTGACTTTCAATTTCAGAATTACATTTTTAAATTGCGCAACAATGGCTTGTTTTTAGAGCTTCAAGGAGTTAGTGAACTTGCTGAAAAGTTAGTGAACACAAGGAAGCATGAGACTCATCCATTAGTCTATTTGCTTGTGAAATTAGTTTTGACCCTTCCTATCACTACTGCAACAGTAGAAAGAAGTTTTTTAGCAATGAAATATATAAAGAATGAACTATGCAATTGAATGGGAGATCAGTGGGTGAATGATTGCTTGATTGTGTATATTGAAAAAGATGTAGCTTGTAGCATTGATAATGATACTATCATGCAACGATTTCAAAATATGAAAACTCGTAGAAGGCAATTGTAAACTTTATGTATTTGTGTGTTTTTTGATTGTTATTATTGTCAATATATGAATTTCTCTTTTTATTAGATTATGTAATTTATGCTTTTTAAGGAACACCCTGGGAAAAATTCCTAGAGTTGCCACTGTGTAATAGGGTAGATCTAAGCAATTTCAAGAATATCATGACAAATGGTTTTATTGAAGACATGAAGATTACTCAAGAAATAGTACAAAAAAAATCTGAAACAAGTTGTCTCGATGCCTATCTCGACACCTCTAATCTATCAAGATTTAATAAATCTTGATACCTAGCTTGACACCTTCTATTTATCGAGCTTCGTGGATTTTGAATTTCTAATTCTATTTTCAGCCCATGATGACAAGACGTTTCTAAATTTTGTGCTCTAGCTTCCCAAAGGATATAAAATCAATATTTTATAGCTATCATCGAAGACAGAGACTGATATTGAGATACACACTTTTGTGAAGCTGCTATATATGACTTCTTGTGCGCCTTAGGGTTATGTACCAAGCTGCTTTCAAATCTACAATTATGGATTGAAGAACTTTGCATCAAACAACAACAATCAAGTTGTTATGTTGTTATTCATGGATTGGAATTCGTGCAAGAAAAAGTTTCTACAGGATCAAGTCTAATTGAAGATTAGCATAAGGGTTCAACTATAGGTTAGTATTTTAGGATAGGACAGTAGTGGAATAAGATTCCTTATACTTATAACCACTTGTTCTTAATTAGTGGGTTCTTCGAGAGTGGTGACCTGAAATTCACATGGTAGGATTTTTGTCCGCAAAAGTTTTCCCTATTCGTCAACAAATCACTGTGTCAATTTATTTTTCATTGCAATCTAGTTTAAATTGGCGATTTGTTTGTGTCTTCACGTTATTGCATGCAATTTGAATAATTAATCAACTTGGGTGTTTGAATTAATTAACCGGAGTCACATTTCTTTTGCCCAAAAATTACATTGGATAATTGATTTTAGTTAATGAGATTTGATTGGTAGCTGAGAAATTTATATATGCATAGAGTAAAGGAAAAGTGTGAATTTTTGTAACTTGTTTGGGGCTTAAATCCGAAACCATTAGAATAATATGAATTTCATTTTTTTTCTTTTTATAGTTTGGTCTTGAGAAGTCGAGCTAATTTAAGATATTGAATATACCAGCATGTTACCAAAGAGCTCAATGCAAAGCACAACAAGGTCCAATTTTTTTTTTCCTTTCCAAGACCCCAAAATTCAATAGAATCCTATGCTCAAAAATTAATTTGAATAAGTAATCTTTAACTTTAAGCTCTTTGGTGGATATTGTTCCATGGTGATAGAAACTTAATATGAGGGATAGATACCCATTGAGTAATCTTTAAACTTTTTATTTGTGAAAATGATTCTCTTGATTTAAAAATTTGGACTTTGTGCATGTAGGAATAGATACCCATTGAGGATATGTTGGAGAAACTCTAGGTTTCTTCATAAGATTAGAATCATTTGATACTACCTCTAATTGATCTTGATCAACACAACACATTTACCTTTAAATTCAGCTCAGGAATATAATCATTGTTTGATGGTTTATCTCCATAGCCGATCTTAACTAATCTATTGAGGATCTATAGCTAGTTCCAAAATTTTAAGATTTAGGCTTTGTTGTTGTTAATGGTGGTGGTGTTATATTGCAAATTAGAACGAATATCATGAAAATGACCTTATATCACTTTTATGAGATGAAGGTAAAATATCTTTTTCATTTTAATGTTTAGGTTACTTTTACATATTATATTTATGAATAATTAGCTTATAGTTGAGAAAATACAAAATAGTACTCTTTAAAGTAATTTTGTTGCTAGTAAATTTTTGTTTCTCATTCTAAATGTTAAAGATAAATTTAGCTTCTGATTAAAGCAAGGAACCGATAGAGTTACTATAAATGTTCTTTAATAGTGTTTTTTACGTGTCTTGCATGCACTTGTATCAAAACTAGTAATATAAAAAGGTGGAGCCAACTCCAGTATCTTTTAGTTTTACGGAATATGTCATTCTACCGAAATAAATAAATAAAATAGTGGAGTATAAAACGGCACTGTAGGTTTCAAAAAAAAAAAATGCATTATAAACCACATAGATACTTAGTTTAATGATAAAAAATTATCATCATAAACAGATGTCATAGGTTGAAAAAAAGAAAAAAAAAAGTACACGTACATATAATATTCCAATTACAAAACATTTTCTCAGTCGTAAACCACAAAACAGATAGCCTATTATCAAAGCTAAGAATAAAATAATACGATATGCAAGCAAGCTGTAAACCACTATTTTTTTTTTTAGCAAACCACAAAATATTTAGTCTACTCAAGAGTTAAAACATATTGTTATATATCTTCAACATTTGGTTTTAGATATACGCTTTAAGCCTTAACATCTCAAACATGCCAAAGAATATTATGTTTTGAATGCATATACCCAGCTCTCTCACAAAATATAGGAATCGAGATCAAAGTTTGTAAAATGTGGACAGAGTGGCAAATTATTTTGTTTACATTTTCAAAGATCATCCTTTTTTTTTTTTTTTTTTGATATGCTTAGAATTAACTAAAATTCTAGAAATTAAGCTTGCATTTCTGTGAGTTGGATCTATGTTTCAAAACCAAATCTTGGGTGTCATATTATCCATATGTTACAAATTACGTGCACATCCAAAACAAAATGGAACAAAGATAAACAAAATCAACAAAATTAATAGTAAAAAAAGGCCTTATGTTGGAACCAAAAAAAAAAAAAAAATGTCGAATGATCCTTTAAAATTTAAATTAAAAAAATAAATAAAAACAAACAAATTGGAATAGGGCAATACTCAAACCTGACCCGATTCTCTTTGTCCATGATAGATCGAATAATACCCAGAACTTTCAGGTTGGGTACCCATGGGTTTTGGCCATCCCCATTCAAGGGTGTGAAATTCTTCACAATGTTGTTTATGTTTGTGACCTTGCAACTGAGTGCTGCAGGACTTTTCACTCAAATGTGGTTGATTTAGCTTGTTAACGTTTTTGTAATATCTATCCCTAATATTATAGTATAAGATATTTACATGCACAAGTATTATTTGCTAACTAATATTAATGTTTGTTATAAGTTTCTTCTCTTTTTTCTTTATTTAGTCAAATTATATTTTCTTGATATTTTTTCCCTTCAATTCTTATATTTCAATTTGGACAAATTACACTCTTCTCCTTTGAGATTTGAAGAAATGGAACAAAGTTTCTCTCCAAACTAATTTCGAGAGAAACCCTTCAAACTTCTCGTATATCTTTATATTGAGTGTGAATTTTGAAAATCTAAACATTGGATTACATGTTCTTATTATATCATTCATACTTGCAAAATCAAAGATCGATCAATTACTATATCATAAAACAAATGTTAAAATTTCAAATTTTTGTAAACTAAAATTGTATATGAAAAATAAGTTTATTAATCAAATAGTAAATAACATCTGATTTTAATGAAATTTGATATGTATGTTAATAATATAAAAAATATGAAATTCAACGATTAAATTGTCAAAATTTGCACAATATATATATATATATATATATATAAAGTTTGAAGAGTTTCTCTCCAAAATATTTTGGAGAAAAACTTTGTGCGAAGAAATGACACTCCCACCTAAACTTGAAGAGAAAAAACACTTTACCTTCTTGACATCCATTTGAGACCAAATTATGTTAAATTAAAGTTAAAGATGTATTAATCTACACTTCACTTAACGGCAGATTTCCAAAATTACCCTCCCACTTATCCTTAAAAAAATTTATAAACCCAAAATTACCCTCCATATTTATCTCATAAATTTTGATGCAAAATGTTGGTGAGGATCGATTCTCACGTAGAGCACCAGAATAAGCTATGTCATCTCAAATGCCATTTTACTATATAGAAACACACTTTATCTATTTAAAAATAACATTAAACATTACACCATACATCGGATCTTTTTTCTTTCTTACAATACATTAAAATAGTATATACAACACATTAAAATTATCTAAAAAAACTCCTACTATATAAAAATAAATAAATACAATCCACAGCAACCACCTACTGCCCACCACTACCACCACCACCCACTGCCCACCCCCACCATAACCCACCATTATTGCAAACCCACGACCACCCAAAATCAACCAACCACCACTAGCCGCCATAAACACAACCCACAACAACAACCCAAAAAAACACAACCCAAAACAACCATCCAAAAAGATAGAACCACTAAACACAACCCACAGCAATCACCTAAAAAAACACAACCTATAGCAACCACCCTAAAAGACACTTCCAAAACCACTGCAAGAGAAAGAATAGAGATCCGGACTGTGTACGAGATGGAGGAGGGCGAGATTAGAGAGACTTGGATGGCGAGATTATGTCAAGAGAGATTGGGTAGAGTTCAATGGGGGTGAAGTTGGCACTTGGCGAGATCAACTGTGGGCGAAGATCAATGACTTCACAGAGAAAGAGAGAGAGAGAGGAGGCTAAGGATAGAAACAATCTAAGAGAAAGAGAGAGGCAAATGGGAGAGAGAGATATAGATATATGAGAGGAGAGAGAAAATGAGAATAAAATAATGAAAGGAGAGAGAAAATGATTTTTTTTTTTTTTTTTTTTTTTGCATTTGCATTTGCATCCATACTGTTCCAAATTTGGAACGGTATTGTTCATCAATGCTAAATTTTTTAACATTTAGAACATCTTATGTGAGAGATTTTTTAGTGTTCGATGTGCTAAATGTCAAATATTTAGTATTCGACAAACTTGATACTAGGGATGACAATTTCACCTTGCCCCCCTTGACCCGCCCCTCCCACTTCGGCCCGCACTAGTTTTCCCTGCCTCGCAAAGGTGGTGGGGCAGGGATGGAAGGAGATTTTAGCCCCACACCATGGGGTGGGGCGGGGATAGGTTTAGACTTTTTAGGCCCACCCCACCCCGCCTCGCCCCACGTTGATAAAGGTTAAATTGTAAATTTTTCATACCTTAAAACCCCACAATTTAAACAAGCATATTATCAACTTATTTTATTCTACCTAACATGGTTCTCTATCTCTTTTTTCTCTCCAGCAATGTTGGAAATAAGATACCAATTTTAACTTCTTCTTCTTTTTTGGTCTTTATTATAAACAAATTTATATACCATTCAATTATTGATTTTGTACTACGAGAATTTTATTTTTATTATGATAGCATCTTGTTAAAAAATTGGATAATATTATTCAGTATTTGCTAAAAATTAGTTTGATTTTATGGGATAAATTTATTTGTAATTTCAAGTATATTTTTATTAATGAAATAGGTTTTATTAAAAAAATTTAATAACTGTGGGCAAATCAACAAAAAAATAGAGTTTTATGGGGTGGGGCGTGGTTGTACGAGCTCCCAAGGGGCAAGGATGGGGCAAGAAAATTTTTCCAATTATGCGGGGCGAGGCGAGGACAGGAGAAGACAAAACCATGAGGGATGGGGGCAAAGATCCCATCGTTCGGCCCTGCCCCACCCAATTGCCATCCCTACTTGATACCAGTGCTCTAGATATATCTACAAATGACCTTTTAGTTAAAATAGCAATGTCCAATGCTTAATATATATTACTATAAACTAGATCATTTGTTAGCAAAATATGTTTTAGATGTTGATATTATATTTATGTTAGTTAGATTGAAAAATGTCCTTTTTTACTTAAATTCTAGTCTTTCTTTAAATAAATAAATTTTTAAAAAAAATCTCATTGAGTTAGTGGAGAAATTATTAGGTCCACCAGGAGGATTGCTAAAGGGGTCCTCCTGGTCCTTCTAACCAATAAAATGCTACTATTTATGCAAATGTGACATCACCTAGTGGTTTTTTATTTTAAATTCTTGTGTTGATTAGGAATCTGACTCACACATTTGCACAAGTGGCATTATTTTATTGGTTGGGAGTAGGGCTGAGCATAGACCCAGCCAACCCAACCCAGCCAACACGAAGGGTCTTGGGCGGGTTGGATGAATGTTTGGGTCGGGTTTAGGTCTGCCTTGGGTTCGAGTCAGTCTTGAGTCCAACACAACCCAATCGATCTTTTTTTCTTTTCTTTTTTTAATCTTTTCCGTAACTTTCAATGCCAAATGCTGTTTTTTATATTTTTTTTTATTTAAATAGTAATGATCTTTTCTTGCTATAATTCCAAATATAATTTTTAGCATGATTTGGTTTATTGTAGCAAAATTTCCTAAATGATACTAACAGTGAAAATACTTTCCATCCAAATGAAGGTTAGAATGGTGATAAAATAATTGGACTTCAAAAAAAAAAAGGAATAACTCTAACAATAATATTTTTTGTAAGGACCCAACAATTCATTTGCACAGCAGCCCTCTTTAAATGATAAACTGAGTTGATTAAACTTGGTCCAAACCAATAGAATTTATGAGAGATGAGATAGCACAACAAGTACGGATCTTCCCTGAGAACTGCCTATCTCCAAGGGAGCCCTCTTTTATCAGGGATTGGGTACCGGTCTAATTTCCTGTGGTCTCTTCTCAATAATGGCCATCCTCCTCTCCAAATCCCCATGTCTTCTCGTTTTATAGCCTCTCCCATTACATCCACTCCGTCCATCTCCATTGGACATTCATCCCGCCTTCCAACACCTGTCTCCTGACGTCTCTGAAGCAGGGGGCGACGGTAGCTGAAAAAGCTGTGACCAGCACTGTTCAGGTCACTTCCTCATTTAATGCGGCTGGTAAAGCTGGTGTACACTATTTAATGCGGATGGGACAGGCAGCTCCCATCCGATTGCTGCTTTTCTGCCACTAACCTCCATTGTTATTATTCGGCGGCTCGGCCCATAGTTCTCCGGATGGTGTTCAAGCTGACTTATCTCCCTCTTCGGATGCCAAAACTCCTCGGGCCATTGCTCGGCCCCAGTTTGGTGTTGTGCCCAAGTTATCGCCATTACCCTTCCTACTCCTCTTCGGGCTTCAGTTCAGTATTTTGACCCTTCCACTTCCTCCTCAGGCCTCGGGTACCCACATTTTCCATAGTGAAAGTCAAATTGTTGTTTAAAATGGTTTTTATTTCTGTCCTAATTATACCAAGGATCTTATTTATTATTGAAAAGTATATTTCCAAACTAAGCCCTAGTGCTGATGTAAACAAAAATGGTAAAATTTATTTTCTCATTCAATGAGAATTGGGTCAAGATGTACACAAGGAAAAAAAATTGTAAAATTTTGTTGCCTAATCAAGAAATCATGACCATTAAGCTTATATGACAATAAATAAATTATTGGATTTAATTTTTCACATTAATCTCAATCACTAAATGTTGTTTAATTTTTCACGTTTAATTTTTCTTTTCTTTTTTTAATCTTTTCCGTAACTTTCAATGCCAAATGTTGTTTTTTATATATTATTTTTATTTAAATAGTAATGATCTTTTCTTGCTATATTTCCAAATATAATTTTTAGCATAATTTGGTTTATTGTAGCATAATTTCCTAAATGATACTTGATAAGTTCTAAGGGATCAGTGGGCTGAAAAGTCTTCGAATGCTGCTGATCTTGAAGGCCAAGTCCTGAAAACACCAAATTCAATCAGAGAAAGACCGGTGGAGGCCGGTGTAGGGTCCTCCGATGGTAAAGTCAGTGATTTGAAGTAGAAAGAAGAGACTTCAAAGACTTCAATAATTTTTTTTATCTAGAATTCTAAAAGAGAGAAAAGTCCCCCTTACCTCTGCGTAGAAGGGTCTTTATATAGTGTTAGAAATCAGTTATTTCTCCAATCGTCGTAGAGTTTGGAGGATTCAAAGGGTAACTTCCATAACTGCCATGGGAGTCACCTCATCGGGACCTGTGTTGAGATTCAAACAGTATGACTCTTCAACATGACTCTTGGTTGGAAGTGTGTTGAAGCACAACTCTTGGTGAACCTTGCCCGTCCCTCTTCAATGACGGACGTGGTTCACTGCTTGCTCGTCCTCCCATGGACGAGCGAATGGAGGATGAAGGTAGACGGTTAAGGACGAGTGTACCAACCACTCGTTCTCCGTTTTGTACATGCTATGGACGGCACTATGGACGAGTAATTGACTTGGTGTTTTTCTTGCACCATCAGTTGCCCCCTTGTCCATGTGTCGTCCAAGGGAATATAGTAATTTACTCCTCTGGATGGACTAGCTTTTCTAACGATCAAAGATGCCACGTGTCGGTATCTCATTGGCGACAAGTCTCGTCGATTCAGTTTTTCGAGGTAGGTGCCACGTGTCAGCCTCTGATTGGTTCTGTCGCTTCAGATGCTGAGGTTTATTCCCTATAAATAGTGGAATACCTCCATTACCCTCCCTCATTTTCGAAATTTCTTTCCTTGTCCTTCCTCGTCCTAGATCTTCGTCTAGAAGCTTCTCGCGTCCATAGCTTTCATTCGTCCTAGATCCAGGTATTCTTCTTCCTCTCGTCCTTAGTTTTTCTATTAAGATGGCTGATGTTGTACTTTCCTCGTCTAGCGATAGTGTAGATAAGGCCATAGACGAGTACAATGACGAGAGTAGCTACAGTTCTAGTAGCAGTAGTGATAGTAGTGGGGGGAACACCACGGACGAGGAGTATGTTTCTGGCGTCCCTGGGCTTCCTATAGAGGTTGTACAGGAGCAACATAGGAAGGCCTCAGGGTCTCAAGCTGGTACCTCGTCCACTGCCCCCCCTTCTGGTCCTTTGGACGAGGAGGAGGTAACTGTTTATAGTTGTGCCATAGATATCCCTTCTAGGACGGACGAGCAAAGATTAAAAAATCTTAGGGAGTGGTACCAAATTCCAGACGAGTTTAACCCTAGGTTGCCCGTCCGAGGAGAATGGTGTTGCAACCCTCACTTTGGGATAGGCGTCTATGAGGCTTATCTTTTAGGGGGTTTAAGGTTTCCTTTAAACGCCTTTACGAGAGAGTTGTTGATTAAATTAGGTTTAGGGATATGCCAATTCAACCCAAATGCATGGAGATTAATCATCTCAATGCAAATTTTGTGGGGTGAAGTATTTGGAAAGGACCGTCCTCTCACTGTGGACGAGTTCCTCTATTGTTACAAACCTTCAGAGATACATCAATCCCCTGGCTTTCATCAATTCACAGCTAGGGGTAGAGATTGTAGATTGATCAAGTCCCTGGCCTCGTCTGACAGAAGATGGAAGACGGAATTCTTCTTCGTCTCCGGCTTCTGGGCTGGAAATCCTGTAGACGTTGGCCGGGACACGTTTGGTCGTTATACCGGGGACCTAGGAAACCTTCGTCCTGAGGGTAAGTTGCTCCCCTTTTTCTTTTGATTTTCCTTTCTTCTTTTTTTTTTTAGCATTAATGATTAATTAATTAAAAAAAATTTAACTTGTTTCGTTTCAGTTGTTAAACGACCGTCTTTGAGTAAATTCCACCGTGACCGCGTCCACAGGGCTCGTCTACACGCGGATAGGGACTTCCATTCTTTGGTCTCGCTTAGACGACTTGCCAAGTGGAGTTTGGGCCCTAACCCATCTGACGTTGCAATTGCACACGAAGTCACAGTAAGAAGAAGTAAGTCCTAGGTTCTAAGCGTCCTTGCACATTGTTTACTTCGTTTCAACTCAAGTATTTTTACCCTTCTTTTCTTCTCCCTTTTTTTTTTTTTTTTTTTTTTTTTTTAAGGAATGGCAACAATGAAAGGGAACAAGGGAAAAGAGGTGGCTGCTGAGAGGGACTGTCCTGAGGTTGAAACTCAAGCTCGTCCTGCGACTGGGGAAAAAAGGAAGACACTGTCAAAGGGCTTGGACTTGGGAAATCTCCCCAGTCGAAGAGGCAAAAAGGCCAAGTCCAGCTCGTCCCAGGTAGTTAAGCCTACCCTTCCTTCGTCCCAGTAGCCTGTTCATATATTTGACGTGGACTCGTCCATTCCAACTGAGAGCACTCCATCCCAGACCACCCCGTCCAAGTCTACTCCGTCCAAGACTGTGTCAACCCCGTCTCAGCCTTCTAAAACGGTCCCTTCAAACATTATTGAAAATGAGGACCTGGCTTGGGAACGTTTCAAGAAGGCTGTGACCGACGAAGATATAAACGTCTGCTATGATATGTCCCTTAAGGAATTTGAACACTCTGGTGTTCACGACCTTTTCAAGGTAACACTCATACCTCGTCTTGACCAAGTATTTTCATTTTCCTTCTTCGTCTCTCTTTTTTTTTTTTTAACTTTTATTTGTGGTTGTGTTTTCCCCCTTTTTTGTAGGGCATGTCAAAGTTTATAGCGGCGTCTAGGCAGGCCACAGGGTTGGACAAGACGAGGATTCAGTTGGAGACGAGGATTCAAGAGTTGAAGGCCGAAGCGAAGCAATGGGCTGAAGTGGCTGTCAAAACCACGGACGAGGTGAAGGAGTTGAAGACTTTGGTTGAGGAGCTGAAGACCAGTGCTGCGGAGAAGGACGCTCGTCTTGAGGTCCTGAAGAAAAAGAATGATGAATATGGGATTCTCCTCTCCAAAGCGAAGGAAGATGCAGTGGTTGAGTTTAAAGCATCTAAGCAATACACAGATGCCATGGACACCAACTATGCAGCAGGGTTTGAAGACTTCAGGATGGACGCTGCTGAGAAGTTTCCTGATGTGGACTTCAGCTCCATCGTGCTCAATTTGAACCCTGCCACCACTAGCTCTCTCCTTGGTCATGACTCTGAGGACGCCAATATAGAGGACGATGCCACGACTCAGCCTCAGGACGCCCCCAATGTCGCTCCCTCTACTTAAGATTTTTTTTTTTTTAATGTACTTTGATTTGGTCCGTTTTGTGACCTTTTTATGTAATTTCAATACATTTACTTCGTCCAAGGTTTTAGGACGAGGTTTTAAACAATTATTTCAGTTTATTTACCAAGGGTTTTTTTGGACGTATGATATCCACCCTTGGCTTAATGAATGTCATTTTTCTTTTGTATATGTACGGACGGGTTTTATATATATATATATATATATATTTTTTTTTTTTTTTTTTGTCCATATTTTACATATATTCATCTACCATTTTCATTTGCATTTCAAATGTAATTTGTCTATGTAAAATGGTAATAATCAACATTACTTGTCCAAGGACCTGTTGAGAAATGATAAAGATTAGCATTACTCGTCCATGGACTCGTTGAGAAATGATAAAGATTAGCATTACTCGTCCATGGACTTGGCTGATCTTTATGCTTATGAAGTCAAGGCCTTACATTTTGCAGTTCCATGGACTGGATTGTTTTAATAAAGGCCTTAAAAGACTGAAATACAGCCATACATTTCTTCGTCCATGGCTTAACATGCACTCGTCTATGCACTTTCTCGTCCATGGTATGATTAGGTATAATGTTTTACCTTGCCCATCCTATGGACGAGAATGCCTTGGACTTTGCAACTTGCTCTTAGGCATTAGCTTTACCCCGTCCTTCGATTTGGACGAGTGTGCCTTGATTTCGCTTTCTAGGAAAGCTTGAGATTACATCTCCGCGTCCAGAGAATTTTCTCGTCTTGAGCTTTTAAGCTTTTTTAAGAGTCAATATGAACAAAAATCGATGGAAAACATAAATTTACACAACATTATGTACATTCCACAAACATAGTTCATAACATAGATATTGTTCATAGACGAGGCATGCACTTTAGAGGCTAATGCCTTTATTAGAACAAATACAAACCAAACCATAATTTCGTCCATGCGTTTAATATAACAAAATCACACTGAAAACATATAAATAAACAAGTTTTTATGTAATCCCTGGGCTCGTCCAGAGTCATGCTCCCCTAGGCTGGTAATTTATTGATAGTATCTCCTCAAGTGCTCCACATTCCAAGGATGCTCCAGCTTCCTCCCATCAAGGGCTTCCAAGTAATAGGATCCCTGTCTCTTGAAGTTTATAACTCTGTAGGGGCCTTCCCAGTTAGGTCCCAACTTCCCATGAGCTGGGTTCTTTGTTGCTAAGGAAACCCTTTTCAGGACGAGGTCCCCTATGTTGAATCGCCTTGGCTTTACCATTGCGTCATATTGCCTAGCCATCAGGTTTTTATACCTCGCCATCCTTTGTTCAGCGTCCGTCCTTACCTCGTCTATTAAATCGAGGTTCACACGGAGTTGCTCCTCATTAGCTTCATCCTGATAGGTTGCCACCCTGTGACTGGCCATGTGCACTTTCGCAGGTATGACTGCTTCAGTTCCATAGGCTAGTTTAAAAGGAGTCTCTCCTGTGGGGGTTCTCGCTGTGGTCCTATATGCCCAAAGAACACCTGGTAGCTCATCTGGCCATACTCCCTTTGCCCCCTCAAGCCGAGTCTTGATTATCTTTAACAAGGATCGGTTTGCAACTTCAGCCTGTCCATTAGCTTGTGGGTGGGCTGGCGAGGAGTAATGATTTTGAATCCCAAAGTGTAGGCAAAAATATTTGAACAACGCATTGTCAAATTGTCGTCCGTTGTCAGATATCAGCACCCTGGGCACCCCAAACCTGCACACAATGTTCTTCCATACGAAGTTTTTGACGTTTTGTTGTGTGATGTTAGCTAAGGGTTCTGCTTCTACCCACTTGGTAAAATAGTCAATTCCAACGACGAGGAACTTCATTTGCCTTACACCTAGTGGAAAAGGACCCAGGATGTCTAGCCCCCACTGCGCAAAAGGCCATGGGGCCGTCATTGGAGTTAAGTACTCTGATGGTTGCCTGGGGACGTTGCTAAACCTTTGGCATTGATCGCAGACCTTGACGTAGGCCTTAGCATCAGCTTGCATGTTTGGCCAATAATATCCTGCACGGACGACCTTGTGGATGAGTGACCTGGCTCCTGAGTGGTTTCCACAAGCTCCTTCGTGAATTTCTCTCAATATATAGTTTGCTTCGTCTGGAGCCAAACACCTGAGATAAGGCTGGGAAAAACCTCGTCTGTAGAGAACCTCGTCCAAAAGAACGTACCTGGCTGCTCTTACCCTCAACTTCCTAGCCTCATCTTTTTCTCCTGGAAGTTGTCCGTCTCTTAAGTATGACACGATTGGGGCCATCCAATTTCCTCTACTTTCCACCTGTTGTACTTCTGGGATGTCTATACTCGGTATGAATTGAATCTCATCGAACTTATCCACGGCTTCATTCGCTGAGGCTTCTTTTGCCAAGGTGTCAGCTTCCACGTTCTCCTCCCTTGGGATTTGAACGAAGTTGGCGTCCTCAAACTTTTTTATAAGGCGCGTTACCCTGTTAAGATACTTCCTCATTCGTTCTTCCTTAGCCTCATACATCCCATTCACTTGGCCCATGATTAATTGGGAATCTCCCAAGACGAGGAGTGACTTCGCTTCTACAGACTTAGCCAATTCCAGCCCTTTGAGAAGAGCTTCGTACTCAACTTCGTTATTAGTTGTCTGATACTACAAACGAACTCTGTGTCTCAGTTTGTCCCCTTCTGGAGATTGTAAAACCACGCCTATTCCTCCTGCGTACAGTGTAGACGAGCCATCCACATGGACGACCCATTTCTTGCTCTTTTCCACTTCACCTTCATCATCACAGCTTAATGTAAACTCAGCAATGAAATCTGCCAGAGCTTGAGCTTTTATGGCATGTCTTGGTTGGTACTTTATATCAAACTCACTGAGATCGACGGCCCATTGAATCAAACGTCCTGCCGCCTCTAATTTGTTCATTGCCTTCTTGAGTGGGTGATCTGTCATGACGTTAATGACATGAGCCTGAAAATAATGCCTTAGTTTTCTGGAGGCTGTTATCAATGCAAAAGCCAATTTCTCCATTAACGGGTATCGTCCCTCTGCTCCCCTCAATGCTTTGCTGGTATAGTATACAGGTCTTTGTACCTTGCCCTCTTCCCTCACTAGAGCTGAACTCACTGCGTGTGGGGTGACTGCCAAATATAAGTACAATTCTTCTCCTTGCACGGACGAGCTTAACAACGGGGCTTTGGTGAGATATATCTTCAAGTCTTCAAAAGCTTTCTGACATTCGTCGGTCCATTCAAATGCTTTTTTAAGAACCTTAAAAAATGGCAAACATTTGTCAGTAGCTTTAGAAACAAACCTGTTGAGGGCGGCAACTCGTCCGGTGAGGGACTGGACTTCTTTAACATTGCTCGGAGGCTTCATATCCAATATTGCTCGAATTTTATCAAGGTTTGCTTCGATTCCTCTATAGGAGACCATAAATCCTAAAAATTTTCCTGATGATACTCCAAAAACACATTTGTTAGGGTTCAACTTCATGTGGTACTGCCTTAGTGTGTCGAATGTTTCCTGCAAGTCGTCCAAATGCCTCTCCTCGTCTTGAGTTTTCACCAACATATCATCTATGTAGACTTCCATATTCCACCCGATCTGTGGACGAAACATGTGATTGACCAGTCGTTGGTATGTTGCTCCAGCATTTTTCAGACCGAAAGGCATCACTTCATAACAAAATAGTCCCTGGCTGGTGATGAAAGACGTCTTCTCTTGGTCTGCTTCATCCATCCTAATCTGATCATAACCAGAGAAAGCATCCAGGAAACTGAGCAACTTGTGGCCGGCAGTAGAATCTACCAATTGATCAATGCGCGGCAACGGGTAACTGTCCTTGGGGCAAGCTTTGTTTAAGTCAGTGAAATCAACACATATTCTCCATTTGCGGTTCGCCTTCTTGACCATGACCACATTGGCTAACCAGTCAGGATAGTATACCTCTCGAATGAACTTCGCCATAATTAACTTCTGAACTTCCTCCTTAACAGCATTATCTCTCTCAAGGGCGAACACCCTCTTCTTTTGTCGCACTGGCTTCGAGGAAGGGCAAACACTCAGACGGTGGGTAATGACGCTACGATCTATACCCGGCATGTCTTCGTGACTCCAAGCAAACACATCCCTGTTTCTTATTAAAAAATAAGTGAGGTCCTTCTTAATCTTCGCTTCCAGATCTGCTCCAACCCTGGTACACCTCTCAGGGTTATTTTCATCTAAAGAAATATCTTCCAATGCTTCTATGGGCTCTACCACAATTCTCCCTTCTTCGATACTCATTGCTTGAACTTGCTCGTCTGTAGCCAACATGGCCAGATAACACTCTCTTGCTGCTAGTTGGTCTCCCTGTACTTGCCCTACCCCATGCTCCGTCGGGAACTTCACTGATAGGTGGTATGTAGATGTAACTGCCTTCCACCTGTTTAGGGTCGGCCTTCCAATTATGGCATTGTACGAGGACGAGCAATCTACTACTAGGAAATTTACATCGGTAGTCAACTGTCGTGGGTATGCTCCCACCACCACTGGCAATGTAACAGTACCTACAGGCTGTACCTTCATTCCTCCAAAACCTACTAAAGGCGAGTGTACTGGACGAAACTGATCTCGTCCAACCCTCATCTGTTGAAAGGCAGGATAATACAGAATGTCTGCTGAACTTCCATTGTCTACCAGCACTCTTCTGGTTGTGTAATCAGCAATAAGCAAGGTGATAACGATAGCGTCATCGTGAGGATGGTGGACTCTCTCAGCTTCCTCGTTCGTGAAGGTCATCGCCTGCTCGTCCATGGGCTTAGCCCTCGGTGACCGTCCAGAAAGTTGGACGCTTTGCACTTCCTTCAGGTATGCCTTCTTTGTTTTGGACGATTGTCCAGTTATACTTCCCCCCATGATGACTCTTATTTCTCCAAGCGGCAGTCGCGATGATTCCTCTACCTTCCCCTTCAATTTCTCGTCCTTATGATCTCGTCCAAGGAAATTTCTCAACTTCCCTTGCCTAATAAGATTCTCTATCTGCTACTTCAAATCAAAACACTCGTCTGTATCATGGCCATGGTCTCTATGGAAGCGACAATACTTGTTCCTGTTACGCTTGTTGGGATCTCCCTTCAGCTTCTCCGGCCACTTCAAGGAAGGCTCGTCCTTGATTTGCATAAGGACTTGCTCGAGTGGCACATTCAAAGGGGTGTATTGTTGATTCCGCGCTGAAGGACCTGTCTTCTTCTCTCGGTCTTTCTTATCTTCTGTTCGTCCCTTCTTGGGACGAGGACCTTGTTCCGACTGGCGCATTGGGTTGGCTTCCATTCTCTCAACTCTCTTCCTCTTCTTGGCTATGATAGCATCCTCCGCGTTCATAAAGTTCTGGGCTGAATGAACGAGTTCAGCCATGGTCTGAAGCGCCTGTTCATATAACTTGTGAATAAACAGGTCAGAATGAACCCCATTGTGGAATGCTGCCAGAAGGAGCTTATCATCCACCTCGTCTACTGCCAAGGCGTCCCTGTTGAACCGCGTGATGAAGGACCGCAAACTCTCATTTTCTCCTTGCTCTATGGCTAGCAAGCTAGACGAAGAGCGTTTATGCCTCTGCCCTCCAATAAAATTGTTGACGAACAACTTGCTTAACTCCTCGAAGGACATCACTGTATTGAGAGGTATTTTGCTAAACCACACTCGTGCGGATCCCTTGAGGGTGGTGGGGAAGGCTCTACACATTATCTCATCAGGAACTCCTTAAAGGTGCATGGTAGTCTTGAAAGTGGCGATGTGGTCAAAAGGGTCTCGTGTTCCATCATACGAGTCCAAGGAAGGCATCCTGAATTTCGGAGGCAAGGGATGGCCATTGATAGAGGCTGTGAAGGGAGAGTCTGTTCGGTGAACTAGGTCTTCCACGGGGTTAGTCCTCCTCATGTTCTCCCTCATCTCATCCATAACTTTCCTTATCTGATCCACTTCCTTTTCTAAGTGTGGTACCCTTCTAGGAATGGTACCCCTTGATTGGCTCTCCAGTTCTGCATGTCTCCCATCCCCTTGACTCTGTCCGGGGTCCTCTCCATAGGCCTTATACCGTTGGCTCTTAAGGGTAATCTCCCTTCTCAATTCTTGATTCTGGCGAGTCAACTTTGCCATAGCGGCAGCCATTGCTTGCACGTGCTGGCCAGGAAGGGGTTGCATGGCTGGTGCAGATTGTTGGGCACGATGGGGGTTGCTGGAAGCGTCTCTACTCTCTTGGGGGCCTGGACTGGTAACCCTTGATCTAGTCCGGACCATTTCAGCCCTTTGTCGGGGAAAGAAACCACGTAACTCAAGAAATGAAGTTTACACGTGACAAACAATTATTCCCCACAGACGGCGCCAACTGATAAGTTCTAAGGGATCAGTGGGCTGAAAAGTCTTCGAATGCTGCTGATCTTGAAGGCCAAGTCCTGAAAACACCAAATTCAATCAGAGAAAGACCGGTGGAGGCCGGTCTAGGGTCCTCCGATGGTAAAGTCAGTGATTTGAAGTAGAAAGAAGAGACTTCAAAGACTTCAATAATTTTTTTTATCTAGAATTCTAAAAGAGAGAAAAGTCCACCTTACCTCTGCGTAGAAGGGTCTTTATATAGTGTTAGAAATCAGTTATTTCTCCAATCGTCGTAGAGTTTGGAGGATTCAGAGGGTAACTTCCATAACTGCCATAGGAGTCACCTCATCGGGACCTGTGTTGAGATTCAAACAGTATGACTCTTCAACATGACTCTTGGTTGGAAGTGTGTTGAAGCACAACTCTTGGTGAACCTTGCCCGTCCCTCTTCAATGACGGACGAGGTTCACTGCTTGCTCGTCCTCCCATAGACGAGCGAATGGAGGATGAAGGTAGACGGTTAAGGACGAGTGTACCAACCACTCGTTCTCCGTTTTGTACATGCTATGGACGGCACTATGGACGAGTAATTGACTTGGTGTTTTTCTTGCACCATCAATACTAACAGTGAAAATACTTTCCTTCATTCCATCCAAATGAAGGTTAGAATGGTGATAAAATAATTGGACTTTAAAATAAATAAATAAATAACTCTAACAATAATATTTTCCATAGTGAAAGTCAAATTTTTGTTTAAAATAGTTTTTATTTTGGTCCTAATTATACCAAGGATCTTATTTATTATTGGAAAGTATATTTCCAAACTAAGCCCTAGTGCTGATGTAAACAAAAATGGTAAAATTTATTTTCTCATTCAGTGAGAATTGGGTCAAGATGTACACAAAGAAAGAAACATTGTAAAATTTTGTTGCCTAATCAAGAAATCACGGCCATAAGCCTATATGACAATAAATAAATTATTGAATTTAATTTTTCACATTAATATCAATCACTAAATTAGTAAAATGATTTCAAAAAAATATTGCCTAAACACATATATACATTAACTTGATAAAGAAAAAGACATTAATATTTATTATCATAAAAAGTGGAGATCCTTCCAACATGGAAATTTAAAAATAATAATAAAATCATGACAACTTTTAAATGGCAAGTTTGAGTAATAGAGTAAGTAATTTTTTCAAGTTGAGTACAAAAAACCTATCCAACTTGTCAAATTTGTCAAAAAAAAAAAAACTGACTAACCCGAAACCCGATCCAAGACCCAATAAAACTGACCCAATAATAGACCCGAATTTTCAAGTTGGGTTGTGTTTAGTTAGGCAAACCTGATTTCTGTCAGGTCAGGTTGCAAGTCACACTGAACTCGACCCGACTCGGCCCAATATCACTTCTAGTTTGGAGGACCACTTCAGCGGTCCTCTTAGTGGACCTAATAAATTCTCAAGTTAGCTACTAAACTACTTTTGACTTTTCTTGGGATCCCACTCAAAACTCACTCAAAGTTCCAAACTTTTAGGGCCCATTTGGTAACAGTGTTTATGTATTATTGTTCAGTTTTCAGTGTTTTGAAAATACGTGTTTGAGTGTTATAGAAATACGTGTCAGAAGTGTTATTGTTATTTAAACACTAAAAACTATTATTTAAACAACAATGTCAAAGTTTTCACTTTTTGCCACCCACGTCTGTCAATATTTAAGCAGAAAGTGTATGAGATATCCACTGTTCAAATGCATTATCAGAAGATTCACAACGCTTATCAAAAACAAAAAAAAAAAGATTCACAAGGTTTGCATCTAATGCATCACACTTGTTGTTTCAAAATACAAAATACCAAAAAAAAAAAATAATAATAATAATAAATTAAATAAATAAATAAAAAATAAAAAAGAGAATTATTAAGTGATGATTAGATTACTGTTTACCAAGTAAAAATAGTAGTCACATGGGTAAAGAATATAATCCAATTATAAGTTGATAAATATACAAAATTGTAACAAAATATGTAATAAAGGGTGTAAATTGTAGAAAAAAATAATTATATTTTCAAAATTTTCTTTTAATCTTCAAATATCAATTTTACTATTGTCTTTTAATCTTGCCTCGGGTCGACTCCAAAAAGTGATACGTACTAACTCAAAAAAGAAAGACGAACAAGAACATTGATCCCATCAAATAAATAAATAAAGAACAGGTGCAACAAAATCGAAATATAAGAAACCTTATATATAAGTATTATAAGAGGACAAACATATTAAGTAGCTAAAACTTGGGTGGCTTTGAGGTTCAAGTTTCGAGAAATGAGATTTATGCACATATACATTTATATTATTCTAAAGTGAAATTTCTACCTTATATAGAGAAAAAAAAATCACAAAAAGTGTGGCCACGATCATAAGAAGTGCCATGTACGTATGAGTCAAGTTTCTTCATCTGGCATGATTTTGTTATGTTTAGGAATTAGGATTCTTCGAGGTCTGGAGCTTCTCAAGCGTCGCGGGCTTGTCTAATTTGGGATGTGGTTTGGAGTCATTTGATGATTTTGTAGAGGATGTTGCATCAACACCACGGAGCTTTTGATCGGCTGATGTAGAGGTATGTGAAACCTTCTTCCTTTCCGTCTCCATTACCCCCGTCTCCTTCGATTTTTCGTTGATAGGAATGGAATGAATATATTGTTATAATTGGGTACGATGGAGGATCGAGGTTTTTATAGGGCTTTGTGTTTTATTCTGTAAGACTGTAACAGCTTGCCAATCCTCTAATACTCCATCTTGATCACGTATATTCTTTCCCAAAGAACAAAATATATTAAGAACACATGACCTAACTTGGCGGCCTATGCTTGCCACCCGAGATTGAGATTACGCACCAGTCAAATTGTTGGATTTTTTTCTTTTTAAATTACGAGGAGATGCCAAATTGTCTTCTTTTTTCTAAACAAAACAAAGCAATGGCTCCCACTTTAAAAGCCAATTTGGCTTTTAAAGTGGGAGCCATTGCTTTGTTTTGTTTAGAATAAAGACGACACGCTGCTTTTCTATTATTTCTTTTATTAATGAATTTTATATACAAACAAAACCAAGCAAAAAAAAAAAAAAAAAACAGAAACAACAACAAAATTCATCCCAAACCAAACCAAAAGCCCCTTTTTGAAATATTTGGACAAGTGTCTCTATTTTGCAACTCAACTTTGCTAAAATCAAGTTTTTCTTGCATTGCATCTCAAGTTTTTTAAAATTGAGTTCTGCTATGGTGGCCATGATTGATGTGCTTATCTTGAAAAAAATTTGCTTGTACATTCGTTTTTAAGAAAATTATATTACACTCTTCTTACTCGTCTCTCTCACGCCCTCACTCATCTCTATTCTAAGACTCATCTCTCTCAAAAATCCCTCACTCTCCTCTCACCTTAAGATCACTGGTGCTTTAGCGATCTGCTCCTTTCTCTTCACAAGTACAAAATCCCTCTCACTCTTGCCCAATACTCTCTTAAAATCCCTTACACATACTCTCCATCTAATCTCTCTCTCCTTTCTCTTTTTTTCATAATTTGAAATTGATCTCTGAGACCTTAAATTACGGTCTCTAATCTTTGTGTATCTATTAATTTTTGTACTTTTTACTTTTATATCTGATTGTGAAGTTTTGTTAGAATAATTGGTTGGTAGGTTTCATACCCAAAACATCAAACTTAGAATAAGAAACAAAATTACGCATGCATTTTGGGTTTGTCAGTAATTATTTCTTTGATTAAGTTTTGTTCTTTGGATTAAATGGGATGGTTTGTGGTTGAGAACAATATAATCTGTTCCTTTTTAAATTTTTTGGTACTCTGTGATTTTGAAAATTGAGTTCTAATCAAGTACAAAAAAAAAAAAAAAAAAATTAGAATTCCTCTATAGATAACGTGCTCAGTTTAAGTATGTGTTGATAACAAATTGTAACCAAACCCAATATTATAACTATATATTGGAGATAGTTTTTTTTTTTTTTTTTTAAACAATTAAATGGAATGATCAAGTGAAGAGTTGAGAGGATATGACCCTTCTTTGTTCAAAGGAAAGACCAAAGGAATGGATGACCAATAATTCATCATCAGTGTAGTGTTTTTTTTTTTTTTTTTTTGAAGAACTTATCAGTGTAGTGTACTATCCCTTTTTAATGCAACTGCTGAATACACAATTATATAGTTCCTCAAAATGCCAAATTACCAATGCAAATGAAAGATTTACAGTGTATGTTGATAAAGTTCCTTTAATTCGGTGACTTGCTAGATTGATACGTGTCTTGCCTTTTTTTTTCTTTTTTTCTTTTTTTTTATTGATCCCGATTAGAATCCAGGGAGATCAATAACCAAATCAGGTAATTATTAACCGACTTAAAAGCATTTTTGGAACATACCCCCGAGAAAAAGGCCATTGACCATGAAATTTTATAATATTTAAAAAAAAAAAAAAAAAAAACACACACACACACATGCGAAAGAAAGGCAATGATCATATTTACCTAGGAATAAAACACATAAGTCGCAGTCGGAACGCAATTTATCAAATTTGAAATGAAACCCAAAGCTTCACAAGGTGGATGCTCAAACTTAATCTAAAAAAGAAAAAGGATTTCACAAAATATAGATCCAAAACAGGAAAAAAAAAAATACAAACAAAAAGCTTGAAAAAAGATACATAGGAAAAAAAAACACCAGATTTTAATTGAATAAAATTAAATTAGGCAAGTTTCAATTGAATAAAAAAAAAAAATCGAAGCCGTCTCCAGCAATTTAGGGAAGTCCAAAATTTCAACTCTCTCTCTCTCTCATGGCCAAATTGATAGCTGCATTTTGAACTCATAAAATCGAGTTCTAACCTTGACTTGTTGATAGCTAATGCGTTAGAGCATTCACACTAGTCTCTTTAAACTAGTTTGAGGTTAAAATTTGGCTAAAAACAATCAAAAACCTCACGCATGAAACTCCGCCAACTAAGTCAAAAAATTTTAAGAGGAACAGTACTCGTTATACGTGGTGAGATGCTACTCCTCACCAATGCTAAAGAAATCTTTTTTTTTTTTAATCTTTTCTCTCTCATCCTTTCCAAAATCAAACCTCAAAAGCCCAATTCTTTTGAAACCCCAAAAGCTAATGCCAATAACTTGTTCTTAACTACCAATGACCGAAAATTAAGATTTTACCAAAATAAAGAACTGTCTTCGGACAAGCATTGTGGGCAAGATT
Source organism: Quercus ilex subsp. ballota (assembly GCA_032727855.1). Taxonomy (NCBI): domain Eukaryota; kingdom Viridiplantae; phylum Streptophyta; class Magnoliopsida; order Fagales; family Fagaceae; genus Quercus; species Quercus ilex. Next base: position 85,050,220 of record CM064909.1, read on the forward strand.
TTCAGACTCGGACCGTTCATTGAACCGTAAAAGAGAGCGGTTCAAGGTTTTTGAGGTCGAACCGAGGTCGAACCGTGATGACGTCATAATTAATTTAATAATTAATTAAAGCCTAAATATAGATATTAAATTTATAAAACTAGCAAAATTGACTAATATATCTATATATGTAAGGGAAATTTAATGATTTTCAAGCATATATTTAATAATTAAATAAGAAAGTTAATAAAATAAAATAATAACCATGAAAACATTAAAATTTATGATTAATTTTTGAAGTAAAGTTGAATATCTTTGAAGGATTTTAATTATAATTTTTTTTTTATTCCTTGTAAGAGATGGATAATTTAATTAAGTAGAATAAAATTGTGTTAAGTTGTTTTTATAATAATAAAAAATTGCTAAGGGGTTGGACCGCACGGTTCTTACTGGTTCGTGCGGTCCAACCCCGGTTTTAGGGGTTCACGGAATTAGCAAAAAATTCGGTTCTTTAGGCTTAAAAAATCGGTTTTCATCCCGGTTTCCAGTTTTCATGGTCCGACCTCCAGGTCCGGTCCGGTTTTGAGAACCATGATTGTGGGGTGTCTAACACCTTCCTCACACATAACTAGACTTCTAAACTCAAGAATCAAGATTTTTTACCATTTGTATTATTATTATTATTATTATTATTATTATTATTATTATTATTATTATTTTGAGAAAATTTACCATCTGTATTAGATTAACAAAAATGACCTTTTTTCTTAGCCTAGGATTGGTATAAAATCAAATAGAGTCAAGTAACCAATCATATCTTAGAAAAAACCTAATAATTGATGGCGACTTCACTACCTTCGGTAATAATAGATGAAAAATGACTCAATTCAGTCACACACCAGAGATTTCCCATTTTACACCCTCTTTCACAGCACCCAAGCACGTGCCATAAGAAGGAATCGCCCCCTTCAAGGGAGACGAGAGGCATGCACGTCGCCACAATGGGTTGTCAACCGATGCAAGACATTGACACCGGGTAGATGTGGGTTTTGGACCTTTTAATATTAAAATTTTGAATAGATCTAAAAATAAGATTTAAATGAAAGAGTGTTATAGTATTGAGACTGATGTATATGTATAAAAACAAAGGATAGTTAAACTAAAAAAAAATGGAGTTTTATGGATTAGTTTTATATTTGAGGAGAATAACGTAAATGCTTTTAATTTCTTAAAATTTGCTTAAATAAAACTTGATTTTATAAAACTCGAGTTTCATGCAAGAAATTAAATAATAAATAGAGTAGTGTTATAGGTACTACAAGTTTTAGTATATTTGTCTTACAAATTAATGTGTCACGAATTATAAAAAGAAAATTAAAAATTCAATTATGTGTCTGTTGAAACCCACTAACCATATTAAATGTCACGTCATTGTAAGTTTCATATAGTAAAACTCGTAATGCCTTTAGCATTTTTCTAATACTCCCTCCGTCCCACTTTGTTTGTTCTGTTTGAAAAGTCAAACTTTTTAAGGGAACATCATTTATTGTCTTGTCTAATTTTTAAAAATGTATAAGTTTCCAAAACTACCCTTAAATAAATTTATCAAAAAATTGAATTAGTAAAACAATAGGGGTATAATAGGAACATTAGTAAATTAATGACTTTTATTTTTAGAAACAAGACAATATTTTGGGACATCCCAAAATAGAATAGAGGACAAACAAAGTGGGACGGAGTGAATAATATATAGAGAACTTGACTTGTAAATTGAGTTATCAAGAATAACTTATCAAATTCTAACATTTCAAACCAATTTCACTAGTTATTGAACAAATTACTGCTCTCTCCCCCTCTCTCACTCTTGTTTTCTTTCACTGTCAAAATCCTTCTCTCTTCCAATTGTTTCTTAAATCTCTCTCTCTCCTAGTCGATTCTTCTTCTCACAAAATTGCTTTTGTTTGGAAAACCCATCAGCGACTATGTTCTTGCCCACATCGGTAACAATATCACCGACATCCTTCATCTTATTGGCGAATAAAAGTCAATTCTTTGATTTTACTTAGTAATTTTGATTTTTGTTTGGTTTATCAATTTGGGAATTATGTTTGGTTTAGAGATTATTTGATTGTGAGGTTCATTGATTTGGAACTAAGATTTTTTTTTTTTTTTTTTTTTAATGGTGTTATTTGGTTATGAGGGGTTACATTTTTTTTTTCTTTTTTTTTGTGTGGATAAAAGAGGCATTGTTTGGTTTGTTGAGGAAATTTGAGGATAACTGTCAATGTTTTAAGGTTTATGAAAGTATAATTTCATAATTTTGGTTTATTGAGCATATTTTCATTAGGGGTGGCAAAGTAAGCCCAAACCTATTTGTCCACCCAAACTCACACACTCTAATTGAACCCAAATCCACCCAATTATTAGTTGGGTTAAATGAGCATCAACCCAATTAGACTCAGTGATTATTGGGTTTTAACTAAAAACCCATTTAACCCCATTTAACCCAAAAACAATATACCTAAATTCAACCTAGCCCTTTCCATATTAAAAAAAAAAAAAAACCCAACCCTCAGACAAAATTAGACTCTAATTTTCTTAATTCTGTTTCCCTAACTTTCTCGACACCAAACGCATTCCAATTTTGTTAATATCTTTAACAAAAGCATTAAAAGAGAGCTCCCAGACCGCCATTTTTAACAAAAGCATTAAAAGAGAGCTTCGATCCTTACTCGAATTCAAGAAAGGGATCCACAGCGACCCCAACGGTGCTGTTTCGTCTTGGGACTTGACTATCGTCGCATCATTGAACACCAATGACTATCCCTCCGCCTGGCACGGCGTCTTCTGCGAAGGTGGCGATGGCGCAAACTCCAGCAATGTCACCGCTATCGTCCTCGAAGGTCTCGCACTCGTCCGCGAGTTGAAGTTTCACGCTCTCATTGAACTCAAAGCGCTCAGAAACCCCAACCCAATTGAAAACAACTTCATCGGCTAGGTCGAGCCGATTCTCGGCACGATCACTACTTTGCAGCGTTTGGATCTATCCAATAACAGCTTCTACGGCCCGATCCCGGCCCGGATTAACGATCTCTGGGGATTGAATTACTTGAATTTCTCTCAAAACAACTTCTACAATGGGTTTCCGACTAGAATTTGAAACTTAGAGAAATTGAAAGCATTGGATATGCACAGAAATGGTCTATGGGGCGACATTTCCGAGTTGGAATCCAATTTTCAAAATTCATTTCCTTATTTTTCTAAATTTTCTCGGCAACCAAATGGTGGACCACTTTGTTTCTTATCTTATTCCTCTATTTTCCTGTTGCTGAGTTGTTACTGTGTTTATGGGCATTTTGGTAATTTTGATAATTGGGTAATTGTGTGGGTTGGGGTTTACCCATTATAATTGGGTTGGGTTGGGTTTGGGTTAAAAGCAATTAGTTAAATGGATTTTAATGGGTGAATGTGTTTTATATACCCAACTCAATTATGCACACCCCAAACCCACCCATTTGACACCACTAATTTTCATTGATAGAATACTGAGAATGAATTTCTTTATGTTTGGATGCCATGGATTTTGGCATGAATACTCACCTCACCTGATTGAGCAAGAATCAAGGACCCAGTACTATGGCCTTGATACTAGCTCAAATTAAGGAAATTTTCCCTTGTACAATGACAAGTCTCAGTGCTATATAATATATATATTCACTTATTTAGAACCGTCACAATGTAAATCATACGCAAAAATTGCACAATTGATACATATAAAGTTTATTTCAAGCTCCCTCTTTCTCTCTTTTTCTTTATGTTTATCATCAGGACTTCAATAATAGCTACTTTGAAAAGAGATTAGATCAATTGTGAGACTTATTTGAGTTTCACTCACTCAGCTCAATCTATAGCAGTTCTATACTTCTATATGGATGAGACGGAGACTTATCACCAACTGTCCACAATCATTAGTGTTAATTTTAAGACATTGCGATGTTAAATTAAGGCCATCCCAGATGCAGCCATTTGATACATTCGAGGCCATAATTTGGGCTAGTTTCGTAAGAGTTTAGATTATGAGAACTGGCTAAGTTTTTGGCCTTTTATTCTCTAAGTTGATTCCAAACCCAGAAAGTCTATCAACAAAATTTTTTTCACAGAGTCTTGTTTTTTTACACTCGTTGATCTCAAGGGCAGTTTGTATCTGGAACGAATTAAGTAGGCCCAAGGGCCACGAGACCATTCCACAAGAGTGAGCTCAAATGATGGTTTACAAGGTTAACTTTGAATGGACCTAGTAAGAGCCCAGTCCGTGACCTTGAGGATTGGACAAAACCAATACTAAGACTAGGTTTGGATAACACTTTTTCTTACTGAAAGTAGAGTTGCGTTTTTTTTTTTTTTTTTTTTTTTTTTTTTTTTTTCTTCGCACTTGTTGACTTTGGGGGCAAAATTTACTGTGCATAAACAGTGCATACATTGTTCACGCACTGTTCATACACTGTTTATGTATTAAAAAATATTAAACATGGGTCCCACGATACTACGGCTAAACCATCTTTCTTGTCATTTCCCTCTCAGTTCTGCTGTATGGGCCAAGCCCAATTCTGAGATGTGGATTAGAGGATAAGGTGGTCGTTTTGCATTGATAATGGGCTCATTCAAGGACCATCGGATGCACATAGAAAACAAAAAGAACTAATAAGCCCATGTCAAGTGCATTGCGCAATGATAAATAACTCGTGGGAAAGTTTAAAAGTCTGTTTAATCAAATAACCACACTTGCACACATCTTGATCTTCCATAAAAGATGCAATCAGCATTTAATGTTGATTGTCTTAATTAAATCCTTAAGAGTGCCTTTAGTAGACTGTAATGGTGATTACATAGAAATAGGAATAAGTATTACAAAGAATATAAGATGCTGTGTAAAATAATACTTATTACTATTTATTTGTTTGGTGACAAAATCCTGAAGACAATGGAATAAAAGCATTTAAAATTAAATTGTCTAAAATACCATTATTATAAAATTGCAAATACACTTGATAAGAATTAGTTTAACAAACCCAATCTTGAACAGAGGACCTCCAACAAACCAAATCTCTCTTCTTCTTCTTTTTGTAAATAAAATTGCTTTCACTTCATTGTATAGAAGTAGCTACATAAGTAATCAATTGGTCTTTCAAAAATTCTTGTGGGTCTTCAATTGTCCCACAGTTGTAAAATTTGACCAACGAACTACAATCTTACTTGAACAATGGTAAAATACTCAATTTTTTCAAAGTCCTCACTCTTGATTCAATATCTGGTTTTGCTCTTAACCCAACATTAGCTAATTTGGCATAAACAAGCTATATGAAAATATTTGAGAAACTTTAGTTTGTCAATCGTACTAGAGTGATTTTCATTTAATGTATAAATAGCACTTTACAATTTACAATAAGTCTATAATTTAAATAAATTTACAAGTGATAAATACGCATATTTAAATACAAGTTTGAATCTTATACATATCGTCTATTATCTATCTTCTGGTGTTTATCTTCTTAGCAGACTTTGAGTTATTTCCAACTCTATCCTGTTTATTTGCTTATGGCTGTCTTTCAAACTCTGTCTTATCACCTCCTTTATTTTTTAAATTGCTTGTGACTGCTTGTGTAATCCATACACGACAGGTTGGTTAATACTTATAAAAATCCTATTTTATTGTTTTTGAAATCGCAAATATAAAACAAAAGTTTCAAAACAAAAAATATATAATTTCAGAACAGCCTATTGAATTGCAAATAAAGTTTCTTGTTTGTTCTGTCCTTCTAAGCTCGTTTTTGAAAGCGCATAAAGGACGCCAATAAGTTTTTGAAAATGCAAAAAATAGTAGAGAGAAAGAAAAAGGGGGGCAGTACCTATGGAATCGCAGAGATATAGTAAGGGAGAAAAAAATTCTTAAGAAGAGAGAGCAGCAACTGAGAGGAAAGAAAGGCTGTACCTGTAGAAATAGGAAATATCTAGTAGTAGGAAAAGTTTTGAGAGAAGGGACATGAAATATTTCAAAAGGGAGGGAGATAGAAAATTTTTGAGAGGGAGATGAAAATTTTGGAGAAGCGGGTAAGAGGGGATATTTTGGAAATTTTCTTAATTGAGCGTGTTATTAAGTGAACGAATAGGAATTTAGACTTTTTAATAAAGAATGACTATTTTTTATTTTAAGAAATAGCTATTCATAAAAAATAATTATTCCTTATAATAAAAACTTTACCAAGTAACTGTACAACTAAACCATAGAATTAGTTATTACATTACAATGTCTATTACTATTTACTAAACGTGCCTTAAGTACAGCAAATTAGTCAGGTTGTTTTCCTTTTTACTAGAAGCACTTCTAGTGGCTAGTGGCCATATCAAATTGCTCAAGATCATGTGGGTTTCATTCAGGCAGCCACACTGGCCTTAATTTCAATATCCATTAATGTACACAGCAAGAAGATGCTAATTATAGGGCGTGTAGCCAACCCATCAATTTTTGAGGTATTCTACTCTTTGCTGCTAAGTGGATTGGTTAAATGTTAGATAATAGAGATAGGACAAAATTTAAGTACGGTACTTTAGGTGCTGTTCCTTAGATTTTTTTCTTAAAATTCAGTCATGTAACTACTTAATTAAAAAATACACTTCCTTCCTATAAAAAAAAATTCATATGGTAGAATCTTAAAAGAAAACTTAAGAAATAGGAACTAAGTATTGTACCTAAATCTTGCTTAACTGCCCCATGTTACGAAGCTTCCTCCAATCATAAACATAACCACGTCTTTGTGGTTGTAAAATGATAAAGTTTCGGTTCTTCACTTGCGCTTATCAGGGGATCCTCATATCCTTTGTATTTTTTTTTGGTTAACAGATAAGCCATATCCTCTGTATTTGTATATTAGTCATTTTGCCCCTTTAATTTTGGGGCCTATGGTTTTGTGGAGTTGGAAGATCAGGTGGTGGCCTCGTGTTTAGCATAAAAAAAAATAGTATCAAATAGAGCAAGTACGGGTAAGTAATCATTAAAATAACCCTAAAATCAGCTTTAGTTAGGATGGTGATGCCATGTATGCAGCTATGTCAACCTCAAATGACGCCTGGCTTGATTTAGCATTGATCAATGTTAAGAATACCCTTTTTTTTTTTCATATCTTATTACGTTGGTAAGTTGTAATCAAAGTAATATCATTTTTACATAAGTTTGTAACTAATATAACTTTCCATCATTCATCAATCACAATAAATCATCACTACAAATGAAATCTTTTGAAGTCATATTATAGTTACGGCAAATTTTACTATTTAATTCTTATAAATTGATGCGTCAACTTTTAAAAGTAATTAAGAAATTTATTTATTAATTACAATTTTAAGTAGCACTTATCACATTCAATATGTTACTTTAGTTTGTAAATCTTTTATAATAAATTTTACATTAGCTTTTTAACATTTTCTTTAAAAAATTATAATCAAGACTTTTTTTTTTTTTTGGCTGAATTGTATCCTTAAACATATCATTTTAAACAAAAGTCTCCCCTAAAAGTTTTTAGGTGGTGCTGATTGCCCAGTCAATCAAACATATGATAGTCGACCAAACCTACTACACTGTAGTCCACCAAACCTACCACACCTTTTGAAAGTTTTGCATGGTGGAATATCAGATCTTGCATGGATATATATATATATATATACCCTTTCCGTTTCCCTTTACAGTGCACACATTCAACTCAAACTCAGAACCCCTTCAAAAGTTTTGAATTTTAGTACCAAGCTAGTTTCTAAGCAAAAATGAACTCAGGTGCTATTGTGATTGGTAATGGTAAGATTTCTAAGCAAAGGGTTGGCATGAATAGAGGGGTGTCCATCCTAGATTTCATTCTTAGGCTGGTTGCAGTTCTGGGTACCCTAGGAAGTGCTATAGCCATGGGAACAACTAATGAAACACTTCCTTTTGTTACCCGGTTCACTCGGTTCAGGGCTGAGTTTAAAGATCTTCCAACGCTTATGTATGTCTTGTCTTCCTGACCATCAAGTACTTTTTATTTGTAACAATATGCTTGCTATTTTATAGGGTAAATTGCATTTTTGGTTCTCAAAATATAGGTCGGTTTGATTTTGATCCACTAATTTTAAAAAGTTCTAACTCAGTCTTATCTATTCTGGAACCGTTGACACATTGTGAAATTTGAGGGATCAAAATCGAACATTCCCCATATTTTAGAGACTAAAATTACAATTTATCATCTATATTAATATTAATATATCATGGTACGTTACCTGTGTCTATTGGAACAGGTTTTTTGTGGTTGCGAATTCCATTGTAAGTGCTTATCTGGTTCTTTCTCTCCCCCTTTCCATCTTCCACATACTGAGCAGCAGTGCGCAAAGAAGTAGAATTCCCTTGATTTTCTTTGATACGGTAAATTCTTCAAGATTCTATACAATATTCACATGGCTAAGTAATAATTTGGCAATCACACAATGCCTAGAAGAAGCTTAATTCCAAGGAAATATGTACTGCTCTTAGTCCTAAATTGTTAGTGATCCAAGAAAAATTAAAAATGTAATTTTTTTAGTCACCATTGAGATAGTATCTTGGACGCACTTTAGAGGAATATGACAATCATATGGTTCCATTTTGGAACATCACATGTTACTTCATAAAATACTCGCCTTGTGTATTTTGGAAGTTCTTTTCTGTCAAAAAGGAAGATGTATCAATATCTTTAAAATTGATAAGTTCTCTTATGGGATATTTTCACCCTTGTGTAGGTAATGCTAGCTCTTTTAACCGCTGGAGCATCTGCAGCAGCAGCTATTGTATACTTAGCACACAAGGGGAATTCTAAGACAAATTGGTTTGCCATTTGCCAACAGTTCAACTCCTTCTGCCAGCGCACTTCTGGCTCTTTGATCGGATCCTTTGGAGCCGTTGTTGTGTTTATACTGCTAATCCTGTTATCCGCCATGGCCCTCTCCCGACGTTGATAGATGATCATACATTTCAATAATGCAATTATGCTCAATGCGTGGATGTATTTCTTAGTTTGTCGTGTGCAAGAGTGACTGGCGTCTCTTATGTTTTATGTTTCTTCTTTGTTAAATGTGACAACGTTTCTAGTGTAAAATTCAATATGACTATATGTTCCTTCAGGAGTGTAATGGAAGTGAATATTTTATCATGATTTATATTTGCAGTTTAATTCATATAACTCAAATTAGTAATTCATTCATACACTCCTCATGGGAATGTTTTTTTTTTTTTTGGCTAAATCATGGGAATGGTTAGTAGTTACACAGAGTATCCAAGTTAGACATATCAAAAGCCATTGCAAAAAATTCACCATCCTGTCAAATCTATGAAATAAAGATGCATGTAGATAAAAGAGCCATGGCAATCAATTTAAAAATTAGAAAGTAGAAACCTGATTTTATTAACTAGTTAAAAGTGATTCAATATTTATTATCTAATTTTGTAGTGAGTCTTATTTGCAATAAATCTCATTGTTGGACCACAATTCCGAGGAATCAAATCTCACTGGTGCTATAATGTTTTAAGTACTAGGATGAGAGAAAGTTAGATTCCTCGGACCTGTGGTCCAAGAATTAAAGGCAGGTGTGATCTTCCTCCAAAAAAAAAAAAAAAAGGCAGGTGTAATCTTTCAATATCTGAATATTTAAATGCACCTAAGGTTAGCTGGTTTAATAGGGCAGTTCAACAAATCACTCTTATTGAAAAGGGAAACAACTATTCTATCATTAGAGAAATATTGTATGGAAATAGATTAGATCAATACATACAATGCACAGTAAAAATTTTGATCCCCAGAAGAGTCAGCAAACCATCAAAAACAAATGCTTCTTTTATATATATATATATATATATATATATATCATATCTAAAAGTTGAAGTCTAGCATTTATTGTCGTTACACTCCTGTTGAGCGATATCATTTCGGTCCATTTCGGTCATATATCATATATATCATATCTAAAAGTTGAAGCTTAGCATTTATTATTGTTACACTCCTGATTAGTCACATCATTTCAGTCCATTTCGATTCATTCAGTCTACTTTGATCCATTTAGGTCCAACTTTGATCTTTTTGGTCCACTTCAGTCCATTCGGTCCACTTTGGACATGCTTTTGGAAGAGAAAATCCAACCCAACGCCACTGTCCATATGAAAAAACTGGCCTTTGTTGGCATTATTGTTTTCCACACTTTTCCAAGGAAAAGACATGAGAAGATGGTAGCAAGACTTATAGTAAGATCGAACTTCAAAAACCCCATGAGACATTGAGAAGAAGGTTTCCAACACAATTTATCCACGCCATCTCCCCTCCATACTCCAGAATAAAGTAAATCCAAGAAAAAAATGACTGATTCTAGCTGTCTTGTACCGGTCTAGTGAAATTGATATTCCAATGGCAGCCTTCTGCTGAGAAAGATGCCGCCACATAAGCATCCCTATTCTGTGCAATATCATCCTTATAACAAACAGTCCAGTTTGGTTCCAAAATAGCTAATTTTAGAGACCTTGTACCTCTTTCCTGGTATATATACACATCCACACATATATACATACATGTGTGTGTAAAGCATCCTTATTCTGTGCAATATCATCCTTACAACCAACAGTCCAGTATGGTTCCAAAATAGCTAATTTAGAGACCTTGTACCTCTTTCCTAGTATATATACACATCCACACATATAACATACATGTGTGTGTGTGTGTGTGTGTAACACAGTAAAAGCTTTTGATCCCAAGCCGAGTCATGACCAAACCATCCAAAACAAATGCCTCACATTTATGTATCTTGGAACTTGGTATAACCACCGGTTCATTTTGGTTCCAGAAAAACTCAATGGACACCTTAAGGATAAATAAAATGTAATTTAGAAATGCACTTAAAACATCAGAAGCCCACCCAATGGGACATGATACGTTCTGCAGCTTCTGCCATATGGCTTTGTTACTATAAGTACACAACTAAGTCTTAAAAATTGAGGGTATGAACAACACTAAGTATCCATCCATATCATTCTAATTGTGATTCCATTATCAATATGCAATGTCATTACAGCACTTTAACTATTTTCGAGGTATAAGAAGACATGGATGGCAGCCTCTCTTGAAGCAGTCCCTTCTTTTGACCAATTTCGAATTGTACATAATGTGTTAACAGAGACATGTATTGGAACTTTGTTATACTGCTGAGCGGGAAAGGCAAATAAGAATAATCAGTGTGAACTTCTACTAGTCTTTAAGAAATAGGACCTATTGATCCCTGAAACAATGGTAAATATGAAAGTAATAGTCCAAGTTCAAACAACTTAGCTTGTGAGTAGTGTTATAAAGAAGTGTCCAATATATTTTAACTAAATCACTGGAATGATTATCATCCTTGCTCCACTTATGTAATTATGTTAAGTTCTATCTGACAACAGGATCTTCACTTCCTTGTTCTGTTGGTTATGCTAGTTTTAGATTATTCATTCATTTGAAAGATAATTAATAATTACATCATGCCAACCTCATCTATTCTGAGTTTTGGCAATGGTAAAAACATCTGTGTATTTATTACTGTGCAGGCAGACAGTCACAACTAAGGCACAAGTTTACATCTACACCATGAGATCAACAATTGGATCTATTGAAGCACCCAACTATAGAGCGGAAACCAGCTAATAATTCTCAGTAACCAGTCCAAAACTTTCTTGTTTGTCAAATCATTAATGTACAAATCAGATTACAAAAGTAGCTCCAAGGTAGTTTTGTCAAATAGATTTAGAAAAAGAAAAATTATGGTGCATGCATTGTTTTTTGATTATTTCTGAACAATAAAATTAAGGGTAACAAGATAGCTGACAGAATTTTCTTTTACCTATTTGTGGCTCAAGATATATGGTTTCTTGAATTCAACTTAGGTTTGGATTTGGAATCAAATAAAAACCGCATGAGAGCTCTGCTATCTGCTTCAACTAGGCTACAGCCAGGCTGTTTCCTCACCCCACTGTCATCCATCAACTTCCTCACCTTCTCAACCCCACCCCATTCACCTCGTGAAGCATACATGTTAGATAGAAGTACATAATCCCCACTCTGGTCCCTTCTCATTTCAAGTAGCTGCTCATTTGCACGTCTTGCTAACACGACATTTCCATGAACTATGCATGCCCCAAGCAGAGTCCTCCAGACAATAGCATTGGGTTCAATCTCCATGGAGTCCATGAACTCAAATGCTTCATTTAATCTCCCAGCTCGCCCTAGCAGGTCGACCATACACCCACAGTGCTTTATGTTTGGCTCAATATTATACTCATTTCTCATAATATTAAAATACCTGCGCCCCTCTTCAACTTTGCCAGCATGACTGCAAGCAACTAAGACTCCAACAAAAGTTATCTCATTTGGCCTGACTTTCAACCTGCACATCTCCATAAACAGATTGATTGATTCCTCAGCATGGCCATGGAAAGCCAAACCTCCTATTACTGAATTCCAAGTCGACACATCTCTATCTCTCATCCCATGGAACACCTCTAGTGCTTTCTCAATATTCCCACACTTGGCATACATATCTATAAGCGCATTCCCAAGTAGAATGCTCAAATCTCCTGAACACAATTCCAAAATGTTGCAGTGTATCTTCAGCCCAACATCTAAATCTCCCAAATCCGCACAAGCGGACAACAGACTCAACATGGTCACCTCGTCCGGCCTCTCTCCCGCACGTCTCATCTCCTCAAACATCTCCAATGCCTGCTCATGTGACCCACAAAGTACATACCCTGCAATCATTGCATTCCAAGTCACGACATCCCTCTTTGGAACCTCTTCAAAGAGTTTCCTCGCGCTCTCCATCTCCCCTTGCTTCACATACCCTGTTATCATCACATTCCAAGACACCAAATCTTTAACTGGCATTTCATCAAAAAGCTGCCTCGCAACACCCAACTCCCCTCGCCTTGCATACCCGGCTGTCAAAGCTGACCAAGGTACAACATCCCTCATTGCCGACCCATCAAAAAGTGCTCTAGCAACGCTCAAATCCCCACAATTAGCATGAAAGTAGATAAGGGTATTCCTCAAAAACTTATTCGATTCAAAGCCATACCTCACCACTTTCCCATGAATCCCAAATCCCATCTTGACCCAGAAAAGCTTAGTGCAGGCCTTGAGTACAAACGGGAAAGTGAAGTTATCGGGCTTCACATGCCGATTCTCCATCTGGGTATAGAGCAAAATCGCGTTTAAAGGGTTGGAGCTCTGAGCTGAGCCTCTAATCATAGTGTTCCACATGAAAGTGTCCGGTTCGGTAATATGAACGAACACTTGGTGCGCGTACTGAATAGCGCCTGAAACAGAAATGGCAGTGGCGAAAATGAGTTCTCTGAGAGCAGAGTGGTTGGAATTGAAGCCTTTGACGAGCATGGAAGCGTGGACTTGTTTCAGAGCTCGAAGATTGGTGCAGTTTTGCCATAGGCTTGACCGTTGGGGACGGTTGGCGCTCCGGTCGTTTGTTCTCTTTCGGATCATTACACATAGTACTTCTGTTAAAATGTTCCATGCTACGTTTGTCGTTTTAATTAGACGGTATTATAATGTTCCTTTTTTTTTATGAAATTTTTTTCTTTTCGGTTTCTTTTCTACTTCTACTATGTTTGATAGTTTAAGCAAAATAGAAATAGATAAATCATAAAATAATGAAATATGATCCCATTTTTCTCTAGTGTTTAGGAGATTATAAAAATGAATGAATGAAAATGAAAGAAATATATAGTTTTAATATTATACTATTCAAATTTTATTTGTTTTTGTATTCAAATAGGGATAAAAATAACATATTTTAGCTGAAATTAAATGAAATATATATTTCTCTTAGTTAGGGTTGTGAACCAATTCCAACTCAACAAAACTGATCTAACCTACCTTGATGCTTTGTGCTGTTTTTTGTGAGTTGGTGGTTTAGGTTGCAATGAAAAAAAAAATTAAATAACATCAATTGGGTAAGGTTAGAGTTGATGAATTTTTCACCACAACTTGACATAACAATTTAAAATATATGTTCTAAGTATTTTCTCTCTTTAGAATTTAACCAAACCCTCTATCTCTCCATAATTTTATTTTATTTTATTTTTATTCAAAACACGTCTACTTCAACATCTCTCTCTCTCTCTCTTTCAAAATCTTCTATGTGAAACCTCCTTTTACCTAATCTTTGTTATATTTTTTATTTTCAATGTTTTTTTATTTTCGGTGAAAGTTTTGTTTCCTTTTTTTTTTTTTTTTTTTGGAACAACCAAACTGTGGTTGCAAAGACGGTGGGAAAAACATTATAATTAGGATTTTCTTTTTGTTTGTGTGATTTTTTTTCCCCCTTTTGGTATTGACTTCATTTCAAGTGTGATTTCAAATATATCAACCCAAATAGAAATTTATATTTGTTTTGTTTTGTTTTGCCTTTTGTTTGGTGTTGAAAAACAGAGGCATTCAAAGGAAAACCATTGTTAAGTTTCTATTAATATTATGGTGTTTTTAATAGATAATATCAGGGAATTGTGTATTTCCAAAATAAAATTATAATTTCTTTATATATTCAACCTAACTTGATGACCTAATTTAATCCAATCTAACTCATGCACATCCTTACTCTTACTTTTAGTAATTTCATTATTTCTTATTAAAATCCGAAGTAGCAAATGGATGTAATATTCTTACAAGATCCATTTCAATTCCTTCCATTTTATTCATTTCTCCCTCTTCCAAGTGAAAATGAGAAGGGTAAAACTGTAAAAAAAAGTTAATAGATGTGGCAATTCTAATTGACCCTGAGGATTCCATTAAGACAAATTCACAAAGTGTGAGATTCAAAAAGGAAATCCATATGTGTATAATATTTCATGTTCTGTCTTTCATAAAAATAAAAATAAAAAACAATTATAATTTACTCCCTTAAAATGATATTTTTTTTTTCAATTCTAATAAAGCAATGGCGTATTAGAAAAATTAGTAAATTAATGATTTTCTTTTTTCAGTCTTTTAAAAGTCAAACCTAGACAATATTTTAAGTCAATTAAAATAGATTGGCCAATAATATGAGAAGAAGAGAGTATTTGATTATTCCTTCTTCTTGGGTAACTGATATTACATTTGATTTTAAATTATTTTTAAGAGATTTAAATTTAAATTTGACTCTTTTTTTCTGGTTACGTTTTTTTGTATTAAAAATTCGAAGTTATTACATAAGTTCAAACTTCAAACACTCATAATTATGTGGGATCTACATAGAAAATCTTATAAAAACAATGATTGCTTAATACTAATTGGATATTTTTATCCAAAAAAAAAAAAAAGGAAAAAAAAAAAGGAAAAATTACTGGATATTGTCCTTCAACCTTTGTGTAGGTTTTTACTTTTTATAACCATTCAGTATCAAAGAAAGAAAAAAGTGGTCACTCAAACCTATCAATCTTGATTAATACTAATCTTTAATAATTATTATCTTTCTTTTTGGGATTAGTGAATAGCAAGAAATTTAACTACAAATATTACTTGATGGTTGGGCTTAGACATGTATGAGAGGAGCTCTCATGTCCAAAATACCACATGATGGTTCTTATCCCACCCATTTAAAACAATTAATCCATATGTCCCTCAATAAACGAAATATTTGGTATTAAAGGTGGCTTGATTTTTTAGAAAAATATTATTTATTTTTATTTAAATAAAGTTAATATAAGAAGTTTTTGATAATATAAGAAAACTCTGCTTTTGAAATGTTTCATATATTAGATAGGAAAAAAAAAAGTTATTGAGTATTACAATTTACAATGTTAGAATCATTTCAAGATTGATCTAACCGTTTAGGATTTTAGATATACATTCCTAATTTTTCATGACCGTAGTTATACGTACTTTTCAAAATAACTAGTACTCCTGCAATTAGTTTTTTATACCAACGTGAAGAATAACATAAAATTACGTCTCAAAATATATATATAGGGGGATTTTTTTTTTTTCAATAATTGAACAACTTCTCAAAAAAAAAAAATTTGAACAAAGTAGGGGTGTACAAAAAACTAACGAACCGAACAAACTAGCCGAAACCGACCAAACCGTTGCCAAATTTTTGGTTTGGTTTCGGTTTCATTTTTTAAAACCGAAATTTTTGGTTTCGGTTTCAGTGGTGGATTTTTTCACCCAAAACCGAACCGAACCGAAAAATATATATATTTATGTAACACCAATACGTAACTGATCAGTGGCCTTAATGGTATGCGCCTTCTGTTTGAGCTTGCTGATCCCAGGTTCGAGCCTTCGCGTGGGACGTATGTATTTTTTGCTATTTAATTTTTTAAAACCCTAGTAGTAGCATAAATACAGAAATACACATGTTCTTTTCTTCCCTTTTCTTTCTTCAGCCACCCCTTTTCCCATTTTTTTTCTCTCAATTTTTTCTCTGTCTCTCTCTCCCTTTCTCGCTTCAATTTTTTCTCTCTAACCTACGGTCCTTCCCCAATTTTCTCTCTGGTCTTTGCCCTTCTCAGTCCAGCAGCCTCATTCTTTTCTTTTCTTTTCGTTCTCTGAGTCCCATGGACCATGGCATGCCTTTCTCTTCTCTCTAAGTCACATGTCTCTGTTCTTTCTTCAATTCAGATTGGAAAATCACTACAGAGACATGGTGGTAGGCTCAAGCATGGTGGTAGGCTCCTGCTATGGTGCAACAACGGTAAAGTTCTGTCTGGACCCTTTTGCTAATTCAATATATTTTCAATTTTTTGTTGGAATCTGTATGTAATACTGTAAATGGTTGAACAAATATTGTTGGAAAATTTTCTTTCTCCGTCATTCTGATTTGTTTAACAACTCTCTCTCTCTCTGTTGCTCTATTACTTTGTTTTTTATATGTGATTAAATTTAGGGTTTTGAAAATCTCAATAAAGCTCTCTTTGGAAAACCGAAAACCGACCGAAACCGACTGCAAACGATATACACCGAAACCAATGATTTTCCAGCCATTTCGGTCGGTTTCGGTTGAGAATTTCACAAACCAAAATATTCGGTTTCGGTTGGCCATACCTATACAAACTGACCGAAACTGAACCGAGCACAACCCTAGAACAAAGAGACCTAACTATCTAATTGACCCACTGGCAATAGATGAAACAGTGCAAACACCAGCAGATGTGGTGATTGGAATATCTTTGTAGGAGGAACCTAGTTCTGTGTTGGTGTTCAGATCCACTTGCAATGTTTCCCAGACTTTCTTCTTTGGGTTCAAGACATCATCAGAGCCTGGCTCACCATTGAATCCAAGAAATGCAACTCTTTCTCCAACAGTAGAAGATTTAGGTGGATCAACCAATTCAACCTGAAAATTTTTTTTTATTAAAAATCTCGTTAGCGTTCATGTTTGATGATCCAGACTTAAACAAGCAATGACAAAGCCAGAAATTTTTTTCAAAGTGAAACTTGTTCAAAATCAACCATGGGCTTTAATGGGTATCATAAAACCATTTTCTAAAGCATCTTAACACCACGCAACAAATGATGTAGTCATTTTTGCGACAAAAATGCTAACATGTTAAAATGTGTCATTACCCACCATCCAACACCATCACAACAATCTCAACCAAAATTATATACTCGTGACCACTAAGCCATTTTTTAAAGCTATTAGATGATTAATATATGTGGTTGCTATCTTCAATATAGAGGGAATCAGCATCAGGATGCTTCTGGACACTCGTAATAAGGCCAACACAGATGTCAAGTCTTGTAATTGAAATTTCTGTCTCAGCATTGGCCTTAGCTTTGGATTCAGTTGCAGGTTTTAGTGTTTTACAGGCCGTTGCTTTTTTCCACTGCTATCTGTTCCATACAATGCTTCACCATATTAAGCAACTACTACTAACAAATTAGTAGTGCCTATGATTAATCAAGAAGTATAATGAGAGAGGTATGGAAAGACACACTAATCATGGTACTACTGTAACATCAACTTGTCAAAAAAAAATGTGGAAGCCACACTTATCATCAAAAACAAAATAGTTAGCATTTGAACAGAGAAGACCTGTGAAGAACCTAATTATAGAAGAATAAAAGATAAATTGATTGGTGCTTTTATGAACTTATTGGTTGGAAATATGGCACATCAATGACACCCAACCATGCAATGTGTAGCAATTGATATGGCAAACACTAGAAGTGAGTAAATAAATATAATATCAATAAAATGCAACCTGAAACTTTTGTTTTCTTCAGTTTCTCAGCTATCTTCTCTGCTTCAGCTTCTGCTCTCACAATCCTATCAGCTTGGCTTCCTGCAAACTTCTCTCTGAAGAATTCTACTTCTTCATCTTTCTGAACATTTGTTTTCACTAAATTAGTAACCATGAGACAAAGCCCACAAAATCTCCATCACAATTCACAAAACAAAACATAGAAGTAGGAGAGTTATACCAATTCCTTAAACAATGGCGCTGGTGTCCCAATTTGGTGACCAGCAGGTAGGATCTCCCAAGGTCGGCTTACCCTATCAATATCTCCTTTTTCAAGCAAAATTGGAGTATCAGGAGGCAAATTAAGCTGTTTAAGTACCTTCAACACAACCAACAATACAGATATTGTCAGCATGCGCAACCATATTAGCTAACTCATGATAAAGAATACTAGCATTGCCCTAAGTGCCACAGAGAGAGATCTACTGGCTGGTTAAATTACCTCAAGTGAAAAAGATGGCATAAAAGGTTCTAACAAACATGCGAGAAGATATACTAGCCCAGCCGAAGTTCTTATGACAAGAGAGCAAGAAAGTTGATCATCATGGTAAAGCTTCCAGAATTTGCTTTCCTACATAGCAATCATAAGCAAAGTACACATTAGGAGAGAGAAATTTTGTTTCATGGGCAGCCAAGGGCAATTTCCAACCAACATCCTCATAAAAGAACATATTAAACAAACATCCAAATCAGTACAAACAAAAATGTTCTAGACTTACTTGCAGATATCCATTCCCTTCACTAGAAATGCTCATTGCAATTTTCAGCCCTTGCTTTAGTTTAACCTATACAAAATGCAAATAAGAATGTCATTATAATGCAAAAGCAATTAGCGAAAGAGGGCATGGGGCAGCTTCTGGTTGCATGACAGTATACTGGCTAGTATTTCAATCACCTTTTCCATGGCTTCTACATATTGCTTCACATAGTCAACATTGCTACCAACCAATTTCCTAGTTGGTTCATGTTGCAATGGATCTGGGTCAGCATCTGAAGGCCGAGGAATAATGGAACCATATCCTCGACCTGTAAAAAGAAACTCAGTTATGCACTTGCAGTTTCTCTTCATACCAGACAAGCCCATTATAATAAAAATGACAAAACCATTTGGAATTTCATAAATATTAAAAGGTGGCATAATGTAAGATGGACTATTGGCACCATTTTTTACTCTCTAAAATATAAATGCCTTAGGCATTGAGAATGGTTCTAATTCAGTGAGGCACTAAATAAAATGTGTCACTTCTATAACTAGTGCTCTGTACTATAACAACAATCCAGAAATATTATAAGTATGTACCACAATCAGGAGAATCAAATAAAAAACTAGCTGAACAACAAAACTTTAAGAAACTTAAGGTACACAGCCAACCAACCTGAAGGTTTAACAATGAAACTCAAAACTCGATTTATAAAGTTGCCCAAGTTATTTAGCAACTCGCTGTTTAATTTTGCTTGCAAGTCAGCCCATGTAAATAATGTGTCTGATAACTAGTTTACACAAACCCATTCATCAATCCAGAAAGCAATTAGTAGAACCCATCAGTAATTCTTATTTAAAAAAATAATAAATATATGCTGCTTACCTCAGGCCTATTAGTCAGTAAGTAATATCGCCATACTTCTACTGGAATGTTTGTATCTTTTGCATCATTGCCAAAGACTCCAATACCTTTACTCTTAGAAAACTTTCCTACAGAAACCATCCAAATGAAAATTCATCTAGTTCAATATTTTCGAATGAGAGACATCATTGTTATATAAAAGAGAAGGTAATTGATCAATCATCCATCTAGATGACCGATAAATTGACCACCATCGCGCATCAGCTAAACTGCTACAAAATAGTTGGCTAACCTGTTTCATAATTCAAGTATTCAGTGACACTGATAGTCTTCATTAAAGTCCAATTTTCACCAGTTCCAAGAAGTGTAGATGGAAACATCACCTAAAACAAGAATATAGTAACAGTCAAAAAGGGTAGCGGGGAAGAAGAAAAGCAGCCCCCACAACCAAGAGGTCCTAGCCAAACCATAAGTCTCCATGACAATGATGGAAAAAAAGGACAACCAAACGTTTACTAAGCTCAAAACATCCACCACTACAACCAAAGGTTTTTTTTAGACCCCAAAGGAGAGATTCGAACTAGTGACCCCTACTTCATGAGGGGAGACACAAGTTGCCACCTTATGTGCAGTTCATAAGAAATAATAAATAAATAACCTAAATTCTGAAGCCAAAAATTTCATGAGTCTTGCATGCAGTATCTATGAGACCAATTAGGTGAACTAATAAAACTCCGCTGCTCCATGCTATTGAACTTGCATTAACATTGCCAATGACAAAACAACAGTTTCTATTTTAACCATTAGTACAATAACTTCACAAAGTCTCATCTCATTAGATTTGATTTAATAGCAATTTAGATTCAAGTATCATGTCATCTAACTTAAGTTGATAGCAATCAATATTTGGAAAGTGTAGAGGATTTTAACAAAGAAAATTGGCCGTGTGGTTACACTAAAATTACAAGTCAACAAGCTACTAGCACAATGATACAAGATATAAATCCTCATAAGGGTGAGACAAGATTTAGACCTACCTATGACCCACAAGAAAACATACCAACTTAGTGACTGCCGCAAGGTTCTAAAATTATATGCAATAACTGTTGTATATTATTGTTATCTAAAAGATACAATGGTTACTGTAAACTTTTAAAAATATTAAGATGCAATAACAAATTGTATGTTATTTACAAGATGCAAAGACTACGTACATTTCTGGAAATATCTAACCAAAAAGACAAAAAGAAAAATTAGAAGTAGCCAGCAAAAACTGAAAACATGGAAAAGAATAACATAGATGAGTGGCCATAAGAAGATTTCTTTAAAAAATAATTAAACTTCAGTTTCTTAGCTGGGGGGAAAAACATTGATAAGCATATATCTGAACAAAAAAAAAAAAAAATTAACATTCTACAAAAAACAAAATCTAACATTCTAACTAATCTTAGTACTTTTGAGTTAGTATCTTGCCCTCTTCTTAGAGTTATCAGAAAATTTATAAATAAAAAATAAAAAAAAATCACTTACAGTGTGGAACGGCACGTTGTCCTTGCCCATAAACTGTTACAACTCTACATCTTCAGGATTCTTCCACCACTTCTCCCACTCAGGTGTGTAGCAAGAAGTAATAGAAACATATCCAATAGGCGCATCAAACCAGACATAGAAAACCTATCCACCGCAAGTAAAAAAAAAAGGGTCAATTTGCCAAATTTTGAGAAAAAATTTGAAGAGGCCAGCATTAATTCAGCATGTCTATCAACAACTAATAACCTTATCCCTAAATCTCTCAAGTGGAACTGGAACCCCCCACTTCAGAACCCTGGTAATACATCGTGATTTCAGCCCATTTTTAAGCCTGTCATTTGTTATTTGAATAGCATTCTGGCTCCAAGATCCAGCCACCAACATTTTGTTGATGTATTCTTCCAATTTGTCCTTCAGCAAGGGGAGTTCAAGAAACAAGTGGTTTGTGTCACGAATGTGTGGTATCTTCTGATAGACCTGTTAGCAGAGAAAGCTCATGGATCAACTATAAGAAACGTCTAATAAAACAAAATGGCGTAATATCATACATCTACTGACAGTAGCTTTCTTTTTTTATAGTTTATCTTCTTCTCAGAAAATCATGGAAGAAATATGATGCTGAGGGCTCTGAAACAGGCCCCAACAAGAGCTAGGCCCAAGAAACCAAATCGGGACTCAATTAAACCCTAAAGTAAGTTTTCTGACTAGAAATTCATAATTTAGTCAGAAAAATGATTACCAAGCACTAGTTTTCTTGTAATATAATTGGCTAGCAGAAAAAGGTCCTTGTTTCACAATGATTTAAATTTGGTTTATAGCTTCAAAACGTGATAACCAAAAGGATCAGAGGATGCAAAATTTATTCATTTGAAAGAGAAACAATCAAATGTCTGAGATAAAATGCCTTTTTTGGACAAACTACATATTTTAAAAGCTGAATGCGCAACATGGATAATATTTCATACAATCAGGTTCCTCATTTAGAATTTGATAATACAAAATAGAGACCTCAATATCAGAAGTAATTTTTGTACCTTGCACCTAGGATCTTTTAATTCTGTCGTATTCAAAACACTGACACAATTTTCACATTGATCTCCTCGGGCAGCCTGGTAATTGCACCATTCTTTTGGGCAGGTACCCTCCACAAGCCGGTCAGCTAAGAACCTTTTGCATGTATCGCAGTAAAGCTGAATATGGTATGAATAAAGTGTTAGTAACAAGAGGTTAAATACATTTATCACCATTAAAGCCTATAATTGACCACAATAAAAAAGCTGAAGAACAAAAAGTAGACACCAGAAAAAAATATCCAATAACTGGATAACTAAACAAGAATAGAGAAGTCTTCTTTTTCTTTTTCTTGCATAAAAGAATAGAGTGGTCATGAATGTTATCATGTACAGAATCACACCAAGTATTAACAAGAAAATAACTCATACTTGCTGCATTGAATTCTCAGAAATCCAATTGTTCTCCAAAATTTTCTTAAAAATCGCTTGGCAAATTTCCGTCTGTTGCGGGGTTGAGGTACGCCCAAATTTATCAAAACTTATATTGAACCACTCATAGACTTCCTTATGAATCGCGTGGTATCTATAAATGCGAAACATATAGGACGGACTGATGAATAGCTTGAGGAGTATATTATTTTAAAACATCCATAAAAGCATTGAAAGAAGAAGAAAAAAAATGAAAAACATTAAAGACAAGGGATAGCTAAGAGAAACATACCACTTTATCAAATAATAAGTAACTTAGTATATTAAAAAGTATCAGCAAACAAATTGAAATCCGATATTATCTTTTTCTACTGATATTTCCTTTATAATTTTATTTTTCTTTTGATCTTCGGGGACTAAACTGAGAACAAGAATTTCTCATCGCCTGAGCCCAAAGCATAAATTAACTCCATGTCACAAACGATCCCATAATAATTTGATCACCATATTCATTGCAAAGTTCGCTTAGCGACCAAGACAAGTACATTTTTGGGCTGTTTGGTTGTGTTTTTTCAGAAAGTAGTTTTTTAAACAGTTTCTAGACAACAAGTAGAAGTTCAGTAACGTGTTTTTTACTGTTCTCTTTTCTTTTCTTTTTTTAATTATTATTAATTTAAAAACAAAATACTGGTTTTAAGAACAAGAACCAAACAGACCATGGTGTCTTTTCATTTTCTCTATCTATCTCACAATCTAGCACAGAAAGGTAAACATCCCCATATTCAAATACTTACTACGTCCCAAGAGAATTGAATGCTTGGGTACATTTGGATTTAGTATATTAAAAGAATAGTAGTAAGTCATAGAAACAATATTGAATGAGAAGACTGTTAAAGTAGAAAAAGAAGGGAAGATTTAAGTAGAGTTACTTGTCGCAAATCTGCCTAGGGGTGGAGTTCTCTTCCAGAACTTTAGTCTCAGTGGTTGTCCCGTACTCATCAGTTCCACATATGTATAAGACATTGTAGCCTCGGAGTTGGCAATAGCGAGCAAACACATCAGCACTCAGCACACCTGTCAGCCAACACACCAAATACAGATAAAAAGGGAAAATTGGGTTTGTTTTGTTCACTACATCTACATGCTTGCTAATGTAAAGGAATATTATTATAATTATTAAGAGATACGTACAACCGATGATGTTTCCAAGATGGGGAACGTTGTTCACGTAAGGCAAGGTGCTGGTGATGAGGATGTTCCGTTTACCCTTAATCGGAATCTTCTTCGAGGCCATTGTCCGCTTTTTTTTCTTTTTTATATTCAATCTTCACAGAGTCAGCTTATTTATGTTTTTTCAAAGAGAGCTATACTACTTGTATTGATATTTTCTTTACTCTCACACACAAATTATATTTCTCAAGCAATCTTTTTTTTCTCTATTTTTCGATATGCGGCACCCTGTTTCTTCTTTCACTGTGCGGCACCCTGTTTCTTTTTCTTCTTTCACTGTGCGGCACCCTCAAAGAAAACCACGTATAAACCTTATTTAAATAACCCCAGCCGCGAACCCATACTTGTAGCACTCAAATACAAAATCCACTTGAACTAGGAATGCTAGTTGGCCACGGAATAAAAATACAAGCCCATATGTGGGCTTTTACTTTGTGGGCTCGACCATGTGCTTTATGCACCCATCAAGCCGAACCCCAAATTACCCAAATACACATATTCATCGTCACACTTGCAATAGCACTTATTATAAAAATCTTATTTTACTATTTAATTTGTTTTGCTATTATTTATGAGTCTCACTACACTTTTTAATACTATTCATAAATCTCACTTAACTATTTCAATTAATTTCAATACTGTCGGACCGTGTGCCTTACCAATCCATGCAACGACCAATTGGTGAAGGATGAGAGGGCACAAATCTTTTATAGCATTCGATCGCAGACCAAGCTCATTGGTATTTGAGCGAATTGTGAAAATCCCTCACAATGCGACTCCAACGACTCGAACCTATGATCGGGCTCTGATACCACGTGTCGGACCGTGTGCCTTACTGATCCATCCAACGATCAATTGGTGAAGGATGAGGGGGCACAAATCTTTTATAGCATTCGATCGCAGACCAAGCCCATTGATATTGGAGCGAATTGTGAAAATCCCTCACAAGTACTTTTAAAAAAAAATTCAACTTCAGCAAAATAACAATATTGATTATCTAACACACTATTAACCCACTACACTACTATGAATTTATCTTAACACACTCAACAACTGCAAGCAAAATCAAATAACACAGAGACTCCAAATACAACCACAGAACACAGATTCACATATTCAAATTTAATTCACAATCACAGATTCAAAAACATTATGGAGTGGAGAATAGAGAAAAATCATATGAAAATCAATGTTAGGCTTTGAAGTTGAAGGAGAGAAGAAACAATACTTGAAGCAGATGAGATTCGGGATGTAGGCTGAAGCATCTGGCATCGATGGCCAATGGCGGCAATGGAGTCACTTTCTTCCCTAGTCTCTCTCTCGGTCTCGCTCTCTCTTTCGAAGTCACTCTCTTGAAACGTGGGTTACAAAGTAAATTTTGAATTGGCTTTTAATATTTTGGGTTTGGGCAGTTGGGCGGTTAGGGAAGTGGGCTAAGGCTTTGGAAAAGGACCAATTCAATGAAAGTCTAAATATGTCTAAGACAATTTTTTTTTTTTTTTTTTTGGGGGTTGGGAGGGGCCCGGGTGCTCTTGGGCCCCCTCCTTTCAGTTGATATATTCTTTGAAGGTAAAAATAAAAATAAAGTTACCATAAATTTGTGTGTTTTGTTTATGTTGTTAGAGCATCCACAGCAGTGAAGTTAAAAATTTAGTTATTTAGCTCTACCAAAAGTTACTTTATCTATTTTACCTACACACATACTGCAGCAGTGGATCTATTTTAGCTTTCAACACAATAAAATAATATATCTACTTCAATAAAATAATCCATCTCACTACAATAAAATAATATAATCACTATATACAACCATCACAGCCACACACATAACCACCACCACCACCACCACCACCACAGCCCACAACAAAGAAAAAAAAAATCAACCAAGCCCACACCCACCAGACCCACCAGGCAACGCCCACACCCACCACCACAAAACCCACCCGAGCCACCACCACAAACAGACCGATCTACCCACAAACCCACCCACAGCCCAATCACCGGCTGATGAACCCAACCACCCACCAACGCCAATCTATCCACACAACCACAACCACCACCACACCACAGCCCACAGCAGAGGAAAAAAAAAAAAAAAAAAAACAACAACCAAGTAAGGGCGAAATGGGTTGGCGGCGGGGGTCTGCAGCATGTTGGTGGCGTGGGTTGGCAGCATGGGGGTGGGTTGGTAGCAGTGAAGCAGATCGGCGAAGCAAAGAGTAGATGAGGGAGAGAAAAAAAAATGAGAAGGAAAAAGGAAAAAAGAAGAAAAGTCGGAGAGAGAAGAAGAAAGAAAGAGAAAATATTTTTTAAATGAAAGAAGAGAGAGAAATTTAATAAAATAATTTTTTTTTTAGTTCTCATGTACAGTGCACATCTCTATCTATAGATGTGCACTGTAGCAATGAAGCTAAAAAAAATAGATTTAGCTCCACTGTTGGAGCATGATTTTGGTGTTTGAGGAGCTAAAATATAGCAATATACCAATATAACACCATTACAGTGAGTGCTCTTACTTGTTAGTTACTTCCCAACAAAAACTAAAGACTCCAAATCATATATGTTGGGCTATTAATGTGTGGGAACATAATTTGGAGGTGACTTCATGGAATTAATTTGATATGCACTTGTGTTTTTTCCGAAGATTTTGGGTTTTTTCGTTTTTGTTTTTTGGTTAGATTGGAGGTTTGCTGCTAGCTTTTGGGCTCCACAACCACCAAAAAAATATTTTTTAAAAACAATTCTAAAAATCAAGTTGAGTCCCTATGGGGTTGAAAGTCAAGATAGGGAATCAAGTTTTAAGACTTAGGTATTAGGTTCAGGACAATTCAACCTTAACTCATCTTGTGGCCATCCTTATTTTTGGGACAAGGTTTTTCTTCAAACTAGTTTGGAAAGAAATCTTCTAAACATATCTTATATCCAAAGAAATCTTTTAAACTTGTCTTATATCTTTTTATTGAATGTGAATTTTGAAAATATAACTGTTGGATTACATCCAATAAAAAGATACAAGAGGAGTTTGAATAGTTTTTCTCTAAATTAGTTTAGAGAAACATTTTTTCCTTATTTTTGTGTATATTTTTGGTTAGCCATGACAAAGGGACAAAACTGGAGGGGAAGGCACTACCATAGTCTTGTAATTCTAGCAAGATAGACAAACAAACACAAAAACAAACCATTCTTCAAATTCAATCAAAGCCCTCGCTTTTGCTCTTTATTACCTAAATGTCCATTTTGATTCAAAATGTTTTTTTTTTTTTTTTCTTTTTTTAATGAAACAAACACACACAAAAGAAAGAGGGAATGAGGTTTCAACACTAAGGCACATAAAAATTTAATTTAAAAGCTATGAAAACTTTTAAGGGAAGGTGTTTATTTTGTTATCCTGTGACTTCTATCACGTTGTATATAATTATGTCTACTTAATTTTAAGAGAAATACTATGTCCACAATATTTTCATAATAAATCTGAAGTGGTAGGTTGTTATTGGTGAGCAAACAAGTATTTTAAGTGGTGGGTTCAAACTAGAACCAATGATACTTACCACCTAAGATTTGTTGAGTATGCTATCAAATACTACTACTAATTTATCAATATTGTTTCTAAAAAATGACTTTCTTGTTTGGTTTCTTTGTGTAGTTTATAGTTGCTTTTTAAGTGTGATGAGTGCTTTTTCTCAACAAAAAAAAAAAAAAAAAAAGTGTGATGAGTGCTCATTTAATATCTAATTTTGGTTGGCAAAGTGGTAATCAACTATTTATGCATTCTTTTTCTTAATAGATTGTGATTTAAGTAGGTTTCTCAATGCCTCAATGGTATTAGGATGCTCTGTGGAGATGAAATTAATCCATTTTTTGTCCCAAGGCTATGTAATTATGCATATATAAACATATAATTTATAATCTACAATCTAATCTAATTTAATCTAATATTATTTATAGTTAAGCCTAACCTAGTTTTAGTATTGTGTTAGCTTCTTCTATGACATGTGATCAGATTGAGGATATGTCATTAAATGCGCACCACCTATTTCACTAATTTTATATACCTTATTTACGTTATTTTGTGTCTAAATTAAAAAATATAAGTAAGACCTTAGAGGCTCATTAAACAAATAATTGGGAAAAAAACACCTACCAAAATTATATAATATATTCCATCTATTTTTTCACCTTATTATGGTATTTTGTATCTAAGTTTAGATATTTTTTTGAGTAATAAGTTTTTTAGAAATCTATGTTGTTTAGAGATTTCCAAATGTGTCAAAATCAACAATAGGAGGTCAGTCAGAACAACGAATGCAGACAAATGCAAGAGCAGCGACAAATGGGCTAGAATCATAGCTAGAGAGAGGAGTTTTTGAAATAAGGGGAACTAAGGGAAGGAAAGAAATTATTTATAAAGCGAAGAAGCGCGAAACACGAAGCGACACTTCTGATTAGAAACGAGGCGCCACTTGTCACCTAGCATTGATTAAAAAGCTACCTACCCCATAAATGACACACTTCCCAATGAGGTAATTAATGACCACGAATACCTCTTCGTACTCCATGACCCGTCGGGGATGCTCAACGAACAATGGAGTAGGGGGCAACTAATAAGGATATTTTGGATTAGAGATGAAAATTCGTTTCCCTAGGACACCCGTCAGGAAAGCATACGTCATTCCTTTTATAAGTTGACGACATTGATCCATGAAAGAGTCACCGGTCTCCATAACAATTCATCTGGAGTCTCGCATTTTGCATCGATGGAGGCTTGTGGCCATACTAAGCAGTATTAAAGTGTATATGCTACTCAAAACACAAATTCAATTGCACACTTCGCTTAATACCTATAAATTATATTAATTGAGTTATTATTATTATTATACATTTATACTACTTGCTAGAATTTGTGTACTTTTTGGGTCATGTTTACGAAGGCAATAATCCCTTTGGACCCAACCCAGCTGGCCCATGAAGGACATCTTTTGCTGCCCTCTTAGTAATTAGCAGGCTATGACCTAAAAGAGTTTCTGAAATCCACCTCAGAAAATAATCCATTTCCATGCCCAATCTAGCTGCCATTCAAAGCCTAGTTTCTGCATTGGCCCATTAGTAATGTATTTCTATTCTCACCATCTTAAAATTTTAATTTCACTGCCTCATAATATATATAACTATAAGTGACTTTTTAGCTCTAATGGGGGTAATAGAATGTTAGAATCAGTGACCTCCTATTTATGAGGATGATCCTAGCCAATTATGCTATCCCTTTAGATAGCTCATGGTAATTATTGAATTTGTTGATGAAATCTTGATTCAATCATTTGGTACTCCATATTCTTTAGGGGATGACAAATTATTATTGTACCAAAGAATTTCATGCCTCTTACCTTTTCAAAAATTGTCGTACTAAAGAATTTCATGCCTTTTTACCTTTTCAAAAATCAATCTATCTACTAATAATTCAATCTATTTGTGGGTTTTACTGTTTTGGTTAATTCAATTAGTAGAATCTAGTCAAAAGCCTCGTAACTCAATAACTGGCACAAAAAAATATCTATAATTCAAATCTCTCCTCCCTCATTCTAACTATCAATTTATCCAAAATAAAAATTGGTAAAATCTATTGTGATCAAATAAATAACTTGAAATTAAATTACTTAAATTATGATATATAAAAATTTTCAATTAGTTGAATTAAATGGTTTCAACTTTAAAATTGAACTATATTTTCTCTCTTCCACTTGATCTCAATTCTCAAAGAATCATTCTCCACATGAAAATTTTCCTTCTTGTGATCTTCTTCTCTATCCTCGTGGTCTTCTATCTTTTAGGATCCCCACCCAAAAAAAAAAAAAAATCATTGCATCATCATTGACTCACATAACAGAAAATTTGTTCACATCTCGCAATTTGACCCACCATAGGCAATAATAATATACACTTCTTCATCAACCTGAAGAATGAATTGAATAATGTTTCTTTCTCAAAATAAAAATTTTAATAATGGCTCCAAACCAACAAGTGTGGGAAACGTATCACTGTTCTAAGGGGTGTGCATATCAATGGAATAGTAACATTCCAGTTGCCATCATCAAGAAAAATATGTTTAATATTTTGTTTCAATGATCTAAATTCAATTGAATTTACATCGGACAGTCTTGGGACCTTGGCAAGTCAATTTTAACTTATCCATGCGATTCACATTAATACTATAAAATTTCAATTAGAAGCATTACTTTAAAATAAATAAATAAAATTAAAATGGTGAAGACATTGGTTGTTACAATATAAACCAACCCGAATCTACCACCTCTCCCTAATCGATCCTCTCATATCTTGTAGTTGGTTACAACTCCCACCTTATTATATGACCCATAATTCTTAGACTAAGGTGTGCCATGACATCTGAGAGAATAAATTTATTAATTAATTTTCAATTAGTTAGAAATCACAAATATTATCCTTTATACACACATGCGCGCACGTACACACACATATATATCTCCCAGTATAACTATTTCCATTTGACTTCTACAACATGACACAGCCTAATATATATCTTTAAAAATAAAAAAGAGATTCAACCTTTTCGAAATGTGTATGGAAAAAAATTATATTTTATTTTCAACATATTTTATTTTTATTGTGACATTTATTTGGCGCATTCTTCCAAATGCTTAGGAAGGAGAACATGGTTTTACGTATTATTATTTTTCAGATTTCAGATTATCATATGGTTTTATTTGCCTATTCTTTGCTCCGTAAGACTTTTTGCCACCTCTCTTCAAAGTTCAAACTCAATTGTATTTTCTATTCTTCTTCCTTGGCCTTGCTTCATTAAAGGGAAACCAAACTCAATGATACTATCATCAATAATTTCTTTCCACTTTTAGTCAATCAGCAAAAAAGTATATGATAAGTTATCCAATTTTTGGCTCCGAAGAGTTTGAATTTAAGTATTTAACCATCTAATTGATGAGATTGCTTTTTAATTTTGTTCCCTGCAGTGCTCAACTTCCACACTATGATATATCTTAGTCCAAATCATTGACTTTAAGTGCACTAATGACTAATCCTATTGCAGCTCGTACGTCTGACTTGTATTCATCCTTACCTAATTTCCAAAGCATCATTAATCAAGATTGAGATAGTTTACAACCAAATGATAACAAAAGAGCTAAGTACCACCATAGTTACCCAATCCAGAATGCTTTTCAATAAATTTACAAAACCCAAAATAAGAAAAAGGTATACGATGAACTTTCTAGCTTTAGCTGTTTAGCATATATGAACTTCTCACTATTTTCAAATTTCAAGTCGCATAGCTAGTTTCAAAAAAAGAAAAACGAAAAAGTCGCATAGCTGAGTCGCTGACTCCATTATAAACTGAAAAAAATGTTGCTTCTTACCAATTTTATTATGGCTTACAAATTTCATGGTAATTATTAATGTAATTGGTACCTCATCAATAATATAATAATTACATTTTTTGGAAATAGATTTTTCCTTTATACTTAAAATTCAACGCACAAGTGATAAGATTTACGTAATTAGATATATATAGTATCTTTTGCTGTATCATTTTATTATTTTGTGCTTAAAAGTTAAACACGTCAATTTGTAAGATTTTACATAATAAAATTTGTATTAGTTGTAGCATCACTTTTTATAATTAAATTTAATTAACACTACAACCTCACTACAGCACCAAATTTCTAGTTGAAAAGTTCACCCCGCTGCTCACATAACACCGCACTTTGGTCTATCGCAACAAAAAAAAGACAACGACTGAATTTTTTAATGAAAAATTATGTGTTTTTAAACATTTTGTTAACACCAAGGATTTAAACTCTCTTGACATCGACTTTTTCACACAATTCGTGTGTTTTTGTATTTGTATAATTAATCCAATCGAGCCGTATATCGCCGTATAAAATGTTACGTGAGTAAAATGTGAAAAAGACCAAAAATATTTTTTTTTTCAAATGTCCAATAGGATTTATAACACTAGTCCAATACGACTAGCCTAACTCCAATATGAACACCTTTACTTTTTGCAATATAAGACTTTCCCACAAACCATTTGCAATATAGGACTTTCCCACAAACCATTTTTTGCCACGTGGTGTCTCCAGTCGTGGCCTCATGTTGGAACAAAGGAAGCAGGGCCCACAAATGCCAGGTCAGCTCTAAGTTTCTAGATAATAGTAGTAAAAAAAAAAAAAAGATCAACCCCACATACATGTTTAGCACCTAACTTTTCTCACCCAACCAATCAGAACACACCAAGTGGACCAGTGTTTCTTTGGCTACGCCGTCGGCAGTGGCGGCACTGTCTATTTCCTCTATTTTGGAGGGTATTACGTGGCAGATACTGACCTTGACACTGTGATTGAATCTCAGCCGTCCGATCATTTGGGTTGCCTAGAAGATTGAAATTCCTCAAAATAGATAAATGTGCCACGCGTAGTTGATTCATAATTTATATGGTTTCCTGAAAGGGCAATGGTCACTAGGCATAAGGTGTCCTTGTAGCTATTTTTTTAATAAAAGATTAGCCAAATCTCTTTGTTTTCTTCCCATAAGATAAACCTTCTCTCCTAGAACTACTGTACTCTTAACTTGTTTTTAATATAAAATAAAAAATAAATAAAAAATCCTTATAAGTACCAAGACCTCCCTAATTATATGTGGACCTTTCCCTAGGACTAATCACTAATCACTTAATCATTCTACAACAATTTGTTGTATTGCTATGGCCCTCATCCGTGTGATGATATATATATATATATATATATATATATATAAAGAGTGAGTTTTAATAAAGTTAATTGATAAAATTTTTGAAAAATAGTTCATAATACTTTTGCAACAAATGGTAGGTAGTAAATTGTTATTGACTATCATGAGTGAACAAAAAAGTAATTTAAGTAGTAGATTTAAATTAGAACCAATAATGACTTACCATTTAGAATTTATTGTGTCCTATTAAAAAAAAAAATCTAAAATTTATTTTAAAAATGTCGCAAATATAGCACTTCTCTAGATTTTTTTTCCCCTCAATAGAGATTTGGATTTGAATCTTATCTCATATATATATATATATATATATATATATCACTCTCTTGACCAAATGATGAAAAAGTGATAATCATGAAACAAACACATAAGTTTTAAATATCTATTATAAAAAAATAAAAATAAAATACACAAAGGGTGTGTTTTGTTTATAGATGCATTGAAAATAACTTGGAGGTGGGGGACCCGTAATTCCTAGGTCCTAACGGTTAGGTAGTCATGGCGTTAGCCACTAATGATAGGAAAGATATTTTCAAAGGATAATTACCTCATGGAATCAAAAAAAAAAGAAAAAAAGAAAAACACATAAAACAACATTAATATATTTGCATAATTAGCATATAAAGTCTTTTCAACAAAATTTTCTTAGCAATATGGATTATAGTGTGTTTTAGATAAAGAAGTAAATTACACACCACAAAAGAGCAAATTACGTGTATATATAATATATATAGTATATACATGTCTGAATTACGTGTATATTCACGTCTTTGTGATATACGAATCAATTAGTTTTATCCTAAAATTGCTAGAGTTTCAAGGGTACTCATTTGCATGACCAATGTACATAGGGTGAGTTTTCAAATTGTCTATTTCTTATAAGTTATAAAGGCTTGTTGACAAAATTTTATTGTTGGCGGAGTTAAATCGTTTGACAATTGCCTTTTGAGAGGAAAATGAGATTACGTAACGCTTTGATTAATATAGTGTATAGTTTTTGACTAATTTAAGTATAATTACTTATTATAGATTGAAATGTTCACTTTAGATTTTGATGCAATTATATAGTAATGATGATGTGCATTTTTTGCACTGTTAATCTAAATCACGAACACCTACAAAATAATTAAGGTAGAGTCGATCAGAAGGCAATGGTATGGTGTTGGCCTTAGGCTCTATGATTTTTAGTCAGATCGATGTTTTTAGCTTCTTATAAAGTCTGAAGAACTCTCTTTTATTAAGGATAAAGAAGACCTCAATTTAGATCTCTACTAATTAAGAATCTTCTCTCAATCAAGGGCCAAAATGGGGATATACCCCTTTCGCCCAAAAGTTTTATTAAAATGCCCCATTTCTGAAACTATCTAGCGATATTTATATATATATATGTGGGAGGGTTTCGTGTCTTAGCCCCCAATTAGCAGGTATTGTCCTATTTGGATTTTTCCTCAAGGATTTGCTCAATCCCACATCGGGGAGAGACGCCTCTCATATGTGCCTTATAAGCTTGAGCCCAAGACACATGTGTAGTAGCTACACATGTGTCTTGGGCATTAGCAGGTATTGTCCTCTTTGAATTTTTTCCTCAAGGATTTGTTCAATCCCACATCAGGGAGAAACGCCTCTCATATGTGCCTTATAAGCTTGAGCCTAAGACACATGTGTAGTAGCTACACATGTGTCTTGGGCATTAGCAGGTATTGTCCTCTTTGAATTTTTTCCTCAAGGATTTGTTCAATCCCACATCAAGGAGAAACGCCTCTCATATGTGCCTTATAAGCTTGAGCCTAAGACACATGTGTAGTAGCTACACATGTATCTTGGGCTCAAGCTTATAAGACACATGTGGGGCTCAAGTTTATAAGGCGCGTGTGGAAGGCGTCTCTCCTCGATGTGGGATTAAGCAAATCCTTGAGGAAAAAATCCAAAGAGGACAATACCTGCTAACCACATGTGGGAGGCGTCTCTCCCTGATGTGGGATTGAGCAAATCCCCACATTAAAAGGGTATTGTCCGAGGAGAACAAGTAAGCACACTAGAGCATGGCGGTAAAGCAATTTCAGACTCACAGCTACTATCTACCCACTCTCTACAAATTTATTGTATTGGGCTTATTGGGCTTGAGTTCACTTATCCCTTAGGAACAGTGCTTAAACCCAGTCCCTACAATATATATTTGTGGAACTCGAGTTCCATTCAAGGAATTTTCAAGGAACTCAAGTTCCTTATTGAAACTCGATTTTAAACAAATCGAATTTCAAAACAGAGGCATATCACTAAATAGTTTCAAAAAATGAGACATTTTGCTGAAACTTTTGGACGAAAGGGGTATATCCCCATTTTGGCCCCACAATCGAGGCTCTTGCTTATAGATGAAGTGTTTTTATTTTTTGGGAGTGACTTGAATGTAACAGATTATTTGGGGATTAAATTCCTTATTTCCTTTTGAGTCTCAGATTGATCAAGCTTTGTAATTGACTAATTTTAGGAATAACACCTATAATACTACAATGCAATTTTTAGAGAGAGAGATTACTCTGTGTTTTTTTTTTGGAATGTAATATTTTTGCCTAATTTAATTGTTAGTGTGCTTCCTTATAATTGATTGAGAGGTCCACTAGAATTTTGATGCATAACTTTTATTTTTTGATGCCTAACTTCCTCTCTTTTTTTTCTTTCTTTTTTTTCTTTTTCTTTTTCTTTTCTTTTTTTTTTTTGTTTTTTTTTTTTGTTTTTTTTTTTGGAGAAGGAGATGTGTACGTAAATGAAAATCAATTACCAACTCCAAATGGATAGAGAGTTAATATGAGATTGCTTAATACAATAATTTGTAGAGAATGAGTTTCCGATGTCAACCTTTGTATGCTTTAATGGTTTAATTTATAGTTAATGAAAAAACAACAAGTTATTTACAAGAAAGAAGAAGATTCAATATTAACTCGTCCTCAGGTTGGTTCGGGGATCTCTATTTCATACAAAGTTCAAGTCTCAGTTTATAGAGTATAGATACACAGGGTATATTTCTCTTTCAAAATTTTTTTTTTTGTGTGTTCCCGTTTTGGAGGACTTCCCTTTCTTTATATAGTTATATGAATTACATCCTAGCGCTCTACGTATACAATCACTGATATTTCTTTGGATACTTGTCCCATCAGGGTTTCGCTAGAGATGGTAGAATATGCTGCAAGCTATGAGGGTACTATTCAAAGGTTATTTTGCTATAAATGCAGCCAGTTGAGTTGGTGCAATGCATTGAATGCAGAGGTAATGGATACTTTATTTCCCTTTTTTTGTTGCACATCTCTACCTCCTTTCTCAGTATTTTGTCTTTTGGTCCAAGTGGCTTGCTTAAAGCCTTCCAAGGAACACTCACTCTTCAGGCTCCTCGGACGATCGGCTTCTTTGGCTTCTTTGGCTTCACCTTTCGGGCTCTCATCTATGTATTGGATCAAAACTGATGAGAGAGTTGGTCTTTCCATCTCCTCAAGTTGGGCCCACGGGGCACTATTCTATGTTCAAATTTTACCCCTCCCACAAGATGCATAACTTACTTTAATACGATAATAACATTGAAATACTATAGTTGACCTCGACAGCCACATAGAATAACGCAATTAAAGGCATGGCTTTATGTTGTCACTCTATTGCAAATGATATCTGGAATTGATATTTCATATTTGATACAGATTTATAGGCTTGGTCTCCGTAAATAGCAAATATGGCCGGTGCTTCTTTTAGACAAGCCTATATTATTTCTTAGCTAGATGACGCATCCCAATTCCCAAGACTTATTATATTTGTTATGTTTAAAGAATTGTGTTAGATTATTATTATTATTAATGTGGCATACATTTGTTAATTACTGTATTAACTTTCTCTAAACCAAGTTGAAAAAAAAATTGTCCATCTTACATAACAGCTTAGAAGATCATTTACATGTATTCTAATCATAAAACTAATAAAATCATCTAAATAAGTCATATAACTATAAAATACATGTGAATGACCATTTGAGTCATCACGTAGTAAATTGGAAAAGCGAGAATAAAAATGTTAAAAAGAAATAAAGAGAAAATGAAATAGACATAAAGATTACAAAAGAATAACGCGGTTTGGTTTAATTGGTCTTACATCAACATTATGAAGTCCTAAATTGCTTTATTTTATCATTCGTACCAATTAAATAATATATACAATAGGA
The DNA here is from genome assembly GCA_032727855.1 of Quercus ilex subsp. ballota. Classification (NCBI taxonomy): domain Eukaryota; kingdom Viridiplantae; phylum Streptophyta; class Magnoliopsida; order Fagales; family Fagaceae; genus Quercus; species Quercus ilex. Next base: position 85,087,276 of record CM064909.1, read on the forward strand.
CAAATATTATCCCTGAAAACACTCTGATAATACAAAGTCCTAATTGCCCATGTATTATGTTTATACAAAATAATTATAACAGTACATACGGTATTCCTGTAATTTCTAACAAGTTCAATGGTACCTATAACCTTGGCAAAAAGTGAAGTGATACCTTTGTTTGTATTGTCAAGAATATTGCCAGTGCTTCTTTTAGTTTTGGACAAGTCTCTGTATCATTCTTAGCTAGATAATGTACCCCAAGACTTATTATTTCTGCTTTGATTAAAGAACTGTCTTTGAATTTTAAATTTGTTTTTTATTAATTTAGCTGCATTTGTTGATGACTATATTAGCTTTCTCCAAACCCAACTTGAAGAAATTTTGTCCACCTTATGTGATGGTCGATAAGACTATTAAATGTATTTTAATTAAAAAACTCATAAAGTCATCTAAACAAGTCACATGACTATTCTTAAAAAAAAAAAAAAAAAAAAGGTCACATGACTATTAAATAGTCGTAAACGATTATTTAAACCATCAAGTAGTAGGTTGGAAAAGCTTTCTAGAGTTTAGAAAAAAAAAATTATCATTAATTCCTTTAAAATATAAAAATGTTTATAAGAAATGAAGATAAGATGAGATAGTACATAAAGATTACAGAGGAATAGCGTGGTTTGGTTTAGGTAGTCTTTGTCAACATTATGAAGCCTTAAATTACTATATTTTGTGGGTTCCAGTTAACTCAACTGGTAAAATCTCTAATTGTTGAATAAGAGATTTATAGTTCAATCTCTGTCTATACCAAAAATCGATTAGTGTCTTGATTTGATGATAATGAGTTATCATTAAAAGCAGATGTCATAGATTAAAACTCTTTCAAAAAATTACAATACTTTATCATTCATACCAATCAAAGAATATATACAATAGGACAAATATGAATAAAATTATTTATTTCACTTTTATGGTCTACTTTATATTCTACCAATAAGAACTTGTCACGTCTTCTTTTTATTTTCTTATACACATGGAAAGTTTAAAATGAAAAAAAAATACACATGGAAAGTTATAATTTGTAGAGTATCAAGCATAATACGAAGTGGGATAGAAGATTTCTATTCCATAAATATGCTCCCTGAAAACACTTTAATGTATGATCTTATAAAGTTATAATCGTCCATGATATTGTGTTTATACGGAATCATTTATGGTATTCCTATAATATTTTAACTAGTTTAATTGTAGCTATAACTTTGGTAAAAAGAAAAGCAATACCTTTGTTTGTTGAGACACAAAAATTGAAAGAAAGCCACTACTTCCCTGTTTTATATAAAACAGATTGACTCATTTATGAAAGCAGGAGATCAATGTATCATGTATGTCTAACTCAAGATCTTCCTCTCTTTTTTTTTCCCCCAGAAAATTGTGGCTAGAACTCATCACTCACCTGGACATGTCTCTCTGTAGCAACCCTGGAGTAGTATATGCAACACAAACCAGAATAAAAATTTCAATCTGTTTGGTTCGTTTTAGTTAGAGGCTTAGCTTAGAGCTAGTGTTTGCCACTGCCACAGAAACCCAAGGCCTAATTCCTTGATGCCTCATCACTGTCAATATAAGCCGACACATTATCCTAATATCTGTTCCCTTATGGTGGCATTGCCGCGAAGGCTTTTGCATCCTATGAAACTTACAATGACAATTGCACATTAGGAATGTCATGCTCATGCTTTGTCTCTTTACCTAACAAAATCCTTTCCCCTTGAAAACTAAATATTCAGTCAATTGTGAGAGAAACAACTAATGTATTGAGTGGTTGACATGATGGGAGCGGGGGCAATTTGGTCAATAGGACTTGATCTTGATTCTTGATTCTTGATTTTCTTTTTGACGATTTTTGATAGATGGGATGTGGGTCTTTTTTTTTTTTTTGATCTTCTTCACGTTCATACAGTTAGAAATTAGAAGGTTTCTCTTTTGGCATCAAATCAAACAATAAATCTATCAATACAAATTTTTTCACAACCTTCTTCAATAGTACTAATAAAAGTGAGGCGAGTGGTGAGTTCTTATAAAAATAACGTTAGTATAATCACACTTTGTTATTATAACAGTTATAAACAAGATTGTATAGTAAAAAAATTACGTTCCTAACATTGCTCCAAAGTAAATAAACTTGACCAGGTTTCACCTGCCCAGCACAATTACTATATTGTACAGTGGATAACATTGATTAACCAATTACATAAGGGTGAAGTCCCTCTAATTATGCTAAACTGATAGCCATAATTACAGCTAGAGATAATTAGTTGAACTGAAATTGATTACGAGAGCAGTTGTTATCATATTTACATGCAAGTTATGGAGGTGAATTGCTCCTGGTCAAGTATATGATGGAAATTATTACAGAAAAGTTAAAACAGGGAGCTGAAAGCTTGAAACTACCCACCAAAGTTTCCTTACAAACTACGCTTCTTTCTCTCCAAAAACCAGTATATAGATTATAGAGGGTTTGGCAGCACAGAACACATTTCTTTATTTTTCATAAAAACTTCTTCCAATCTCTGAGTTAGAGACTTTTGTAGGTCATATAACCTCTCCTCCTTCCTCTTCATCTCTGAACTTCCATTCATGTTCTATCTATATATTCTATAGTTTGCCTTATCTTCTCTAACAGTATATCTCTCTCTCTCTCTTTTAATTCTTGTTAGGTTGGTTTCCTCTGTTTTCCCCTGAATATTGAAAGTTAGAGACTTCTATTAGGATTCTGTTCAGGAATTATAGATTAATATCAGGCTTGGGTTTGTGAAATAGGTTGAATTTCTCCTGTTTTCTAAATTCTCTTTTGAGTTTTTTAGAGATTTGTTGGTTTGATTGCTGAGAACAGAGGGTTTTAGTGAGGATTTGGAGGAATGGAAAACGTTTCCCCTACTGCAAAAGAAGATGAACAAATAGAATTGCCACCGGGTTTTCGATTTCACCCGACTGATGAAGAGCTTATAACTCACTACCTATCTCCAAAGGTTCTTGACGCCAACTTCTCAACTGTAGCAATCGGTGAGGCTGATTTGAACAAGTGTGAACCTTGGGATTTGCCATGTGAGCCTCTTCTTAAATCCATATTCACTCTTTTTTTCTCTGTTACTCTTATCTATTTTTCTTGTTTTGTTCTAATTCATGTTTTGTTTGTGTCATGAAGGGAGAGCTAAAATGGGTGAGAAGGAATGGTATTTCTTCTGTGTTAGAGACAGAAAGTACCCAACTGGTTTGAGGACAAACAGGGCTACTGGTGCCGGGTATTGGAAAGCTACAGGCAAAGACAAGGAGATATACAAAGGGAAAACACTGGTTGGAATGAAGAAAACTCTTGTTTTCTACAAGGGGAGGGCTCCAAAAGGAGAAAAATCCAATTGGGTCATGCACGAATATAGATTAGAGGGCAAATATTCTGGATACAATCTCCCAAAAACGGCCAGGGTAAAAATCTTGCTCTGTTTTCCTCTGTTTTCTCTTCAAGGTTTTTGGTGTGTTATTGATGTAATTTTTTTGTGTGTTTCTCTTTCAGAATGAGTGGGTTATATGCAGAGTTTTTAACAAAATATCAGGTGGAAAGAAAACCCACATTTCAGGGTTAATGAAGCTAAGCCCCTATGCTAACGAATCGCGCCCTTCACTATTGCCTCCATTGATGGATTCTTCTCCATACAACAGTGAAACAAGAACAGGTGCTGGTGAGACATCTCACGTGACCTGCTTCTCCAGTCCAATGGAGAACCATAGGACAAAGGAACACACGGTTGATAACTTCAACACTAGTCTCTTAGCTGCTTCATCTTCCTCAAATCCTTCCTGTATTTCCTCTGCTCCAAACTCTGCCTACTACACAAACATGGGAAACTTGCAATACTCAGACACTGCTTTGATGCAAGACCAATTATTCAGGATGTTGTTTGAAAATCATGCTATAAACATGAAGCAGAATATGAAAGCAGAGTTCTCGCCCGAAACAGGCTTCAGTACCGATATGTCTTCGGTGGTATCCAATCATGACATGGCTATGAGATCATTTGAGGATCAAGACGATCCATCAACTTCTGGTGGACCAGTAGACATTGATTGTCTATGGAATTACTGAATTTAAGGTTGGAAGAAAGTTATGAAGAAAGAGAAGAGGAAATGGTTCAGGAAATTATTATTTGTTGTTACAAAATTTGTGGTGTGTCTGTGTATAGATTCTCTGCATATAAATTATTATTAGGTAGTAAAGGAAGTGCATGTATTGTAAGAAAATTAGACTCGTGCTTCCTTTTGGTTTTTGAAGCTTATCAGCGTTAAACTGATGACCTTATAATGGTGAAATTTGCTTGTGTACAGAAATTCATGACTTGAATACTTAATTGCATTTAGTAGTGTGTTGATATGCTTATTTTGCTATTTGGTTTTGTTTCCTTTTTACCCAATTATAGGTGATGTTAAAAGTCTCCAGAAGCTGGCAATAATGCATTTGTTCTGGGATTCTTAGTATCTCACTATCTATGTACAATTTGTGTGGTTCAATGTGACAGTACCTATCCTTTAAGCTCTAAATGTGACAATCCAATTGTTGCAATCTTATAACGGATGAAGAAGGTATCTAATGGAATGATTCCAAGAAACTATCCTCTCATAGTATGTGGGGTCTGTTGATGTATGGGTCCCACATGCCATAAGTGGGTTGCTTGCTTTATGTAAGTTCTATATAAGATAACCTTGCTTATGAATGTGGGTAATGGTGTGTTTTTACTCAATGCATCAAAATATTTTATGTTTCACCTGAATTTTCTAATTTCAAGTTGATGTTCAATTTGTTAGAGCTTAATTTTTTTTACTATGCCTTTTTTGATTTCTTATAGATTAGTTAGTAATAATGTTACATCGTGTGTCATATGATCTCTCTCTCTCATACTTCATACGTTAGGCCAACAACCGAGAGTTCATGGGTGAACGGGTGATTCAGAGTAAATGACAAAATGCCAAATACATGCCGTGTAAAACAAAGCACTGCATGATATCTAACGAGTGTTTCACCGTACAAATCCAGTTAGCACATTTTCTTTGTCTTCTTATTTTTCATTTGTAATATTTGGCTGATAATTTGATGATTCTTTTTTCTACTTGTCATATTTATAGCCTTTTCATTTCTCATTTTGAATTGAATTGAAACAGAAGGAATTTTCTTTTGCTAAACGAAATAGAAAGAATTTAGACTTTTAAACTATTACAACATTTATTCTCATTATAAAAGTTCATAACAATTAACAAATTGAGTGGTATAGTCCATTCTCCTTTATTAAGAAAATTATGGTTCAAATTTTCCTCCTTTAGTTTCTATAAGGGGAAAAAAAAATCTCTTTTTTTTATTATTGTAATTATTGAATTATATAAAAAAAAATTTATAAACGAAGTTTTTGGAATCATTTATAAACGCCCTTCAACCTTTAATTATTTTGCACAACCTGTTAAATCGAAAAACATTGGCATGGAGAAAATTTCAAAAGCTAATTACTATATGAGATTCTCTTTTTTCCAATCAAGTATAATCCGGCACATAAAGAGGTCTAAAAAGTCAAAAAAGTGGAGTTTTATATGATACCCTTGATGTCCTTAAGAATATAACCCACGTATTTTTTATTTATTTTAATTTTTTACAAGCATATTCACCTGAGTATTCTCACTAACTATTACGAGACAGTGCCTGATGTTTCTAATATATATTTATATTGTACATAATCAATAAGAGATCCCAAAGCTATAAAATAAATAATAAAGGGAAAGCTATTAACTTTGCATAATGTTATAGTGTGTATATAATATTAAAAGATGGTTTTCTCTATAGTCATCAGTCTATGCAATTAGATGTTTTTTTTAATAATAAAAAAAAGTCTATGCAATTATATAGAGCCCCACTTCAACCCTTTTATTGCACAAGTTAGAATACATCTAGCATTTTCTTTTATTTTTAAAGAAATAAAATGATAACTATTTTTTTTAAAAAGAAAAATATATTGACTGAAAAATTGATAAAAATATTTTGGTATCATACTGCCTGTACAGGTTTTTAAATAAATAAATAAATAAAATTTTCAATAAAATGTTCATGCAAAGACATGCCAATATATAGAGGATCAAATAAATTCATCCTGATCATTCTTGTCAGAATGAGTAGCACAAGAAAGAAGAAGAAAAATATGAGACAAAGACAAACTCATAGTATAATCATGGGATTAATTGGTGTGGATTATTATGGAATAGAAAGCCATTTTCTTTTGTAGACATATCTCTTTCTTTATTCCCTCCTACAGGCTCTAGCTATATCTTTATGATAAAGGTTCTTTCCCTTTCTGTGTTTTTTTGCTCTAACAAAATTCCACTCCTCAGCAATGCTTGGTGACGCTAGCAGGTACAAGAAATTTTCTTTTTTTGGCTAGTTAATTTCATAGTGAATTCTCATTTTCTTACACATGATCCAATATCCCATATGTGAAAGCCTTGCACGAAATTAATATGACCCCTACTATTACTTGAAAATAGAAGAATTTTATTGTTTTGTGCACATGAATTTTTACGGTTATTATTTGTCATCTTGTGCAAAAGAGGCAAAAGCGAGTATATATAAGTTTGGACCTGATCACTAGGTGTAGTTTTACGACCTTTGATTAAACAATGAGTTTTTTGTCCATTATTGCTTCCATAAGGTGATAAGTTACTGTTATCTTCGGCCATTATATAAGAAAATAGGAATTCTTGTTATCCTTATAGTGCTAGAAGTCTAGAACCTTTCTAGGTAGCATTTGGATTTGAATGTTTAAAATTGGGGGGTTTCAAAATAATTACTAGCATAATTGTTTGAATTTTTTTTCTTTAGATAATTACTATATAGTCCCATTTGGATTGGGCTTATTGCGCGTCTGCGTATTGAGTTTCACGTTTCCTCTTTTTTTTTTCTTTTTTTTTTTTTAACTGTAGTTGTTGACTTTTCTCTTGTGTACAATGCACATAAGTGGGTTCCATGCACTGTTCAAGAGACTCACAAACTTCATTTTTCAACAACTTTTTCATTAAAAATAAGTCCCACAACACTATTCACACATTTAAAAATTATTTTACTACAATGTTTTCAGTTTTCAGGAAAATTAGTTTATCCAAACGGACCCTATGTTGCTAACTCCGTTACTCGAACCGTTCTTTCCTATACCCTGGACACTTTATACATAAGGGGGTGCCAATTAGCTATAAGGCTAATAATTTGCTTGATATGAATCTACAGTTTGAGAGTATTTTAATTATTATATGTTTGATGTGTCTATAGTTGATTCGATGCATTTTTCAAGCTTCAAAGTAAAATTCAAATTCGTGGTTAAATAAATGTAGTTTGATATTGTCTCAATTACGATGACTTCTTGAGGTTCAATGGAAACGGTGCAAATAAAAATAGAATAAGAAAAGTATGTAAATTAAATCCTAAGTTATCACCTTAAAAAACAAATCCTAAGTTATCAAGCTAATTTCTAAGCGAAATCTAATGCTAATGAACTTTCAAGAACTAAGTTATTCATGATCATCCTATATTTAACATATCGAAACCTCAGTAGTCAAGCTAAGAATCAAATTACATTGAAGGTGTATAATTAACCGAACAGAGCCTAACTAAATATCAAACTGGATCAAAGGTAATGCATTATTGATCAAATTGAAATAAACTTATGTAAACTAAATTAAACTATATCAAACTGGATCAAAGGTAATGCATTATTGATCAAATTGAAATAAACTTATATAAACTAAATTAAACTAAGTTACAAGATCATGACAAAACACTTACAAGCATGAACATTTCACAAAACCCTATGAACTACAAGAAAATCTCCTAAGGAACTAAAATTACCATGATCTATGTGTAAAATAAGTTTTTTGGATGTGTGCAGTATCTTTATTTTGAGAATGAGCGCTCAATTTATACTTGAAGCTCGATGGCTTGCAATTTATTCCTTCCATGCATCCTTCCCTTGTTTTGCATGTATGACACTTGTTGTAGTGTTACATGTTGCGTTAATGACACTTGTCTTGCGAATTGCCATCTTTGCCCTCATGTTGTTCTGGAACTCTCACAAATCTACCTTAAGGTGGCACTTGTAGTGCCTTTAACATTTCATGAGATTTTAAAATTAATAATTTAATACCAATATTTAAAACCAGGGATAAATTTAAATTTTAAGGATTTTATTCTAATAAAAACATTGAAAATAATGTCAAGATCCTTGTAGTTCAACTAGTTGGTACCTTTTGGTATGTTTATAACATTTAGGGTTCCAATCCTTTCTCTTGTAATCATTGAATTATAAAAAATAAAAATAAAAAACACTTGCAATATTATAAACTTGAAATAATAACCTAAATATAATTGTTTTAAATATTCATATTAATAAACCTTTGTAGGGGCCTTTTTTGTTGTTATGTTGAGCTGGGCTGTCTCCTGCGGTAATAGACCTAAGTATTCTGAGTAAAGTAAGTTGAGACCAGTCCAACTGCAACTCAATTTGGGCCGACTTATGCGCAAACTTATGCCTCGTCTGCTAGGAGTGTGCTTATGGCAAGCAGTGCTGTTTCAGATGAGTCATGGTAGACAGATATAATAACAACAACAAAATATAGTACTCTGACTATTTAATAGAAAATGACCAAATAATCTCTATTCACGAAACATAATCATAGTAATAACAATAACTTTTACAAGAAAAGTAAAACAAGAGCAAATGGTAATATGGGTTAATCAAAAGAGACGGAAATCAAATCAAGTCTGGTCCGCAGGAGTAAAACCAAAGAGGGAAGAACGCCTTCTCTCAACACAGTTAATCTCTCAGGGAAAATCCTGCCGTGGAGATTAATGGCTTTGAGCGAAACGGACCTGAATGGTTAGTGCCTAAATGAATCTTCTTACTTTCGAACAGAAGGCAGGATTTTGAGAGGGAGAGAGGGAAAATCGACCTACTGGTGCATGCCTACCGCTTTTACTCTCTCTATTTTTTTCTTCCTTTCTTCTTTCTTAGTTTCTTTATCTTTTTCTTTCTTTTCTTCTTTCACTTGTTTTTCTATTCTTTTTATAATTCCTCCTAGAAGATCTTTTTTTTTTTTTTTTTGGGCACGGCAAAGGTCTCCTTATATAGTGTCTACCGTGACTAGATTTTACTATTTTAGCCTTTAACCACATTTGTTTGGTCTGGGTGTACTTGCCGACCACCACTGGTTTGTCTGTGTGCCACTCCCCACTTGCAGACAAAGAAAAGTTGTTTTATTTATTAGTCAACCGTGGCACCCTTTCCTGCCACGGTGTGGTTGCTCACTCTCTCTATCCCTCATGGCATGCACCTAGCGGTTCCCCCTCAACCTTGCTTCTTTTGGGTGGTCTGTCATCCCAACAGGACATACCACCCAAAAGAGCTTGTGAAGGAACTGCAGAATAGGTCTTTTTCCCTCTCCCCACCGCCAAACCATGCCCTCTTACCTCTGACCCATGACCCCACCATGTCCCATATTGGCTGGGTACAGGCTGGTGGTGCCTGGGCCTTGCGCATGCCTCCTTTTCATGTATGTCCAAAATCTGCCTGCTGCTCATGCTTTTGCCGCGGTCTGGAGGCTTGTTTGCATAGTTTGCCGCCCTTCTTCAATCTTTTATGTGGGTTGTTTTATGATTCCCCGCTCCTCTTAGGGACTGGGCTTTATTTGATACTGGGCTTTATATTTCTTTTAGCCTATTCCTTGATTGCCATCATGTCCTGCTATACTACTCTGTCATTCCTGCTATAATGACTTGATCCTACTAGGCCTCTCCAGGCCTCCCATTTATTCTTTCCCCAGTGGCTTAGCATAGCCATGGGTTTTCTTACTTATGAGCTCATGTGTCCCTTTTGTTTTCCCTTGGGCATCATCGGCTCATTTCCTAACTTTGTGTTCCCATGGGCATTTACTAACTTCATTGGACTTCTCCGGCCCAATTACCTCATACTCATCTTTGGGGCTTGTGGGCCTGCCATCAATCCCCTACTCTCTTTGCTTGCATTGCTTTGGGCCTGCCTCGACCTATTCTTACTTTTCTACATCATACACTGCCTATGGGTTTGCTATTTGCTATTTCTCTCGTTCCAGGCTCTTTTGAACCCATTTGCTTTCTCAAGGCCCATTTATTTATTTTATGGACCTGTGATCCATTATTCCTGTCGCTTGGACTTAATGGTTCTATCTTTTTGCCAACTCCTTTTCGGTCTGTGTTGCTAGGCTCCTTTCCTTCTTTATGACTTCTCAAAAATGGCCCTCAACATTTAGCCCCCTGAACATATGAAGCGTTCCTGCGGTTCATATGTGAATAAAAGACTTCCCTATCCTTTCTGTCTCTATTCCTTCTTTTCTTTCGCGAGCTTTTTTGAATAGTGGACCCTACCTCATTCATATATAAGTATATATATATATATATATATTTTCTTTTCCAACCGCGAATAGGGTTGTCTCTTCGAATTTCCCAAATTGGCAGTTATTCTGAAACATAGCCGCCATTTCATTAATTTCATTCTCTTCTTGATGGCTAAACCATCGCCTCCCTTCAAGCCGGTATTAATGACCCAATTATTTAAGAGAGAGTCTCTTTGCAATCCAAACACAAACTTTTTCTTTTCCAAAAAAAGAAAAACTCTATCTGTTTCCCTTCCTCCACCATTTTCTTCTTTTCAAACACTCATACCTACCTTACTTCGATCAAGCCTTTATACTATGGCGTCGGTGAAAAGCCAGGGCTCTTCCCGCCGTAAAGGGAAAGAAGCCATTTCCGATCCTCCCACCGCATAAGAGATAGGCGAGGAGGCCGCATACTCCGAGTCGGACCATTCCAACGAGGAAGAGGCGCAACACGACCCAAATAGAGAATGTGCCCCTCTAATTGAACCTTGGTGTGACGTCCATCCTCATTTTCCCAAGATTCCTGGTGATTACGCGCCGCCGCCTCCAGGCTGTGTATGGCTCGCTCTTTGTCGGCGAAACCCAATGTTTCTTGGGCCCCGTTGGCCTCTTTGATCCCCGATTTAGTCATTCGTCAAGGCCTTTCGCTCCCCGTGCCTATCCATTTTGAATTTGGGTCAGGTACTGCTTTAGGTTGGAGAGAATGGGTAGACAACAAGTTATCCGATACAAGGTTCATAGGTTTGTTACAACGGGCTGGTGTTCTGAAGGCCGTGGTCTTATCCCGATGCCTCTCCAACTTCCGAGACCTCTACAACCTTTGCCATTTGGTTCGTCGGTGGTGTACCACTACCCACACATTCTTCTTTTCTTGTGGCAAACTCACCATTACCCTTGAAGACATGGCTAATCAATTACTCTTACCAGTTCTCGGTGATGTTAATCCTGCCACTCTAGAACTTTCTTCGAAGGAAGAAGCCATTAAAGTTGAGTTGAAGAAAAGGATGACCGGAAACGCCAAGTTATCGTATTGGGTTAGTTCTTCCTCCAAATTTTCTGTAGTTTCACGCTGTACAGCTTTTGTTGCCTTTTGGCTTTGCAAGTTTGTTTTTGGGTCCCACCCCTATTATGCCATAAAACCTTTGTATTTCCATTTGGCCATCAAAATATCTGCTGGGGTGAGTCTGCCACTGGCTCCTATGTTCCTGGGCATTTGTATGTCCAACCAGACATTCTTCGTAGTGATGAGAGCCAAGCGAGCTCCTGCCACATAGTTACCTCCTCTGTTCGTAACATTATCCTACAGCAGTTGTTATTTGAGTGTTGTGCCCAATATTTGGCAAAGTGTAGACCTGTTCGCTTTGCTAAAGAGAAGTACCAATCATGTCTAAGGGTAATTACTGATTTCTGTGGCAGATTTGAGTCCGATATTCCACTGGCCTTCCGTTGGTCTGGTTTGAAGCCTATTGATTATTCCGTTGTTGAGTCTTTTGATGAGGGTGTTGGTTTTTCTTGGAGAGCTTACAAAATCTTGGGTATGGGTTATACATGTATAGATTCTGCCATGGGTTCGTTTGTTGATACTGTTGAAACTACTACTCCTTTAGCCGGTTTTGATGAGATAGGGATCACTTATTTGGCGGCCACCAATGCCGAATGGTTGCCTTATTTGGCCGATGAAGGTGTCAGGTTTGTCCATTATCCTGCCAACTGGATAAGACGACAGTTTGTGCTGGATCAGGACATTCTTGATGACCTTTCCTTTTTTATGGAGTCCGGATGGTTGCCTTATTTGGCCGATGAAGGTGTCAGGTTTGTCCATTATCCTGCCAACTGGATAAGACGACAGTTTGTGCTGGATCAGGACATTCTTGATGACCTTTCCTTTTTTATGGAGTCCCCTACTTCGGTTAGACCTTTTCTGCAGCATTGCACCTTTGATTTTTGGAGACAACGTTTTAGTGCAGTCACAGTTCCTGGCTCATTGAGGGAGGGCCTTTGCACCCCTGCCATGCATGGATACTGGCAGGCTGTAATGACCTCGTTTAAGCAAGAGTTGGCAGGTAGTCGCAGTTTCTCCCTTATTCCTCCTGAGGGGCTCAGTATGGTTGTCTCGCCTAATCCTCGATTGCTCCTGCCTTCCAAGTTCGTGTTGGCGTATGCCAAGAAATGGAACCGGTCCGCCATCTTTGAATGGGATGAGGAGAAGAGGGGATGGTATTGGCACACAGGTGATTATCCTCCAAGTTGGGAAAAGAAAGTTAAAGTGATGAATGTTCCTGCACCAGTCAAGAAAGGTCCTGCCAAACTTAAATCTGCCAGCAAGCCCAAGTTTGCCACTCCTCGGCCACCCATAGATGCTACTCCTGCCAGCAGAACACGAGGCAATAAGAGAAAGACAACTCCTCATTCTGCGTTTGCCGCTGAGCGGAGAGTACGTCACTTTTAATTTTGCTTTGTCCTTCAAATACATACATACATATATATATATATATATATTACTTTCCCTGTGGTTGAATCTGACATGCTTGCTGACTTCTTTCTTTGACTCCGTCTCTGGTCCTCCTTTTTGTAGTCTAAGCATAAGGAGAATACGTCTTTTACCCATCCTATACTGCTCGATGAACCTGAAATGGAGATACATCTCCTCTCTCTTCTTCTCTTCTTTTTTTTATTTTTATTTTATTTGCATGTATTCAGTCTGCCATACGCTTTTGGTTACCTCATTTACCCAAAAAAGTTTCTTTGATCTTCATATCTCCCTCTTTTTCGTCTTCTAGAATGAGCCTGACCCTCTTTCTATATACCGTCCTACTGTCGAAGAGCTTTCTACCTCCATGGGTACACCCATGGAGGGCTTTTTTTATGGGGCCGACACAGCGTTTGCAACACTTGCCCCTTCTGCAGCTATGCATGGAGTTCCTGTTGAGGCTCCCACCTCTCCCACTGGACCAATACCCATAGATAAGGGTACTCATACTGGGAAGGTTGGTAAGGCCACTGCCATTCCTGCCGAGACACCTGTTCCCCAAATGAAAACCATTCCTCCTACTGCTGTTTAAACCGAGGCTGCTCCTCCTGTCACACCCCTTGTTATCTCTACTAGTGATCCTTTCGCGGCTCTATCTCAAGCTGTGAAGGATAGTTCCTTCTTATTCATGACCCCTTCCTCTATTCCTAGCTCTGCTACACGTGGCCCGATGCAGACTTGTCTTCTGAGGGGTCTGAGGACATTCTTGAGGATCTTAAAGATGAGCCTGTCTTGAAGAAGAGGATTTCTGATTCTGACAAAGAGGAAGGTGCTGCCCTAGAGACCGAGTTCATGGGTATGTGTTTCTTTCCCCTTTTTTTATTTTATTTTTATTTTTTATATATCGTTAAGTTTCATTTTGCCTTATTCATATGCGTTTGTGTTACTCTTCTACCATAGTCCCCCTCTTTATTTGTATGCACATTTCTCTGTTTGCAAAGACCTTTGAGGGGCTAGGAGTTGCAGTAGACATAAGCATGTCCTCAGCCGCTCCTCCTGTCACATCCATAGCACCTGTTTCTACTATTCCCACAGTGCCTGTTTCTACCGTACCTTATGTTCCTGTTTCTGCCATTCCCACAGCCCCCATTCCCGCTGGCCTTGGTAAGTTTCCTTTCCCTTTGTCTCCTTCTTCACTTCTTCCTCGTGAATTTGTTCCTTTTTGGATCACGGCTTCTCACTTCACACTTCATGCTTTCTTGGTAGGTCCACTTCCCACTGCTCCTCTTATGGCTTTACGGAGTGGTACTGCCTCTGCCTACTTAGTAAAATACTCTGTAGCCACTAGTATCCATATGTACCTACGCGATGGTGGGTTAACTGGTCCCACTAAGTTAAGCCCCCAAGTGTGGAAAGGCCATGGGGTAACCATGCTATGTAATTTCTACGGATGAGTGTGAATCCAATTGGCTTGTACTTGGCAACTGTGGCACTTTTTCACAAATTCTGCCGTATCTCTTTTCATGGTAAGCCAGTAGTAGCTCATCAGTAGAAAGCATCTGTAAAGCTTTTTCTTCCCCTGGTGCTCCCCACATTCTCCTGAGTGTACTTCTTCTATCATTTCTCTTGCTTTTTCAAGGCCCAAACACCTCAAGGGGTCCCCGTCATACCCCTTTTTGAAAAGGACCATGTTATGCAAAAAGTAACATGTACCCAACCTCTTAAGCTTGTATCTTTCGCTTTGTTTTTACTGCAAGATGCCTTCTGTCAGGTACTGCATGAATAGGTTCCTCCAGTCTTCGCTGGTGAACACAGCGTAATTTTCCTCTTTGTTTGCCGCAAGTTGGCAGTTCCCACACTGGGTTTGGACTTGGTCTGCATCTTTACCCATGCTTGGCCAATAGAAACCTGCCCTTTGAAGTCTGCGATAAAGGCTAACTTCCCCGCAAAATCTACAAGTCTTGTCATGTACTTCTTTTAATTTTCTCTAGGCCTCGTCCTACCCCATGCATCTGGACAAGACACCACCTGGCATTCTGAGGTACAATTCTCCCCTCACCAGGATGTAGTCTTTTAGTACTTTTAGCTCTATGGCATCTCCTCCTTTCATCAAAGCTTCCCTTATAGGGCTCCGCCAATCTCCTTCGCACCATTCCTCTTGGAACCTTTCTTTCAACATCTCAATTATGGACTCTTTCCTCATGCTGACCTCTACTTTGGTGTTATCCCCTTCGAACATTATTTGTGAGCCTAGTGCGGCCAGTGCATCCGCAAACCAATTTTCTTTCATTGGAGCATACTCTATTATTTTTTGGGCCATTGCTCACTATGGGGCTAGGCTAGGTTCTTTTAGGGAGAAACTCCCCTTGGTCTGGCAAACCACTAAGTTCGAATCGCCCAATACCCTTAAATGCTTGACTCCCATTTCGAGAGCTGTGACCAGCCCAATTAGGTAAGCTTCATATTCTGCTGTGTTGTTTGAACAAGGAAATTCTAGTTTGAATGATAGCGCTATCGCCTCATTTTCTTTATGGTACAAAACTACTCCCACTCCTCTAGGCTGGGTGGTAAAAGACCCATCAAATTTCATTACCCATTGGTCTCTAACCTCTTTTGTCATGGCTACTTCCCCTGGAACTTCATCTTCCAGCGAGAATTCTTCCTCTCCTGGAAATTGTGCCAACAAATCTGCTATAGCCTAGCTTTTCACCACCCTAGGTGTCCCCGTCCTTAAGTCATATTGTGACAATTGTAACAACCACTGGGATATTATGCCAGAAAGGATTGGTTGTTGTAACAAAACTTTGATGGCACGAGACTTGGTCATCAGCCACACTTCGTAGGCCAAGAAATAATGGCGTAACCTCTGCGAGGCATACACAATAGCCAGACACGCCCTTTCTACCCTTGGATAACGAGTTTCTGCGTTTTTCAAAGCATGACTGATGTAGTACACTGGTTGCTCAATGCCAACTTTATCTTCTTGGGCAATTAATGCATCCATGGCATACGAGTTGGTGGCCAGGTAAAGTAGCAATGGTCTTTTGTGGATTGGGGCCTGCATTGTAGGAAGGTTTATCATGATCTGCTGTAGCCTCTTAAAGGCTGTCTGCTACACTTCCCCCCATTCAAAGTTCTATGCCCTCCTGTGCAATTTGGTGAAAGCAGAAGTAATTGATGCTAACCCAGGGATAAATCTCCAAATATATGAGACTTTTCCTAAGAAACTTTTTAGCTTTTTCACCGTGGCTGGAGGCCTCACAGTTGCTATAGCCGTGGCTTTGGCTGGGTCTACATCTATTCCCCTGCTATGAACCAGGAAACCCAAGAATTTCTCAGAGGACACTCCGAATGCGCATTTGAGAGGGTTCATTCTTAGTTTAAAGGCCCTGCATCTTTCGAATACCTTTTTCAACACATAGAAGTGCTCTTCTCTCCTTTTTGATTTAACCACTATGTCATCCACGTAGTCCTCTAGCTCCTGATGCATCATGTCGTGAAATATGGCCGTCATTGCTCGTTGGTAAGTCGCACCTGCATTCTTTAACCCGAATGGCATTACTGTATAGTAGAAATTGCCCATGGGTGTTCTGAAAGCAGTCTTCTCCGCATCTTTTGGTGCCATTCTGATCTGACTCCCGTTGAAACCATCCATGAATGAGAACATGGCACTTCCTACTGCAAAATTTATTAGTAAATCTATATTTGGCAATGGGAACTCATCCTTTAGACAGGATTTGTTGAGATTTCTAAAATCTACACAACATCTTATTTGGCCGTTCTTTTTCTTTACTAGCACTATGTTGGATAGCTAGCGAGGGTGTTAAATAGGCTTGATGAATCCTGCGGCTAGCAATTTCTGCACTTCTTTGACTATTTGCCCTTTTATTTCCGTGTGAAATATCCTGACAGGCTGGGCCACTGGCCTAGCCTCTGGGTCCACATTCAGCGTATGTGCAACTAGCCCTGGGTCTAACCCTGGCATTTTACTCTAGTCCAATGCAAAAACGTCTTTGAATTCTTTCAATAGCAGTACCAGTTCTGATTTTTCTTTTTCTATCAAACTTGCACTAACTAAGATGGGCCTTGGTCCTTGCGAAACAGACCTCAGGTCAACTTTCTCCATTTCTTCTTCTACCGTAACCCGTACCTCTTTTTCTGCCACAACTCCTTTGCTTTCCTCCTTATTATTTTCTTCCTCTGAACTTTCTTGAATCACGCAACACGCCAAATTCTCATGCTGCCATTCCTGGGTGGGACCCGTCTGTATTTCAATCGCGGGCCCCGCGCCCCTTCATAATTTGTACACAATCCTGCCATCAGAGTCTCAGACCCTAACGCATTGGGGCATGTCATATGATTCTGCAACGGGCGCTTCTTTTCTTTTCCTCTTTCATGCTAATAATTCCCTCAGATCAAGCTTCGGGTCATCTTAGATGTCTTGCCACTTAGGTATGAAGGTACCTCTTGGCTTTGATACTGAGTTTTCTCCAAATGGAGCCCATTGGTCGTAGAACATAGTTTCTACTAAATAGGCTTCTGCCTGCTCGAATGATGAAGGGTTTGCGGCTATGCGTATCATTTTGCCGTTCAACCTTCCCTTCACACACAAGTGGTAGGTGGATGGGACTAGTCGGTGTTTGTGCAACCATGGTCTCCCCAAAAGCACATGGTACGAGACTTCTATTTTTACCACGTGGAACCGAGCTAAAGAAGCTATGGGTCCTACCTTTAACCACAGCTAGATATGGCCTACGGTGTATTCGCCCCTTCCACCAAATCCTGTTACTTCCATTGAACATCCTTGAATTTTTCTTTCTAAGATTCCTGTGGCTTAAAGAGTGCTCAATGGAATGAGGTTTACGGAAGCACCTGTATCTACCAATGCCCTCTTTATGGAGATTTGATTTATGGATGCTGCCAGATAGAGGGGCCTCCTATAGTCTGGCTATCCTACCTTCATATCCTCATTACTAAAAGTGATTTCAGTAGACTCCTGCAACATGGCTCTGTCATTTGGGGTTTCCACTGATAAACATTCTACTCCTACCCCAGAGGCAATGCTCACTAGAGCCTCCGTGGCTACCTTCCTTTCCTTTGCCGTGAATCCCAGTTGGTTGAACAGATTTTTGAACTTGGAGCTTTGCTGTAAAGTGGTAATCACTGCAGCAGTTAGTGCTGGGTTCTCTTCTTCATCCTCCCCTAGATCCGCACAAATTATCATTGCTGCTACACCCTTTCCTTTGTGGTTTGGGAGTGGGTTTCTTTGAACCTCTTGTTGGGATAGCTCTAAAGTCCCTTCTTTGATCCTGCAGTGCACCAATTTGCAGAATGCCTAACACTCTGCGGTAGGATGTTGTATGTAGTTGTACAAATGACAAAAGCGTGGGTCCCTTCGCTCCTCTTTTGTGGGCTCTTTAGAAACTTAATTGGGTTTGAAAACTCCGTCTGCTATCCACTTGTTTAACAGCAAATCTAACTCTTTCGAAGTGCATGGTATTGTAGGGGAGCATCATATTCCATTTCGTCTGTCTTCCTTCTCCGCTTGCTAGTAGATACTGTCATAGCCTTTGAAGTGCTTCTCTTATCCGTGCTTGGTTTTACAGACTGGGTAGTTTTCCTAGCTTTTTGCAACAACTGTGCAAACTGGTAAATTTCTAAGTTTTCCAGGACTGCCCTGTACTCCCTTATCATGTTTGTCATACACATCTCTACCAATGTTCTTTCTTCACAATGACCATAGCAATCGAGTGCTATGTCCCTGAACCTTTTGATGTATTCCATCAAGTCTTCACCACTTCTTTGCTTGGTTGCTTGCAGAGTTACAAGTGTTACTGTTTCTTCTCCGTGGAAGTACTTAATGCAAAATACGTCAACCATGTCATCCCAGGTCAGGATGGATCCTGGCTTTAGGCTGATGTACCAGGTGTATGCCCGGTTACATAGTGACTTGGAGAATTCTCGAAGACACAAGTCTTCGTTTGCGACATAAGAGCCAAGAGTATCAATGAATTTACTCAGTGCTCAACAGCACTTCCCTTCCTGCCATCATACTATGCAAAGGCCCTTGACTCATACCTCTCGAGGTACAGTTTACTGAGTACCTTCAGTGGGTAAGGAGGCCTTCGTGAATAGAATCTCTCCCTGGGTGCTCTAACTCTTTCTTGTTCCAAGAGAGCCGCTATTTCGGCCATAGTAATGAAACGTTGTTCTGCATTCTGTGGGACACCTACTGCTGGTGTCTCCTCTTTGTCTGCCGCATGTTCTGGGTCATGCTGGCTTCCTTTCTTTTTCGTTTTGTTTGCTTTCAGTTGACAGATTTCTTCCATCATTTGTTGCTATGAGTATTGCAGAGACTGCAAGACTTTAATAAAGATGTTGCCATTATCAGTAGGAATTCTGGGTGGCGGTTGGGGTTCAGCCCCCATTCGATTAGTGCCTTCTGTCTGATTAGGCTGCTATTGGCAGGGCGTTGTTGGCCTAGACTCTGCTTGTGAGGGTACAACGCTCATATTTCGCGTCGTCCTGGACTTTGGACGCATTTGTTTCCGAGGGCTTTCGTCCCTATCTGCTTCTCAACCCCCTAATGGAGTCGACAATTTAATGTAGGGGCCTTTTTTGTTGTTATGTTGGGTTAGGCTGTCTCCTGCAGTAATAGGCCCAAGTATTCTAAGTAAGGGAAGTTGAGACTGGTCCAACTGCAACTCAATTTGGGCCGGCTTGTGCGCAAACTTATGTCTCGTCTGCCAGGAGTGTGCTTATAACAGGCAGAGCTGTTTCAGATGAGTCATAACAGACAGATATATTAATAACAACAAAATAGAGTACTTTGACTATTTAATAGAAAATGACCAAATAATCCATATTCATGAAACATAATCATAGTAATAACAGTAACTTTTATAAGAAAAGTAAAACAGGAGTAAATGGTAATATGGGTTAATCAAAAGAGACGGAAATCAAATCAAGTCTAGTCCACAGGAGCAAAACCAAAGAGGGAATAACGCTTCCTCTCAACACAATTAATCTCTCGGGGAAAATCTTGGCATGGAGATTAATGACTTTGAGGGAAACAAACCTGAATGGTTAGTGCCTAAAGGAATCCTCTTACTTTCGGATTGAGGGCAGGATTTCAAGAGGGAGAGAGGGAAAATCAACCTACTGGTACATGCCTACCGTTTTTACTCTCTCTGTTTTTTTCTTCCTTTCTTCTTTCTTAGTTTCTTTATCTTTTTCTTTCTTTTCTTTTTTCAATTGTTTTTCTATTCTTTTTATAATTCCTCCTAGACGATCTTGTTTTTTTTTTTAGCACAGCAAAGGTCTCTTTATATAGTGCTTGCCATAACTAGATTTTACTATTTTAACCCTTAACCACCTTTGTTTGGTCTGGGTGTACTTGCCGACCACCACTGGTTTGTCTGTGTGCCATTCCCCACTTCCAGACAAAGGAAGGCTGTTTTATTTATTAGTCTGTCATGGCACCCTTTCCTGCCATAGTGTGGTTGCTCTATCTCTCTATCCCTCATGGCATGCACCTAGTGGTTCCCCCTCAACCTTGCTTCTTTTGGGTAGTCTGTCATCCCAGCAGGACGTACCCCCCAAAAGAGCTTAGGTAGGAACCGCAGAATAGGTTTTTTCCCCTCTCCTCACCGCCAAACCATGCCCTCTTACTTCTGACCCATGACCCCACCATGTCCCATATTGGCTGGGTACAGGCTAGTGATGCCTGATCCTTGCATGTGCCTCCCTTTCATGTATGTCCAAAATCTGTCTGCTGCTCATGCGTGTGCCGCAGTCTAGAGGCTTGTTTGCACAGTCTGCCGCCCTTCTTCGACCTTTTATGTGGGTTGTTTTACAATTCCCCGCTCCCCTTAGGGGCTGTGTTTTATTTGATACTGGGCTTTATATTTCTTTCAGCCTATTCCTTGATTGCCATCATGTCCTACCATACTACTATGTCATTCCTGCTATAATGACTTGATCCTGCTGGGCCTCTCCAGGCCTGTCGTTTATTCTTTCCCCAGTAGCTTAGCATGGCCATGGGTTTTCTTACTTATAAGCTCCTGTGTCCCTTTTGTTTTCCCTTGAGCATCCTCGGCCTATTTGCTTGTTTTGGACTTCCTCGGCCCATTTCCTAACTTTGTGTTCCCATGGGTTTTTACTAACTTCATTGGGCTTCCCCGGCCCAATTACCTCATACTCATCTTTAGGGTTTGTGGGCCTGCCATCAATCCCCTACTCTCTTTGCTTGCATTGCTTTGAGCCTGCCACAGCCCATTCTTACTTTTCTACATCATACACTGCACATGGGTTTGCTATTTGCTATTTCTCTCTTTCCGGACTCTTTTGAGCCCATTTGCTTCCTCAAGGCCCATTTATTTATTTTATGAACCTATAATCCATTATTCCTGCCACTTGGACTTAATGGTTCTATCTTTTTGCCAACTCCTTTTCGGTCTGTGTTGCTGGGCTCCTTTCCTTCTTTATGACTTCTCAAAAATGGCCCTCAACAACCTTTAAGTCCATTTATGAATTTCTTTGAAAATTATGCATTTTTTCATACTTGCACTACAAAAATTCTAATTCAAATCCTAACGGTACAACTTGAAGATAGTATATCTACATTAATCTCCCTTCTGAAGATAGTATATCTACATTAATCTCCCTTCTCTACTTAAGAGGTGAATATATATACGGTACAGTGAATATCTGTATTTAGAAACACCCCCCCCCCCCCCCCCCCAAAAAAAAGAGGAAAAACAATTAAAAGAAGAAGCTTTTGATATTAAAATGTTATTTGGTAGTGAATTACACAACAATATCTGAGCTAGTTTTATCCACTTGAAAGTTGAAATATTTGAGCTTACCAAAGATAACATAGATAAAAAATTGATTTCATTTTAGGAGAACACCACGTGTTGATGACTATGTCCCCCCCATGTTTTAACAACTATACTTATTCAAATGATCTTAATAGTATTGTCCATGTAATACCCCAATTTTGATTTTATGATTATCACTGTACCTTGTCAATTTTAATATACAGTTGAGGTATTGTATATGTGTGCATAGTAAGATAGGAGTAGACAATTTTGTGGTGCTACAAATAGGTGAGAAAAATTAAAGTTTTAGTGCATACAATTTAGTGAGGCAATTAAAATAAATAAAAAGAAAAGAGAAAGATGTTCTATGGGCCTCTTGGAGACTAAAGAGATAAGCTTAAATGGATTTAAACTCCAGCCCACTACCCCACCAAGCCCACATTTCTGATGTGTTAAAATATAAGTTGGAGGAAAAGATAATTAGGGTTTGGGATAAGAAGGGTTTCAACACTAAGGAGGCTAGGGTTTCATCACGAAGGAGGCTAGAAGGTGTATTTTTCCTTGGAGTTAATTGAAGAGGCAACTAATTGTTCAGGTATGATTTTTCATCTGTTAGAATCAAAGAATTAAAAGAGTTAGTTATGTGCAGATTGTTAAAAAAAGGGGTATTTTCCTAGAATTGTTATTTACATTATTAAACCTTGGATTGCCCACTGCCCAGTACGTGGGTTCTTGAACAGATTTTTGGAATTTCAATTTCCTAATTCAAGAACACGGCTGTAAAACTTCAATTGTGGTTAACATAAATAGATATATTATAGGATGGCTTTAACGTTAGAATAGCTTTAAGCCTTTAAGGTTGTGCCGTAGGGATATATATATATATATATATATATAGACCAAGATTTGAGCCACGGGATATCAAGGATCTATGTTTATGGTATATGCCTTCCTTCGGATATGTACATATATATAAGTTATTTGGAGTCAATGATTTTGCCACCGTGTGTACCCATGAACATAGTCATGGTTCAAAATATTATTAATGAATATGGCCTTCATGTTTTCATCGGAGTTATATAATTAAATCCTAGGTTTCCCACTGTGTGCCTCTGAACAAGCCATGGATTTCAAATATCTATTCAGGTATATGGCTCTTACATTTTCATTGGGGTTTTATATTAAATCTTAGGTCAATGATATTTTGGCTACTGCCTTCCTCATGGCAATATGAGTTTCGATTAGTGCAAGGGATTATTATTAGTTAGAGAGACTTTAATTTAGTGTTAAAGTGTTATCAGTTCTGCAAAGTATTTTTCCTAGTGAATCAGATTGTACAATTCAATAAGTTTTATATTTTGTGGAGGATATTAAGTAATTTCTATGATTGAATATAGGTCTTATTTAAGAGTATTTTGAGGCTATTGGAGGTTGTTTCGGCTGGACTTTCAGAGTGATTCAAGTGCTGTAAGTAATTATGCATAATATGCACAAGTTTTGATCATTAGGTTCTTAGAAGTTAAAAGTTTTCAAAAGTTTTGTATTTCAAACTTATATTTTCGAAAGTTTATCGAAAGCATTATTTTTACATTATTGAAAGAGAAACTTCAACTTTTAGACAATGTTTTAAAGAGAAACTTCGAATTTTAAATAACGTTTTGAATGTCCAAACCTCATTTAAAAGATGATTTCTATACTAAACTATTTTTCGAAAATAATCGAGTTTCAAAGTAAGTTTTCTAAAAAGGTTCTTGTTCTTTAAATTTGTTAAAACCAAGTGATTTCAAAGTCATGTTCCTATTCTCCAAATGGTATTTAAAAAGTTTCTTTCAGCAAACCAAAATTTCAGATTTACTCAAGAATTGTAATATATTTATATAAACTTCTCAGTTTCTATTCGTTCTCCATGAGAGTCAAGCATCCTTTGATTTATGTTCAATTCGATACTGTGATATTCCCTATGCCTATATATTTGGAATAATTGTTAATATTAAGAAAATTATTCTATTTTGTATATATTTCATTTTGTGATATGTGACTCAGAATGAATGTTTTTAGAATTGATCAGATATATCAGATTTATGTGTAAATCCGCTCACAGGATTGTATGTGGGAATATGTGTTGATCCCTCACCAGCAGGGGTTAGATGTTGGTATCCGCTCACAGGATTGTATGTGAGAATATGTGATGTGTATATGTGACACTGTGCTCTGATCAATTTTATGTATGTGATTTCTAATGATTTTAAGATGTGATTACATATGTATTAAGTGATTCATTATATGTTTTGGAATAATTATTTTTGATATCATTAAATGAGTTTGTGAAAAAAACAAAAATACTCGTGCGTTGCTTGACTTTGTTCTGTTGTGTATTCTGTATAATTACTTACTAGATGTGGCTCACCCCATCAATTATTATTTTTCAGATTGAAGTGTAGTTGGGAACATAGGACCTTCTGATCGCTTTGTAAGGTGCAAGGTTGAGTGTGGAAGTTGTAGGCAAATTCTATATTACTTGAAGACTTATAGAATTTTAGTTATCCTTATTTTGTAATTCATGATTTATATTTTGGAGATTATTTCCAATTTGTGGAGTTTAGATTTTTGTAAGAGGTTATTTATTAAGAGCATTGTTTCTTTGGAGTTTTAAATTATTTTGGATTAATTTTACTTTTAGTTGTGCAAGATTAGCAAGTTAGTCATGCATCTAAATTCATGTTCCATGGATTTGGGTCGTGACAGTCCATCTATGAAAGCCTTGAATATGTTTTCGTCAATGTATAAATGAATTAAGGAGTTGTATTACTTGTCAAAGATATGTGCCCATTTTTTTCATTTAGGTGAAAGTCTAAAACCTATACTAAACCTACAATTGTGACCATTGTGTGAGATTTTATGGAAACAACTGTATACAACTTTACATTGCATGTTTATTTCGCCCTATTAATAAACTTAAGTCAAGAATTGGAAAACTATGTCCTTAGGTTTATCAGCTTGTCAAAAGTATTCAAGAGTTTTATAGTTCAACTAATATCTCTTAGCATTTGCAATGAAAACATCCACAATTTAAATTGTCATCCCCCATTATAAATATTAAATTATTAAATAAAAAATATTGCCAGAAGGCATTTTGCATGATAAACACCTGCAATTAAACAAGATTCTTAAAATAATAATAATAATAATGCGTCCAGTGAATCAAATCGAAGGTGTAACTTATTCAAGGTTTATGCCCAATTTTCTTACTTATTATTATTATTTTGATAATTTGCAATTCATTAAATAAAAGACGAGAAACAAAGGGGGGAAATCCTCCTTACAAGCTACTAAGAGCATCCACAGCAATGGAGCTAAATATTTAGCTATTTAGCTCCACTAAAAGTTACTTTATCTATTTTACATACACACATGCTGTTGCAGTAGATCTATTTTATCTTTCAACACAATAAAATAATATAAATATCATAATAAAATATTATAACCACTACAATAAAATAATATATCCCACTACCCAAAAAAACATCCACAGCACCAACCACAACCACCTCTACCATCAGCCACAGCCACAGCCATAGCCAGCCCCACCACCACCACCAGTCCACAGCAAGAAGAAGAAGAAGAAGAAAAAAATAAAAACCCAAATCTCCAATCTTTTTCCTCAGCCACAGCCACAACCACAACCACCACCACCACCACCACCAGTCCACAGCAAAAAAAAAAAAAAAAAAACTCAAATCTCCAATCTTTTCTCTCAGCCACAACCACAACCACCACCACCACCACCACCACCACCAGTCCACAGCAGGAGAGAAAAAAAAAAACCCACCACGAGCAAGCACTCCGATCATGTCAACGAGCTAGGTCGGCGATCCACGAGCAAGCACTTCGATCGGCGGCATAGGTCTGAGGCTGATCAGCGGCTTGGGAGACCGGAGTTAAGAGAGTGAGAGATCGGAGTGGGAGAGTGAGAGACCGGAGTGAGCTGATTGGCGGCTTGGGAGACCGAAGTTGAGAGAGTGAGAGACCGGAGTGAGAGAGTGAGCTTGAGAGAGATGTTCAGAGATGAGATGAGAGAGAGAGAGAGAGAGAGAGAGAGAGGCAGGTGTATTATTTTAATCACCGGTTGATTAAAATAATATATATATATATATATATATATATTAGCTCTAATGAACCGTACACATCTATTTTTAGATGTGTACTATGGCAGTGGAGCTAAAAAAAATAGATTTTGCTCCACTGCTAGAGCATTTTTTTTGTGATTGGGGAGCTAAAATATACCAATATACCTATATAGCACCACTACTGTGAGTGCTCTAACAAAGTAGGGAGAATATTTCTGAAATTAAAAAAAAAAAAAAAAAAAAAAAAAAAAAAAAAATGGGAATTAGAATTTAAAGCAAACTTTGCTGTTGTGTGGGTTGCAGATTTACAAAGCCTATTAACCCAAAGGAAAGAACGGGAAATGAAAACATCAACTAAAACACGAATATTATCTACTAAGGTGCAAATGGACCAATTCGGGGTGCACAGAGGGGAGAGGATCGCATCAAAACAAGACTTTGAATCCCCTTCGAAGATGACATGATGCCAACGTTCACACTTGTCAAGCTACACCGCCCAGAGGAGGGCCTCAGTCTTAGCTTGAAGAGGGGGTCGGGTTAGCAAGATTCTAGCCCAAACCTTTATGACAGTGCCAAGATGATCTCTAGCAACAACTGAGAAAGCTACTTTGCTTGTAGAATTTTTACTTAGGTATTAATTAAAGAATTTTTATTAATGCATGCCCACAATGGTGGTTAAATTTTTTCAAAAGAAAATGTGCACAAGCTAGGAGTTTATTTATGCAATTCAATGGACTCGTGCCTAATATTTCCCCACCTAGTAAAAGATAACATTTTAGGGTGCCAATCTGTCCAAGTCATTCAACATGATAAACCCTATCCAATCAAATTCCATAAATAAAACTGTTGCATAGTACTGGTGTCGATCTCAAATGATTCACAAAGCATTAATTCGTCAGAAAGGTTGTAAAGAAGTTTTGTCAATAAATGAATGAATTGGATTATTTATTTCAGGCTATTACACAAATTTTTTACATTGGAAGGATTGAATCCCAAAGAAATTTCTACAGTACGTTGAATGAGAATTTTTTTGGAAAATATTTTACACAACCCAGGAGATTATGTGATCGATTCAATCGACTTAGCGCAAAGATTGGGAGATTATGCCCACAAAGTAAAACATTTTAACGGTGGCAATCTCTCTCCAATTTATTTTTCTCTGATTTCTTTTTTCATTATATGGAAAAAAGATTGGGAGTCTATGCCTACCTAGGCAGCTCTGATTTCTTTTGTTATTATTTTTAATTTTTATAAACGGAATCCCTTCATTAACACAACAACTAAGGAACAACATGAAAGCAATCAGACTAATGATTGGTAGGTATAGACGGTCTAATTTCATTAAAGAAAACTTTATAAAGTGTGGATCATAATGAGTATGATAGCAATTTATCTTAAAAGATAATAATAATGACAAATTTGAAAAAAATTGTCCGTTGTATTTTGGAGGAAAATTCATCCAACTCATTGCATGACCATTTAAATAACTATTTGCATATGCATATAATTGCAAAATCTATGTAATCTCATATTACTTATTTGAATATCTTATATAATTACTAGATTTTATTACTAAAAATGGACAAAGAGGGAAGATCTGTGTTACTTATTTAAGTTTTCATAAATGGGATAGAATCGATAAGACTATACTAATCCCCACGAATAGTATTTGAGAATTGTTGAACAATCTTATATATAACCTATCCTATGAATTCAAGTCTAAGATTGGGAGATTATTTAGGCCCACCTAGTAAAACATTTTTCCTGGCAACCAATCTGGGAAAGCCATTTAACATGACTGACTGTTCCTATGTAAAATAATTCCATGAAATAAAGATGCATTCAAACATTGATGCGGTCAGTGTGGACACCAAACAATGAATCGATGATCCCCAATATTAATCCTATATATATATATATATATAGATTAAACTTCCCCACAAAGCTGTAATTAGCTTGGACCCCAAAACCAACGTAGACGGCAAGCAAAGTTAGGCAGGTCTTTCATTTGTGGGGTTTGTAGGTGTGGACTAAAGCCCTCAATGGTCGACACGTAACCTTTGGAGCTTGGCCCCACTTTCTGGAGATTCTTTTACACAGTCTACAAGACAAGATGCTCTAGTTTTTGCATGCATGGCGTCATCTCCTTCAGCCCACTTTCTGGGGATTCTTCTTTTACATGTTAGTCTAACTAGCTTTTAAAAGAAACCTATTAATTTAATGGATGTGGATCATTTCTTCTTCACTCTTGATGAGCTCTATTGTATAATCTTGCAATTCACAAACTAGGGCTAGCACCTTCCTAACAGTATATTCCTTTTTATGCTTTTAAATCCTACAATATTTTATTTTAAATTTTATATCGAACTAATTAAAATAGAAAGAATTTGAGGATTTAAATGATAAGACGTCTTCATGAGCCTCTTATCAGATAAAATTATAATATTGTCATGAAGTGGAATACAAATTGTAATTATTTATGGATATGTGAGAAAGAATTTTATAATTAATTAACCATATATGTAATTTACAAAGTTGATCATATCTTTAATTCCCAAGCATTATGGTTATGTGTACTAAGATATCTGCTTTCTACCAACTCCACAAAAGGGGCTGAAAAAGACCAATAATTAACGAGTTAATTATTCATCTTAAAAACTAGAAATTAAGCAGTCTTCTTTTCTTACTTGCCAGGTTGATATACATAGTGAAATATCACGCAAGTTTATGAGGCATCTAAAAGTATATGTTACAAAGGCAACAAATTGCATCCATAGACAAGACTTTGTCAAATAAATTTCCTTGGTATGAAACTCAAGACCGTCATTAATGCTGAATAGATTTGGATGAGTTAATTGGGTATGACATGCATGGGACAAGACTTCTTACCGTATGTTCCATGTAAAACTCCTTTAGTTTTCCACATGGACTTGAGTTTCCTCATATAGAAACAATCAGTGTATTCATTGTATCCTTTATAACCTTCGCTAGCTACTTTCGGCTTTGCTTGCAATGTCTATGCTATTTTTGCAAGGTAATACACTGAACCTTCAAAATTGTTGAACAACTTTATCAATCCATTAACACCAAAAAATGATGCTTCATGTACATGTGGATCAAAAATCAAAACGTGATGTCAAGAAAGTATGGGACTTTGTTCCATTATCATATAGATGATACAACCAGAACCTATAGTCATTTTGGTAGGATGGTTTAATTTAGCTTCATGGGCATACTTATAACACGTGTGATTTCATCATCAAATTTGTACCAATATAAGATAAGGTTCAAAGAAATCACATTGCTTGCACCGTCATTAATTCAGAAGGAAAAGTCTGCCAAATTTGGCTTTATCTAACAATTTCTGTTTGGAGAGGTTGAAATCAAATTTTATTGGAAACGATCACGATCGTACAAGTGTATGGATTTGATCAATATTTCCTCTCTCTCTCTCTCTCTCTCTCTCTCTCTCTCTCTCTCTCTCTCTCTCTCTCTCTCTCTCTCTCTCTCTCTCTCTCTGTGGGGAATAAAACAAGGGAATAAAACAAAAGAACAATGACATTGAATTGAACCTAACCTCAAAAGAAGGTGAGAGTATAATTACTATGAAAAAATTGTGGATACAACACAACTTTTATGCCACAATTTTTTGTCAAAATTTTGATGTGAGATTTTGTGAGTAATGAAAAAAAAGTTATGGGTCAATGCGAAAGTGATTAACAATTATTCACATTTTGTCACATCAGAAGGGTGGTAAAAGTCATGAAATAAAAATTGTGATCTTAGAAGAATTCAATTACAAAGTACTGCCTGATGATGACAATACATGGTAATTGGTGGACACAAATCATGCATCGGGGTACAATAATGAGGACTCTCTCTACTAAGGGTGGCTGGGGAGGAAGTGAAGAACAAACAAATACGTCCAGTGACGACTTTGTCACTGAATTATTATTGATGAAAACACCGCCATGACATAACTTATACCTAGTAACTTCAGAATGCAAAGTGAATGTGGTCTTATCTTGCTTTACTGCACGTGGCTTATTCTGTTGTTGGTCTCTATCCTTGTAAGGTTGCATACAAAAGATAAAACAACTGGACATGGTTTGGTCGATCGAGTACTGTCTAGACATAATAAAAATCTTGTCTCACGGTGCTGTTCCTCTGTATATAAAGAACAAAGAATCAGACAAAGGAATTCTTCAAATTAAATATACATCTATAAGCACATTAATTTTATTATCCTAACTTTTTTTCTTTTTTCTTTTTTTGAGTAGATTGTTATCCTAACTAAGATAAACACCACGTGAGAACAGTGGCCGCGCCACGTGAAAAAAAAAATTGTATAATAATATAAATTTTTATATTTATTTACCTTTAAAAAAAAATTTGGGACCACCTTCAATATTTTTTATGCCAATAAAATTAAATTTTGGTCTATAATTTGAGCAACTTAACAATATATTGGGGTCTTTCAAGCTAAAATGAAAAACTCAAAAAAAAAAAAAGAACTAAAATCTAAAAAAAAAAAATATATATATATATATATATATAATAAAACTACTACAGGTTAGGCAGTGGCTTGATTCCTTCGACTAAGCACAATGTCCAATGCAACACAATTTTCATCTTTTTATTATTTTTTATTACAGTATTATTTTTCCTAGACATTTATACTTACTTCTCATTTTTAATTATTTTTTCTTGTTTATTCTTAACCACACACGTCTTCTGTCTCCTCAATTTTTACACTTCATACTTTTAAATTTTATCACATCTTCATCTACACTTTTACATCTATATTTTGCCTTTCTCCTTGTTCGTAACTTTTGTGTCTTCTACCAATACCAATGCGGCAATGCCTCTTCTCAAGTTTTAAGTCTCAAATTTCTCAATACGATTTTTTTTTTAGCTGTACAGGTACCTTTGTTCGGCTTTTTTTTTTTTTTTCATTTTTTTTCCTTTTGAGGTTTTTTGGTTTACAGAATACAAATTTGTTTTGGTTATAAGAACAATTTTTTTTTTTTAAGCACAAACTTCATGCCGGCCGAATCTTGAATTTCGGCTTATATTTACCGAAACACTCGAAATTTTTTTCGAAGTGGAATAGGGTGGGTTACTATTCCGGTTTGTTTATCGGCATGGTATTTTCTGGCTGTTACGGCCGGAATGGAATGAAATTAATAACATTTAATCAAATCTAATTATTTAAAGGCTAAAAAGAAATAAGATTGTGTAATTTATGCTTCCTAAGGAACACCCTGAACAAAATTCTTGGAGTTACCACTGCGTGAAAAGTGGAGAAAAGAAACCGAAAGGAGTGAGAATTATCATGTATAAAATTGCAAATGGAAATTGGTGCGTTTATTTTGGTGATTTTTAATTATATATTTTCCCATTCTCACTACAAATTTTTTCTTGGTTGGGCCTCACTACGTACTAAAAGATTATTGAGCGCCCATATATTGTACAACGAGAGGAAAGTTTCTATCTTCCTTTAAAGCTTGATAATACATCCATAAAATAGCTGGACTTACTGGGCTTGAATATTCTTTTGTAGAATAAGCAAGTTGGGCTTGGCCAGAAGCATCTCTGTTTTTTTTGGGGTCCTGAATCAGGAAATGTATCTACAATTTTTTAGTTAAGCTATGGGCTTATGACTTTTATGAGTGACTCTATTGAACTGGGCCTATGTCTGACAATCAAGTTTAAAACTATACAGACAAGCCATCTCAAAAAAATGTTTAGTGGAAGCCCATCTGTAGACGATAGCCCAAGAAATAAAATTTGAGCCCAATTCATGATACCTTCGTTCTCTCTTATTTTCTTCTCTTCGTCTATCAAGCTATTCTATTCGAATACCTTTTTTTCTAACAAACCTTAACATTAATGATTAATCCCTAAACCTTCTTAGATCGGCCAGAACCTTAGCATTAACATTTGTAGTTTTGATCTCAAAGTATCCCTCACTAGTTGACATACTTGGAGTTCTTATATTGGGTCTCTTGTATAGTTAAGATCCATGTCTATATAGGATCACACTTGACATGCAATATTGAAAATAACTTCTTTTTTACACGGCTTTACACATATAATGGTGGAAAGATAAACTTAGAACTGATGATATTTTTCTGATAATTTTCTGTTGATGCATATGGTTTTGCACGGCCAATTCGAACCATGAACATCTTAAAAAGGAAAGAAGAGAATTGAAAAAATCACTTGGTAGAAAGCCTCTGATACTTAAATTAGCAAAGAATGGGGCTCATTTTGATATCAGACCTAGAAGTTTGTATTTTGTGCATATCTTTTGTGGACATAAAAAGTAGGTTCTATCATGAATTTAATTAGTTGGATTATATAAAAAGAAAAAGTATGAGTGAACAACATTATTGTACTCTCAAAATATTGTATAATTATCCTCTTTTGTGAGATGTAGAGCTCGAGCCTCTTTTTATTAAGGGTCCGAGGAGTTTTCCTTTCATTTGACCCCCCAATTAACTGATTAATTATCTTTCTTATAGGATAGAATTTGAATTTAGATGAGAGCATATTAATTACATCTGTTAATAGTTCCCTATAAGTTAATTAATTCTAGCCATATCAATATTAAACAAAGGTGGCTTCACGATCACATGATGACTTACATGGATATAGGTCAAAATGGGCATTTGCCTCTTTCTCACAAATTGTCCAACATTTTGCCCTCTTTCTCAAACTAATTAAGGAAATTCTCCTGTTTTGTAACTCGACATTACGATAATCGAGTTTTATGAGAACTCGATCATTTTTTAGTCAAGTTTGGACCAGGGTTTTCAAACCCGGACCGTTCATTGAACCGTAAAATGGAGAGGTTCAAGGTTTTTGAGGTCGAACCGGAGTCGAACCGTGATGACGTCATAATTAATTTAATAATTATTTAATAAATAAATAAATATTTTAAATTAGAAATAATAGAAAATTTGACTAAGATAAGAAAATACTTAGGTACCAAAAACGTAATTTTATAAAAATAAATTTTATATATATATATATATATATATTTATGAAACCTACGTCTAAATTAAGCCCATGCCTTAGGCACAAATTAAACCAAGCCCATTTGAACGGTCAACTATCCAATGAAATTTAAAAGTGGAAAACAAAAAAGATAAAGGACTTAAACAGAAGAAGCTAGAAGTCTACTCATTAAATAATAGGCTTAATACAAAACAAAGCCCAAGAATAAAGTGGTTGGTCAGTGAGTAGATGACAGCCAAGCATTATTACTTCACCATCTCCATCGTCTGCAAAGCAACTCCAGAGTTCTCACTTCTCAGTCCAGACACAGTAACTGAAACGGCAAAGAGGCAAAAAAACGCAGAAAAATTAGAGGGAAAGCGCGAGTGAGACAGAAAAGAAGAAGAAAGGTGATGCGATCTAAAAGTCTAACAGCATCACATGGCAGTTTGAAGCATCAACAATGGTGGTAAATTCCAAAAATAAAATTCAGATCTGAGCCGCAAGAACCGTCAACGGTTTTCAAACCCGGGAGGTTTGACCACGGTTTGCACGGTTCACTGCTTTTCTTGTATAGGCCGGTTCTTGAGAGTTAAAAACCCGTATTGATGAACGGTTTCCGGTTAATCCGGTCGGACCATACGGTTCGGTCCGGATTTCACAACCATGGTTTGGACGAGATTTTTGCCATGCTGGCGCTTTTTTTTTTTTTTTTTAATCCCTAAGTAACTTGATTTTATAATAATCGAGTTATATAACTGAAAAGAAAAATATCAAGTTATGCTCGTGTTATAGCTGTACTTCTCCTCCCATTCAGACTGTCTTGGTGTCAGAATTCCGTACATAACTTGATTACTGTAACATCGAGTTACATAACTGACTAGTAGAATATCGAGTTATAAACGAAAATCAAACTCTATAAAATCGAGTTATGCTCGTGTTATAACTTTACTTCTCCTCCCATTCAAACTACGTTTTTAGTTTGAACTGAATTCCACTGTTGCTCCACAGATCCACAGCTGCTTCCGGACTGAACTGAAATTTCTATCACCTTAGGTAAAAAACCCATACCTGAATTTTATGGCAATGGTATTTTTATTTGATATTGTACTGAATTTTTTTTTTTTTTGGTTGAATGACTGTTATTTGAGTACATTAATGTGATTTTGGTTGTTTGTTGTAGTAAATTTTAATCACAAGAGAATGAAAATCTTTACCATAGCAAGAAGTAATCAACTATATAACTTATTTTTCTTAGATTGTTATAAGATGGTTAGTGAAATGAAGGATAATACATAATTATAAGAATATGAAAAGTAGCATTTTTGGTCAAGTTGATAACTCTAGAAGGCTTTTATTAACAAATCAACAATGCAAAAGCAATAAAAGTGGTTACTATAGACGAAATTGTATACTGATTTCCCTATCTATTATTTGTTAATATGCGTCCATAGGTGGTGGGACTCACATATCATTAATGCATTCCATACTTTACTTGAACGTACATAACCATTATTGTCAAACAATGACAACAACACTATGTCTTACACTTAGTGTCTAGACATTAACAACAACGTCTAATTTTCATAGGTAGGAATTTTTGAAAATCATCATTGCTTGAATATGAGAAGTCTGAAATATCTTTATCATCGTCTAAATTAGTAATTTCATTAATAGACTTGATGGCTCGCTCTTGCGTCTTCCCTGATAAATGTTTCCTAGCCTTTTGGACTACATGAAAACAGTCTAGTCGCCTTTGCATTTGATTGTTCTCCCGTTCGAGACGAGCAAGTATGTTGGTAGGTTCATCTCTAAGTAACTTGGCTGACTGTGCCTTAGGAACTCGTAACCCATGCTATCGACATAATGTGCAAGTCTGCCGACCATGATGTGTCCAACACTTCCTAGACTCTCATACGTGTATATTGGAATATTAACAAAATCTCTTTTATTTCCAACCCATTTCCCTCCATAGTGGTCTATGTATGTCTGTAGTTGTTGGTCTGCTAGAACTTATGATGATGCATTTGTTGAAGTAGATCCAAACTTGTTTCACACCGTAGGTTTTGAGCTTGAGGCGTTGCGACTCATAGCTTAGTCAGTTGAAGACTGTAGTGGGATAGAAATAATCCATTTAGTATTATGGTGCATTTATAAGCTCATCTCATGGTCCAAATATCATAAAAATTTTATATATGAGTATCAGGGCTTATCATGTTAGTATATGTTGGAAAAACGGTACATGAACGGGAGCACTCATGCTCCTATTGTTACAGTGTATTTCCACATGTGTACAGTAGTATAAGTCAATTATATTTGCATAGTTGCAGTGTGCTTGCCCAAATCCTCATCTCTAATTCATGTAGTGCCA
Source organism: Quercus ilex subsp. ballota (assembly GCA_032727855.1). Classification (NCBI taxonomy): domain Eukaryota; kingdom Viridiplantae; phylum Streptophyta; class Magnoliopsida; order Fagales; family Fagaceae; genus Quercus; species Quercus ilex. The sequence goes on from CM064909.1 coordinate 85,122,535, forward strand.
TGCATTATGCATCATTATACGATTATTCTTTTGTTTATGTTACAGGACACATGATAGATCTAGCATGTAAAACTACATCAATTTAGAATTTTCTTAGTCATGTACCATATTATGTATCTATACATTATTTACTAACAGTTGATGCACATTGTTAACTCGATCTTTTGATGTTATTGTAGTCATCGTTAATGGGTGACCTTTATCGCTATAGGCCACACGATGTGTTCATCGCAATGGGTCGTTACTAGGTACTAAAAGATGAATTCAGCTATCCAATCAATCTTAACCAGCGAAATAGTGCACAGGTCCACAATACCATGAGGGTGGAGTGGGACTGGTTACTCTGTGAATAGGAGATATTTTATGATGAGATGGTTGGTTATAAGCTACCAGTGCCTCAACAACTCGCATTGCAGATGCCAAGAGACACTATAGACGAACTTCGTAGAGCATTGTGCCACATAAGAGAAGAAAATAATCAAATGAAGATACGTCTCAATCGATATTGGACCTAGGTGGAGATTCGAGAATCGGTGGAATGTAAGTTGTATGAACATGTACGATACATGCAATCACTTCTTGCAGCAGACATTTATCAGTCGGGCGTGGAGATGTCAGATGAAGAGTAATTGTGTTGTGGTCTACTCGCACTTTGATGTATAACTATTAATCTTAATTATGTTTTAGATGTATGTGTGTCGCTGTTGTTGTATTCATACTGTGTAAGGAACAATGTTTATGGTTAGGGGTTTATGTAAACTTTATCATCGTTTGCACAAATATGCACGTTTGATGCGTAATCTTGAATAACTATTTATAACAAAGAGGTAGGCAAACGATGTTACGAGCCATATGATAGACCTAGCATGTAAAACTACATCAATTTATAATTGTCTTAGTCATGTACCATGTTATGCAACTATACATTATTTACTAACAATTGATGCATATTGTTAACTTGATGTTTTGATGTTATAGTAGTCATCGTCAATGGGTGACCCTTATCGCTACAGGCCACATGATGTGTTCACCGTGATGGGTCGTTGCTGGGTACTAGAAGATGAATTTAGCTATCCAATTAATCTCAACCTGCGAAATAGTGCATAGGTCCATAATACCATGAGGGCGAAGTGGGACTGGTTACTCCATGAACAGGAGATGTTTTATGATGAGATGGTTGGTTATAAGTTGTCAATGCCTTGGTGACTCACATCGCAGATGTCAAGAGACACTGTAGATGAACTTCGTAGAGCATTGTGCCACATAAGAGAAGAAAATTATCAAATGAAGATACATCTCAAATCGATATCTGACCTAGGTGGAGATTCGAGAATCAGTGGAATGTAAGTTGTATGAGCATGCACGATACATGCAATCACTTCTTGCAGTAGACATTTATCAATCGGACGTGGAGATGTCAGATAAAGAGTAATCGTGTTGTGGTCCACTCGCACTTTGATGTATAACTATTATCCTTAATTATGTTTTAGATGTATGTGTGTCGCCGTTGTTGTATTCGTACTGTGCAGGGAACAGTGTTTATGGTTAGGGGTTTATGTAAACCTTACCATCGTTTGCACAAATACGCATATTTGATGCGTAATCTTGAATGACTACTTATAGCAAAGAGGTAAGCAAATTATTAGATGCATAACTCATACATAATACCTAAATTTTCCTACACACGATGTTGGTCAATATGCATGACCTGCATATCGACCAACTAACACATACATCATGCATATTGACCAACTAACACATACATGCATAACATATACAACGTACATATTCTTACACAGGATACCATCAATATGCATGACTTGTATATCGACCAATTGGCATTACCAACATTGATTACATAATTCTAGAGATAGTAGGCACCCCACATAGAACCTAGCTAGGCGATGTAGTACATAGATATTCATTCAGACAAGTAGTCCTCATAACTGAGGACACTATTACGTTCCGCTTGGGTGAGCTGTCTATTGGTTGCAACAACTTGCTCTTCTGCAAGCTGCAGCAGGTGATACCTGCACCTACGAAGGAACATTAAGTTGTTTTCCTTTCAGATTTTGGCAACGGCCCACCTACATTGCTCCATGTTTCCCCTTGACATTGTTAGCGAGACTAGGTCCACCAAAGAAGATCATTATGTAAAGAGTTGGACTCATTCATGCAGTACTCCCATTCTCACCGCAGTCCTGCATAATATTCCCTCTCATCGTTATCTTTTTCCCTCCTGTAGTTATCAAGAAAACGGGATAGGAGCCAATTGCGCATCGGCATTGCAAAAGGTGAAATTGACTGAGGTATATCTAGCTTGATTAGCAACTGTATGGTGTGGTGTGGTAGTATGGTGTAAGGATTGACTGATGTACATATAGACGGATTGCAAGGGCAACTATGTGGTGTGGTAGTGTCAACCATATGCAAGTTGTTCAGTTAATAGTAATTGGTACATGAGTCAGCTTGATCAATTGATATGACTAGACTGAGTGCAGCAGTTCATAATTGGTACAGGAGTAGGCTCAATTGCATAATAGTAATTGGTACATGTAAGTTGTTCACTTGATATGACTAGACTTGGTGCAGCAATTCCGAGTTGATGCAGTGAAGTGCAGCAAGTAACAGGAGTATACACGTGAGAAGAATAGTAAGGCCTGTGTTTCATCTGATTGGATAGGGCGAAACAGTGATGGAATGTCAAGATGTGCACACATAATTGAGAAAATGACTCGACTCAACCATAACGTTTGTTGACGTGTGTGCCAAAACCATAACATTTGTTGGCGTATGTGGTGTGTTTGATGTGGTTGACATGACTGGTCTTGGTGCAACAGCGGTAGGTTCATGCAGTGTAGTGTAAAAGTGTGCATAATGAGTCACATGAATGTATTTCTATCTCAGTGAGCATGGTGAAACTGTCAGAAGCTTTCACGTAGCAGTGGAAAAGTTGGCCGCATTAGTCATTTGAACTGAATTCACGTGATTCGGTTTGATATGACTGGAATCGGGGCAATAGTAACGGGTTGATGAGGGTATTGTGAGAAAGTTTGATAAGACTAGACTTGGCGCAAAAGAAGCTGGCGTATCCAGTTACTTTTTTTTTTTTTGGGAATGACTTGGCGCCTGTTGTAGTTATTATTACTATTAGCCGCGAACCCGCGCATTGTGCGTGATAATTATTTTTATAGTGGTTTTATTAAAATTTTTTTTACAATTTAAACTAATCTAATAATGAGTAATGTATTTTGTAATTATATTTTTATTTATTATAGGAACAATCATAAATGTAATATAGAAACAATCCAAAACACCAAAAAAAACTTAAACTTAAAAAAATTAATAAAACTTAACAATGATTAATTGAACCAATATTAGGATAAAATTTTGTTTTTGATCATCTATTAAGGTTATTTTCTTTGTAGAAATTATAATTTCGACCACCCAAAACATATTATCAAATAAACAATTATTAGCAAAATCTAAGAATTAAATTTCTATATATGCATTGTTTTAAAATAATAATAATTAAAATAAAATTGCAAAAGTTAAAATTTGTCACTTATCCAATTATTTTCGTTTGGCTAACCTTTGCTTTTCTTTAAATAAATGGCATTATAGAGTACTTTGTCCACCACAAAGGATTAGAAAATAAACAAAAATTAGTAAAGTCTCATAGTTTAACATCTAAATTAAGTACTATAAAAAATCATGCTATGTAATAGAATAAATAGCAAATTATCCAAATCATGCTATGTAATAAAATAATATTATATTTTTATATGCTATATTTAATTCTTTAGAATACAATTGGATAACATTTAACAATTAAAAAAAAAAAAAACAACAACAACAACAACAACAAAAACAATTTTAAAAAAAAAACTAAATCACACTAACCCAAAATAGAATTTTAAAGAATATAAAAAATTATCAACCTAAAGTAGAGATGCAAGAAAAATTTAAAAAAAAAATCCACAAAAAAATTTAGAGAGAGAGAGAGAGAGAGAGGGAACCTTTTTTTTTTTTGTGAGGGAAAACTGTGCATAGAATAGAAGAGATAGTGACAAATTTATAGTAAGAGAGTATGAATAAGAAGAGACAAAAATGAAGGAAGATGAAGGAAAAGAGGAAGAATGATATTAATGTAGAGGGTAGTGGGGAGATGAAAAGGTAAAGGAGGGAGAAAGATTAAAGAAGTAGTGGGGAGATGAAATGGTAAGGAAGAGAGAAAGGTTGGAGAAGTGTAATATTAAAAAAATAAATTTTAAAAACAATTATAGAAAAATTGGAAAAAAAAATCCTAAACCTTGAAAGGCTTCAACATATATATATATATATATATATATATATATATAAGCTAAAAATGCTTACACAAAACTTTAAAACTAAATTGAAAAGGTTTTGGGTTGGGCTTGATAGTGAAACTAAATAAATAAGAGAGGTGTGCTGGATTAATTATATAGATTTATTATAGGGTGATAGTGGAAGTAAATAAGTAAGTAGTAGGCTGTATTTATTATAGGGTGATAGTGGAAGTAAATAAATAAGTAGTGGACTGCATTTATAAGGCTGAAAATTGTAAAAACCATTTTAAAATTGTAGGACAAATTATATTATATAAAAAAAAAAAATGACGTGACAGCTGATGTGGCGCAACATGAGAGCAGTAGTATTAAACGCTACGTTTCAGCTTTATAGTAAGAGAGTGTGAATAAGAAGAGACAAAAATAAATGAAGATGAAGGAAAAGAGGAAAAATGATATTAATATAGAGGGTAGTGAGGAGATGAAAAGGTAAGGGAGGGAGAAAGATTGAAAAAGTAGTGGAGAGATGAAATAGTAAGGAAGAGAGAAAAGTTGGAGAAGTGTAATATTAAAAAAATAAATGTTAAAAACAATTATAAAAAAATTGGAAAAAAAAAATCCTAAAGCTTGAAAGGCTTCAACGTTTGTTTGTTTGTTTTTTTTTTTTTTTTTTTTTTTTTTTTTTTTTTAAACCTGAAAAGGCTCACACAAAACTTTAAAGCTAAACTGAAAAGGTTTTGGGTTGACCTTGAGAGTGGAACTAAATAAATAAGAGGTGAGCTGAATCAATTATATAGATTTATTATAGAGGGATAGTGGAAGTAAATAAGTAAGTAGTGGGATGGATTTATTATAGGGTAATAGTGGAAGATTTATTGTAGGGAGATAGTGGAAGTAAATAAATAAGTAGTGGGCTACATTTATAAGGCTGAAAATTGTAAAAACTATTTTAAAATTGTTGGACAAATTATATTATTAAAAAAAATGACGTGACAGCTGATGTGGTGCAACGTGAGAGCAGCAGCATTAAACGCTACGCTTCAGCTTTTAGTAATATATAGATTATAGTTATTATAACTAATACTGGTCGCTAAGATTAACATAATGGAAAAATGATAGTGAATAGAATTATAAGACTTCTATAAGATTAACATTCGTATACTCCATTCCAGTAGCACGAAATCAAAACAATCAATATTTGATAAATAATAAAAAAATAAAAAATAAAAAAACCGTTATTTTTTTTTCTCTGTTACGCAAAGCATGACCTGAACATATTTTCCTGTTATCTCATTATTTGTGTAAACTGACTGCACTACAAGGTTTCATCAATAAATTTCGTAATGAAAATATGATGCATGAGGTAATTGGATATAAACTATGTGTTTCAAAGTACATATAACATGTAAGCTTTATATGGTTTTTACCTTATGCCATGTGTGATTTCCTAGTGATCACCCATATTTGATTTCCATAGTCGTTGTAACAATGGTGTAAGATCCAGGTCAGGCCACACGATGTGTTCACCGCGATGGGCCACATGATAGATCTAGCATGTAAAACTACATCAATTTCGAATTGTCTTAGTCGTGTACCATGTTATGCAGCTATACATTATTTACTAACAATTGATGCACATTGTTAACTCGATATTTTGATGTTATTGTAGTCATCGTCAATGGGTGACCCTTATCGCTACAAGCCACTCGATGTGTTCACCGCGATGGGTCGTTGCTGGGTACTAGAAGATGAATTCAGCTATCCAATTAATCCCAACCTGCGAAATAATGCACAGGTCCACAATACCATGAGGGCAGAGTGGGAGTGGTTACTCTATAAGCAAGAGATGTTTTATGATGAGATGATCGGTTATAAGCTGCCAATGCCTCGGTGACTCGCATCGCAGATGTCAAGAGACACTATAGATGAACTTCGTAGAGCATTGTGCTGCATAAGAGAAGAAAATTATCAAATGAAGATACGTCTCAAATCAATATCGGACCTAGGTGGAGATTCAAGAATCAGTGGAATGTAAGTTGTATGAGCATGCACGATATATGCAATCAATCACTTCTTGTAGTAGACACTTATCAATCGGACGTGAAGATGTCAGATAAAGAGTAATCGTGTTGTGGTCCACTCGCACTTTGATGTATAATTATTATCCTTAATTATGTTTTAGATGTATGTGTGTCGTCGTTGTTGTATCTGTATTGTGTAGGGAACCGTGTTTATGGTTAGGGGTTTATGTAAACCTTATCATCGTTTGCACAAATATGCACGTCTGATGTGTAATCTTGAATGACTACTTATAGCAAAGAGGTAGGCAAATTATTAGATGCATAACCCATATATAATACCTAAATTTTCCTACACACGATGTTGGTTGATATGCATGACCTGCATATCGACCAACTAACACATACAACGTACATATTCTTACACAGGATACCATCAATATGCATGACTTGCATATCGACCAACTAGCATTACCAACATTGATTACATAATTCTAGAGATAGTAGGCACCCCACATAGAACCTAGCTAGGCGATGTAGTACATAGATATTCATTCAGACAGGTAGTCCTCGTAACTGAGGACACTATTACGTTTCGCTTGGGTGAGCTGTCTGTTGATTGCAGCAGCCTGCTTTTCTGTAAGCTGCAGCAGGTGATACCTGCACCTATGAAGGAACATTAGGTTGTTTTCCTTTTAGATTTTGGCAACGGCCCACCTACATTGCTCCATGTTTCCCCTTGGCATTGTTAGCGAGACTAGGCCAACCAAAGGAGATCATTATGTAGAGAGTTGGACTTCGTTCATGCGGTACTCCCATTCTCGCCGCAGTCCTGCATAATATTCCTTCTCATCGTTATTTTTTTCCCTCCTGTAGTCATTAGGAAAATGGGGTAGGAGCCAGTTAGACATTGGCATTGCAAAAGGTAAAATTGACTAAGGTATATCTAGCTTGATTAGCAATTGCATGGTGTGGTGTGGTAGTATGGTGTAAGGATTGACTGAAGTACATATAGACAGATTGCATGGGTAACTGTATGGTATGGTAGTGTCGACCATGTGCAAGTTGTTCAGTTAATAGTAATTGGTATATGAGTCAACTTAATCGATTGATATGACTAGACTGGGTGCAACAGTTCATAATTGGTACAGGAGTAGGCTTAACTGCATAATAGTAATTGGTACATGTAAGCTGTTCACTTGATATGACTAGACTTTGTGCAGCAATTCCGAGCTAATGCAGTGAAGTGCATCAAGTAACAAGAGTATACACGTGAGAAGAATAGTAGGGCCTGTGTTAAATCTGACTGGACAGGGCGAAACGGTGATGGGATGTCAGGATGTGCACACATAATTGAGAAAATGACTTAACTCAACCATAACGTTTGTTGGCGTGTGTAACTCAACCATATTATTTGTTGGCGTATGAGGTGTGTTTGATGTGGTTGATATGACTGGTCTTGGTGCAACAGTAGTAGGTCCATGCAGTGTAGTGTAAAAGCGTGTATAATGTGAATGTGTTTCTATCTCAGTGAGCATGGTGAAACTGTTAGAAGCTTTCATGTAGCAGTGGAAAAGTTGGCCGCACTAGTCATTTGAACTGTATTCACATGATTCGGTTTGATATAACTGGAATTGGGGCAACAGTAACAGGTTGATAAGGGTACTGTGAGAAAGTTTGCGTACATATTCACGTGAAGCAGTTTGATAGGACTAGACTTGGTGCAAAAGTAGCTGGCATATCTGTTTCTTTCAAAACCCGATTATTTGGGTCGGGTATCGGTTTAAGGAAGAAAAAACCCGTAGTACCCGACCCGATCGATATTATAAAAAATAAAAAATAAAAAAAGGGTAATTCAAGGATTCAGCATTCAGGAACCCGTGAAGACTAAAGAGAGAAGGCTGATTGGACTTAAAGCACTGAGTTTTTTAGTTTTACAAGCAAAGTCTCAAATCAACAGCCTATTACTAAGAGAAGCCTAAGACTTTTACACGCAAAGCCTAAGAGTTGATTGGACAAAACACTATTTACACTGTGGAATGAACCATGGCCGTGCAATTTAAGCATGATTAACGGTCTTGATCCTTCTGATAATCAACAAAATAGTTCCTACACACTTACACACAAAAAAAAAAATCAAAGAAAATCACACAAAATCTCTCTTCAGTCTTTAGACGTTCAGAACGGCTAACCCTCAAATCATAATCAATTTTCCACTTCCCCAAGCCATGGCCGGTTACCCTCCCTCAGCCTCAAAAGGCCCTCAACCCTCATCTCTCTCTCTTATAAATCAATCTAATTCTTTTCTCTGTTTTACTTTTCTCTGCTCTCTAGTCTCAAGGGCTGATTCAAAATCACGCTTATATTTTGAAACACTTGACTTCACTCCAAGATCCAGGTCTCCAATGGACCAAACACCAAACCTTGCTGCTGCTGGTTCTCATCTTCACAAATCACACGAATCCCCACTGAGCAGAAGATTGGAGCGTTATCACTGGTCCGTCGCACCAAGGGCCCCGTCCGCCGCCTCTCTGCCTTTAAGCTCGGCGACCGCGGTTTCGCTTTCCTCGCCAACTGGTTCGTGTTGCACAACCTTAAAAATCTGTTCTTTCACTTTTTTATAAAAAATATTAGATTCTTCTAATTGTTTTTTTATGCTTTTAAGATTATTTGATTGCCTTATTGTATAAAGAGTGGTGAGGATTTAACGAATAATACAGACACCAAACAAAGTTTGTAACTTTTTGAAGTAAAAAAATATTTGAGGTGACGGATTGTGATTAGTGCACCGTTAGCATCAACATTTGTGAAAAGTGAGACATTACAACAAATAGGCAGTGAGTTTGAGCTCAAGCACCTCCTTTCCTTGTAAGAACACTGTGTCTGTGATGTTGAGGAAGTTTGTTCAAAAACCATTGGCTATGTGTAACTAAGCAATCTTTAAAAAAAAAAAAAAAAGGGAACAAACTAAAGACAATGAGAGATTACTTCAACTGAAGTTGTGTCTATGATCTAGTTTTATGAAAAAAAAAAGGTTTGGGAAACTATTTTGGACCTCCATGTTTTGAACAAGGACAATTTCTTTCAAATACTTATAGTTATATCAGTTCTTAGTTTTGTCTTGACTCTTAAACATACATACTTGTAATTTAAATGAAGTCATGAAGTGCCATGTAATTTACCTTAAATCATGAAGTGCCATGTAATTTACCTTGATACAGAACACTGAGTGTTAAATGAAATCAGTACTTGTGAAGTTATGCATAATGATATTTCTTATTCTACAAAGCTCCAGTGTTTGTGACTTTGCCCTTTAAGAGGTCAACTACAACAATCTTTCTTAGGATTAGTTTTTATGGCTGTTTGCTAATGCTTAAATTTGATGTCTTTAGGTTATGGAACCCTCTTGTGATGCCCCCCCTTCCCAAACAACACCTGCTACCCAAGTTGAACCTGCTGTCCAAGCTGAACCTGTTGTCATTCCAACTAATGCTGAGGCACTTCCATCTAAACCTAATGATAAAACCAAGGTGAGTGAGATAGCTGCTGATTGTGGTAATAATAGGAAAAAGTCTACTGCTTGGGATCATTTTGAAAAAATAAAAATTAGTAAGGGTCAATTTAAGGCTGTTTGCCATTATTGCCAAAAAACTTACCGAGCTAATAGTAAGGGTCATGGTACCACTAATTTATTGAATCATACACCAAACTGTGTTAAGAACCCTAATAGAACTTCACTTAAAGGGCAACAAACCTTAGCATTTGAACCCAAAATGAATGGGGAGGAAGGGTTTCAGCTTGTACCAACAGCCTTTACTGTTGAGGCTTCTAGGAAGGCACTTGCTGAAATGATTATAATAGACGAGTTTCCTTTTAGGTTTGTTGAAGGGTATGGGTTTCAAAGATATTCAACAACCTTACAACCTAAGTTGCAAATTAGGGATATCTCATCTCGTCAAACTGTGACGAGGGATGTGATTAGCATTTATGATGTTGAGAGAGAGAAACTAAGGGGAGCCTTGAAAGGTCGTAGGGTGTGTCTTACTACGGACACATGGACTAGTATTCAAAATCTGAATTACATGTCCCTCACAGGTCATTTTATTGATGATGATTAGAACTTGCATAAGAGAACTTTGAATTTTTGTCAAGTGGAAGACCATAGGGGGGAGACTATAGGTAGAAAGATTGAGATGTGTTTGTGTGAGTGGGGTGTTAATGGCATATTCACCTTGACAGTGGATAATGCTTCCTCTAATGGTACTACCATTAAATTTTTACAAACAGTGACTAAAGATTGGAAGGGGACTGTTTTAGAACATGAGTTCTTGCACATGAGGTGTTGTGCACATATCCTAAATTTGATTGTGGGAGATGGTTTGAAAGAAATTGATGCGTCCATTGCTAGGGTGCGTGAAGCGGTGAGGTATGTGAAGTCCTCACCAAATAAAAATCAAACTTTTAGGAGTATTATGGAGAGATTAGGTATTGAATCCAAGTGTTTACTAAGTCTTGATGTACCTATTAGGTGGAACTCTACCTATCTCATGTTAGATACTGCTGAAAAATATGAGAAAGTGTTTCTAAGAATGGACTTTGAGGATGATAGCTATTCTTCATACTTTTTGAACAAGGAAAATAGTGGTGGTTTGGGATCTCCTTGTGGGGTTGATTTTCAAAATTGTAGGACATTTGTGAGTTTCTTGAAACTTTTTTACAATGCAACAAAAAAGTTCTCCGGTTCTTTGTATGTGACTTCAAATACCTTCTTTGATGAGATGTTTGTGATTCAAGAGAATATTGCTCATTTAATTAAAGCTCAAAATCATCTTTTGAAAAATATGGCAACTAAAATGGAAGCTAAATTTGAAAAGTACTAGGGGAAATGGGATACAATTAATAAGCTTCTATATGTGGCTGTGGTTCTTGATCCAAGGAAGAAAATGAGGTTTTTGAAGTTTTTTTTTTCTGAAATTTATGGGGATGAAGTGGCTGATGAGATGGTTGATTTGGTGGGGGAGTTCATGGGTAGGTTGTATGATGATTACTCTAGGGTTGATTCACCAAATGTGGTACTACGAAGTGAGAATGAGAGGACACACATAGAAGGTGATACAATTGGTTGTAGTGATCCTTATACGATGGTTAATTCACGATATGAGCGGTTTTTAGAGGCTAATAAGTCTATAAGGTGTAGCAATGAGATTGAAAAATATTTGGCTAAAAATTGTGAGAGTAGTAGGGATGTGAAATTTGAGATTTTGGGGTGGTGGAAAGCCAATTCAGATAGGTACCCAGTGTTGTCCAAAATGGCTACGGATGTGCTAGCTATACCTGTTTCTATGGTTGCTTCTGAATCGACTTTTAGTACCGGAGAGCGCATACTTGATCCATTTTGAAGTTCACTCTCCCCTCTCATGGTTCAAAATTTTGTTTGTGCTCAAAACTGGATGCAAGCCCATGTCCCAATTTCTTTTTGCAAATCAAAGGACGAGATGGAGGCCTTGGAGGATGAATTTCATGAATTAGGTAATATGTTTAACTTCCAATCTTCTTGTCTACTAAGTGTTATTAAATGTGTCATATACTTGAGAAAAATTTAATCTATTATCTCAATTTTTTCTTTTCTAGTTTTAAATCAAGCAACAACAGCAGCAAGTTCTGGTTCCTGCTCAAACAAAGGTGGTACTCATACCACAGTTAATATTGATGAATGATCGCTGATTGGGTATGTTTCTGCCCTTATAATTTTTGTTCATATTGGTTACTTCCCTTTTGGTTATTCTGTAGCTCTTGTTCTTTGTCTTTATATATTATTGATAAATATTTTTTCCCCTTATATTGTAGGAGGATGGAAGGTTGCCTTTTGTATAGGAGGCAGTTTTTTTGGATATATTTTGAAGCTTTTTGGACAGATGTGTAGCTTTTCTAATTATATATGAACTCTTGTCTTGCTTAGAGGAAGGAAAACTTAGCATTTGTGTAGCCGTGTAGGCTTTCCTTTCTATAAGTTATGGACTTGTTAACTATAGATAATAGAGTTGTTCTTTACTGCCTTAGGAAAGCTATTTTTTGGAAATACTTATAGTATTTCATAATTGTAACTAATTATATATACTGCTGGGAATATTGCCTATTGCTTTGGTAGTTTACTGCCTTGTGCAGTAACTGCCTTCTTTGCTGCCTCTATGGCTTTATATATCGAATTATGAAGATGTAGTATTTTTAGTAGTGCTTGTTGCTGTGTGGATCTGGAAATTTATTTGATGTGTGGAATGGTTGGTAGGTATGTGTTCACCTTGACAGATTGATGAATGTGGAAACAAAATGGTATTGCCTAGGCCTTAAGGCTTAGGCAATTTGGAAAATATCTGTTATAATGTGTGGATAATTGATAGGTGGTAACAAAATGGTATTGTGTTTTTATTTGTTTGATTAACAGGTTCCCAGGTTTTACTTTGAATTCATACCCAATATCTGGGAAGTATGAATTTGGAGTTTTGGACAAATTCATGTAGAGATGGAGGTCCATTTTAAAAGAAATTTAGTAAAAAACAGGCCCAATCTAATTCAACAACTACTAATTCCTTGAAAAGCCCAATAATTTCGGCCAAAAAGGCCCAAAAAAATTAAATTCCTTGAAAAGCCCAATAATTTCGGCCAAAAAGGCCCAAAAAAAATTAAATTCAATAAAATTTATGGAAAGGCCCAATAAGAGGTCCAACCCGCCAAACCATGGAATCTAACCCGTTCGAACCGATGATTTGAGCCGACGGGTCTAACCCATATTTTGATTGATTGCGGGTTAGTTTTTCAGTGACCCGATCCAATCGGGTCGAGTGTGGGTTGGGCCTAAACTCGGGCCGACTCGACCCGTGGACAGCCCTAGTATCCAGTTACTCTTTTTTTTTTTTTTTGGGAATGACTTGGCACCCGTTGTAGTTATTATTGCTATTGTAGTTATTATGACTAATACTGGTTGCTAAGATTAACACAATGGAAAAATGATAGTGAATAGCATTATAAGACTTCTATTAGATTAACATTCATATACTCCATTCCAATAGCACGAAATCAAAACAATCAATATTTGATAAATAATAAAAAAATAAAAACCGTTATTTTTTTTTCTCTATTACGCAAAGCATGACCTGAACATATTTTACTGTTATCTCATTATTTGTGTAAACTGATTGCACTGCAAGGTTTCATCAATAAATTTCAAAATGAAAATATGATGCGTGAGGTACAATCCACACAGGGAACAAATTCAGAATAATATAAATGCTGATTTAAGAGGGACAACAATATCCAATCAGTGGAAAATACATGACTGAAAAACAAAACCTGCAATAAAAACAGTTGCTTGAAGTCAAGATATAGCTTGATTCATTGCTCCAAGGAAAATCTCCTAGGTGGTTCATCGGTAATATCAAACCCTATACATTTAACAAACTTTGCTTTATATTTCACATCCATATTCAGTATCTAAGCATTGATACGTTTCTTTTGTTTGTTAGTTTGGCATATTTTTAATTATATCAAAGGGAAAAATTAAATATAATATACAATTACACATAAATAATTAATCCTAACGGACACTTAGCTTGAATAATGAGAACTCAATGAATGTACCTAATGGCAAGAGGCCCTGAGTGCACTGGCGGTAAAGGCAGCCTCGCAATTGGGCATATTCGTGGGAAACTTGAATAGGCCCACAGCTGCTCCAACAACAATGCTCCTCTAATTTGCATCGCATCCTTCTTCGATGCACTACAAAGGTGCCTGTAAAGCCAAGCCAATGCTGCATTACCCCAGCTATACTGTCTCACATTACTGATTGGGTTGAAGAACTATAGAGGCAAGAGTAAAACCTGGTCTGCCGACTTGTCCATGAACAACAGGGCCCTCTTCCAAACAAGTAGGTGGTAGCGGGCATGTTGCTGCACTACTTCATCACTGGCGTTCGTAGCTGGAGCGACAAATCGTGCATCAAGCCAATTGTATCTTATCCTTACCCCAGCAAGGATAGACGTGTTTGAGTTAGGTATCAAGGGCGGAGGTTGATGGCCCAACAACTCTTGGCACAGCAAACTCCAGTTCATGTCTGTCTTCCCAGTGACAGGCAATCCATCCACTAGAATCCCCAGCATCACCTCTATATCTTGCAAGGTGATACCCATTCTCCATGAGGTAAGTGGAACGTGTGCATCTCTAGACGCCACCGCTCGACCAAGGCAATGATCAAGGCATTTGCACATATGAAAAAAAAATGTCATGCATCTTAGCTACTTTTGTTGAAATTATCTGAATTCTAATCCACATGCTATTTGTATGTAATATATGAACGCACCATGCACTTGGTGCACAATAAGTAGTGAGATCCACATTTGTGGATTTTCTCCATTCATATTCGTTAGCATGCTGTATACATGCAGTAGGTAACATTCCAAACCTTGGCCCAATAAGGTAAGTTGCCTGTTGAATCCTCCTTTATTGGATCTACTAATCCAAATATTTTAAAGTTAGGCTAAAGGTATAAACTCATTGGTTGGAGTTACTAATTTTTTAGGCTTACTAAAGTATTGGACTGTTCTTGTTGACTTAAGTTTGTCAAGAAACATGGCTTCTAATATAATATGGACTAGAGTGCCCAAAAAAGCATTTGTACAACTACTTGAAAATTTTCAGATACATCACCAACTCTCAAAACCAATTACTTGCACCTAGATCCCAGGTACAAAAATCACTTTGTTAGTTGACTAGCATTGAAAAAAAAAAAGTTGAACATAGATTTGAGGTGCAGTAAGCCAACACCAAAATCACCAAAATTTAGGAGCAACGGAGCTCAATCTAGGCAAGAAAAAAGCTTAACTAAACCTCATTCAAATACCAATTAACCAAGGAAAAGAAGTTTCTTTCAAGGCAGCGCAGGAAGTTTCAGAGGTCACTTACGCAATATTGCTTGTTTGATCTTGTAATCAGCATTTTAGCGCATGTTTCAAAGACATACAAGGCCCTCACATTATAAATGTGTGTGTGGGTGTGTGTGTGTATTCATTGAAGTGCTTTCAAAAACATGACTTCTTTGATTTGAAAAACATAAATATGTTGACCACATCTATTGTTCATGCGATTTGCAAGGAGTCTTTCTCACGTTGCAACGAGAAGCATTCATTCGTGTTATAGAACAAGCAAGTTTGCCTCAATTTCTATACTAAGAAATAAACAAATTTTATTGGCTTCAATAATGATACCACTCTAAAGAGAAGATCTATGCTTAAAATGATATTGTTTCCATGAGGTGTGTAAAGACCCAAATTGAACAGCAGCCATGTCACTGTGTAGCAGTCCAACAAATTGAACTGCAGCAGCAGTCCAACAAATTTGTCTTGTAACTTGAAAGAATCTAGAGCTAGATCCTTCAAAAAAATCAAGGAATTGTAATTCTTTTTATCCTCTGTTTAATAAATTACCTAATTAATTATCACATCTCTATGTTCCATTCGATTGTCATTACTATGACAGAAATTTAGAACAAAAGGATGAAACTCAGAGATATCACCACAACACCACCAATCGATTTGCCAAAACACCCCATCAAAACCCCAAGCACATTGAAATTCATTAATGAGAAAATAATCATTGCAACATGTAAAAGACAACAAAATTCTCATTATTGAGTAAATAACACAAACATAACCATATAGCAAGAAATACTTTAGATCATCATCATTGCATCATATAAAAGACAACAAAATTCTCATCTTGATTAGTAAATTTACTGCTTTTAGTAAGTTTCAACAAAATAATCAAAATCCCACATAAAACACAACCTAATATTACCCAAAATCAGAAAAGATATCAGAGCAGAGCAATGTACCTGTAATCAACGGTGGTGGGTACGGTGAGGGTTCGACGGAAGCAACGACGACTGATCGAAGAGGGTGAGGGAGACTGGATAGGGAGAGTGAGACTGATGGAGAGTGGGGGAGAGTGGGAAAGACTAATCGCAGAGCAGAGAGCAAGGGAGAGTGTAGAGGGAGAGTGATGGCAGAGAGCGAGAGAGTGTACAGGGAGAGAGTAGAGAGTGAATAGGCGTTGTGAGACGTTACAGATTCAAATCATTAAGGAAAACTCAATTTCGTACTTACTGAGTTATGCATGTTCACACAAGCATTTTTTTATTGGAAAAAGCCACGTCTGCTTCGCCAGCATGGCACAACAGTCAGACAAACTCGATCATACGAATATCGAGTTCTTTAGTAAAACTCAACCCTCACATTCTCGAGTTTCAAAACAATGGCATTTCCCTAAATAGTTTGAGAAAATGGGCAATATGTTGGAAAGTTTGTGAGAAATGGCAAATGCCCATTTTGGCCCCATGGATATAACATAATTGAATAGATGCTTAAAGAGTTTATTATGAGTAGATCGATTATCATTTATTCTAAATATAGAAACATTAGAAACGTGCAATACTAATAGGTTAAGCTTTGTTCATGAACGCAACAAAGGCTTTTGCTATACTAGGTTAAAGCGTGACAGTTAATAAGCTTTTTAAGGGTTCGGGAGATTGCCATTTTAACATTGTTAAAAATCATTATAAGTTTTTCTAGTGACAATAAGTGATTAAACATTTAAATTGATCCCTATCCAGCTATGGTTATTTGCTTGCTTGCAAGCATATATGTAACACTTTCACTCAACTCTGGTTATATATATAATTATTTCAAGTGACCTACCTAAACTCTATGTTCTACCTAATTGACTCTACTAATTAATACTACCTCTGTCCCAGTTTGTTTGTTCTTTATTCTATTTTGGGATGTCCCAAAATATTGTCCTATTTCTAAGAATAAAAGTCATTATTTAACTAATGTTTCTATTATACCCTTACTTTATTTTCAAAACTATTTGAAAAGAAAACTAACAAATATTTTAAAAAAATCAATCTAATTGAAGCGCCTTTTTAGTTGCCTCATTAAAAATAACTCTTTTAAAAAAAAAGCTGATATATTTATTTAAGAGTAGTTTTATAAACTTATACATTTTTATACGGCAGACAAGACAATAAATGATGTTTCCTTAAAAAATTTGACTTTTCATACAGGACAAAGAAATTGGGACGGAGGGAGTAATGTTTTCCCTCTGTTCTACCTAATTGACTCTACTAATTAATAATTGTTTCCCTCTTAATTAAAGCTCTCCTTGTCAAAGTTTTTTTTCTTTTTCTTTTGGCTTCAGGTGTTCGGGACTTTGTCCTGACTAATCATGGGGGGTGCACAGATCCGCGGTAGGGAGTTTCCCGCAAGTGCACCTTGGGTAATTCAAGAGGCAATTAAATTTCCCCAGAGTTCGCTTGACCAATACGCCACACCCCTTGGGGATTGTCAAAGTTTTCTATTGTTCAACATAAACAAACTTTTCAGATATCACATGTAAAATTACCTTCTTAATTCCATTTACAATATATTCCTCAATTGCACACTTGATTTATATTAATTTTCTTAACTTTTCATGCTGAAGAGGTTGGCTCTAGATTAAAGTACTCCAAATTTTAATCTTATGTAGGAACTATAAGATATTTTAGAAATGAAGTTACATACAAACATTAATATATTTTAGTGTGGTCGGGAAAATTTGAAAGAAGAGACGGAAGTTCAATCACTTTAACAGGATCAAACAATGATAAATCCTTGCAACTTGAGAAACACCCTATTAAGGAAATGAAGCCCCAATTTAGCCCTGACCAAGGGAGGCTCCAACGGCCTAGATTTATAGGCCATGCATGCTTGTAGACCATACTTTGATACGATTGAGGAAGCATGGGACGTGCGACAATCTTCACATCCCTCATAATCCAGAGAAAAGCAAGATCGATGTGGATGGTTGTCTAATAGCATTTAGCGACTTGATGGGATTGCATTATTTGCTACGTTGAGGGGAGTTATTAAAACAACAATACTAATCCCTATCATTTTGGTTGGGAGGCTCATACCGCCCTACGTACCTTTTGGCCGGTATGTGGTTTCAAGTTGAGTTCTAATCCTACCAACAAATGCTCGGGAAGACCACCTAGGTTGGTTGGGAATTTGGGATCCTCATGGCTGGCGAGGCTCCCTTTGTTTAATCTAATCACCCAGGCCGAGCATTATAAGGTCAATAATTGCAATGAACTTTTCAAGAGGTGATGCTTATGGATCTACATGAAAGATAACCACAATCACAAGTCGGCTCCAAACTAGGCTTTTGGGCCTAATGACCCATCTGACTACTCTTTTGTTATGTGCCTATTGGCATGGATGCCCTCACAGTTAGTATGTTCACCACCTTCTAAGCCAAATGAACTAAATGTTGAAAAGTTGAAATGACAGTATCGAGAATTGATTATCCAGAAACTCAGTGGGGTTGGCCGAGTGGTTGGGCACTCGGTCTCAAAAGTGGCTATTTTGAGTGCAGGTTAAAGATCCCGAGTTCATGCCCCAGCACTTTAAAAAAACTCTCTAGGCCAATAATTTATCTCTGCCTATCCGTCGCGACAGTTATTGATACCTTGGTTGAAAGTTTTGGAAATACACTGGGTCAAAGACCCAAAAAAAAAAAAAAGAGAATTGATTATTCAGAAGGATTGTGCAATCTTTCTTAACTCACTTGTGATCTATATCTCTATCTTATTCTTGTGGTGCTAGGACATCCAGATAATAGAGCATCATGGAAACCAAATTAATTACTATGACTTCGGAAATGCAGTTTATCTCCGAGATAAAGTGATTTGATTTTGAGTAGATAGTTAATTCAGTGCATAGACTTTGAGACTTGCAAATCTATTTTGGACTTGTCAATTGGGGCTCTCTACAATGACAGGTACCAAGATTATGATGACATATGTAATGAAATTAATGATTCATATATTTGATTTTTTTTTTTCCTATTTGTTTTGAGGAGAAACTATCCTCTTGCACTTGTAGGATTTTGACAAGTGTAGTGGTATACATTTAATAGGGTCATAAAGACTATGTTGGACCATATACAATGCAAGAGCTGGCACAGATAAAAGAGAATTTAAGGTGGTGTCCCCAGTGTCTGCCCTAACCAATATGAAACTATAGATGAGACCTATGCTTTGCCCTTTGCAAGCCACTGGCACAAAAATACTACTAAAGGATTCTATTTTAGCTTCTTCTTTTTTCTTTTTTCTTTTTCATATATGGGATCTCACTTTTTTTTGTTTTTCATGCACTAAATCATTTAAGATGAGTCTTCACAAAGTTGAATTTCCACCTCAATAAATTGCTCAAGCTTCAAGTAAATTATAGATATACCCTTTCCAATTAATTATATTGTAAGAAATTCTTTGAGTGGAGAAGAAGCCTAGGTCACAATCACCCATAAATTGTCCACCTTTTCTGGCAAGGTAAGTTCTGGATCTGGGTATGTGATGAGTCAAGGTCCACAATCTCTTGTGCTTTCACTTTTGTGTATGTGATGAAATTAATGTAATCTATGAAAATTCTATGACAAAATTTGAGATGAACTTTAGCATATATAAAAAAGTAGTGACTTTAATAATTCAATTTAAATCCTAAAAATAGTGGATGTTGTTATGCCCCGTTCAAATGGTAACCATGATTTTATCACAGTGGATAACTTAAAAAATTTTATTATAAATTTGCTATCGTACACTTCATATGCACTCCATTTTGAAATCGTGCTTTAAAAATATGATTTCAATTCATATAGTAATCCATGTACATTAAGTGTGTAATAAATAATATGTAATTATCACTACTCTTATAAAACGTACATATATATATACTTTTTGAAATGATAACCTTACATGAATTTTGTACTAATTAACTTATGAAACTGTGCTTTGATCCTTTCTTTTTCTTTTTTCTTTTTTTTGATACAAGATAGAATTTCTATTCTAACATAATCTAAATGTATATGTGTGTGAAACTCCCTCTTGGAAATTTGAACTCCGGCCTTTGCCCCCCACACCCTACAAGTATTTATACTTATAAAGTAACTATCGCACCAAGGGTATGCAGTAGTGTGCTTTGATCCTTTCATCTAAAAGACGTGAAGCAAACCAAGCAATCCATCTCATGGGTCTGGTCAAGTACTCTTAATTCAGTACTCATGAAGAAAAAATTTGGCTTGAAGAAATCCCTTTATTGTAAATTTGTAACCAATTTAGCCAAGATAAGTCGCATGGTGTTCTTGTGTAATTAATCTCCTGCACTTTTGTTTTGAATGAAATATATGGAAGTGAATTTTGCCCCCAAAAAAAAGGAGTTTAACTAAATTTATTAACACTTTAGAGAAATAAATTTTAATTAAGTATTCATTATTCAACAAATAAACAATAAAATAATCAATTTCAATTCTCAACTATATATATTTAGTGAAACTTTAATGAATATTACACCATTTAAATTTTTTTTTTATTAGATAAGAATTTTGACAAATTCACTATTAGATTATATTTTGTTCTTATACCTTTTGTGCTTGCAAAATAAAACTATTACAAATTTTGAGTCTATTACAAAGTAAACCCTATCAGTTTGTTAGTTTCAAATCGAATATTGAACTTTAAAATTATATCAATTTAAATCCGAATAAAATCTGAAAATTCTTAGGTTGAAATTGATACAATTTTAAAAATCCATGATTCAAGTTGAAACCAACAAAACTATAACTTTTAATTTGTAACAATTTAAAACTCTACCTTTTCCCTTAAAAAAAAAGGTTATTGAAACCACCCCTAAAATATAAGATTTAAAAAGTCATTTATTTATTACTACTTACATAGTTACATACACTAATTTAAAAATGAATTCAATTTATTCCTAGATCACTTGTTTATCTCCCCATTTCCTTCGTTTTTTTTTTTTTTTTTTTTTTTTTTTTTTTTGTCTTCTCTCCCTCTATAAAGGTACAATTTTGTTTGGAGATCGCCTTTAGAAATGCTTTTTTTTTCTTTTTCTTTTTTTGTTCTTATGCCCCCAGCTGTAAGTTTTAAAAATTCCCAAGAGCTTCAATTTTTAACAAAACTCTTATAATTGATCTTCTTCTTCTTCTTTTTTTCTTTTCTTTTTTTCTTTTTTTTTTCCATTGGGTCCAATTGTAAAATCTAAAATGTTTAAATCGCTCCTATTTTTGATATTTTAATCCAAAAATTTGTACAAATTTTAATAGGTACAACTGAACTAACTGATTACAACGTAACTCCACCGCTGGCTATGTTAGTCTATGATTATTTGAGGCTAAAGCTGTGCTTCTTTATCTTGACCTACAAGAAGACATGAGTCCTAGGCAGCTAAAGCAATATAGATATAGTCAATAATTTTGGGTTTTGTAACACCATTCTGGTTCTATAGTCTTCGTCCTAAACTTTAGATCAAGTACAAGCTTTTCAACAACAACAAAAAGAAGGTAAAAGCTCATTTACTTTGATTCTTTTAGATTTTGGGACCTATGATAATATATATAGGCACGAAACATATTGAAAATGACAATATGAAAGGCTCACAATGACACTACAATAACCTCACTGTTTTTGCTGTGTGATGGGATTTGGACTAACAGTTGCAAGGGCATAACAGCTCTTTGACATGGTGACCTAGTCTTCATTGCTTGCATGCTTGGAAATTTGATGTCAATGCAGTGGGGTCAGAATTCACACTAATCCTTTTGTGTTTCCAATTCAGTGATGCAGCAAATTTGAAAACCATTTCGTTTTGTTTATTTTGTTTCCATTTGCAATTGAAGGCATAAATGATAGTTGATATAGATGAAAATTTATTTTTTTGTGAAGGATATAGATGAAAATTTTGGTTCCATGAAATCCTTGTATTTTACATGCCATGTAATATAATTAATGCACTAATTTCAAATGCATTAAAAGAAATACTAACGTAAATTCATTTTAAATTTTATTTTTATAATATAGTATTTTCAAAATTAAGTAATTATATAAATATTCTTAATTGTTTTTTTTATCAATTTTTGTAGTAATTTAATAGTTACAATTGAGATAATGATTTAAATTCTCAACATCTCCATTACAAATATCAAGAGATGTCAGCTAAACTACAAAGTTCTTACCAACAGTTTTATCTCTTAATCAAATACTAAAGTTAGACAGCTATGAAATTGGAGAAAAAGTAGTATTTGTAATTATGGTTCTAGGGCGATTTTAAGTTATTCAATTTTTTTATATTATTATTATTTTATATGTTAATTAAATAATAATGTTATTTTTGGAAATTGGAAAAAAAATGGATACCAAGAGTCCAATTATATATAAATATCGATTATATATTTATAGCTCATTTCATGATTTAACATGGAATCGTTTTTTATAAGTAACTAAAACTTTACAATCTCTTTTATATGTTAATTTAATTTCGATCGCATTCATACAAAAAATGAATTGACTGCTTTGACTATGGATTCCAATTATAGACTGGGCTACATAATAAATTAGGAACCTCTAACTTAGGTTTAGGTCTTGGTCAATTACGTAATGGTAAAGACATGGCATTCCTAGCTAGCCAAATCATTTCATTTCTCTCCAAAAAAAAAAAAAAAAAAAAGAGGCTAGCCTAATCATGTTATGGTGATGATTTCTATCTATAGCCAAATCAAGTTGGCTCAGCTACCTTTTTATTGAGCTAGCCTTTTGGACTTTTTTCTTTGACTAAAAAAGATAGAAAACTAGCCTTTGGACTTGAAAGGCTGAGGGTGTAACAAAATTGATTTCACTGAACATGTTATTGATTTTTTTTGTTTAAACCTTGAGTGTATCATTTAAAAATACCAAGAGGTGTCAACTAGTTGAGCTATAACGCTATTAGTGTGTTACTATTTCTAATAAAACTTCAAGTATTGTCAACTTATTTGATGACTTATTAGTGAGTGTGTTAGGTTCTAAATATTTAGGAATAAATGTTTAGGTACTAATTTTATGTAAGTTAGCAAACCGAGTATAAAAACATATCTAGTTTAAGATATTCATGTCTTAGAACAAGTGTTAGACATTGCTCAAGTTAGTTTAAGTCAAGATCCAAGAACAATCAAGCTGCAGAAAGAAAATTTTAGAAATTGTCTTGCTCGACCAATTAAGAGAATAGATTCGACCGATCGAGATGTGTTTTATGCTGATTTTAAATTAAACTCAAAAGCCCACGAAACGTTTAGAGTTTCAATCCAACACTGTTAGGTATAAAAAGAAAACCCTAAATCACGTTTCAAAAGCCCTAAAAAGACTTGTGAGTTATTAATGTGAGATTTGAGAGGTTTTGTAACCTTCTAACTCAACAAGAATCTACCGGAAAGAAGATCCATATACAAGAACCAGTGGAGATAAGTTGTTGCATACAAGATTAACTATTGCTGATGGTCTAAAGTTTTGAGTGGGATCTCAAAGTTACAAACAGGGGTGTTTATGCGCAACAAATTCAGATTGAAGAATTCATGGATTCGAAGCTGCGTGTGGTCACGTGAGTAAGTACTACAGGAGATAGTTTTAAATTTAGAGAAAAATCTATTGTAAAACTCTCATTCTATATATTGAATTTGTTGCCTTAAGGATTGTTTAGATTAAATCCCCTCAGAATTTTTACGTTGAAACTAGACGGTTTCATTGGTTTTACTAGTTCATTATATCACTTGTCTTCTTTATTTTTCCACCCAAAAAATCTATTAATATTTCTTCTATTATATTATATAATACAACAAATGCATTTAAAAATTATATAAATAAGTGGTTAATAAATAGGATGGTTTTTTAAACCAAAACCAAAACCCTCCTAATGTAACATTTTTATAATTACAATTTCAAAATGATTTTTTTATGTAAATAAACCCCTAATAAATAAATAATATAATGAATATGTTATTTTATTTTGAATTTTCTTGCATTCAAATATTGCTTAATATACACAAGAATGAATTGTTATTTTGCAAATTGATCTCAAATACTATATATATATATATATATATATATATATATGTACGTATGTATGTATGTATATGTATTCGCTTGCACATGCATAAATGTGATGTCAAATATAATTTTTGCCCTCCCTAAAGTTAAATCCTGGCTCTGCCTCTGGACTAAACAAACTAACAAAGTGAAGTGTTACTACTTATTGTATAATGAAGAAGTTTTTTTTGACAGAAACGAAGGGGAGAAAGAATAAGATCAAATTTTGCTCACTAGCATGTGTGTGTGTGTTTTTAATGAATAATTCATTTGCTTAGTAAGTATACCTGAACAAAGTGACATCACATCTTTGAAACACTATTTTTGGAAATCACACGTGTTTTTGGGAGTAGTCTGATTGAGCAATGATGTATTCATAAGCAGCATCACTCTTATCAGACCCTGCCTGCTTCTGATCTAATTGAAGAATGTAGTCAGTCCAGATTAATGGCTTAGAGTGTTATGTTTATTTTTTTGTTTATATGATAAGGATTGGATGGCTATGATTGCTGCAGCATATGATGATACGGACCTATAGATGGTGCAGTGACTGCAGTCGGCTATGTTATATTATCATAGAGAATACTTCCTCTTTTTGCTTTGGCAAAGTTATGGTCGGTCTATTCCAAGACCTAATAATCAAAACCTAGATTAGGTTTTGTCTATTATAAGTTTCATTAGGTGGGATTGATTTTAGGTCAACAACCTGGGATCTAAAGAAGACTTGTGCCCGTTTGGCTAAAATCACTTCTTCTTTTTTTAAGTGTTATTTTTCAAAACCTAGTTTAGCTATTTTAAACAACTCATTTTTAAAAATTTATAAAAATGAGAGACATCAAACTATCACTTAAACCTAACCAATTTAAGACCCACTTCATACTTTCGTAATTTAACTTGTATTTAACTCAAATAACAAGCTTAAAGGGAACCATGGAGTTATATTAATTCAAATAGTACTTTCTTCTTCCATGATAATAAGTTAACTATGAGATAGTGGGTTTGAGATGGTGTAACTTATTAACAAAAATTAACAAAGCTGAAGTGAAATTCTTTTGAAGCCTATGTTGGGTGTTTGGTACTCAAAGTTCATGCCCCATCTACCCTTCGTTAATTACTGTTTCATTGCATGATTCACATAACAGCTGCTAACAATTATGGAAATTTAAAGAAATTAAAAAAAAAAAATTGCTTTTTTGTTTGTGAGTAATTATTAAGTACTCCTGTCACACAGAAAATGGTACTCTCTCCTTTCACATTCATGGTTGAGTTCATTCATTAAATTCATAGTGAATTCATCATGAATATGAGAGAATAGAACATCACTTTATTATACTTCAAAAGTACTTAAGCATTTTCTTTTCCTCCACATAACACTTTATAGTAAACTGTATTCTTGTCTAATAGGTACGTAATACTATTTATAGATCAACCGAATTGAAATGGGTCATATTAGGAAATAAAAGTCATCATCATAAGTGATAGTAAAACCGCACATAGCCAAAAACCATTAATTCTTGGAGGCTTCTCCCTTGAAAAAAGTCAGGAGACTCATGACTATAAATTTCCAACTTATTTTCTTTGGTTCGTTTAGAAAGTAACGTAATCTATTATTATGTAAAAAGAGAATGAAATCATTTAACTTTTCTTAATAAATAAGTAAATTCTATTAGTAGAAAATTCAAAATCGTTAAACCCTAATAGAAAATCTAATAAAACAAGTCAAGAACATTGTATTTCAATGGTATTGTCTGATTCGATAAGAACAAATTGATGAGTTTGAATCTCCCATATCCATTTCTTGTAAGAAAAAACAAAAGCTAACAGTCTACAACACAAAACTATTATAAAAAAAAATTAAAATTAAAAATTTAAGTACTTTTTTGCACTACAGGATACAAGGTTACAACATGGAATATGCCACAAAATTCAGTTGGAAGTTAAGGGCACTTTTGGCATGCAAGTTTTATATATACTATGGTGATATTAATTCCTTCATTACATTTATGTCGCTGACCTTTCTTCTCTGCTCATCTCTTCATTTATAAACACAAACCCTCCTCTTTCTTTCTTTTTATCTCAACAAAACTTAGTTTCTCGAACTCTTAGTATTGTATAAAGAAAAGCAAGAACTAGTTACCCACTTTTCTGAGTTCCACTTCCAAATGGGTAGGTCACCATGTTGTGAAAAGGTGGGCTTGAAGAAAGGACCATGGACACCAGAAGAAGATCAAAAGCTCCTAGCTTATATTGAAGAACATGGCCATGGAAGCTGGCGTGCCTTGCCTGCAAAAGCTGGTGATTAATTTGCTTTCATTAGTTCTTAATTTGTAGTTGATATAAATAATAGTAAAAGGTTTTAAGCTTATTTAGTTAACTGTTGTAGACTGACATCTTTGTTTATGTTTGTAGGACTTCAAAGGTGTGGGAAAAGCTGTAGACTGAGATGGACTAATTATCTTAGACCTGATATTAAGAGAGGAAAGTTCAGTTTGCAAGAAGAGCAAACCATCATTCAACTTCATGCCCTCTTAGGGAACAGGTAAAAAAACATTCTTGTAAATATATCAACATTTGTTGTTTAAGTAATTATTTTGTGTTAATTAACTTAGCCATGCTAGCTACCTTTTTCTTTCATAAAAAACCTAGCTAGTGGATTCTACTTTTTGTGGTTAGTATGGTACAATTTGAAGCTTTATTCTTTTACCCTTTTCCTTAGCCTTGAAGCTTCCATGCTGTAAAATTAATGGATGCAATTGCTTCTAGTGTTTCAAATTTTAGTACATTAACTTTTTCGGTAAAATTGGTAATAGTTTTAACATTTTCCTTCTGAAAAAAGATAAATAAAAAATTTCAATGCTTCATCTTAGTCTTATCTTCCTTTGTTACAACCAAATGTACTATGTGCTTTTCTTACTTTGGTTTTTCTACTGCAAACTAAAATTTTTCTTCTATTTGAATTTATTCACCTCAATACTAGCTACATGCTTTAAATGTAATGACCTCTCTCAATTTCCTCAACCACTCACTCCGTCCTATCACCAACCCAAATTCCTATTTTGACCCAGATTTCAAAATATGCTTTCTGTAATTTCTATAAAAAAAAATTTCTGACACCCAATTTTATTAAATGGGTTATCTTTGAACTCAGAGAATCTTCATGGCCGAAAAGAAAATGAACCATAATAAAACTGCAAAGGATCTTTAATTTCATTTGTTTTTTTCCTCAACATGTCATAGAAACTGAGGTTTCTTTCTTGTACACATGCCGATGATCAGAGTGAGCCTTTTGTCTTTAATTAGATGCTTCAAAACAATATTGATACTTGATTGTACTAGTTGATAATTTCTAGGGTTTTTCTATTAGTGTTTTTTGAGATCTTTGTTGTCTTGGCCTTAGGTGGTCGGCTATAGCTACTCACTTGCCTAAGAGAACAGATAATGAGATCAAGAACTATTGGAATACACATCTTAAGAAAAGGTTAGCCAAAATGGGGATTGACCCTTTGACCCACAAGCCCAAAAATGATACCTTACTCTCTAATGATGGTCAAACCAAGAATGCAGCAAATCTTAGTCACATGGCCCAGTGGGAAAGTGCTAGGCTTGAAGCTGAAGCAAGACTTGTTAGAGAATCAAAGCTGCGTTCACATTCATTCAACCAACAACATCATCAGCTTGCCAATCATGCTTCTTCATCTTCTGCTTCCACTTCAGCTCAGCTTACGACTTCAAGGTCTTTGAATGTACTAAAAGGTTGGAATGGTACTAGTGCGTGGTCTAAATCAAGTGAAGGCAATGGTGGTCTTGTAGCAACAGGAATTGGCAATAGTGACCTTGAGTCTCCCACTTCAACACTAACATTTTCAGAGAATGTGCCACCGACTATGACTGGTGGATCGGTTGGTGAGAATTCAATGCCTGTGATTGAGTTTGTTGGTGGCGCTACTTCAGGTTCTAATTCAGAGGTTGGAATTGTTAAAGAAGAAGGTGAACAAGATTGGAAAGGCTTTGAATACAAAGAGGGCATGGAGAATAATAATCATGAAAGTAATTCATTGTGTACTTTCAGAGCTACTAGCCTACATGACATGTCAATTTCCATGGAAGCTAGCACATGGAGTACTAGTGGTGGACATGTTATGGGAGAAGATGGGTTCACTAATCTTTTGCTTAACAATTCTGATGATAGGAGTTTATCAGATGGAGGAGGTGATTCAGACAATGCTGGTGGCAGTGACTACTATGAAGATAACAAGAATTATTGGAATAGCATTCTTAATTTGGTGAATTCTTCCCCTTCTGATTCACCAATGTTCTAAATAAGAGATTTCCATGAATTGAAGTAGAAGTAAGCCACAGTACCACACTCCTCAAGCCAAGTCATGAAGAGCTATTGATTTGTTTTTTATTGTTATTAAGTAGCAATCATGTTTATCAACCAAAAAAAAAAAAGTAGCTATCATAGAGAAATATTGTTGCCAAAGCAGTTTTGGTTGCTTCCACAAATTATTTAAAACAATGAAATGCTTCACATGCTTGAAAATGCTGTGAAAGCAACACTACAGTTTTGGCAATCTCTTTCTTTCTCTCATGTCAAATGTTCATAGTTCATCCGTGATGAAAATCTGTGTCTCCTTTTCTTCCTTTTGAATCTTTGAATTTTCATTCGGACCTGAGTTGTCAAGGGTAATATATGGTCCTGTGGAAGTAACTGATTCTATGACATTTTTACCCATGTCTTTGTATAAAGTTTTATATTATATATATATAGACATGTCCAATAAGAGATGTATTTATGATAGATTTATTGCTGTTGGTTTCATGTCGCCTTCTTGCTTGTAAGCAAGGTATCTCTCTCCCTCTCTCTCTCTCTCTCTCTTCATGAAGTCAGAACTTTTACATTGGAAAGCAAAAAATGAAATCAAAACCAAAATTTGTCTGGTGATTAATTCTCAAAGGGAGAAAAAGGGAATGAAGTTTAAAAATAAATAAAGAAAATAATAAGCTGTTTTCAATTTCACCAAATTGATGCTCTTTTTTCATGTAAAAACTAATTGGATTCATGCTATGATGATGATTATATAAGAGAAAGATAAAACTTAAATACAATTTTCTATTATGTTAGAATCTTCAACTAAATTCAACCATATGGTCTTAAAAGCTATAACTATATACACAAGAAAATGCATAATCAATAAGTCATACACTTGTGTTGCCTTGGTCTATAAGCTATGTGGTTAAATATTCTAATTGAATAACCTTATATAAAATGCCCAAAAGGAACTGAATCTAAATTTGGGCTAAATAAAAAAAGGCTAACCACTATATCAATAAAGCTGTGCAAAGAATTTCTCTACTGTAGCACTATTACTTACCTAATATAATCCATTTCTCAAGATCATCTCGTACATACCAATTTCTTCGAGAAATCAATTAAATTCACTGTTGTTTTCTTCTAGAATTAATTGAGATTCTTATTAAAATTGTACCTAATCCGAAGAAAGTCTGCACTTTAATTTGAAATGGAAGAGTAGCTAATACCCACATAGTACATTTTTTTTTTCTGCATAAACCCACATAGTACATTAATCCAAGCTACAATAGTAAAAATAAAAATTATATATATATATATATATATATATAAATTGAAAGCAAGACTTTCTATTAATTACTTCTCCCATATCTAAACCGAAAGATATATGCAATGATCAGTATAATGATGTTTTAAATTACATAAAAAGTGAATCCAAGTGACCATCACAACTATGTTTTATTAGGTTAGAAAGTATTTGCAATGTTGATAGCTAGGTGGTGAGCTGAGCACACTTTCTCTCTTGTCCTCTTTTTATGGTTGTGAGACAATTATATTGACGTGGCATCATTTTTGGTGGAACAAAATCTTATTTGATGGTTGATAATAGGCAACATATATACCTGATCTAATGACTTTTAGTCATCTAACGAGTGCTACGATAAGACAAATTTTCTTTATAGATAGGTTGTCCACATCATTCTTTTTCATTTCCTTTTCCGAAAACTACAACTTTCTTTTTCTTGTAAAACCAAGTATGGTGTAGAGTTTTCACTAATCAATGGCTACATTTAATAGTGTAATGCAACTAGCTATATATGGTGAGCTATATTGGAAATTTGTCCTCTCCTAAGTAACCCTAATGCTGTGAGCCTGTGACTTTTCCATCAATTGGCATATATAGTAAAATTTTTATCCATTATATAGGTGAAGGATTGGCATCAATCTTCCAATTTAGTTTAGACCTCTCAAGACATTAACATATTTTTTAGCCTAAATGAAGAGCACTATAGTCAAATCACTAAAAAAACGTCTCACATCTGACTCTCTAATTCTATTAAATCTTTTGCAAAACACTATATATGGTACTCAACAAGTTTTAAGAGCATTGTTGTATTTTGAACCAAAAAAAAAACTTTCTCTCTCTCCTCTCTCTCTATTGTTTTAAAAAAAAAAAAAAAATCTATGATAAAAATTTTAATTAGATGGATTAAAAAAAATGAAGAGTGAGATGTAATTAAGGAGTATTTGAAAAATTGATAGTTAAAATAAAAAAGAGTGACATTTTACTTCAAAAATTTTAACTAAAATTTATAATTAAACCGAAGTGTTTTTCAAAGACTCAAATGTAGGGTCTAGTCTTGATCAATTGATGTAAGCTTAATAGAAATTGATATCATATGGAATTTATGGAAGATGTGAAGGCACGTCCGGGTAATACATGATAATGATATGAAATTGGACAATGGTCCAAGAAGAAAAGGGTGCTTTTATTTTTCCTCTGCAAGAATCACTAATAATCTGTCTGACAATATATATATAAATGGTCCCCCATATTGGTTCGATCTTTTGGTCTGCTGACCTTTTGATCTTTCGGCAAAATAATGGAAGTGGCTAATTAAATGAATGACTCAAATAGCTTCAAAGTGTCTTAAAAATCCCATAATGTAGCTAGCTAGTTGGAGGACAAGCCATGGACAAGATCATGGATGTTGCTAACAAGCTATGGATACGTGCCATAATGTTCTGAAAAGTGGGGGAAAAATAATAGAGGGAGTCTGAACATTGCGGTGGTTAATACCGAAGATTTAAACTTGTTTTGATTTATTATTTAGAAGAAAACAAAAAAATAAAAATAAAAACAATATTTAGGATAATAATTTTTTTGAGAGAAATATGATAAATTATCAATTGTAACAAAAGCTGAATTTAATCGTTTAATTATACTTTTAAGACTTCCCTCCCCTCGCATGTGGTCGCATGAGTCTAAACTTACCTTTAATAAGTGAGGCTCATTACGAAGAAATTTTAATATTTTAAATGAGAGATAAAGTGAAGATAAGAATCAAACTCGAGAGTTCTTACTCTCTTACCATGATAAATTATCAATTATCTAAAAAACTTAAACTTTTATAAAATGATAAATTTATTCACTTAATTATCATTCTAAAATATATATATATATATATATATTTTTTTTGATCCTAAGAATAAATCACCAGAGAGAGAGAGAGAGAGAGATCACTCCACTATGTTACAAGCAATTTTCAATTAAAAATGTTGTTTTTAAATTTTTTTTTTTTTAAATGTCAAATCGATGCCCTACTAATGGCGCCTTCAAAGACTGAGACATGGTCTGTTGGGGGAGAAAATATTGGGTCCTCCTGGAGGACCACTGACGTGGTCCTCCCAGGTCCCAACATCCAATAAGAAAAGGCCATATAACCATTTTTTATGACTCAGCTCCACATCACCCATTAACTTAACTATAATTAAAAAATCAAACCATGGTTAACTCTCAGCTCTACTTACAGACTTACTCACTAACCCACAGCCAAAAACCCAAAATCAATTAGCCAAAATCAAACCGTGTTAACCCACTGTGTTAGCCACTTCTCTTCCAATTTCTGAAACCCAAAATTTTATTTTACCCGCTCAATCCTCTTCCCTCTCCCTTCCCACATCATTGGACGAGCCTTTCAAACAATCTTATGCTGGGCTTTCCTTCTTCTCTCTTGGATGAATAGTGAGTAAGATTGACTGTAAGCTATGGCTGAAGTGGTTGCTGGAATCCACACACCACCATTGCAACTAACCAATATTGATCAAGGTATGTATGTTACAAAGACTCATTTCACTCTTCAATCTATCATTCTCTTAGCTTTGTTTTGTTTGTTATGTAGTTTACAAATATGGTATCTTCTGCGTGTTTTTTTTTTTTTTTTTTTTTTTTTTTGAGAATGTGTCTTCTACTTGTTTGAGAAAAGCCCAAGATGAGAAATAACTAAATTAATGAAATTTTTATGTGTTGTTTTCTTTCTATCTAGTTTATAGATATTAAAAATTAAATTTTTATGAGTCTGGTGTGAATTGTTAGAACCCATTCCATACCCCTGCCTGCTTTTTGTTTTTGGGTTCATTGGATGCCACTCTGTTTCTTTGGTCTTGAAACAGAGCACAAGTTCTAAACGAACCTTAAGTCCAAAATGTAAAAATAGTTCAAAATTTTTTTTCTTACAGTTAATAGTTTATACGCACACACCATTCTAACCATTCTTTTTTCTTTTTGTATTATCCTTTTGATTTGAGTTTCCTTAGAAATGTGTTTTGTGATGTTTTTAATTATAGATATTAGAGCTGAAGAAGAACTAGGAGATGTTGAAAATTTGCTTGGAATGGTGGTGCACAATGAGGAGGAAGCATATAAATTGTATAATGATTATGCTATACGGATTGGGTTTAGTGTTCGAAAAGAAAAACTCAGATATGCAAAAAATGGTGTAAGACAGCGAGAATATGTGTGTTCGAAAGAAGGATTTCCTCGAGATGGTGACCATTTGGATGATAAGAAATTCAAAAGATTACAAACTAGGACTGGTTGTGAAGCTAGTATCCGGTTTACAGTGACAAATGGTGAGTGGAAGGTTACTCATTTCAATCCTAATCATAATCATGAGCTTGCAAAGCCTGAAGAAAGACCGTTTTTAAGGTCGAATCGAAAAATAACTGATGCCCAGTTAGGTGTAATAAGAGCTTTCAAAGAAGCGGGCATAAGAACAGTAAGTACATATTCCTATTTAGTTGAAGAAGCTGGGGGATTTGAAAATGTTGGCTTTATAAAACGAGATTGCTATAATGTGGTGAACAAGCAGAAGTTAATCAATGTTGAGGCTGGAGATGCTCAAAGTTTAGTAAACCATTTTAAACAGAAGCAAGCAGAAGATCCTATGTTTTTTTATGCAATTCAAGTTGATCAAGAAAATCGAATGACAAATTTTTTTTGGAGAGATGGTAGATCAAGAATTGATTATAACTCTTTTGGAGATGTAATATGCTTTGACACTACATATCGAACTAACAAGTATAATATGATATGTGCCCCATTTGTAGGTGTCAACCATCATTGGAAGAATGTACTTTTTGGTTGTGCATTTTTATTGGATGAAACAACTGCTTCGTTTACTTGGTTGTTTGAAACATTCTTGGAATCAATGGGAAATCAAAAACCAAAGACAATTTTTACTGACCAATGTCAAGCAATGAAGAATGCCATAAGAGTTGTGCTTCCTGATACTTGCCATCGCCTATGCTTATGGCATATCTCAAAAAATGCCGCAGAAAATTTACCAAGACATTATGGGAATCCTGAATTTAAGAGTAGATTTAATAAGATTCTTTATAATTGTGAGACAGAAATAGAGTTTCAGTCTTGTTGGGATGCCTTGCTTAGAGATTACAATTTGGTAGGCAATAAGTGGCTTAGCACCTTATATGAAAATCGTGAAAGGTGGTGTTCAGTTTTTAGTCATAATATTTTCTCTTGCCGAATGAAAGCTTCATCCAGGAGCGAGAGTACAAATAATGTTTTTCAACATATGGCATGCAAAACAATGAGACTAACAGAATTTGTACACGAGTATGAGAAAGCTTCAAAAAATATGCGCACAGAAGAGTTAGAAGAAGATTTTCGTTGCAAACAAGGTACATCTTTTCAAATAGTTCAAAATTGTGGACTTTTGCAACATGCATCATCTGTTTATACTCGTACAATGTTTAAAAGATTTGAGTTAGAAATTACGTCTACCTTAGGGGTCACACACCAAGATGTTAATTCTGATGGAGTATCTTTCACCTATGAAGTCATTGAAGGAGGTGGTCGGAGGGTTCATATTGTCCATTTTAACTCCTCAAATAATGTTGTCATGTGCAGCTGTAAAATGTTTGAAACATTGGGGTTATTATGTCGACATGCTTTGCGAATACTTATTGTGAAAAATGTAACAGAGCTTCCTGTTCAGTATATTTTGAAACGATGGACAAAAAATGCAAAGAAAGATAATGTTGTATGTGATCATGCAAAATCAGCGGATGCAAATGATGAGTTGTCAGTAACATCACGCCGTAATGAATTAATGCGCTCAGTTTATGAATTTTTCACAAGAAGTGCAACAACAATTCGGCATACTGAAATGTGCAAAAGAAAAATTAGAGAGATGATAGAATTTGTTGAGAAAGATATGGAGGTGTTAAGTGTGGCAAGAGATGATGGTGAAAGAGAAAATAGTTTTGTGGATAATAACGTCTCTGTTGATGTTGAGAAGACTAATTGCTCACTTAATAATTTGCCTATATTAGATCCCCCATGTGTGCGACCAAAAGGAGTCACAAATGCGAGAATGAAAAGCAACATGGAGAAGTGTAAAAGGAAGGCATTAAAAGATATTACGAGATCAAGTAACTCTTTTTCTTTTTAAATTTTAAATGTTAGTTCAATGGTTCAATTATTTATTTCTTGTGAATAATGCCCAATATTTTCTCTCTTTTTTTAGAAACATTGCCCAAGAGAGGACTTTCAGCAAACTTTGCCCAAGAGAGGACTTCCAGCAAACTATGCCAGCCGATGCACCCATCTAATGTACCCATGGATGAGAACTACAATAATCAAGTATGATCTAAGCCCTTTGCATTCTCTTTTTTATTTATTTTTAAATGATCATACATTTTAATCTCTTATAGTATTTTATAGGTATTCCATTCTTTGGGCATGCCAATGACCAGTAGTTCAAATCATTTTCAACTATCAAATCAGGTACAAGTAAAAAATAAAATAAAATGATTTATGTGGCTTAGGAAAGCACATTAAGCACTCATTCCATTTCTATATTAGATGTTCTCTAATTTTAAAGGTGACCTCATTCAATCTTTGTTTGTAATCTGTGCCATTTTGGTTTTTGACTTCACATATGAACTTATGCTTGAAGACATAGGGTAATGTGTTTCTGTTTGGTCCACTTTCTCCATCCCCCTCTATCAACAAAATCAAAAAGGCTTATGTACTTTTTTATTCTATTGTAATTTCAAATGTTTAAATTCATACTATTGGGCATTTCATGTGATTCTTAGAATCCTATGAATTTAAATTGCCCAAAGTTGCCAATGAGCTTTAGCTCAAATGGCATCTCCTCTCCTAAGAGCAAGGTGGAGGGTGATGTGGGGGGTCAAAAAAACTAGGTGTGTGTAAGTTACCTTCAAAAAAAAAAAATGCAGAGTTGGAGTTGAGTCATGTTCTATTTTTTGTAGGTGATTTATGCACTAGTATTTCATTTTTATAAATATCTACCATTTGATGTTGAGATAATTTGAATGTAGATCCCTTTTTCTTATTGGAGCGGTGCTTCTCCAAATGTTAGCTTAACAAGCACGCTTCAAAGTAACAATTGCTTAAATCATTTAAGTCAGGTAAATATACTTGCTATTTGTATTCCTCATTAGTTATGTTTATTTATTTGTATCAATAGTTATCACTTTGTTACTAATAACTGAAAATGTCCATATCTAATTTTGCAGAATTCCTTCTTAAATGGTTTTACGCAACTAAATCCAGAACAAAAGAGATTTGACTTGAAAGATTTTTGATGAGTATTCAACTCAGAAGATTCTTGACAAGTATGCAACTAACAAGTATAGGTTGATGATGATAGGAGTGAAAACTGTAGGAAATGTTATTTTTGTATATTGAAGGCAATGAAAATAGGCTGATTTATAGGATATGTTAGAATACATTCCTTTTTGTATATTTTCTTTTGTTATGCCTTCTCATCCTCTAGACAAAAATTGTATTATTCAATACTGTTCTTCATCCAATTGAATATAACTAATATAAATGAAAAGTATTTTCATTTCAGCAGTTATTAGCTTCTTCAGCATCATAATCTAGACTCTGGCACTGTGTCTAACCTTATTGACCATTCTGCACACACCTGGAAACCTGATTTAATCCGTTCCCTATACTCTCATACTATTGGTGCTGAAATTCTTAAAACCCCCATCTCCAAGGTAGGTGTTGGCCAAGACAAATTGTTGTGGAAACATTCCAAGTCTGGTAAGTACCAAGTGGAAAAAGCCTACAACCTACTCGTTGCTGACCACAATTCTATGTCCTCAGCCCACACCAGCACTTTTAGTATGGAGGCTAGTCTAACTATTCAATCTTGGATTTGCAGGTATCAGGTGGCTTTCAACAACCAAAACACTTCTCAACACCAGCCCACAAGGCAGAAAAACACTCAACAAGGATTAGGTGATACTTGGCAAATGATCATTAAGATAGCAGGTGCAAGGTTAAGGATGAGCAAAAGGACTGGTCAAGCTGTGGAGCAGCAAATGCCGCCCAGGCAGTGCAGGAAGTGATGGTGGAAGCAGCTGTCAAAGCTAGGAGCCTTGGTTTTAAATAAGTTAATTTCTTAAATTAAAAGTTCTAGATGAAATCTGACTGCTAACTCCTAACCAATGTATTGTACTACATTTATATGTAGGTTGTTGGAACTCCCATCTACATGTGTCCAGAGCTTCTTGCAGATATACCCTACGGATACAAATCGGATATATGGTCATTAGGTTGTAAATATCTGTTGACATTATTTATTGATCATGTATGACAGCACGGTAATATTTCAATCCTAGAAATAACATTTGCTAATGTGACAGGTTGCTGCATGTTCGAGATAGCTGCACATCAACCAGCTTTTAAGCTCCTGTAAGTGTTGGCTTGACCTGTAATTATCAACTTTATGTGTGATGGGGTAGAATCCTGAGCTATATTTTTCAATTGCTTCCAAACAAGTAAATTAGAGTATTGCCAATTTTATGAAACAGGATATGGCTGGACTTATTAACAAAATAAAACGATCAATTATGTCACCACTTCCAGTTGTGAATTCTTCTACATTGTAAGTGAATTTTAGGATTTTTTTTTTTTTTTTTTTTTTTCCTGCAAGCACTCAGTATATATGACACAAAATGATTGAGTCTACAAGCATAGATATACAGCAAAGAGAATTCTACAACTAAAATTGGATGAAATTTGGACTGCAGGAAACAATTAATCAAGAGCATGCTAAGAAAGAACCCAGAACACAGACCAACAGTGAGTTCAAATGGCCAAACTCTGTGTTACCTTTCTGAAAGCAATGAATTGATCTGATACTTTCATGTTACTACATTTTAGGCAGCAGAGCTGTTGAGGCATCCGCATCTACAACCATACCTTGCTCAATGCCACAATATATCTCCTATTTTTCTACCAGTGAAGTCTGAACTCAGCAGCCAAATTAGACTTAAAGGAACCCAAATGTCTAACAAATTTAGCCGTGTTCTGGTTTTAACCAATTGCAAGAGAACTATAGAAGTTGTCAACTTTACTAGAAGTCCTTGCTGGCAGGAGCAGAACATGATGGATGATCTTTTGTCTTTGTATCAGCTGACATTTTATTTATTGGATTTGGGGATAATTAAGCTTGATGATAGTTTGGCTTGTAAATGGTTATGTTATAGCTGCTAAGGGAATTTTGGGGCAGAAAAAGAAAATTTAAGTTGTATTTTTCAATCAGTGAATCAACATCTTATTTTTTGTGTATATCTGCCTTTGAATGGTATCAAAAAAGATGAATCAGCACCTTATTTTTTTGAAGAGTTCATCCATCAAAACAAAATACTTCTCAGTGAGAAATTGCCCTTTTAACAACATTACCAACAATTTGCCTTGATACTCAATGAGAGAGGCACTATTCAAAAACAGTTCATATAATTGGGAACAAGCTCAAACTCAACAACAAGCTGCCTAACAAATGAGAAATTTTATTGCCAAAATGAACAAAATTTACAATGAGATCTAAACACCAAAAACAAAGATCAACCTCATCTGTAAACACAAAAATTATTTGCAAATACAATAACTAAAAGCTAACATAGCTAATATAGCCTAACATACAAACTAATGCTAGGACAATTGAGCTTCTAAAGAGCAATTACAACTCCAAACTTAAACAACAATACCAAAACACAGCAGCCTAACTAACTACCCCTGACCATCCCAATCAACTGCTCAACTCCTTGGTACTACACAGCAGCACCCCACGCACCTCACAGCAGCACCCCACGCACAACACAGCAGCACCCCACGAACCCCAGTGCACAATGCACACAGCTGTGCATCACCCAACGCACCTTAATGCACACCATTGCCTTAGCACGTGCCTCAGTATTTTGGCCTTGTATGACATCAAAACCAATTCTTCAAAGCCACTGATACAATCTTTCTTCAAAACTTTGGGACATCAATTTCGCAACATCAACAACAACATTCAAATGCAAAACCATGAAACCCAACAACTAAAAGACTCACAATCACCAAATTCGATACCAAATCCCAAAATTCCCATGACCACCAAACCCAATACCAAAACCGATCGGAGCTTGTGGTCTTTGGGTCCTATCTTTGCTTCTCGGCAAAGATGCTGGTTGAGAGAGATTCCGACCTTATCGGGATGAATGTCTTTGCAAAAGCTCTCTCTTCGCGCTCTTTACAATCTCTGCTCTCTTCGTCCTCGGCGTTAACTGCGGCGACAAAACGTTCTTGTACCCGATTCTCAGAGGAATCTCATCGTCGTCTTACCTCTGGAACGCCGTCGATCGGAGCCTCATTCCTGATCTCCTCGGTAAGCTTTTCTTCTCTCTCTGGGTTCCGTTTCTTTGATTTTCTCTGCTTTTGAAATGGATGGGTTCTTTGGATCTTCCCGATCGGCGGGACCGAGTCCGGTGATGGGTGGAAAGAAGTCAATTTAAAGAACTAATTCTGTTCTTTGATCGCACCTTGGCTCTGATTTTGGGTTTCCGGCTGTGGGTATTTTGGGTTTCAGAAATTGGGTGAGAAGGTTGCTGAGTTTGAAGAACTTGGGTTAGAAGCATACAAATGATTTTTGGTTAACACGATGAGAAGGCTAGGGTTGCTGAGTTTGTTTTATTTTTAACCTTGGTTTGATTTTTTAATTATAGTTAAGTTAATGGGTGATGTGGAGCTGAGTCATAAAATATGGTTATATGGCCTTTTCTTATTGGATGTTGGGACCTGGGAGGACCACGTCAGTGGTCCTCCAGGAGGACCCAATATTTTCTCCTGTTGGGGAAGCAGATGTCGTATCTTTTTGGTATCAAAGAGGAGTGTACAAAAAATATATGTAGCCGAACAAAATAATTGTTGAGGATTTTTTTTTACATTTGGTGTCTTGTCTTTTAGGATACCACCTTGCTTGGTGCAGAAACACTGAATCTCCACAAGATCGGTTTGCTCCTCCTCTTTCCAAATGACACAAGAATCCTATCCCATAAATTAAAACTCATGCATCTGATGTTGTAGCTACCATTCAATCAATGTCTTTCACCTGCACTAGAATGTTTTTTTAGTGTGGAACTATTATACCTCAAGCAGCTAATATACCATGCAAGGTGCATGCCAGATCGATAGACATTATCTAAGGACTGAAATTTCTTCTTTGAAAACAATATATCCTCCATCAAAGTACGCTGCCTGCATGAGAAATCAACCATTCAGTACTTAGCATGGTATTGGGAGCTAGGATTTTGGGAGACGGATGCTTAATAC
Source organism: Quercus ilex subsp. ballota (assembly GCA_032727855.1). Classification (NCBI taxonomy): domain Eukaryota; kingdom Viridiplantae; phylum Streptophyta; class Magnoliopsida; order Fagales; family Fagaceae; genus Quercus; species Quercus ilex. The sequence continues at coordinate 85,162,829 of CM064909.1, forward strand.
TTCACGCCAATTTGGATTAAGGGAGAGTAGAATAGAGTTAGTAATTTATGGCCAACTCTACTCTACTCTTCTAATTTCCGGCAAATTTTACTCTATTCTACTCTACTCTCTCTCCTTCTCTCCTGCTCAATTCAAACTAGCCCTTAAGATATTAGAAATAACTCCATCCTTTTGTTTTATAGGTCCACTTCAATTTCTTTATTCATACACATTTGAATCAATCAATAAGTCTATCTAAGGATAAAAAAGTTTACACAATTTTTTTCATAACTGTTAATACAGGCTATTGCTATTAGCAGTGCGTAAAAGCCATATCAGTGGTGAGTTTATTAGAATACAAGCCCAAAGGCCTAAGTCCATTGTACTCTATTTTTATTGTACATCTATTATTTATACAACATCTTCCTATATAAAAGCAATCTCTTATATAATTTTACACACAATTTTACGGTCTCTAAAAAGTTATTCTTCATCTCTTAGGCACTTTGCATCAAACACCATTGCCACTACTACTAAACCATTAATGCTATTCTATTCTATCAAAATCTAGGTCAATTCATGCTCAGATTTAAGCAACCAACTACTTGAATCACAAAATCAGAAAATGACAAGCCCAACCACACCAGAGATAGCTAAAATAGTGCCTCACGTGCCTACACGCATCAAAATAAGGTTTTGCAGAGTAGAAAACGCCACCACATGCCAAACCCTTCATTGTCTACTACTACCATTTGTTACATACTTGCCACTACAATGACAGGGCAACACTACATCAACTTACTCTAATCATAAATTGTCACCTTAACAAGTTGTAAAATATATTGCAAAAATAATTGTATCTATGAAATTGCTCAAGCAAAATTTTTAGTACAAACATGGCCTCTAACTAAGATACATGATACAATATTGGTATATGCACTCAAGGAAAATCATATTTAAGTAGAATCAAATGGCTCAACATTCCTTTAATAGGAAATGTACAGTTCAAAATCCAATTTCATTGCTTCCAAAATTGGATGCAGTGTGCACAAATTCTCAACTTAACATAATAATCTTTCAATTTCAAACTTTTAATTTGAGGGTAATAACAAAAAAGCTGGGTTATACAATCTTATTTATAATAATAATAATAATAAATTGGAATATTAATCTAAAAACCAATAAGATTAGAATGAGCTAATCACCTAGACAATGTCACAATGTGGATCTAATGCATATTCACCATGCACGTTGCCGTTGAAAATAGTCACCAAGGAGGCGAGTATAGGGTAGTTAATGTGTGGATAAGACGTCCCAGTCTTTTATTGTTACTTTTCTTTTTGACCTATTATAAGACAAACCATGACTCTAGTATGAGCAATGCATGCTTTTCTCTGTACAGCTTTTTTCTTTATCCCCTACGTACCTTCTCTAATTTGTCGGTGCTTTTTTTTTAGTAAATTAATTTTGTAAACGTACAAATGAAACTTTAAGTACTCCTATATATATATCAGGGTGGCCTCCTATAAATGGTGAAAATTTTCTTCTAGTATACAAACTAGTATTTTTTTTTTTTTTTCTTAAGAAGTAAAATAAAATGAATGATGAATTTAATTTCTTAATCAAAATTGAGACACACTTCTTTATTGTGAAAATTGTTATGCCTATAGAATTAATTACTCAAAAATATGAGTTCATGAAAAAAGATGATCTTAATCATTTAATCAATATTCTAATACATCATTATCAAATCTCTCTCTCTCTCTCTCTCTCTCTCTCTCTCTCTATATATATATATATATATATATATATTAAAAGCCAAAGTTTAGAGAAAATTAAATTAGAATCCAAATTGAATTTCAATTAGAGTCCAATTGTGTGTCATGTGTTCCATTTAATTTTTAATATTTGTGCCAAATTAATTATGAATGTAAAAATCAAATAGTCCAAATCCAATTAGGTTCTAAATTGGATTTCAACTGGAATCCAATTTTGCACCACGTGTTCATTTAATTCTTTTACTTTTTATGCCATGTGAATTATTAGGTGCAAAAACCGAAGAATCTAAATCCAATTAAATTCTAAATTATATATATATTAGAATTCTATGGTTTAATAAACGTGTAAGCTAATACAATGTATAATTTTAATTTTAATATTTTCTCAAAAAAATATATAATTTGAATTGTATAATTGTGATTGTTTTTAACTGTAACTGTGCATATGCACGAAGTTACACACAAAAAAAAAAAAAAAAAAAAAAACCTAATTCTCTCACATAACAATTTTTTTTTTAAATCTCACAGTTAACAATTAATTGAGTTACATATAAATATGTAGGCATATAGTAAGTACTCTATAGTACTCATGCGCCCTGTATGTCATATGATCTTAAAATTAATGCTACTCATGATCACTAGTATAAGAAACAAAGATAAACTGGATGTCAAAATATTCTTGTGAAAGAAAAAAAAAAAAACAAAGTGTGGATGCCTAAAATATCCATTAATGGCCAAAAGAATATGAAAACATGTCAATTTTTTTTTAAAACAAAAATAATAAAGAAATGGCCAAAAAAATCCGCAGGGTGCACTTCAAGATAAGCCATCGCATAAAAAAATTAGAAAGAATATATTACTAGAAGCTATATTGCCATTAATGAGGATCATGAATCCAGGCTGTGTTGAAAGCTGTGGAACAATGGTGAATTTTTGGCCACAATTTAGATGTGAAAGACACCATACATGTTTTTCCTTCTTTTCTTTTTTTTTCTTTTTTTTTTTCTTTTTTTTTAAATTTCCCCTATATATACATATCTTTTTATTCTACAAGAGCATTTACTCAGTGTATAATGCACCTCACATGGGTCTTAAATTGCCTCGACTGAGCCCAACTGTGCTTATTAAATGAGCTCTTCTTATGCAATTTATGCATGTGCTTTGTACCAACGATGAACTGAAAAAATAGTTTGCCTAGCTATGAGCTCACTGCAACCACATCACTCTGTACCTTCAGTTGTTGCACTGGCTCTGGTCGATTTCGAACTTTTCATATCTTAAATGTAATAATGAAATTTTTTCCATAATTTCCAACATTAAAATCACTTAATTGGGAGAAAGGTTTCTCCAATTTGAGTAAAATTTGATGGAGTATAACATTTTCTTTTTTTAATTAATGGTATTCATAGTGTTAATATATATTTCACGAAATGTAAAAAAATGCTTTGTACAAACTACAATTTTTTTATATACCGATAATTGAGGATGGGAGGATTTAAATCTTAGATATTTCCATTGAAAACTTTAGGTCATTTGAGTTAAAATTTTAAAGTTCATCAAAAAAAAAAGAGTTAAAATTTTAAAGACTCTTGGCAATCAAGTGCAATTAAATATGGCCAATTAATTTCACATTGATAGGTTTTCTCTAGAAATTCATCTCGGGCCCCAATCAGGTATTGTTCGCTTTGGAATGGGCAAGGATCGACCTACATCTCACCCGCACGAATTTGCTCAATCCCACATCGAGGAGAGACACCTCCCAATTTTGCCTTATAAACCTTTGGCCTAAGGAAGGGTGTACCGTAGTGTGTGTTTTGTGGGAGGACTTTCGTCTCAGCCCCTAATGAGGTATTGTTCACTTTGGGATAGACAAGGATCAACCTACATCCCACCCACACGAATTTGTTCAATCCCACATTAAGGAGAGACGCCTCCCACCCTTGCCTTCTAAACCTTTGGCCTAAGGAATGGTGTACCGTAGTACAATACTTGATTGGGGCCGAGACGAAAGTCCTCCCACAACGACAATGAACCCACCATATAATTACTTTCTTACGAGTAAAACCACGAATCGGGCCAACAATTACGACATCAACTAAATGATTTTTATTTTTATTTTTATTTTTGTGAATTGAGTTTAAGCTTTTAAGGATAAAATGGTAAGAGAAAACTTAATGATGTAGTTAATTGCAAGGATGACCCAGCAATACAATCATCTGGTGAGCTTGCCCGTGGAGAACTCTCTAATGCCTAAATCAGAGGGAGTGTAAAAAGTTTAATCTTATGGAAATTACTGTGAATTTCAATGATATATGTTGATCATATCTTTTCCTCACTGATCTTTTTATTTTTCTCATTTAATTTATGTCACGTTTCTTCTTGATTCCTGTATGGGGTTTAAAATTTGAATTCTCACAAGGAATCCTTCCCCTTGGATGGGGATTTCATAATTTTGGCAATTTAAGTTAGGGTTTTGCTAACGGGTGCCTTAAAAGTATTCGTTAAGAAAATATTATTGAAAAATTTTTATGGAAAAGAAAAGAAAAAAAAAATTCTTTTATAGTTTTTTCTATTTCTTATAAAAATAGTTTCAAAATTTTTCTAAAATAAATCATTAACAAATGTGCTAAAAGCATCCGTTTACTGGGTCCATTTATTTACTAGATTATTGATCTTTGATTAAGGTAGGTTTGAGTGGTACCCCCAAAAGCCTCATCTTGATAATTACTCTGGAGGAGCCACATTTCCTTTTGGCCAAGGTATGCTCAGGTAGGCCGTGCATACATGATCACTGCATGTGGCCAAGCTGTCAGCTAGATCAATTCGAGCTGCCACATCAATATTATATTCATCAAAACTAAAGGATAAAAAAAAAAAAATTTAAAAATTAAAAAGAGTCTTATTTCCATCTTGCATGTGTACATATGCATTATATGTGCAAGAGTGATAATAAAGGTACAGATTTCTTTACATAAGCTCCATAAACTTATGAGCTAATTTTTAAATCCAAAACAAAAACACTAGAAAACAATTTTTAGTAAGGATGACAATAGAGTGGGGCAAGGTCTAATTAGGGGTGTTCCGTCTCTCGATGTATCGTTTCTTTGGAACAGGAAAAACACATGTGGGGTAGGTGGTAGGCCAGGATCAAGAATAGGCTGGAGGTATTTTGTTGTCACTAATGAGATGATCACTTTGGTAAATAATAATGTAGAGATGAAAGAGAAAGGAGAAAGGCAGATGTAAAAGTGCTAAGAGAGAGAGAAAATTTAGTGTTTAAGAGGATAGTAATAAATATGTACAAAAAATAAATTATAAATAAATGCCTAAAATAATATTAAATTATATATATATAAATCATTTAAATAAATATTAAATAAAAACATAGTTACACATTTGAGATAGGATAGAGCAAGCAAAACTCATCCTTACCTCGACATCTCTTCAAGATAAGAAAAATCCACTAAGACTAAATTAAGATATGGTGTATCAAAAAAGACGCATGGCTTTTGTCATCCATAATTGTCAATGTTTTTTTAGGAAAAAAAAAATTTTAATTGCTACCAAACAGCACCCAAACTCAGCCACTTTTATGGATAAATGTCCAAATCAACTTTAGAAACACTGCATTAAATTTTCAAAGAAGGAGCTTTTAATAGAACAAAAAGAGAACAAGCTCTTTCATAAAAGTAAATGCCAGACAGAGGGAACCCTTACTTGCTTTGTACTCAGAAAAACATTGAACACATATTTAATACTTTACAGTATCTTTCTTTTCTTTTCTCTTTTGAAGACATACTTTACAGTATCTGACTGTGAGCAGAAGTATATATTGGAGTATTTGAGGGCAAGGTAGGACTTTTCTTTTAATTTTTTGTCCTTCAAGTTTGAGTTATAAATACGATAATTGGTTATGGGTCCGCTATACAGGTTTCATGACCCAGCAATGTAGTCAGAATTTGCATTCTGACCAATTTTTAAAGGCTTGTGCAACCAACTAAACAGGAAATAGCACCGAATTTATTAACAAGCGTGCAATGGATCTCTGGGAGTACATGGAAATTAAATAGACAAGAAGTATTCCTTAAAATCTTTAAAGAAAAAAATAGTGAAAAGAATTTCAATCAATAGGAGTCTTCTTTTGTTTTTGTTTTTTTGTTTTTTTCAGTACAAATTGCATTATATAGTATACTTTAAAAGAACTTTGACAAATTTGAACAATTTTTTTCCTAATAAAGAGTGGTTAGAATAGTAGTTGAATGATTAAAATTCACTTTCTTAAGTATTGAAGCTTAGTTTCCAGTGATAATCTAGCAATAACGACATTCTTTGTGATTCCTCAAGTCTGGTGTTCAACACCATCTCCTCTTACCATCTACCAATCAAAAGTGGGGTTCAAGTGATAACGCAACAGTAATAATATCTTTTGTAGTACTCAAACTGTCCATTTGGATACAACTGATTGTTGCTGAAAACTGATTGTTACTGAAAATACTGTAGCAAAATAATTTTTAAATGTATGAATAGTATCGTGGACCCAATTTTAATATTTTTAATGCGTGAACAATGCATGAACAGTGCACGCACAGTACTTTTTGTCCCTCAAAAGTCAATAACTCCGGCTAAAAAAAAAAAAAAAAACTGAAAACGCATGAACAAAACGCAACGCAACATTAAGTAGAAAGAATTGCTATCCAAACTGATACATTATATGCGTTCAAGCTCCACCTTCTTTCTCCTCCACTATCTACCTATTAAAAAAAAACTTAATTTAAATTTTTGAGATAATTGATAATTATCAGAGAAGATGGTCCTAAATTCTAACTTTAGCTCCATTCTTCCTCTCATTTGAAAGATTTAAATCTCACGAATAAATTATTATCATAGCTTATTGCATAGGTCATCCTTAGTTCTTAAGAAAACCCTTCATCAACAAATTTAAGGCCAGTTTGGATGAAGGGAGATAATTTATATATGTGTTCAAGCTCCAAACTCAATATATGTGTTCAAGCTCCACCTTCTTTCTCCTCCACTATCTACCTATTAAAAAAAACTTAATTTAAATTTTTGAGATAATTGATAATTATTAGAGTAGATGGTCCTAAATTCTAACTTTAGCTTCATTCTTCCTCTTATTTGAAAGATTTAAATCTCACAAATAAATTATTATCATAGCTTATTGCATAGGTCATCCTTAGTTCTTAAGAAAACCCTTCATCAACAAATTTAAGGCCAGTTTGGATAGAGGGAGAGGGAGGGAAAGTAGAGGGGAGTATAATATACTAATTTCCGGCCAACTCTACTCTACTCCTCCCTCCATCCAAACTGAGCATTAGTACTAGAAAGTAAGGGTCCGTTTGGCTGGAGGGGTAGAAAAATTGAAGGATAGAAAAGATTTTAATTTCTTTCATTTTTATTTGGTTGGGAGTGAAAAAGTGAAGGGATGAAAAAAGTGAGCTTATATAAATTTACTCATATACTCTTATTAAAAATTATGTTCAATTAAAACCAAAAAAGTTACAAACAACCAAAAAAAATAAAAGAAAAAATATATATGTGAGCAATGTAACCTTAAATAAAAATAAATAAAAAAAGAAGGAAAGAAGAGGCAACGAGGGAAGAAAAAAAGAAGAAGAAGAAGAAGAAGAGGAGGCAACGTCCAGGAGGAAGGAAAAAAAAAAAAAGGTGAAGAAGAGCAATGTACAGACAAGCCCATGTGCAAATGCACAGAAGCATTTTTGTCCATTAAGCAGTCTCATTTTCTCCCTTCAGTTTTCTCTCCATTTTGGCGATAACTTTTTGGTGGGCCCAGGGAGAAAACACTTGAGGCCTACCATTTATTTTCCTTCCCACCCAACGAAACACACTCCAAAAAAGTTTTCCTTCCCATTTTCTGTCAAAAAATTTTCATCCACCCTATTTCACCTCTGTGAAAAGAACATTTTAGTTTGTTGACAAAAATCTTTTGGAGGGGACATTTATATATCTATATGTGTACTATTTCAACCTCTGTCTCTAGAAAAATATGGTCGGCATTAGTTTGTCGACAATCTTTAATCATCAACACCAACCCTTATTGAAAGTACCATCCAGGACTGATTTCCAATTTAGCTTCATTTGAAATTATTAGAATATTTGTATATTATTCAATTGTACGCAAAACTGTATAAGGAGAAGCTTATTTATAAGCACATTTTATAAGTTGTCTATAAGTAATTAAGAGTGAATTACAAATGTGGGGCCTGTTATCTAAAAGGATATAGGAATCATAGGAAATGGGCTTGGGGCCCAACGGCCCAGTCTGAGGACATTCACTTGTCCGAGGATGGTTAAAGAAATGTATTGTTGGACCAGGATAAGAAAGAGGGATGGAAATCATATATAAAGGCCCAAAACGCGTCCGATGATAAAACTCACATTGGATACCATGGTCCGAGGTGGATGTAACTATCTTACTATCCAGAGTACTCCGCAAAGTTGTATTAGAACTGGAAAGTGAATATAGAACTAAGAAGGAACCGAGAAAGATAACAAATATCTTCTAAAGCTACTACCTCCACATTAAATGCTTTCCAGCTAACTCTCTGGCCGCATTAATGTGGAGGTAATACCTGAACAGTAACCAAGCAGCTTTATGGCTACTGAGTAAAAGTTTCGGGAGTTGCTGAATGGGACAGAAAGGAGTTCTCAGGATAGAAACTACACGTGTACGGTGAAAATGGGGGAAGAAACGCAGTATATAACATGGAAGCAGGTGACATTAGAGAGGACTTTTGGAAAAAAAGAAAGAGAGATAGAAAAAGAACGATAGAACTCAGAAAGATACCCTCTGAAACCTAGCCGAAGAGAGTTTTTATCAGACAGTTAGCTTGAAACGTCTTTTGATGCACAGTAAACCTACCGAATAGAGCTAGTTCTTTCACCCACTCTCTAAAAATTTATTGTTTAGGCTTGTTGGGCTAGAAACCCAAACCTAATCTGGGTCCAATCCAATTTGAGTCCCTACAACAAATAATATGAGTATTGTACAATTAATCATAATGGGCACAGGTCTCCAATATATGGGCCTACAACTAATGAATACATTTTTTTTTTTTTTTTGGTAGGATTAATGAATGCTAACATACCCTATCAAAGCTCAAAATACAAATTTCTTGTATCACTTTTTGTATTCCATTTTATGTTCTAAAGTTCAAACTCAAGATGAACTCTAAAAAACATCGACCCACTAATAACCAATATTCACTGGATATGGAGTGTTTGCCGATGGGTGAAATGTCCATTCTCTCACCTCAGTGTTAAAAAGATGATCAATAAGTTTATGCTATGGTGCAGTAATACTTGTGAAATTTTGTTCAGTAAAATTGTTTAGGCGAAACAAAAAATGCTACATTTCAGTTTATTTATTTTTAATTAAATAACAAAATTTGCCTAATGAGACTTTTAAGAGTTGAGGTTATCAATATTAATCAAAGCTGCCCTTGTTGCTCATACAGTTCCTCTTCACATAATTTACAACTTACTATAACATGGTAATGAAATGTTACTAACCATATTACCCCCCCCCCCCCCAAAAAAAAACTATACAGCATTTTTTTTTTCTTTTCATTTTACTAAATTACACTTTTGGCCCTTAAAGTTTGGGAATATTTTCACATTGACCATTTTTATATTAGCCCTTTACATTTCAAAATCTTTATTTTGACCCTTCATGTTTGATTCAATTTGTTTGGCCTTTCATGAAAATGAAAATTTTGAAACGTAAAGTGTGCAAATAGAAAACTGAATCAAACATGACATAAAGTGTCCGTTTGGATACAACTTATTGTTACTGAAAGTTGCTAAAAACTGATTGTTGCTGAAAACACTGTAACAAAATAATTTTTAAATGTGTAAATAGTATCGTGGAACCCATGTTTAATTTTTTTAATACATAAACAGTGCATGAACAGTGCACGCACTGTTCATGCACAGTAAATTTTGTCCCCCAAAGTCAACAAGTGCGGCAAAAAAAAAAAAAAAAAAAAAAAAAAACAGAAAACGCAACTCTACTTTCAGTAAGAATAAGTGCTATCCAAACCTAGTCAAAGAGCAAAAAAGAACATTTTGAAATATAAAAAGTCAATATGAAAACAACTCCAAACTTTAAGGGCTAAAGTTATACTTTAGTCTTTTGTCTTTTTTTTATACGTATTATAAAGTTTGAATTTACGGTGTCCACTTCGTGATAATTGTTATCTACTATCAAGCTAATACACAAATGATTGGATCCCAAGTCACTTCATGACAACAACAAAATTCACCAATTACGCTAACTGAAATCTATGTTATAAATCCTAGTATCTGAAATATAAAGTAAAACACACAAATTTCTTTCATAATAAATAGCAATTATTGTCATAAAAATGGGAATGGGAAAAAAGTGTAGGCCCGAAAAGTACAAACACAGCCCTATTCTAAAGCCCAAGATCAAAAGTCCTAACCCAAATTCCTATTCTCTTCTTCGTCTCATTGTCCCCACAGTCCATGCCCACCCAAAAAAGTAGTGCTGAACACACACACACACACACACACACACACACACACACACACACACACACACACACAAAAACAAAACTGGAGTATGAGTGACACAACGAACAAAGAGACTAATGTGGGTTTTTGTGGCATAGACTACCGGGAGTTGTTATTACATTTTTTGTCATGATATCCGTAAAAGGTCTTCAAAATCTCTATCTTTTGCTTCTAAGTATTTGTTTGGCCCAAAGCATAATCCTTTTGAGAAGTCGATAATTAAATTTTCTTACTTATCTTTTACTTTGTTAAAAATGTCAAATACTATTTTGTCAGTCAAGTTTAAATTAACGAGAATAGTTTTAGAAACTTCTAACTTTCTAACTAAGAAACAACTCATTAAATGATGTTTTCTTAAAAATATTGGATTTTCTAAACAAGACCAACAATATGGGATGACGGAGGTAGTGGATAAAATGGTTTTGTTTCATATGTACCAAGTTGGTGCATAGGCTTTCATTTGCAAATTGTGCAATGTTCCAAGGTTACCAAGCAGAGCAAGGAATTACAGGAAACAAAAGTGAGTCTTTTTTGTCTAAGGGTCCATTTGGTTCCCGTAAAATATTTTCGGAAAAATATCTATTTTCCGAAAATGCTATTTTTCGAAAAAGGAAAATATTTTCAAGTGTTTGGTTGTATTATGAAAATTATTGTAGAAAATATTTTCATGTGTTTGGTTCTATTCTGAAAATGCTATTTTCCTACAAATTTTTCACATTTTCTCAACTATTTTCTTAGCATCCAAACAACAAATTTTATTACAAAAAATTTCAAAAATCAAAAATCACAACAGGAATCAAAAACAAAAACAACAGGAATCACAGGAATCAAAAATTCAAATTTTCTCAGCATCCAATTCAACCCACAAGAATCAAAAATCAAAAACAACAGGAATCACAACAACAACAACAAAAATCAGTGGGGCGAAGATCGACAGTCGAAGGTCGAAGGTCGAAGATCGACGGTCGAAGGTCGAAGGTCGAAGATCGAAGATCGGTGGGTCAAAGGCTCTGGGTCGAAGGCGAGAACGCGCGGTGGAGGCGAGATCGAGTGGAGGCGAGATCGAAGGTCGAAGGCGATGGCATCGCTGGATCGTGGCGATGGGTCTGGGTCTGGGTCTGGGTTGAAGGCAATGCGTCTGGTCGAAGGTCGCCGACGATGGGTTCGTGGTCGCCGGCGATGGGTTCGTGGTCGCCGGCGATGGGCTCTGGGCTTGGATCGGCGGTTCGTGGGCTCTCTCTTTCTTTCTCTCTCTCTCTCTCTCTCTCTCTCTCTCTCTTCGTGCTCTCTTTCTCTCAGTTTTTCGGAAAAGAGTATTTGAAGTGAAAATAGAAAGGGAAGTGATTTTCACCCTTGACCACTGGTCAACTGAAAACAATTTCCAGAAAATTGATTTTCCGTGCGCAACCAAACACCCGTAATTACAGAAAAGCATTTTCGGAAATGATTTTCACCCAAAACAAACGCAGCCTAAGTTTGACAACAAACTCACCCTTGTCTATCGCACATTTAGATTAGGCCACCAGAATTCGTGCAGTACAGATGTAGCATTTGTTGAATCAACTTCTCACAATATGTGTGGTAATCTAGTTTTATCTATGAACCCCAATATTGATATTTTAGAACTCAATAATATGTCAGGAAGAAGTTGGCAAGAGTTTACTTGTTGCTGTGAAAATATTAATGCAGAATTAAAGAGAACAGATTAAAAATGATGCACTTTCAGTGATAACTGATAAGTTAGAATTCAAACACCAAATACATTATGGAAAAAAAAAAGCTTTCAACTTTTGTAAGGGCATTACAGGCAGCAGAAACATTATTAAAGTTCAGGCTGCAAAGCGGATCCCAGCATTGATATCTGCACAGTGAGATTAGGCAACCATTGAACTTTATTCTGGTCACGGAGCCTCAGTACTAGTGCAGTAGTGTATGTAAATCTTTGTTATGAAATTCAAACTAAGAAGTTTCATGTGTTATTTGTCACTAAAGAATAAGGAAACAAAGAATCATCCTAAAATTTATTCTGCACACTGATTGTCAAGGATAGGGGTGTTCACCAAACCGCATAAACCGCACAAACCGCAAAAACCGCACGAAAACCGCCCGCAAAATGGCATAACCGCACCGCACCGCAAGTAATAGTGCACCGCACCGCACCACACCGCATGGTGCAGTGCGGTTTGCAGTTTTATAATAAGAAAACCGCACAAACTGCACCGCACCGCACCCTCTCTATATATTAATATATTTATTTATTTTTAATATTAAATATATTATTAATAGTTTAATAACCCTAGTTTTAAAAAAAAAAAAAAATTAATAACCCTTGCAAGTATTAACTAGAAAAGCCAACCCAAAATAAAGAAAAACTAGCTCAGTAATTTAAAACTTGGCCCAAAAAAAGGGAAAAATTAGTTTTGGGCTGAGTAGAAAAAGCTCAAAATTTGAAAAATATACCAACTTCAAACCGCATCTTATATATAGTATCGTACATGTGACAGTAAAAATAAGATGCGGTGCGGTTATGGTTTTAGCTAAACTCTAAACCGCACCACACCGCACCGCACCGCACATGTGACCGCAAAAATAATGTGCGGTGCAGTTATGGTTTTAGCTAAACCGCACCGCAAAGTGCGGTGCTAAAAATGGCCCAAAACCGCACCGCACCGCACCGCGAACACCCCTAGTCAAGGAGACTCAGCAATGGCAAGATTGTAAGTATTTTAAATCAAGTATCAACCAATATACTAATTTTTCTACCCAAAAAAAAGTATCAACCAATATGCTAACCTAATTTTTATCTATTAACTTTGGTTGATATATACTATTAAAAACTAAAAATATAGAAAATAGAAAGTAGGCATGTATGTAGTTTAATTCCAATTACCCTGCTAACACTAATCTAGAAGCTTTCCCTTTTTTCTTTGATTGCTAGTTTACTGTTGCAGAAGTAAATAATAGAAAGTAGAAACAGCACACAATAGACCTGTGGTGATAAGATTAAATCACCATGGTCAAACAAACCAGATTCACTATTGCTTATGAAAGTAAAACCACAACTAAATTTGAAGTCTTACTTTTTCTAAACAAACATTTTTTTTTTCTATTTTTCTTATGAATGTAATGAACTTGGTAATCATGTGAGGTCATTACAGGCAGCAGAACACATATTAAGTTTAAGCTGCAAAGCGGATATCAACATTACTTTTGCACATCGAGATTAGGCAACCAAAAAATTAATGGTTATGGAGCCTCAGTACCAGTGCAATACTTGACATGAACCAAAAATCCTAAATCAAAATTTCAAAAAAATATATATATATTAGTACTTGAAAATTATTGGAGGCAAATATGCACTCGATATGTCAACTCAATGTTTTTTTTAGTGGGGGAGGGGATTGTTTAGTAACTCGGTGTATATTGCAAGTGTACTAATCACTAAACACACCTCTGATGACACTGTGTAAGTTCAAACATAGCATTGCTCTTGAAAACCTTTCAATCTTATCTTCATGATCCTTAAAATGAAGACTGTTGCAGGGCAGTCCCACAAAGCAGGCCATAAATTGATTAGTCCATTGGGTTGCAAGTTTCAACTACAGCCCACTGGGCCTAATTTTGTTTGAAGCACCTCTTTTTGGTCTCATCCTTTGATCCAAATAGACCCAATGGGAGGCCATACAACCCAAGATTCTACCATCCCAAAAACCCAACAAAAGAAGTGTTAAAGGAAACTCTTTCTTGGATTATATACACATAATGCATAAACAGATTCTTCTTTTGCAAGCAATAGGATTTGAATTTATGACCTCCCTTTCATAATGATTGATTTACTAAACTAAGAAACTTCATACATAAACAATTTTTTTAAGATACGATTAAGATGTGAACATATCAACAAGAGATATATAAACAGATTTGATATTTATGTCCTCATCTTGTGAATCAGAAATTTGTAAACCTCGTCCTTCACTGGACACTCCTTAGTCCTTTGGCTATGTGTGCCTTTATAAAAAAACATGTTATAAAATTTCCATATTATATACCTCTCTCAAAATTATTTCAACCAAATATATATATATATATATATATTTGGATGGAATCATGTGAGGTCATTACAGGCAGCAGAGCACATGTTAAGTTTAAGCTGCAAAGCGGATACCAACATTATTTTTGCACATCAAGATTAGGCAGCCAATAAATTAATGGTTATGGAGCCTCAGTACCAGTGCAATACTTGATATGAACCAAAAATCCTAAATCAAAATTTCAAAAAAAAAAAAAATATATATATATATATACATCGGTACAAGAGAATTATTGGAGGCAAAGATGCACTCGATATGTCAACTCAATGTTTTTTTTAGGGGGAAGAGGGGTGAGTGTTTAGTAACTTAGTGTATATTTCAAGTGTACTAATCACTAAACACACCTCTGATGAACTGTGTAAGTTCAATCATAGCATTGCTCTTGAAAACCTTTCAATCTTAACTTCATGATCCTTAAAATGAAGACTGTTGCAGGGCATTCCCACAAAGCAGCCCATAAATTGATTAGTCCATTGAGTTGCAAGCTACCCGATTGGGCCTAATTTTGTTTGAAGCACCCCTTTTTGGTCTCATCCTTTGATCCAAATAGAGCCAATGTGGGGCCATACAACCCAGGATTTTACCATCCCAAAAAACCAACAAAAGAAGTGTTGAAAGCAACTCTTTCTTGGATTATATACACAATGCATAAACAGATTTTTCTTTTGCAAGCAATAGGATTTGAATTTATGACCTCCCTTTCATTCTGATTGATTTACTAAACTAAGACACTTCATACATAAACAATTTTCCAAAACATCTCCAAAAACCACAAAGTCCAAAACATCACATAGTTTCACCAACATTATATAAATCTGAACAACATTAAAAGTAAGCTGATACTTGCAGGGCATAACATGTTATAGAAAGATCATAGCTTTAATAAGTGAAAACAATTTTGTTTCAATAAGAAAATCAGGACTCATAAACCTGTCACTCCAAATATATATAACCAATTTGGAGACACTTTTTTTTTTTCTTATAATAAGTGAGAGAAGGGAATTTAAACCCAGATTTTCTTCATGAGAGATAGTGCCATTGAAAAAAATTGAAGATTCATGGCAATAGAAAGTGATTGAAAAAGCATAGAGCATAAGAAAGAAATAGAGATTGTAAGGTATGATTAAAAGATACCTCATTGTCAATGGTTCAGAGCTCTGAACTAAGCCGCCACTTTGTGTGAGGCATTTTAAAAAATAAAGACTAAACAAGACCGTTGGAATTTATATTAGTCTAGACTTTTGAGCTAGGGCATCACATGGAATAACCATTACACCGTACCGTATTGTTATCTAATTAGTGTAGTGTTTTCAGATCAATGGTTCCCGAGAAAAGTATAAGAATCACATGGTTAATAATGGATACACGTGTCAAGTCATATACTCCACGGGTGAACCGTTTGTTTTTCCTGCCTTAAAGATCAACGGTCAGAAGGCAATCATGAAAAAAAAAAAAAAAAAAAACACCCTTTACACAATTAATCTTTTTTTTTATATATAGGAATTATTTACTTATTACTGAGTTGCCGTAACTGTTGCATTAGATTCAAGATTTTTTTTAGCTTCTCAAAAACAAAACAAAAAAAGATTCAAGATTTTTATTTGGATGGAATCCATTGTCCTTTTCACTTAATTGGTGAATAGTGAATGGGGGAAGAGATTAATTTTGGTAATCTTTTTGAAAAACAATTTTGGGAGGTAAGGTTGAGAGTATGAGTTTTATATATAACTAGAGTTGGGGGTAAAATGAATCCTAGCTAAATGTCTTGTTCAAAAATACTATTAGGTATCAATTAGTTAAATTACAAGACTCTTGGCAATGAAGGTATGAGTTTGAAGAAAGAGAAATGTGGAAGATTGTGAAAATGATAATAATTAATGGAAAATTGAGAGAGATTTGAACCATTCTATATATTTTTAATATCTGAGTCTATTTATGTTTCTCTATTTTGAAGCTATGGTTTTTATTAACATCATCTATATCTATGTGACAATATTAATAGAATTTTAATTTATGACATTCACTCCATAATAATTGTTTTTTATCATTAGCCCAAAACACAAATTGATTTTTGGAGTAAATGGGGTTCGAACCCAATATCTCTTATTCAACGACAAATGACTTTACCTGTTGAACTGACTAAAACCCATAAATAAGATACCTAAACTTGAGCCTGATGGTAAAGAAAAATCGTATTGGAGCAATAGGCTTTTAGTTTTCCTTTGGGGTTTGAATTTGTTATGGAAAATGCTAAAACTACAAATTATTTTACAAGTTTTTTATTTTTGGGGTTAAAAGGCAATTCATTGATAAACTAAGGAACCATAGGCATAGTATTGGCATAAGGCCTTACATAGTACACATCATTGGCATCAGAAATTACAAATGAAGAAATATTAGGTGAGGGAGGGGTGTTAAACATCACAAAAGTTTCCTGTTGCAGGCATTCCCTCTTAGCTATTGCATCCGCACAACTATTCGCTTCCCGAAATATATGGGTCACCTTGACTTGCTAGAACCTATTAAGCAAGGACCTGCAATCAATCAAGAGGGATGAAAAAGCTTTGTTAGGCATTGAGTTAGATAGGACAAGGTTCACAACAATTTTTGCATCAAGTTCAACTTCTAGGAAGGAAATCCCCATTTGAGATGCCAATAGCAAGCCATCCCTTAGTGCCCAGAACTCTGCCATGACACTTGCGGTGTTGCCTATGCAGCAACTGAATCCTTTCAGCCATGCCCCCCTGTGGTCTCAGACTAGCCCTCATCCACCTGCTTTTCTGGGATTCCCTAGTGAAGCACCATCAGTGTTTAGCTTAAACCAACCCTCACGGGGTTTAATCCACTGAACTTGCTTTGTTCTCATACTCTTGGCTTGAAGCGATTTTCCATTACAGAAAGAGCAGTCTATAGCATGTTTAATGCATGCATTGTGAAGATCAAGATTCAGAGTAGCGTTTTCAAAAGCCACCCTATTCATGTGCTTCCATAGTGCCCATATAGTGAAGATGAACATTGTTTTACACGGGATGCCATTAGAGAGGATAACTGCATTGCTCTGGCAATTTGCTTTCAACCATTGAAGCACATCAAGTCTGAATAAGGCTTCCAAAGGAATGAGAATTCCAATCTTTCTCTAGATTTGCATGGCATAAGGGCATTCTCTAAGCAGGTGCAGGATTGACCTCTCTCACTGGGACACTGTTGTGATGGCAAAGTTATAGGAATGGGCATATTCTTGGCAAGGTATCCATCTTCTAAATCCATTCTCCTGGGAAGGGATTTCTCTGATTATCATCCAAGATTGCTAAAAGATATGCTGATGCCGAGTTGAACTCTCCATCTTGTGAAAATTTCCAGCTAAACGTGTCTTCCTTACTCCCAAACATTTGAATGGGAGTGGCTTTGATCCTATCCAAAATGTCAGTTGGAAGCTCAAATGAATAGTTATTTTATTTCTCTAAGTGTGCGTTTGGGAAACGCGTTTGTGCTTCCCAAACGCACGTTTTGCATTTCTGGAATTTTTTTTTTTTTTTTTTCATATGCTGTGATTGTTGACTTTAGGGATGTGAACAGTGCACGCACAGTAACTTTTTCAATCTTTTTCAGCAACTTTTCAGTCATGAGACCCACAAATTTCACTTTTCAACAACTTTTTCATTAGAAATAGGTCTCACGGTACTATTCACACATTTAAAATTATTTTGCTACAGTGTTTTTCAGTTTTCAGTTTTTAACTGTATCCAAACAGACCATAAATTAATTGTTATATTCTATCAAGTGGTCTATTCTCGTGTACTAGATGTGCCTTTGTTTCTTAGCCTCCTTCACTAATTGTTTATGGAAATTATTTTTTTAACCTATGCGAATCATTTAGCAGAATATACCAATTAATTGTTTAATTATTCAATGTGTCTATTAATCCAAACAGATATGTAGTCCACTAAAATTTAGTATATACCAAAACCAAATCTCTCTTTTTTTTTTTTTTGTCTGAAAAGGTAGAATACCAAAACCAAATCTTACACCACCTTACTCACAGGCGATGTATATGTGGGGTGTGGTCGGCTGTCATATCACACATGAGCCACCCTTTTTGATTCTCAAAAAAAAAAATCTTAAACTGCCATAATAAAAACAATAAAATACAAGACAATATTTGGTAAAAAAATAGAAAACTAAAGAAGAAGATATTCAGTTGAAAAATGACTACATAGACACAAATTGTCACGTAAAAAATTTACTAGGGGAAAAGAGATACGATGATTTACTTACAAGTTACAAGTGTAATCTCTACAAACGTTTTGCTTGCCGTCCTACCATAGTAACCCTAGAAAGTCATGGATCCTCCAAGACAAACTTCCACCATGAATTCCTTGTTCGCATAGACCAAAGCCTCTAGTACTCCAAGCAGTTGCAGAGCCAGGAATTTAGGTCAGGGGCAAGATTAAAAGACAAGATTGAAAGTAAAAAATTAATCTAAAAAAATTACTCAATATTAATAACAAAATAAATAAACAACTATATGTCAATTAACTACAAATATATATGTCATGTCATTAAAATAAAGAAAAAAATTACAATTTATGATTAAGAATAATCAAATTAAGAGATCATTATAAATACTAATAGTTTAAACATATAACTTGAATTATAAATTTATGGTTAAGAATAGTCAAATCAAGAGATCCATCTTAATATAAACAATTTAAACATATAATTTGATTCTTCAAAAAATTAAATAAATAAATAAATCAAAGCAAAAGTATTAAGAGTATGCATACCTATGAATATTTGAACATGTGACTTTTTTTTCTTTTTCTTTTTTGAGAAGCAATTTGAACGTGTGACTTAAAAACCCAACTTGAATGCTTTTAAAAACTTCATAGAAACTCTGAGGTCCAAAGAAAGAGACCGGTATGAAAAGAATTTTTTTTTTTTCTTTTTGATGGGAGGCGTACTTTGTTTACATTATATATACCTTTTTTTTTTTAGAGTTCTATTCTAATACTTATTATATTCCTGTAGGTGTAGCAAGGTTGTTATTTTTTAATTTTTTTTTAATCATTACCAAGTGAGACCCACAGTTTTATATTATAGTTGTAGAGTTGTAGTATGTTTTTGTCTAGCCCATCAAGTTTTTGTGTTCAGACTACTATTCAATGAATCAATGTAGAGATTTTTTTTTTTAATCATTTTAAGTGGGACCCATTGGTTTTATATATAGAATTATAGTAGGAGTAGAAGTCTACTACTACTAGGAAAGGTACCGTGAATTTACTGAATTGTGATTTTTTTTTTTTTGTCTTTTGTGTCAGGGGGCAAATAAGGTATTTTAGGTTATTATAATATTATTAGTCAAAAAATACATAGAAGATTTAACAGTAGTGAACCTCATTGGAAAAATACTCTGGTTTCAAACAATCAAGATGGGTGTGGGGTTTGGACTTTAGTTTCTAAAAAAATACGAAGCACATGGGTGGAGTCCAAGTCGTAGGCACCATTATGTGCTGGTGGCACTCACAGGTGATGTATCTGTAGGGTGTGGTCGGTTGTGATATCACACATGAGCCACCCTTTTCGATTCTAAAAAAAAAAAGAAAAAAGTACTCTCTTTGGGATCATAAAATGAGTGGACAAAGAACAAGGATTTTTCTATGATGTACAAGGAGGAAATGCACAAGGTTTTCTCTTTGGAAAAAATACTTTGGTTTCAAACAATCAAGATGGGTGTGGGGTTTGGACTTTGGTTTCTAAAAATAAAACGAAGCACATGGGTGGTGTCCAAGTCGCAAGCACCATTATGTGATGGTGGTACTCACAGATGATGTATCTATGGGGTGTGGTCGGCTGTGATATCACACATGAGCCACCCTTTTCGATTCTCCAAAAAAAAAAAAAAAGTACTCTCTTTGGGATCATAAAATGAGTGGACAAAGAACAAGGATTTTTCTATGATGTACAAGGAGGAAATGCACGAGGTTTTCTCTTTGAATAGCACAAATTATCTATATTTCCTCTACTTAAAATCCGAGGAAAAGTATGGCTTATATAAGGGCACAAATAAAATTTAAAGAAACGGTACAGAATCTTGTCAAAATAAAATAGCAGTCCCAAATAAGCCATGCTCTCTCTCTCTCTCTCTCTCTCTCTCTCTCTCACATTTATTATTGTTTATACACATATATAACATCATCGTCAACATCCTTCTAGTAAGGGCACGTTTGGTACACTGTAATGATTATTACATGGGAATAGGAATTAATATTACAAGGAATACATTAAGTTAGAATGTAATAAGTATTACTATTCATTAGTTTGGTGACCATTTAGGAATAGAATTCTGAATATGCATCTACAATTTAGTAGAGTATAAAAAGAATGTGTAATTAAATCATTTTAAAGTCAAATTTCCTAAAATACACTTATTTTAGAGTGTTCAAAATAGAGCTAATAATTAACAACAAGGAAAATTTATTTTCTTTCCTTTTGAAGATATGGCAACTAATGGTTTTTTAGGAAATTTTTAAAAAAAAGTTATTACATAAGGTGAAAGAATAGACATTCAATACTTTTGATAAGGAATAGTTATTCCTCATTTTGAAGAATAACTATTCATAAAGAATAACTATTCATTGTAATAAAAATATAACCAAACAACCGAATAGTTATGCCATAGAAATATCTATTATATTATAGTGTTTATTACAGTTTACTAAACGTGCCCTAAGTAATTCACGCAAATACATTATAGGTACGCCATATCATCATTTGGACAAAAACCTTCTCAATTACCTACGTACAAATGAAGTAAAACACTGTTAGTAAGCTATAAGAGACAGAGGAGTGTCTTAGTTCTTATGAGTTTTGAGTCCAACAAATTTCATTCAAACAAAAAATGAATATAACAGTTTGAGTTTTTTTTTTTTTTTTTATTTTTTTTAGGGTCTTTTTCCATTTTAAGTTGAATAACATTTTTTACAAAAATAATTTTATCATATTTTGCCAAAACTTTGTTCCCTAATAAATCTAGATACAATACAAATTTAACAATTATATACATATATATGTAACATTAACAACTATTAAAATCACAAATTGTAATTAATATACAATATAAATGATGTTAACGGCAATCTCATGTAAAAATGATAAAAAGTGATGTTATACTAATCATATCTATTTTAAATGTTTACACGTAAAAAGTTGTGAAATTTATCATATTGGTAGGGGTAGCATTATTGTTGTTGTTTGTTTTTTTCTTTTTTCTCTCTCTCTCTCTTTGTGGACAACAATAACTTTAAAATTTGGCCTGCTCTTTCCTTATAAGTAGACAGGACAGGATTATAAAGCACCCCTAGTTGCATGATCCACTAATGTCTTTGTCTTCAATGGACAACTTGCAAAGGCAAAATTATGAATATCCTGCTCATGCATTACAGCTTCTCATCATAGCCACAGGGACAGGGGCCACCCACAAAGTAGGCTTCTCCATTTTATTATGCTTTTGCCTTTCGGTATAAGTATTATCATTGCATTAATATCAACCTTAATTTTATTGGTAAGAGCTCATAATGCGCCATGATAATAATATTTTAATTTCATGGGTATCGGAAATTGAGGGCCCGTTTGGTAGAATAATTTGAGTAATGCTGTTTGTATTTTTTTGAAATACATGTAGGTAGAAAAGTATGTGAAAATGCGTATAATGTTGTTTAAAAACTGAAAACATGTGTTTAAAATGCTTTACCAAACGGGCAACCTTGTCCAAATTTTGATAGACACATGTGATCTTGTCCACATTTTGATTTTTTTTGTTTAATGTGTGTACACGCCGACACGGCACATTTCATGTTACACTATATGTTGTACAACACGGTTTCCCATTTCCTATAGCATGCACAAGGGATGGTACACTCATGAGGAAAATGCTAAAATTATAACATTTTTCACAATTTTTGCTACAATTTATTCACGTGGCAAGTCTTGAGTGGTGGAGAAAAAATAGTAGATTCATAATTCCACTACTCAGGACTTGCCACACGAGTAACTTGTGACAAAAATTGTCACAAAAATTGTGATCCTAACATTGCTCACACTTGTGGTTACAGGAATATAGAAATTTGTATGCATTTAGGGGAATCAATCAAATCTACTATTATTTTCAGTCATATGTGACAAACCGACAATTAAGAGTTGGTAACAAAACAGAACCCTTTTTCTACTCTCGAGCATGGGAGAAAAGACACACCAAACACACAAGTTGAGCACTGAGAGAACCACGTGCTTGATGCTTTCCTACTCCTTCACCAGCACCTACGGTTTAATTTTAACCCAACTTGTATTGTTAGTATACACCCAATTTGGGTATGTGATTTTGGCTGGTTAATGTTCTGTCACACTCTTTCTTTGGTGGACTGGGAAATATATAAAAAAGGCTCAAATGGTAGGTGGAAAGTTTTCACTTCCTCTAATGTAATGTCCTCTCACTTGTTGTGAAACATATGGTTTCTTTAAAAAATGTGTTATGAAACATATGGATGTTGACGACGCATTAAATTTTTTTTAGAGTGGTCATTTTGAAACTTAAATTATACAAAATTTAATAAAAAGATAATTTTATATTTTGACAAAAAAAACACGTAAATACATAAAATCTTACAATTTTTTTGAATGTGTTTTTTTATTTTGAAATTGTTATAGGATAATCTCATTATCAATACCACAAGCTACATCTTTTTCAAAATTTTAATTCAATAAAAATTTTATTGAAATTTTCATTTTTGTTTGTAAAAGCTTAATATATTCTTAAGGAGATCAAAGTTTAAGGACAAAATTTGGCTACAAACTTAGTTATAGCTTAAGGCTACAACTCTTACTAATAAACAAATTAACATGGCTAAATATTTTGAAAGTCTAATGGCTAAATTGCATGTGCTTTATGTTTTTAAAACACACATCAAATTTCATGTCAATCAAATGTTTAAATTCCATAAACTTATTTTTTATGTATAATTTTATATTACAAAAACTAAAAATTTAAACATTTGATTGAAGACATAACTATTGATCTTTGATTTTCTTGATATTTTGCAAGTATGAAAGATATAAGAAAAAAAATATAATCTAATGGTGGATTTGTTAAAATTCACATTTAATAAAAAAAAGTATTAAGTGGAGTTATAACCTTAATCTAGAACTAAGTTTGTTACTAAATTTTGTCTAAAGTTTATTTATGTTAAGACTATAAATATTTAGGGTTTTTTTAAAAGTTAAAAAAATCACAAATTTTTTAGGATTCATATATAAATTTTTTTTTTCCAAGGTGGTCTGGGACCACCCTAACATAAATGTAGAGCAACTATGATCCCGTCAGCTCACTTTTTTGCATAAATAAGAGAGTTGGGATTGAATTACGTTAAAAAATTAATATATTTATTTTACAATTAGAAAAATATTACGGAAAAGATACCATAAATTCGAATTCTATACAAATTATACTCCATTATATATCATTTGTCACGGCGAAAAACAGTGGACAATGTCACAATGATAGGTGTTCGGTTCCTTTCTTTGTCCTTAAATAGTTTTGCCGTAGCCCGTAGGCTATAAATTAAATGAGAATATGAGGGGACGTCCTTGTCTTGGGACAACAGATAGGGATAGCCCTTAGGTAAAGATCCCCCAAATTTGACTCCATAAAGATTAAAGAGTACCTGTTAAATATGTTATCTTCAAAGTTCATTGTCCTTTCTTGTTACATTTATTAAACTGTGTTCTTTTTTTCTTTTTCTTTTTTAAATGAAAATAAGGGCTAGCTAAACTACTTCAATCATGTAAGGGCTAGCTAAACTATACCAATCCTGGACAGGACGCTCAAGTTAAGACCTATAGGCCAAATCTTATGGATGCCAACCAATGAAGAACTGCCGACAACAGGACTCGAACTTAAGTGGATTAAACGAAGTACCCAATCCTTACCAACTAAACTATCCCCGGGCTATTAAACTATGTTCAAGTGCAAGATGTTGGGTTTCTTCACATTCTTGTTGCATTATTAATTTTGACTATTAATGTTCTATTCATTTTCCTACTAAAAGAAAGAAATAGGAATCAACTCTACAAATCACATGCTTGTATGTTTCCTTAAGATTATAATTTTATTTTATTTTTATAATAGTAAGATTATGGTTTTTTTTTTTAATAATTTGATAGTTCCTTAAATAGATATATTAAATAGGTTCCACATAATTATTATTCTTTTTTTTTTCTTGCCCCACTAAGCCTATGAAGTTTTGCATCATAAAATTAGGCTATGTACTGCAAAAGGTAGGTAGACTTCAATTGAGTAGTTAATCTAACGTATAGTAATGTCATCTAATCCAGAAGCTTAAGTTTATGAATTTGAGCCTAGTTATGTTATGATAAGACCTCAACTCCTTTATTTTTCTCTGTTTTTGATACTTTATTCATGGAGAACTCTGCCCATAAGACTTTCTTGCCAGGAGAATTGGGAATGCCCATTGGGTGGAGAGATTTTCTGATAGTATTTTTTAGCAATATGTAGGAAACTAATTCAGTATTGCACTCCCTATTTACCAATAAAAGAATAGGACTTTCATGGGATCAATGGCTAGCTCTTTAACTATTTTGCTTGAGAATTTAATTGATAAATGAACTTTGAAGCTTAATTTTTGTTGCAACAACAGTTATTGTCTTTGCCTTTTCAAGTAGGGATCATTTCTCTAGTGTTAGGATCATCCATGCTACTCAACTGAAAAATAGACAACATTTGAATTGAGAAGGTTTTCGGCAAGTGTAATGGTATAAGACTCTGAAAGAAACTCTATCATTATTTAAAACAAATACGTGATATGTTATGAGAGGCATGTTGTTTTCTTTGTCTAACTTGAATCCAGAAGTGAGAAATAATATCATAATAAAAGAATTTTTTTTTTTTTTAGACTAAGCAATGGTTTTTTTTGTCCTTCATGTTTACTAATAATCTTTGTCCTTTCTCCCAGACTTTTGTGCTTTTACATGTAATAACAATTGATACTAAATTTATTTTAAATAAAATATATTTTATTTGATAAATTGGATAGATATAATAGGAGAGGGAGATTTGAATCTTCAATGTCTCCATAAAAAAATGTCAATTAAATTACAAAACTTTTGATCAAATAAATTATTTACTATGTTTGAATTGATGAATCTATCTATCAAAAAATTAAAAAATAAATAAAAAATGATGAATCTAATGTTAGCATGGTTTGACTCACCCATAATTTAAAAAATAAAATAAAATTTATTCTAGTGATGAGCGAAAATTTCTATGGATTAGCACGTGATCTTCTATCATTATCTCACTTATCATCATTTAATTGATTATTATATGATATTATAAAAAAATTGTGAATTCTTCTTCATCTCTACTTTACAAAACATGATGTTTTAAAAAAATTGTACATTCTTCATTTGAAGTACATAAAAAATCATTCAAACAAAGCTTTTTGAAGTACATAAAAAATCATTCAAACAAAGCTTAAATATACTGATCATAATTATTAGGATTAGAGTAACCTCATTCTTACATGGATTTTGTTTTCTTCCATGTTATTATATGAATTATAATTAAACTCAATATAATCTAATCTAATAATGTGAATTACATAAAGATAAATAATGGGAATGAATATCCTAAAATAATTAAAATAGGAATAAAAAATAAAAGGGTTGTTATTAACGTATGCCCTTACTAACGTATGCTCTAAAACTAACGTATGCCTTAGAGCATATCTTAGTAAACTATTTTAAGAAAAATTTTAAGGGAAAGCCAAAAAATAATTAACTTTTTTCACAGCTATTTCAATTTATTATAAAAAGTTTCTTAAAATAGATTATTAGGGCATGTTTGATTAGCTGAAAAAAGTAGTGTTTTTTGTTTTCATTTTCAGTTTTCAGTGGACCTATCACAAAAAAAAAAAAAAAAAAAAAAAAAAAAAACTTGTTTGATTTAAGAACTTGTACTTTGTTTTCATTTTCAATATTCTAAAAATTGGATTTGAATACAAAAAATAAAAACATTTTTTCAACATTTTCATTTTCATATAAAATGAATACAGTGGCAATTTCGTAAATATTGTGAAACGCAAAGGGCCTCACCTGATCGATGTGAGTGTGTGTAAGTGAAAAAACTAACTTTTTTTTTTAAAATACAAGATATAAATTCTACTCTAATATAATCTAAGTGTATATGTATGTATTACTCCCTCTTTGAGACTTAAAAAAATAGAAAACAATGGCAAACTGTATATGATGAATTTTATACCCAAATTATGTATTCAAAATAACTTACCAAACATTCTCACATGTAAAAATGAGTCCTTTTTTTTTATATTTAATTTTAGAATTTAAATAAAATAAGAGAAAATAAAAACTAAATACATCACTTTTTAGAACTAAACATGGCCTTAAAGTGTGCTCTAAGACCCTACATTAACTTATAATTTGTTTTATATTATCCTAAAAAAAATCTCACTATTATCTATGATAATGTTGTCATTAACTTATAATGTTGCAATTATAGAGAACAGCAACTGCGAAGTTCAAGGATAAGGTTTAAAATAGTCGTACAGGATATAATCTTTTCTGAGAGTTCAGTGCATTTCTCATTACTGAGATTTGTGACCAAGTCAAGCCCACACACCGTAAAACAAATCACCTCCACCAACAAACACAACTCAGTCTCAAAATAAACCAAAAAAAAAAGAATATTCCTTTAGAGCTCTTTATTCAGACCATAAAATGTAGGCCCCATCTCACGTGCTACTACCCAGCTCAGATTCTGAACTAGTGCTAGCCTATGAGTGCTTCACACGTCGGCACATCCCATTAACATATTTTCCCTCAAAATAGTACTTAATTAAAATGTTATTTTAATGTTGTGGATGGTTAAGATTTTTCATAATTTTATGGAAAAATTATCTTTATCCTGTTGTGGATTGTTAAGATTTTCAGAATTTTATGAAAAAAATTGTCCTTTATCCTATTCCTAACTCTAATGATTTTTTTTCAAAAAAAAAAAAAAAACTCTAATGATTTTTTTTTAATATAAGATAAAAATTCTACTCTAATCTACTCTAATTTAATCTAAGTATATATGTACATGAAACTTCTTTCGAAAGGCTTGAACCTCGGCCTTTTCTTCTACGTCCCACAAGCACTTATACTTGTAAAGTGACCAAATCTATATAAGATAAATTTTTTTTTAAACAACTTATCGAATTGAAGGGATAATATAAGTGATAGGAGTAGCATACAATGGATAGGACTTATTGTAAAACTTATCATGGGATTAGGTGATTTAGAGTTTCTAAATATACAATTATGGGTTTCTTAATAATCTTATCAACTATAATTTTTAACTAGTATATATCATTAACAATTTTTTTTAAAACATCATATCATTAATATTTAAAGAAATAATAAATATAAGCATTTTAATTTGTATTTAAATTATTAAAAGTGATTCTCAAAAAAATTATTAAAAGTAAAATTCAATCTATTTATTTTCAAAATAGATGAATATGATTTCAAAACATTGATTATAAATTTATAGTTTCTTTGAAGACACTTGGGTGGTGGCATTAATGGATTAGAAGCATATACCTAAAATCTAGAAAGGGAAAAAACAAATTCCCAAACAACATTGGTTTATAAAATATTTTTAGAAACTTGTTTTGGAAAAATTAAAAAAATAATAAAACTAATTTTTTCACAACTTTTTATATTTTACATAAAAGTAGTATCAAAACTTCTCTCAAAATGTCCATTAACAAATGCCCTAAGAGCACTTGTTAATAGGACCAATCTAGAAAATACCAAACTCTATCTACCACATTATCAAATGCATGAGATAATTATTAAGTAAGAATTTCGAGTTCCAAGTTCTATTTGCCATCTTCTCAAAAAAAAAAAAAAAAGTTATATCTACCACCTTATTGACATGTGTTATTTATAATCTATGAGAATGTATCTCATACATGATTGAGTGAATAAGATATATGACAAATCTTAAGTTACAAATTATTACTAATTATAACACGAGCCTACCATTGAAATCGCTTTTATGCTTACTAATGACAGTTTGCCACATAAAATTTGTATTGAAATTATTCTAAAAATGTCGTGAATGTTTGTAGATGATAAGTAGTAATTATTGAGTGAGTAAAGGCAAACCTAATGGAACCATGGTTAATTAGGGAATTGATTAGGGTAAAAAAGACACTTAAAAAAGAAAAGAAAAAAAGAAGATTAATACTAGTGCCACATAAAATAGCATAATATATGTCATAATCCGTACATGTAGAGACACAACAAATCTATCACTCGTAACTCCACATGTGTGAGAGTTGTGAAACAAATTAGATAATTTTATATGGCACCAGCGGTTACTAAAAAAATATAAATAAACAAAAAATAAAAAAAAGGATAAAAACGAGAGAGAAAACCCGCGTATTGTAGCTGTCAATACTGTCAATAGTTCTCGGTGAGCAACTTGTGATAAATAGCAGCCAAAACCAAACCATTTTCGCCTTTCTTTATAATATCATTTCTAAGTTGAAAGATTCTCACAGACAGAGAGCGAGTGAGAGAGAGAAAACTAGAGCGACGTATCGGTATCAGTAAACAAAAAATGGCCGTGTCCTCGTGTCCCCGTGTTTTCCCTTCTTTCTTCGAGTGTCGCTCAGATCCCGAATTCTCCGGCGCGCCAAAAACCAGCGGAGGATGGCAGGGGAAGCCGAGCCATAGCCGGTTCTTCGGCAGCCGGCTCAACTCGGCTTCGGCTCAAGGAGCGATCCTTCGCTTTCCTCCCAACTTCGTGCGCCAGCTCAGCACCAAGGCTCGCCGGAATTGTAGCAACATCGGCGTCGCTCAGATCGTCGCGGCTTCTTGGTCCAACAACTCCAACCCCTCTTCCCCTCCCCCGGCGGCGGCCTCTTCTTCAGCCGCCGCCGCCGCCGCCACTGAGCCGATCGCTCCGATCGGTGATGACGTGGCCTTGCTTGACAAGGAAGTAGATCTGAAAGCCAATGTGAATTTGGAATTACCGTTGGAGATTGAAGACAAGGAAGAGGCTTTTCCTTTTCCAAAGCCCTCCATCTTTAGCTGCGATGGTAGCCTTGCCATTCATGCCGGTACAACTCTCTCTCTCTCTCTCTCTCTATATATATATATATGTATATGTATGCTTTTTATTTAGATATAATAAAGATTTGAACTTGTGGCTTCCCATTTTGAAATATTAATCTTTATTCTTTTTAAAAGTTTAACTGACTCAATGGTAATATATATTAAATTTATGGGAATAATGCTTTGTTTATGTATGTATGTATGTATGTTTGTGTGTGTGTGGATGGGTTTAATTAAGGAAAAAATGGGTGTTTGTGTAGGGGAGAGATTTGGACGCGGAATAGTGACTGATGCAATTACAACTCCTGTGGTTAATACTTCTGCTTACTTCTTTAAGAAGACTTCTGAGCTCATTGATTTCAAGGTATGTGGCTGTGGTTTGCTATACTTGTTAGTTTAGTTATTGATGTGGGGGTAGCAAGAGAGAGGTTTTTATTGGGTATTTTTTGTTTGATTGGATTAATGTGTGTGCGTATGATGTTGTGTGTAGGAGAAACGCAAGGCAAGTTTTGAATATGGGCGGTATGGAAATCCGACCACGGTTGTTCTTGAGGAGAAGATAAGGCATGTCTTTGTGTTTTTATTTGTTTATTGGTGTGTGGTTGTATTTATTTAATGCATATGTGTGATCGAAACGATTTAGTGAGGGTTGTGTTGTGTGTTTTTTTCTTATGTTTAGTGCGCTCGAGGGGGCTGAATCGACCATGATAACGTCATCTGGCATGAACATTAGCACGGTCATGTTGATGGCACTGGTTCCCGCTGGTGGGCATCTTGTAACGACGACAGATTGTTATAGGAAGACTAGGATCTTCATTGAGAACTTTCTTCCCAAAATGGGGATCAAGGTATAGTTTTTTCTCCTTTTGGTTTTATCATATTTGTATGATGTTGGTAATTTGCCTCAAGGTTGCAAAGCACGTTCTGTATTTATTGACATTTTAAATGAGAAAGACTTGAGTATTTGTGCTGTTCTTGTTTGGGAAGTGTTGTTGTTTCCTGAATAGTGTGATAGAATTGGTTGGAATAGGGAATTTTGGTGCTATTATTTTTATTTAGACTTCAACAATGTCTTCGTTTTTAATTATAAATATTACCTCTGCAGGCCACAGTCATTGACCCTGCAGATGTTGGAGCCTTGGAATCTGCACTGAATGAGAACAATGTCAGTAATGGAGAAAGCTGTTAGCTTGATTTCACAAGGTTCTTTATTGACTACTTAGGAAATGACGGGTAATTCTAAGTTTCGTGGTGTTATACTTCCATGCAGGTTTCTCTTTTCTTCACAGAATCGCCAACCAATCCTTTCCTCAGATGCGTTGACATTAAGCTGGTTTCAGAGCTTTGCCACAAGAAAGGAGCATTGGTCTGTATAGACGGTACCTTTGCAACACCCCTCAACCAAAAGGCCCTGGCCCTAGGGGCCGATCTTGTTCTGCACTCTGCAACAAAATACCTTGGGGGCCACAATGATGTAAGTTGGCTTGTGTTGGCTACCTGTTTAGGTTAAAAAACACAAACAATTAGGCTGTCAATAATCGTAAAGTTAAGCATTGAACAATTATTCTTTCTGCTGCAGGTACTTGGAGGTTGCCTTAGTGGTTCTGAGAAGTTGGTCACTGAAGTTCGTACTTTGCATCATGTTTTGGGTGGTGCTCTCAACCCGGTGAGACATTTTTATTAAGCATCTCATGGATTGATCTATGGTTTTAAACACTTCTATACTCAATTCACAAGATTTGCAGATTTTACTGTTATCTACAAATCTTATGCAACTTGAGATTCATGAGGATGATTTTCTTTTCCTCAACAGAATGCTGCATACCTGATCCTCCGAGGCATGAAGACACTGCATCTTCGTGTACAGCAGCAGAATTCAACAGCGCTAAGGATGGCCAAGCTTTTAGAGGCACATCCTAAGGTATTGATATTTAGTGTAAATCCAATTCCAAACATTTTGTTGCCACAACCTTATGTAGCATGAAGCATCACAAAATCATTGTTCCATCACCATTCTCCTGCTTACCTTTTGCTTTGATCACCTTAGCATTATCATAAAATTTCCCATGCGCAACACCTAGGAATCACACTGGCTTTCCTAGGCAACTTGAGAAGATGCAAGCTGATCTAAAAGATTCACTTATCAAGTCCTACTAAAATTGGCCAAGATCAACAACTAGTCTAGCTAAACAAACTCATTAGCCCCCCAATTAAAGTTCTGCTGGAATGTATTATTCAGAAAATGTTCCAATCCCTAAACTGGACAAATTTTCTAAAGTTTCAGTTCTGTAGTTTGCTTGTTTGCTTGCCTTTTGAGCATTCTTATATCATATTGCCTCTGTTGGTAAAAATTCGGCAATGGCTTTTGTGTTTCTGGAATATTTTATGAAGTTTTGAATTTGCATCTATAGCATAGGCCTTGAGTGCCAACTGCATCACTCATTTTGCACTCCTGCCTGTG
This sequence comes from Quercus ilex subsp. ballota, assembly GCA_032727855.1. Taxonomy (NCBI): domain Eukaryota; kingdom Viridiplantae; phylum Streptophyta; class Magnoliopsida; order Fagales; family Fagaceae; genus Quercus; species Quercus ilex. The sequence continues at coordinate 85,194,907 of CM064909.1, forward strand.
CTTCACTATCGTGTTCTACAATATATGTCTCTGGATGTGTCATCTTGCATATGTACTGATAGATATGTTTGGCAAAATTTAGAGCCTGGTTTTTCTGAAAGCCATAGTCAATATTGTCCTCATCACCCCTCAATTAGAAACTTTAAAACTTTTTCTTTCTTAATTGATGATGATGATCATCAATACATGCCTTAGAAATTTGCACCATCATGTTAATCATCACTGTATGAATTATTATGATGCTGTTATAGAAATGATTTAAAATATTAGAAATTAGTTTTTGTGCTTCTCATCTGGTGGTATTTTGATAATGGACAAAATCAAATGTTATTATTCACAGGTAGCGCATGTCTATTATCCTGGGTTGCCAAGTCATCCTGAGCATGAACTTGCTATGCAGCAGATGACTGGTTTTGGTGGTGTGGTCAGTTTTGAGGTGAGCATAGCTAACTGCGTTAATATATGGGCTACTGGTGATATATTCTCTAGTATACGTGCTTCCATTAAGTAATGCCACCCTTTTGTTTTTATCAATATCTATTGCTCAACTATGCAGGTTGATGGAGACCTAAACACCACCATACAGTTCATTGACTCACTGAATATCCCATATATTGCCCCGTCCTTTGGTGGCTGTGAGAGCATTGTGGATCAGCCAGCAATTATGTCTTACTGGTATTCCCTCAAGTTCCTCATCAAATAAATTTTCTATTTTTTTATTTGGAATGGTTCTGCTGTAAGCATGTTTTAACTCCACTCCGTCGGTTGTGAAAATTCGAAGCTGTGTGATCTTGCCACATAAGCTGTTGAAATGGTCTCCAGGCGATGTGGTGAGATTAGGGTGTTCTGGTCCACATAAGCTGTTCATCCATGTGGACTAAACTTCTAATACTAGGACAAATGGGGGACCCAATTAGATTTTAATCTTTGTACTCTAGGGTCTTAGGGGTTTAAAAGTGTAGGGATATTTTCCTACAATTATGGACCATGTCCGTGCACTTGATTATACTGGATGCATAACTCAGCGAACCGATAGCCAATTTGACTTGACTTATTTTTGATCTTTTTGAAACAGGGATCTACCTCAGTCAGAAAGGCTCAAGTATGGGATTAAGGATAACCTGGTTCGATTTAGCTTTGGGGTTGAGGACTTTGAAGATTTGAAGGCTGACATACTTCAGGCTTTAGAGGCCATATAGGGCCAAAACCTGCATCATTTGCTGTCAAAGATCCAGGATGTTATAGGCATCATAACTTACGGTGTCCTTTCTTTTATAATGATTTTCCTTAATCTACCTTTTTGTGGTGTTGCAATTGATTTTGACCATGCAATGTTCTGTTCTGTTCCCGGTGGTTGATCATTTTATGATATGGTGAATTTCTCTTAAAATTTCATCTATTATGTTTGCAATTTTACCTCTTATTGTTCCGTACCATTTTAGGGTTATAAACTAGCTAAAGCTAAGTTGAGAATCAAAAGATTAAGACACAAGTTGAACTTGAGCTTATCACAAAACAAGATTATATTTGTAAGCTCGATTCATTTTCATGTCAAACAAGCTTGAACTTGTTTGCGAGCTAGCTTATTAGTTTACCATATATAGTAAATCCATGACAATTTTTTTAAACCTTAACAAATTTAAGAAGTTTTACTCGAATGATCTTTATTTATTTATTTATTTATTTTTTTTTTGGTGGGTGAAGAGAATGGACTTTTTATTATGCCATTATACAATTAAGTCATAACAGCAATTGCATTGGTGCTTCTAAAATTTTCTATCTATTTTACAAAAAGAACTTACTTTTTTAATTTTACACTATCACTTTTACAAAGCACCGACATTAGTTTATGTATTTTACACTCTTTTTTTATTTAAATTTTTTTTTATAAATTTTTTTTTTTATTTCTAACAACCCACATCAAAACACACTTTACTCTCTCTCTCTAACATGGTCACTTTTCTTTCTTTTTCTTCTTTCTTCCCTCTTTCTTCACCAGTCAAATTTTTTCTTCTTCCTCCCCTCTTTCTTCACTGGAAAACCCCATAAACAAACCTCCAAACTTCACTTCGACACAAGCCCATGTCAATCCTAGTTCATTTTCAGCATTTTTAGACAAATTTGAGGTCTAACTCTTCACTTTTTCACTCATGGCAACGGCTAGCACTCCACCGAAGCCTCCATGGTAGTGGTGACGGCAACATCAACGTGGCTTTGGGGCTAATTTGGGTGATTTGAATTGGTTTTCTGTCGGGTTTTGTTTTGGGTTGATTTTGAGTTGGATTTGTGATGAGTTTTCAAATTTGTTTGAATTGGTTGGTTTTGTTTGAGTTTTCAGTTTTTAGATTTGTGATGAGTTTTCAGCTTGGGTTTGTTTTGGGTTGAATCAGGGAAGAGAGAAAGAGAGTTGGCCAGAGAGAGAGAGAGAGAGTCAAGGGCAAAGAGAGAGAAGGGGGTGAGAGAGGAGAGAGAAAATATATTTAAATAATGAAATAAAAAGCTAAAGTAACCGTGTAAATATACATTTACATAGTTACTATAACATTTTGACATATGCACAATATTATAGACCCACTGATGTGAGTAGTTTTTTAGCAAAAATATGTAAAATTTTGCACTTTTTCTATTTTCCAAGGATTGATGCCATTGCTCTAAGTTTATATATGTATATTTTCAGACAAGCATACACATAAAAATATAGTATTATATAGGATCTTGTTAATAGATGCCCTTTGGACATTTGTTAATGGATCATTTAAATAAAAATTTGATATTACTTTTATGGGAAAAATATAAAAACATGTAAAAAAAATTGCTTTTTTCTATTCCGATAAATATTTTCTAAAAATATTTTCTAAACCAATGTTTTTAGGACGTCTATTAACTTTTTCCTATCACATATAGTTAAATCGCCTTTTACATTAATTTTACAAATAAATTATTATGTTTGAACTTGACTTGTTTAATAGTCAAGTGAGATTGACTCGTTTGCTAAAATAAGAAATAAGCTTTTTCTTCACTTGGGTTTGAACCATTCATAAGTAGCTTGGTTCATTCATTTATAATCATAAATCATAACCAAGTCTTTACATCATAGCATTCTTAAACATCCCTACAGGAGCAAAAAGTGTTTAAGAATCAGCTTGTAGCTAAGGCTTTGGTTTCCTTAGTATCAGTCCCGGCACTGCACGTAAATCTAATTGAATTACTTGTTGGATATGCCTCAGGTCTTCAATTGGTGCTGAGAGAATCCACAGTGGTTTCCTGTACTAGTTCCAAATTAACTCCAATTCTTTTCTTCTTAGTTCTTACCAAAGGATGATTCTTTTAAAACCAAGTTCCTTTACCCTCAGTACTGCGTCTCATTTCTGCTACAAACCTTGTTACTTTGCTGTCCTTGAAACTGGTGCTGTAGCATCCCACAAAAATCCCTTTTTCTTCCCTGGATTTGGCCACATATGCTACTTCACACATCCTTCTCAATAGCAATAAATAACGGTCCAATTATTTTCCCTAACTTTTAATTTGAATTTCAAGGAACAATCAAATGGGCACTTAGGCTCAATCAAAGGGAAATGGTTTTTGTCTCCATCAGTGAACAATTAATTAAGCTCAATAGATGAAAATGGCTGAAAATGTTTTAAGCTTTTAGTTGGATCTCTTATCATTAGAAACCCAGACCAAGTCAAACAGTGTACATAATACATCAAATAACGTAGTATTAGATACAGTTTTAGATTTGTAACATTCAATTTGAACCATCAAATAAGAATTTCATTAGCTCTAGTCAATGCATACAAACATAGCCAAAAGAAAGCACACAGAAACACCAAACTCTAAATTCTAACTACAACTTGAGGGAATATTAGAAGTTTCTTCAGCATCCTAAGAGAAAATGCCCAAGACTTATGGGTATGGAATATTAAAAAGAGCACCTCTTGAAAATTTCTGAAAAGGAATTGCTGGGTGATTCTTATAAAGTCGTAGAAACTCGAGGATACATTGTATATGTCTTATTATTCGATGCAATCCTTGTCTTTATGGAATTAACTTCATAGTTCATAGCCTCTTACTTTCTTCTAAAGTGACATATTCATGGCATTGTTGAATATCATCCTTCCTCTTTTATATTCTTGTACTTGTTTGCTTATTCCAAATGGGCTTTTTAAGGCTGATCAAAGACTATTCATATTCAAGACTTTTTTAATCACAATCTCTCAATGCCAAAGAGGCATTTAAAAATAGTGTTATAGCATTGACCAATCTTAACATATGATTAAATTAATTAGAGAACTTAAAATGAACATCAACATTAAGCACTTGAAGAAATGTTGGGTAAACTACATATTTGGTTCCTATACTTTACATCATATTTCAATTTGGTCTCTAACATTTCAATTGTGCCAATTTGGTACATAACCTTTCAGTGTCATGTCAATTTAGTTCTTGCCATTATTTCTTTCATGAAAATTGCTGACGTGACAAATGACCAAAATAAAAAATTAGTTTATTGTCATATCAACGGAAAACTTTTTTTTTTTTTTACCACGTTAGCAATTTCTATCCAAGAGATAGCAATAATGACTAAATTGATACAGTATTAAAAGGTTAAGAATCAAATTGACAAAATTGAAAAGTTAGAAACCAAATTGAAATATGTGGTAAAAGACAAAGGATCAAATACGTAGTTTACCCAATTTTATTTGACTTTTGTCTCACTTATGTAGAGCGATTTGCCATTTGTGTGTCATCATTTATGGTTCAATCAACAGCCACCCCCAAATAATATTACAAAAAAATATTTAGAAGGCACTCATCATTCTATAAAAAAGAGAAGTCTAAACTCTAAAGGTCACAAATATTTGGAAATAGTAATATAAGGAAACATTTTTTTACTATTTTTTAAAGCAATTGTTAATGTAATATATATTGTGATTATTGAACAATAAAATTGAATACAAAGCATATGGAAGTGATGTAACTAGCACTGGTCTGATGGAAAACGACTCGGGCTTCCATGCACATTGCATAGGTTCAAGTACGTCCATCCACACTTTGTGTTTGTGGGTGCTCTATCCATTTGTGCCTTGAGGCGACTTGGGTGTTGTTATAGTAACGCACTTTGTGTTTGTGGGTGCTCTATCCATTTGTGCCTTGAGGCGATTTGGGTGTTGTTATAGTAACGCCCAGGCAGTGTAGCCACGTGGATCGCCCCCAACTCATTTTTTTCGGTTACTAAAAAAAAAAAAAAAAAGTAACTAGCACCTTACTAAATGGTTGTAAAACTTTAGCGAATTGCTTAAAACATTGGCTCCACGCTGTGGATCTTTCCATACCTTGTTTGTGGTCCACCAAGCACAAATCACATATAAAAAAATTAAATAAAGAAAACAAAGATTCCAAATCCAGTGATAGGATTGGACATGATGATGAGACGATATTCCAAAACACCAAGTCCATCCAAATATACCAAAGACAATTGTAGCAGCCTAGCAAGTCATAGCAAAGATTTGAGATGATACTACCCATGCTCCATGTCCTGTTTTGAGTGTTGAAAAGTTAGAAGTACTTCAAAAATTATCTTAGTTTATACGATAGTCTGCCTGTGAACGTTGTTGTTTCTTCTGAAAATGATTTTAACGGCATGTGCTCTAATAAGTTATGTCCTGAACCTTTTGTTGTTCTTTAATTTCTTTGAATGAATCTCTTTTACCAAAAAAAAAAAAAAAAAATCTTAGTTTTCATCAATATGCATCACTTCCACTTCCACAATATTCCAAAATTCCATCTCACCCCTTTCGGCCTCTTTTTTAATTCACTTTTTTTTTTTTTAACATCACACGCACACGCTTTAAAGGCCCAACAACATAGAATAGAACAATCAACATACAACATACTCTTCTGTCTCAGAACTCAGAACACATATACCATAATTACAGCATTTACAGATCTCAGTATTCAGAGAGATATACAATGAAATTTGGGAAAGAATTCAAGACCCACCTGGAGGAAACTCTTCCAGAGTGGAGGGACAAGTTTTTGTGCTATAAGCCCCTCAAGAAGCTCCTCAAGCACTTTCCAAATCCCACCCCAGATTTCAATCTTCATCAAAACCATCACCATGATGATGATGATAATAATAATAATAATATGGATGGCCTTGATAACCACCTCCCAACCTTGGTGGACCTCCAGGAATGGTTTATCAAGATTCTCAATGAAGAGCTTGAAAAGTTCAACGATTTCTATGTTGATAAAGAGGAAGAGTTTGTCATCCGCTTTCAGGTTTGGTCATTTTCGTTCTTTTTCTTATGTTTTCATGTGTATTCTTTGTAGTTATATATGTGTTGGCAGTGGCAGAATCTAAGAATTTTTGCTTGGAAACATAATTGAACTCTATATATGTACGCATATTACATATACATGTATGTCTATGTGTTTAGTTGGAAATTGTGTAAATGAAAGAACTTTATGCTTTATGTAATAGTACATATTGTATAAAGCGTAATGAAAAATTGTTCTTTAAAGACTCAATTTTTATTGCAAAAAGAAGAGAAAAAAAAAATTGAATGTGAATAGTATGTTTGTATTGTCTCTGTAATATACTTATAGCATTATTCTCAATCATGAGATACTTTTGCCTTCCATGAAAGTTTCAACATCTTGAATGGTTGAATTTAAAGATTGTTTTTTATTAGATTTATGGAAATTATAAGGTATTAACAGAATTTCACCCCCAACCTTTCCACCTAGTTCTGTCCTTGTATATTGTAGCTATAAGTTACATGTATGTATGTGCCTTATAATTTAAATGGGTGATTGGGATTTGCAAATATATATACCAATATATAAAGCTAAATGTATATATATGTGTCTTCCAATTTTAATGGGTAATTGAGACTCGCAGGTTTTATGTTATAACTGATTAGTATCATCGAATGTTGGATTATTGAAGTGTGTAGAAAACTTGAACCCCATTTAAGTTGGTAACTTAAGACTTAAATTATGCACTGCCTAAAGCTGTTAAAAACTAATTGGGAGGTACAAGTCTTCAACATAGTCTAAAGGGTTTTAGGATGAGCTGGACAGGAGTAGATTGTCTGGAATGTAAATGGAAGAAAAAGGTATTTGAATGTGACCACCTTTGTCATCTTGGTTATTTGTGAGATGGGGATGACTGGAGAAGTTATTATGCATAGAATTAGAGTAACATGGATGAAGGAGAGAGTTGATTGTTGTGTGATTTATTGAAAACCTATAAAATCAAGTAATCTTTGTGTAAGATGGGTTGTAAAGAAAGGAGGCTTTCCTGGAACTGTTTTACCTTATGCAATTTTGTAATGGCAGTGTACACTGAGCTTTGAATTTTATCAAAACAGTAAGACTGCAGTTGGAGTCTTTATTTTCTTTCTTGGACCTAATTTACTCAACTTTAGTGAGAGGCAGTGGAGAGTATAAGTTTTGTTGGATCCCATCTAAACAATGGGGCTTGAGGTTAAATCCTACTATAAAGCTTTAGTCCCGATTGGTGAAGTGCTTTTTACCTATAAAAGCATTGGAAAGCCTAAGGTCCCAATAAGAGTTGCATCCTTCTTGTTGGCTGTAGCGTTGGGAGAATCTTAACTATAACAACTTGAGGAAAAGACATATTATCATGGTAAAATGGTGTTGGTTGTGCAAGGGGAATGGAGAAACGGTTGATCATTTACTTCTTCATTGTTTTATTGTCAGTTGTCAGATAGTTGTGGACTATGGTTTTTAGCCTTTTTGGGGTTTCAATGGGTTATGCCTAAAGGAGTAATTGAGTTGTTAGCTTGTTGGCAAGGTGGTTTTAGTTGACACTGGTGCATATAAATTTGGAAGGTGATTCCTCATTGTTTAATGTAGGGCATTTGGCAGGAAGGAATTCTTGTAGTTTTTTTTTTTGATAGGAACAAACTCTATTGGATCTGAAATTGCTGCTTCTCAGATGCTTGTTTGAATAAATGGTTGCATCAGGATTGTTTTCTTTTTCGAACTTATTAGATTTGGCTGATCATTGCAACTTTATTATTTAATTATGGGTGTACCTATTGTGTACTTCCCGTGCGCTTGGGCTATGGCTTTCTCTTGATTTAATAAAATTTGTTACTTATTGAAAGGAGTATGCATGTGTAAAAAAAAAAAAAAAAAAAAATTGAAAATTAAAAAAATGGAGATTATGTGCATCTAAAAAAACCAACTTTAGAGCCCTTTTTTTTGGGAAATATATCTAATCCAATTTTGAATGAAAAGGTGCAAAAATTTGAACCAGTTCTTTGAGCAATTTTTTTTTTCAAAAACAATTAAACCTGTTGTATTGTTTCTAGCTGGCCTGGTTCTATGACATGCCCAACACACCTTTGAAATATCAAGAAGTTTATCGAAGCGCCACTGGTAATTAAAATCTTCTTCATAGCTTCTGGTTGGACCATTATTCTCAAAAATGCCTGACCTCCATTATCAACAGTAACTAAAATAGGATTTCCTCAGATGGTCCTATTTATAACCCATGAATTTATATTTGATACCCATTCCCTGAGAATCAATTAAACTCAAATTTGATGAACGATCCACTCAATTAGGGAAAATCAGTGAATTAGTTGTGATCTGATATATTTAGCACAAATCAGTAAACAGCTGTTCAATATGTATTTATGTAATGCACGTGCATGCACACACACTTGTCTGTTAAAAGAGTTAACTACAATATATAGTCTACCCCAGATAAATAAGTTTTAAATTGAATTTAGACAAACTAAATGTTAACCCAAAAAGGTTCTAACTTCAGTCTGGGTAATTTGTATATAAAACAACACCAGTTTAAAATTGAACTTGTTTTATCAGAACTAAACTAGTTTTCTGGTTTTCCAAACACCGCTTCCCCTCAACAATCTTTATTTCTTCATCATCTAATGAATAACAAGAATTAGTTCAAAAACTATCTTCTTAGGAACCATAGAACCTAGTGTAATTGTACTTGTCTTAAATAGGATAATTGGGGATCAATAGTATCTTCAAAATGGGTCCATAGTTTATGTTCTTGGGTTTGGACAGACTCCTGGTTGTGACTCTTCTCATGCAATTTTTTGCCTCCTAACTCAAAATCACGTGTGACTTATCATTGTCATAACCACTGCCCACACATTCCCCATCATTGTCACACATGATGATATTGTTTATCATTGTTCAAGGTGTAGAATGGACTCTGGTGGCTGTGATGGCCATATGGCAGTGCTACTACCTTATTACTGCCCTAAAATTTTGCAAGTGCCCCATTAAATTGGTTGAATTTGTTAGTGATAAAGTGATAGTCTCATGTTTTGTCTGTATCAGACACTATAATAGATTTAAGTCTGCAATGTAGTTATTTATATGGGAGCCAACTGGTCACTGGAGAATCCTATGGGATGTTATTTATATTGCTGTTTTCATATCAGAATGGCAATGTATTATCCAAGTATGTAGCACTGTTCTTCATTGATTCTTATTTGCAATTTTTTAACAGGAACTGAAGGAAAGAATAGAGCGACTTAAGGAGAAGAGCAGCAAAGGCGGAGTTTTTACATCAGAGAGTGAATTTAGTGAAGAAATGATGGAGATTCGGAAGGACTTTGTAACCATTCATGGGGAAATGGTGCTTCTAAAAAATTATAGCTCCTTAAATTTTGCAGGTACAATATTTGCTTCATTTATTCTCCTATTCTAAATTTAATTGGGGTTGGTAAGGGATTTGTTGCTATTTATGGGGACATAATGCTGCTAAAAGTATATACTTTTGTCACTTTCTAAATCCATTTCCTTTCTTCTGCTTCATTAGGGCTAGTTAAGATCTTGAAGAAGTATGAGAAACGAACTGGGGGACTGTTACGTCTACCTTTTGCCCAACTTGCCCTTCGTCAACCTTTCTTTACTACAGAACATATTACAAGATTAGTCCATGAGTGTGAGGCAAATCTTGAGCTCCTATTCCCATTGGAAGCGGAAGTTATTGAATCTAATCCTTGTACACAAGACCAATCAAACCCACCTCCATGTAATGCAACAAAAAACTTATCTGAGACATCATCAACTCTTGGAGGGGAAACCGTGTATCTATATCGTAGCACACATGCTGCAATGAGAGCCATACAAGCCCTTCAAAAAGCAAGCTCCACAAGCAATCCATTGTCATTCTCAGCCTTCTTGAGAAACCAGGATGATGAGGGTACAGGTGCGGTAACTGCTGAAAACTCTGCTGCAAACTCATCAGCCTCTTTGCCGTATGACGAGGAGGATGATCAAGATGATTCCTATTGTGTGTAAAAGGAACTTTGTCTCTATGGTTGCTGTAGTGCATCTTCTTTTGACTTCTCTAGTTAACGGGTTGGAATTGAATAATAGGTCTTCATGGCTATGTGTACAATCAGTTCCACACTTCACAGCCAAATAAATTGTTATTCAAATAAATGGGTTAGTCACATCTCTAGCATTATCTTGAAAGTTTTATTTGGCAGATTCAATTACTGTATATGGATGTCTTCATATAACTACACTCAAGTAGTCCAGTTGTTGATGGGTTTATCTTTCAAATTTTTTATTAACAGGCAGTTTGAGTATTAAGAAGGTCTGATGGAAGCAATCTCCAGTCCAAGACCTCAGCTGCCGCTCTAATCATCAATCTCTCTTTAGTATCCCTCAAAGGCCGCTAATTTTTCACTTTCATTTATTTTCCTTCTAATAACCATAATTTTAAAATATTCTTTTTTGACCTCATGCTGTATAATGAAATTCCTCAGTCCTCACATTATTCCATAAATACTCCTTTGCCCCTCAAGTTTGTTAGTGGAGAAAACTGATAAACTATAAATTGACGTTCATCAAATTCAATTTTAAAACTTTGATGTTGACATGGTGCAATTCTTGTTTGATTTGTAGGGCTCTAAAAACTGAATCTTTTAAATCTTTACATTTTACTACTCTTGTTGAGTCCATCTTATTCTTAGAACACCTGGACTACAATGAAAGTCGAATATGTCTCAGGAAAATCTCTCTCTCTCTCTCTCTCACATTTTGTGATGGGTTGTAGAGGTTTGATCCCACAACTATGTCCCAGGGAATAGCAAGGATAGCTATGGAGCACAATTATGGTGGTAAAAAGCAATGGGTAGCAGGGCATAATTTCTTTTTATTTATTAGTAATTTACACACACACCTAGTGGGTCTTGAACCACAACCTCACCCTCCAACTAGTGCTTACAAGAGGAGGAGGTGCTAGTTGAGCTAGACCTCATTGGCAGGTATCTGGGCATAAGATGTGGCTGAAAAACTCTTTAAACTCCTTGCAGGAACATGCATAAACATAGTCATATACTAATCAACCCACCAGAAACAGTAAGCGGGTCATTATTTGAGCCATGCCTTATGTAAAATTGTAATCTTTAAAAACATTGAACAATCTACTGTTGGCAGGTCAGTCAAGTAATAGAGTTTTCATTCATAATCAGCCAGCTTTTCTAATAGGGCAAAACTCTGAAGTAACACAGTCTGTGCTGTAGATAAGAGGATTTCCCAAGGCCACTTGGTTCCTTTTCCATTCATTTTTTCTATACCACTTTATTCTCTTTTCAAATAATTTCAATCAACTACTTGATGAAAAAGAGAAGTGGTGGTTTTAGGAGTCATCCATCAGAATAGCTAGGATTATGGTCTTGTTTGCTGTTTGATTATCTGCTTTAAACAACAATAATAGTCATCTAATTATAATCTTTTGTTATAAAGGAAAGAAATATTTGGGCCCTTAGCATTGCTCAGTTATTTATTCTTGCTTCAAATCTGGTATCTGTTAGTGCTGCATATTGTAGAGCCAAGCTCTGCACATCGTAGTCAAACCCAATAATTTGTTTTGACAGTAGAGTCTATCAATGTACTCTTTTCTTTTTGTTATTTCTTATCTAACATCCCAATTTCACTCAAAATTTTAAAAAATAAATAAAAGAAGAAGAAGAGAACTAAAGAACAATAAGTAAAAAAAAGATGACATATATGAAAATGATGATCTCAGTTCTTCTGTCATCTTTCTTCTGTTCTGTACATGTCTATATGTCCTTGTCTTCATCGTCATCATAGTAAAAAGGTAGTGGTACTGACTTGAATGCCCGATACTTTCCAACATTGTTTAAGTGTTCATTCTCCAATCTGATCGGTTCAACATAAATTTCTCATTAGTATATGAGGAGGTTTTGGAGCCTGGAATGTGCCCTAGACAGCTCAAGTTTAGGTCTAAACCAGGTCTTGTAGGCAGTTCTGAAGCAATTCAGCTATGCATATACTGCTAAAGAAAAGAATTTATGCATATTCTAACTGATTTGCATGTGGCTGCAACATGATCTGCTGTTTGATTTTCTTAACAAACCTAATCTTCATCAACACCTTAACTAAGTCAAAGAATAGTTCATTTTTATGAACACAAGGGAAAGGCAAAATGAATTGTTCTTTTTTTTTTTTCCCTGCACTCTATTCTAGGCCACATCAATTTTTTAGTTAGATGCCTACAGTGCTAAGGAAAACATTACTAGCCAGAAAGCTTATTGAGTTACACAAGTGCATATCAGCACAGTAATACTTTGAAAAAATATGTAAGATATACGCATTGCATCTCTTGTAGAGTGCTCTGGATCTTGAGGTATATCAAAATTGCTAGACTCCCTTATTTTACGCTGTAATTACTTTCAATTTGTTATATTTGTGCTAATAACTAGTAAGAGGATTGAATATTACAAATTAGTAAAGCATACCTGAAGAAATTCCAAATACCACGACGAAGGATCTCCAAGCAGGCAACTATCGCAACCAAGGCTTGTCTATGCAAGAAAGGGGTTTCTGTAAAACCTAAGACTGACTGCATCCAAGCAAGTCTGAGTACAACATTTAATACCTGCAGTTAACATTACCAAAAGTTGGCAGAAAAAAGAAGATTGGATTAAGACTCTTTCTTCAACTACCATCCCAACCAAATGAAAATGCAAGACACTTGCCATAGCTACAAAGTAAACACTTCTGTTTGACACAAGGAGTTTATCTCTTAGCCATGGATTTTTGGAATTCCTTCGCAGAAGACCCCAATCTATGACAATGTCCCAATATGTAGCAGCCACTGTTGCAACACCCGAACTGACTGCAGCTATGATCCTCCAAGTCATCACCCTATTTAAATCATAACTAGTCCTCATGGCAACTGCAATAAGTATCGAGAAGAATTTCAACCCATTAAGCCCTTGCATTGCATCTTTCTCCTCCACGAAGCGCCGAAGGCTCTAAATCATAACACTGTTGTGAGCAAAACTGTTGCCATTTGTGTTAAAGATGCATGTGCAACATATCAAAGAAACCTAAAATTAGCAGCTAGTGTTGTTGTTGCCCTAACTACCTGAAGGAAACGGATTGAATATGGAATGATTGCTACAATGAAATAGAAAGTTTGAAAAACACCACTTTCTTTGCACTTGTTTGATCTTCTTTTGAAGTCACCCCAACCATAATAGCAAACATAAAATTCCAAACTTCTGAAGGCTTGCACCTGAAATTATATGATAGTGTGTTAATTGGAGCCAGCAAGACATAAAGCTTCATGAATGTTAACATATAACTTGGCCGATTTGCATTACATTTACGAGGGAAACTAGGATGAAAAAATATGTATTTGTAATAAATAAACGTTGAGACCAAAGAATAATCATAAGGACTTACTTGGATTGATCTAATTATGAAAAGAAGTCATACATCAGATAAGACAGTTGCTATCCAAATCGGGTCCGGCTTGTGTCCAGTGGCCAGTGGCCATTGGACCCGTTAGGATACGGACATGTGTCCAGTGGCACTGGCCACTGGACACAAGCACCACCCATCCAAATCTATGTGCTTTGTCTCAAAGTTCCAAGATTTAAGGGCAAAATATTAATCAGGAGGATTGCTTATGATGTTGATCTTGAAATAATTCACCATGTATACAAATTAACTCAAAAGCATGACAAGTATCAACATGTTAAATTAAGCCTGATGCCTAACCTGGCTAGTCAGCTGGTCTGCCAAGAAAAAATCTGGAAGGGTAACCTTCAGATGGAAAAAGAGAAGAATAAATTTTTGTTTCTATTTTGATGGAAGTGAATGATATGTCTGTGCAGAAATTCTTATCCCTACTACCTTGTAAAGAGGAGCACAAAGACAGTGTAATGTAGATTGGATTAGGAAGAAGCGACTTGAACGGAAAATGATATTGAAAGGACACAATATTATAAGAAGCACAACCTGCAAAGAAGGATCAATAGTTCAACTCATCAGGGTAAATCTTGTTATATGAAAAGTTTGATTATAAAGATTGTGTACGCTTACAGTAAGTAGGCCTAAAGGAACTAATTCAGTTAAGGCTCTGAAACTTTTTGTTCTCGGGTCCATCTCCATATCTAAATTTGAGATTACTCCAGCCAATGCCAATACAGCAAGACCTGAACTAAGAAGAAATACTTCTCTGTAACCTAACTCTCTTCCTTGCTTAAAGCCAAAAATAAATGCATAATTGATTCTATAACGCCTCCAGAAGTATAAGTTTGCGGAGTGCATGAGCATATGTAGGACAATGAATCCAAACAAACTGCAAAAAGGTGCACCAAACTTAGTATACCAAATAACGTCAGTATGCAACTTTAGGAGAAAGCTACTAAAAGTTTAAAAGCAAACAAAGGAACGAATATCATATAAATAAAATCAATAAACATAAAAAAAAAAAATGGTTTGTATAGGGGAACATTTTCTCTAAATACAATATGAGAATAACTTTTTTCAAAGACCTGGAACTTACCTGTAAAGAGGAAACATGTTTTCCATATACTGAGTACGCCGCTCATTCTTCATGAGATCTCTTGCATGTACAAGCACAATGATGGCTATTACAAGTGCAAGTGAGCAGCCAGAGAAGAAACCTGCAGTTTTTTAACATGTGAGCAGATTTTATATAGATTGGATTTTTGACAAGCATAGACAACAGCTAATTGATTAAAAAATCCGTAGCCAACCCAATAGTTTGAGACCATGGCTTTTTTGTTGTATACATGATGGCTAATCTCTATTTTTCATTCAAAATTAAGGGAAAAAATATGCAGAGGCCATTGAACAGCTTCGGAACTCTATATCACATACTAAAACATTAAAGTAAGCAGATGAAATTTTAACTTAACTACTCTGAGATGAAATGAGACACTTGAATATGATCAATCAAATAAGCCTCTATTTCTACATCTTCAACTTTGGAAATTTTCTTTTATATCTTGTGCTCAACCCTCCTTAACTTTGCAATATCTGTACAGCAATTGCGCTAAAGTACATAGCACATTTTCTTCTGCTAGCACATCTTACCTAAGGAAAATGTAATTCTATGTCTTTCCCTTCTGGCTTTAGGTCTTAATGTGTCCATTCCTTTTCTATGATTTCCATTTGCAAAGTGCTTTATAAAGGTAACCTCCACCCTTTCCATGAGCCTGGTAACCTATGGAGGCACAAGATGGATAAGAAGGCAAAGTTTCATAATAGAATCCTTTCGAGTAACACAAGCTGAATTTCCTGAACAATTACAAACCTCATCAGAGCTACCAATATAAGAATTGTCCACCATCTCCATGTATGTCTTTGACGCATTCCTTGAAGTGATCTGTGCTGATAAAGTTAGTATGATCAAAGTAAAAAGCTTGCAGTCATGGATTGATGAACTAGAAACAAAAATTTATTAGACCTTGTCATACTTCTTCATAATCTTTGAAAATGCCAATTGATTCAAGAAGCTGTCACATTCATTAACAATAGGGTCAGTTAAGCTCAACTAAGAGCATTGAAAAGAAAATTCACATTGTAGTTAATCATATGAGATTTGAAGAAGGCCATGTTACCAATAGCTTTTCAGAAGTCTTAGCTTTTGGTAGAATTCAATAAAAGCCTCTGTCATTTGTTGTTCTGCTTTCCTTAGCTCTTTCCTGCTGAATAAAAAGTCTGAATTTGAACTCATGAGGATGCCTTTCAAGGTAGACACTGGAGTTTCAGGTGTGACATTGATCTTTACATGATTCAAAATGTCTAATGAAGCTGGTCTAAAGCCCTTTACCTCCACCTTGTTTCCTTTGGACTTGCTATGCTCACAAGCCTTTTCTATATGGTCTTCTTGTTTTTCATCTTCTAAATGTCCTTCACTGCTCATCTCAACTTCTTGAATCGCATCCATATGAGACAGTCCTTTACATTGGAAACAATGTGGAATTTTAAAGGTATGCAAGACTTTTCAATTATCAGAAAGTAATCTTTAATCTAATTCAAATAACTATCCCAAATTTATAAGCATTTGCTATACTAATTAACAGAATATCTATCTTTTTTTTGGATGAGCATACTTGTTTTAACTAAGGACTGGTTATATCGCACAAAACTCCCACTTTTGTGGGGTCTGGGAGATGTGATTGGTAGCCAACCATACCCCGAATATACTTTGTGTTTAGTACTTGACCAAAAATGCAGGAAAATGAAACTAAATACATATCTGGTCCACAGAATATTGATTCCTCTAACCTGGTTTTCTTGCATTTATGGAATGAGCAGCCGTGGCTGAAGGTGAGGATGCCCCATTGCTGGAAATATTTCTTGGATCAGATCCAATGAATTCCATCACAGGATCATCTACCTTTATTCGGAGTGCAATCAAAACATCCATCTGCTTGGTCAATTCATTTGCCTCCTCCATCACTGCCTCCACCTTCTTCTTATAAAAGTTGATGACTTTATTAAACTCATCATCAAGCCTCCTAAAAAACACAAGCTCATACTCTCCCCCCATTTCCGAACTCATAAGGAACATGGTTTGGTAGTGCCTTTCAGACTCCTCCTCTTGCTGCTGCACTACTGCATTAACTAGAATTACTTCATCTTCGTTCTTCTTGGGAGAGCTTCTGTGCCTGCTAGTAAGCCCACTAAAAGCTCTATAGAGGGACACCCTTCTCTTCAAAGACCCTTGTGAGGTTGATGCCTTTGGTGTTGATGGGTTTCTCTTCTTGAACTGCAAGATATCTTTCAAGACTGTTTTGAGATAGTTGTAGTCCATGTATGCTTCTTGCCATTCCTGCACCATCTGCGATGCAAACTCCTTTCCAAACTTCATTTTCTTTCACAAACAACCTCTTCTGCAGATCAATGTAGATGCTAGTGAACAAACATATAGTTAAAGATATGAATTGAAGCTTTAGTAGGCTTTGCATTAATGAGCTTATTTATGGGTCTTGTGAATATGGTCAAGAAAATATTTTTGTCTATTAGCAGATGATCGATATCCTCTAGTATCTGGTCATAAAGCTTGACAATAGTTATTCCTTTTTTAAGCCTGAGAGCACCATCTATATACTTTATAGAATTTAATGTCAAGAAGAGCCTAATGATCACTTTCTCCAACACGTATAAAAGATTATGATTGCAACACCTACCATAAAAAACTAATGCGAAGGCTCCACTCCTATATCATAATCCATAACAATCAATCAGTTGAGAAATTGAGGCATCTTTATTATTAATTTTTGCTTTAGTTGTAAAGATTATTGGTCTCCACCAATCATGATAGAGATCCTTTTTGTTAAAGTGAATATAATCTGGTCGGCCGAAACTCAAGAATGTCATGCATGTATTGCGTATATCCCGCAATCAGGGACTGAGTGTTTGAGTCATTAAATATTACTATTAGCTCATCAAGCCTCTTGTTTCATACACTATATATATATATATATATATATTTTTTTTTTTGATAAGTTCATACACTATATTTAGGAGTTCTCAAAATAACGGAATGAAATGGAATATGGAGTATATATAGTTTTATTACTATTATACTACCTTTGATCTTTTATATGTTTATTCAAAATGTTCTTGTAAATGATTTGGTTAGCAGTTAATGCAATTTTTTTTTTACTCTCTCCAAAAAACAAAACAAAAAACAAAAAGGGTAACATTTGATTTTAAGGCAAGTAGCAACAACTGTGTCACGTTCATATTTTAAAAGGTCAATTCATACTAGTCTAAAGAGGAAGCTGAGTTATGTCATATAGGACGAACATTAATCTTCAAGAATATGCAATTCGTTCAAAATCGAATCTGCAATCTGCATATCAAAGACAAGTATTAATGATTTTAGAGAAAGAAATAATAGCCCGTTTGGTATGTGTTTAAAAATTAAAAATTGTTGTTTGAAAATATTTATAAAAATACGTGTGAATAAAAAAATGTATTGAAATGCAAAAATATTGTTTAAAAACTAAAAATAATTGTTTGAAAATATTAACCAAACACCCCTGAGGGTCAGTAAAAATATGAATCACTGAAAGGGCATTGAAAATATCGAAGCTATTAGGTTGGCCATGATAGATAAATTGAATGCCCAGTTGTCCCGCCGTGTTGAATTAAGATTAGGTATGTGTTGGTTGTTCGTATGTCTTTATATTGTTTACCTAATCATTTAAATCGAAATAACATGTACATTGGGATTTGGGACTACCAAAAGAATCATGCTTTTATTTATGAGGAATGCTAACGAGTGTCTTTAGGGTACTTATTGATAATTTATTTAAAGAAAATTTTTATGAAAAAAAAAAAAAGTAATTAATATTTTGACAATTTTTTTCATTTTCCATAAAAATGGTATCAAAACTTTCTTAAAATAGATTATCAATGAGTGTCCTAAGGGCACTCGTTAGCATGACTCATATTTATATAAATGGTCAATTTGTGGTCTCTTGAGACTCTTGTACGTACAGTTACTGTTCTAATATTCTAATCTGTGTGTGAATAAAGTTATTTTTTTCTTTTTAAAGCATAAAAACAAAAACCTATAAAATTTGCATTAGTAAATCATGTGTATTTGCTAAAAGGTCAAGACACAGTCATGAATCATGACAAAATTCAAATAATAATGTGGAGAAAAATTGGAAAAAAAAAATCTTACAAAAAAACTGGTTCGATATTTGTCTCTTCTCCAAAGAAAAGTGTTTAAAGTATTGGGCAAATTACTTCTTTTTTTTCTTTTTTTAAGAAAGAAAGTTACATTTAATTGCATATAATTTAACTATTGTTGATGATCATTTTGGGAATCCAAATAGAATGAAGAAGCTCAGCAACGCAGACAGAAAAGAGTTGGTAAATGGATAGAAAAATCATTAAGCTCAAGCGGCAGAAATAATGGATCACAGATCCATGAAATAAACAAATGGACATTGAGGAAGCAAATTGGCTTAAGAGAGTCCAGAAAGAGAGAAATAGCAAACTCATGGGCAGTATATGATGTAGAAAAGTGAGAATAGGTCACAGCATGCCCAAAATAATGTAAGCAAAGAAAGTAAGGGGTTGATGGCAAACCCATGAGCCCCAAAGATGAAGGATAAGGTAATTGGGCCGGAGAAACCCAAAGACGTTAGTAAAAGCCCATAGGAATACAGACCTAGAAAAAGGGTCAAGGAAGCCTAAGAAAAGCAAATGGGCCAAGGATGCCCAAGAGAAAACAAATGGGAAACAGGAGCCCGCAAGTAAAAAAAAAAACCAATGGTCGTACTGAGCTATTGGGAGAAGAATAAACGGCAGGCCCAAATAGCCCCAACAGGATTGGATCAAACAACGTTGCAACAGGAATGACAGAGTAGTATGGCAGGAAATGATAGCAGAAAAAGCGTAGGCTGAAGAAGGCAAAGCCTACCATCAAGTAAAGCCCAGCCCCTAAGTGGAGCGAGCCAGAAAAGAAGGGGAAATTAGAAAACAGCTCACATAAGAAGTCAAAGACGGACGACAAACTGTGTAGGCAAACCACGGCGAACGCATGAGCAGCAGGCAGATTTTGGACATACATAGAAGGGAGGCACGCACAAGGTCCAAACATCACCAGTCTGTACCCTGCTAATACAGGACATGGTGAGGTCATAAGTTAGAGGTAAAAGGGCATGATTTGGTGGTGGGGAGAGGGGAAAACATATTCTGAAGTTCCTGCTCAGGCTCTTTTGGGAAAAATATCCTACTGGGATGACATACCACCCAAAAAAAGTAAAACTGAGTTAGAACCACTAGGTGCATGCCATGAAGGATAGGGAGAGAAAGCACCCACACCATAGCAAGTAAAGGTGCCACGGCAGACAAACAAACAAAATAGTCTTCTTTCTTTGGTGATGGGGAGTGCATAGCCAACACAGATAGACCAGTGGTGGTCGGTAAGTACACCCAGACTGAGGTTCCTGCTCAGGCTCTTTTGGGAAAAATATCCTGTTGAGACGACATACCACCTAAAAGAAGCAAAGCTGAGTTGGAACCACTAGGTGCATGTCATGAAGGATAGGGAGAGAGAGCACCCACACCATAGCAGGTAAAGGTGCCACGGCAGACAAACAAACAAAATAGTATTCTTTCTCTGGTGATGGGGAGTGCACAATTAACATAGACAGACCAGTGGTGGTCGGCAAGTACACCCAGACTAGACAAAAATGGTTAAAGGCTAAAATAGTAAAACCTGGTCACGGCAGGCACTATAAAAAGAGGCTCTTGCCGTGTACAAAAGGACATAATCACGATAACAGGAACCTCTAAGAAAAACCACGGAATAGAAAACAAGTATTGAGAAAAAAAGAAGAAAAAGAAAGATAAAAAGGAATAATAGAAGAGAAGGAAAGTAAAAAACAAAGAGTTAGAACGGCAAGCATGCACCAATAGGTTGATTCCTGTTGATGCCCAATTTTGTGAATCCGTATCCAAAAGCCCATGAGGAAGAAAGCCCAGTAAGTTGCAAAACACAAATCTGCCGTAGAATACAAATCTGCCGTAGAATACAAGTCTGCCGCAGAATACAGATTTGCCGCAGAATACAGTTCTCTGGCAGGATGGCTTCGGCAGATGAAGATAAATTGGGCCTAAGACCCTTTTGATCCAGTCAACATCATTTGGCCCACAAAGGCCTAAATCCTTTTGTATAAAAAAGATAGGCGTGAAAACTAAGAAGAAAAACACACGGCAGGCCTAAAAGGGCCCGACAGGATTGAGATAAGCAGCAGGAATAACAATCTGGTATGGCAAGAGATGCTAAGCCATGAAGTAAACACCCAAACTAAAGAGAGGCTCAATGATCCAACAAGACCCAACCCTCCAAAGAAATGGACAAGTCATAAACGTTGGAGATGCAACCCACACCAGAAAAAGCCAAAAAGCGCACGGCAGGATAGGCACACCCATTCTTAGGCCTCAGCAAACGTATGAAACATCAAGAAGGTAAAGCATGCGTACAACCCAGGCATCACCAACCTATACCTAGCCACTATGGGAAAAAGTGAGGTCATGGGAGAGGGCACGGTCTGGCGATGGGGAGAGGAGTGGAAACCCGTTTTTGTGGTTTTTGCTCAGGCTCTTTCGGTGGGCACAGTCCTGCTGGGATGACATGCCACCCAAAAGAGGTAAGGCTGGGTAAGAACCACTGGGTGCATGCCATGAGAGACCGAGAGGGAGAGGGTACACACAGGACGAGTAGAAAAGGAAACTTCATTATCTGAAAGCCACAGGTCAATGGTGGTAGTCAGAACCATTGACTCGGTAAGTGGTCGGCAAAAGGCTCCTGTGCGGGACGCAAATGAGACTGATGGGCCAAGCCCCACTTGGGCTCACAACTTATTTATATGTTGGGTTAGGATTTCTTACTTTGGGTCGTTCACCACATAGAGGCTCAATGAGATTACTTTTCTCTCTTTAGCGATGCCTTACCTCCTCCTCCCTCAAAATGTTTTACTTGCCTTTTCTATTCTTTGTTCGTTCCTCCTTTTTTCCAACCCCTTCTATCTTATCCTTCTCTTCTATTTATAGTTCGAAGTTTAGGGATAGGTTTTCAATGCTCTCGCAGTTAGTGCGACGGAGGGTCCAGTAAGGTCGTCTGTAAGTGGGAGATCAAGTCTGGGTGGCTTTGGGACTTGGTGTCCATTCCCGCGGATAGCTCGACAGAGACGTTGCGTATTTAGTGCGACGGGAGGTCCAGTAAGGGTGATGATAAGTGGCAAATTAAGTTTGGATGGCTTTGGGACTTAGTGCCCACTCCCGTGATAGCTCGGCAGTGATGTTCCAAAATTCAGCCGGGCAAATGAGGATGATGTGTTGTTCATCGATCTTTCCTCATATGCTCAGTAAATAGTTGCCGAACATGTCTTTCGCAGTGAGGCTTGGGTCCCCGGCCTGCGTAAGTATAGATTGGGCTTTTGGGTGAGTGGGGGCTGGGCCCATGCACTGTGCTCTTGTAGCGGAGATCTGGGATTAGGTGGGCCTAAGCATTGGATGCCGCACATTAGCCCCCACTTGATTCATGCTCGGCGCCCGGCGTGAATCAAGGAATTCAAAGGGCGCACGTTATGAGTTCAGTGAAGCGACGTCTGGGGCGTTCCAGAGCCCCATTAATGCGCCCTCAAAAGGCGCGCTGAGTCTGGCCATTCGTTTCAATTCTCATCATTGCCTGACGCTTTGTGAACCGAAGGGCGCAGGTTTCAGTTGGTGTTGGAATCATCAAGACTTGCTAATTAATTTACATAATGGCTGATTAACCACTGCCCATCCGTCTTAGGTTCACTATAAAAGGTCTGCTCCAATCCGTTCCTTTACTTTACACTCTCTACATTCTGCGATTTTTTCTCTGCCGCGCATTCATCTGCGTCTACATACTCCAGCCCAGAATTTCCTCTCTCCTTAGAACCCAAAGTAAGTTCTCTACACTCCACTCTTACTTCCATATCTCCATTTCGACTTAAATTCTGGGGTCTTAGGATGGGGTATTCATATCTCCTAGATACGGCCGCGGCCTTAGCCACCTTTAGGCAGGCCTTCAACATCCCTAGTGTTGTGGAGGTTGCGTATTGTCATAAGAGCGAGATAACACTTCATAGGGGGGGTAACACTGCCTTCTTTCCCTTAATGGCTATTTTGGAGGGTAGGGTGACGTTTCCTGTAAACCCTCTCATAATAGACACCCTTAGGTACTATGGATTATGCCCGGACCAACTTCCTCCCAACTTTTATCGGTTAGTGAGTTGTGCGAGTAGGTTGAACCAGATATTCGGTTTACAGCTAAATCAGCACGATATAAATCATATGTACAGTTTATGTGGGAATAAGAAAACAAATTACTACCTGAAAGTTAGAGACATGAGGGTACGACTGATCTCCTGCCTACCCGACTCAAATAGAAATTCTGCCGGGGAGTTTGTTATGGTACGCGGCAATTGGTTTGTCGGCGAATTCTCGTGCCCGCTTACTAGGTGAGAAGTGGGTTCGTCCCGATCATTAATCTTCTTTCATTTCTTATTTAGTTTCATGCGCGGACATACATATACTTTGTGTTGCAAACATTTTGCTTATTCTGACGCTCATCCATATTGGTTATTGCAGACGGTAGAGTGTTCGTCCCGGACGTCAAGGCCGTGCACGTACGGGACCTTAATTTCATACTAAGGTCCGAGATTTTCGTTCACACGAACGGACAACTTCGAGCCTCCCATCTTATACTCGGGGTTGACCCTGTGTACTCCACCTGGCAAAATTTCAGTCAATCCCTACTAGTTGACAGCCCACTTTTATCGTATATAGACGTTGGGCACGCGAACTTTCTCCCCCCCAAGTTTACAGCAGGTAAGGCCCGGGACCAAGGTCCTCGATACATTTGCTCTGACGAGCGCCAACCTGTGAGGGACAAGTCAGCCGAGCGCGTATCTCGTGCTCGCAGGGAACGCGCACACGAACAAATTCAGCAAGAAGCCTTAGTCCAACAAGAAGCTCACGTCGACCAAGAACCCCCAGCCCTGGATACTGAAGTAGTTGGCGAATCTCTAGGATTTCCTGAAACCGAACACAACCTAGGCGAAGATATGGTGACTCGGAAGATGATGTCGATCAGCCGTTTTATTCCCGGAGCCAGGCCTGCCGGGCAGCAGCAGTAGCAAGAACAGCCCCAAGGCCGCGTCCAAACCACTCCTCCACCGTAGACTGCTCCTGGTCGGCAGCGAAAAAGGCCGCGCACAACCGATCAAACCCAAGTCGGCCCGAGCGATGTGCGGTCAAAGACTCCCTCTCGGCCATCCAACGGTATTGTGATTCGTGAACCCACGACCCAGACTGGGCTGAACGTGGCGTCCTCTTCTCATGCCATACCCTCGTGGCAACCCTCGTTTATGCTAGACGGCAAACCTCTTCCCTCGGATGCATGTGTGCACGTCTGGGGAAAGGGGGCAGGTGGTCACATCGCCTAGACCTTGGTGTGCGGCCTTCTGTTGCCCGAGGACGTGCGTGCTTTCGAAGAAGGCACAGACGAATCGATAGGGAGAAGGCTGCAGTGGCACACTGTTGCAGTAAGTTTTTTTTTTTTTTTTTTTTAAATGCCCGTCCATGCGCTTTATCAGGCAGCACAACTGGCATATATATTCGATAGGCGCGTCACAGATCTTGCAGAGGATGCTGACCCGGAGAGAGCCCTAAAGGATGTGGCCGAGGTGAATGCGAAGGAAAAGGCTGTGGCCGCTGCAACATCTGAGAAGAAGGCTGCCGCGGCAGAGAAGGCAAAGGTGGTTGCGGAAAAGAAATACAAGGAACTGCAGGTCCAACTAGGGGAGACCGAGCTCAGGTTGGGGGAAGCCGAGAGCAAACTCAATGCACGGTCCGAGGAGCTGGTTGATATGAGAGCGGCTCTGGAGGAGAGCGAGAACAAGTGGTACCATGAAGGGTTCGCCGATGCGGAAAATTCAGCAGAACCGGTCATACAAGACGCTCGGCGACTCGGCTTTGAGGAGGGTTGGTTGGCCGCTCTACAAGCTTTGGGGGTCCCTGAGGACTCTCCTTTGAGGAATCCCGGCCAGATCCCATTTCCGGTCTCAGCACCTGGCCCGCCGAACACCGGTGGAATTGTTGATGAAGAAGAGACGACCAGTCTAAGGGAATTGGTGGAGCAGATTGATTCCCATATGGAGATGGAAGAACCGGAAGTGGTTAGCCATCCTCGCTCTGGAGATCAGCTCGGCCAGGTCCCCCTTCAAAATTCGATGCAGCATTAACCCATCGAGTCTGAAGCCCGAGAACAACCTGCAGATTCTGCCTCCTGATTACCGAACCTTGGCCTTTTGTTTTGAGAGTTTTTCCTTATCGTTCTTTTTATTTATGTCGTTTGGTTGGTTTGCCCACGTCACCGGGTTGTGGCGACTAAACAATTTAATTTTCTGCCGGTCTTAGTACTTAAATGGCCGCCGTGTTTTGTGGCCGAAGTAGTGATTTCATAGTTTTTATAATGGTTTAGCTTTGAATTAATTGTCATCATTTCTCTTTTTTTTGTTCTATGCTTGTGCTATAATTGCCGGTAAGTCAAGTCCTGTTTCGTCGTAAGACGGGGATTTGGCTCGTTCACCGGGTTCGTGCTTTTTGGAAGGGGCAGGCTTCTGTCCTCAGGATAAATATTACAAAGTTTACACCTGCTCGGCGATGTACATTGAGTCGAGAGTTAGGCTTCTGTCCTTAGGATAAATATTACAAGGTTTACACCTGCTCGGCGATGTACATCGAGCCGAGAGTCAGGCTTCTGTCCTTAGGATAAATATTACAAGGTTTACACCTGCTCGGAGATGTACATCGAGCCAAGAGTCAGGCTTCTGTCCTTAGGATAAATATTACAAGGTTTACACCTGCTCGGCAATGTACATCGAGCCGAGAGTCAGGCTTCTGTCCTTAGGATAAATATTATAAGGTTTCCACATTCTCGGTAAATGGAATAACAGTCATCAGTATGAATAAACATCGACATTCTCATTAGCTTGATATAATTGCAGTACTGCAAACAGCTTTTTACTCGTTATACGGCCGATCAGTGATAGAACTTTCTCAAATTATGAATGTTCTACGGCCGCGGCAGAGGTCTTTCGTCTAGGTCTTCCAAGTAATATGCCCCGCACTGGTGATGACGGTAACCCTGTAAGGCCCTTCCCATGTTTGGGCCAGCTTCCCGGCATTGGTATCTCGCATATTCCCTACAGCCCTTCTCAGGACTAAGTCTCCCGCGCTGAACTCCCTGGTTCTTATACCTTGGTCGTATCTTCTAGCGAGCTTTTGCTGATATTCTGCCAGTCGCACGATGGCTGCCTCACGACATTCCTCCAATCTGTCCCAGAGTCCGACCATCATCTCCTCGTTTTGGGCGGGGTTGAACCTTGTGACCCGTGCACTACATAAGTTTACCTCGGTCGGTATAACAGCTTCCGCTCCGTAAGTTAAGGAGAACAGGCTTTCCCCTGTGGATCTCTTGGGGGTAGTTCGGTAAGCCTAAAGAACGTTCGATAATTCCTCGGCCCATCTCCCCTTGGCGCCGTCCAGCCTTTTCTTTAATCCGTTCAAGATTACCTAGTTTGTAGCTTCCGCTAAACCATTGCTCTGGGGGTACACCGGGGTAGAGTACCTATTCTTGATGCCGAGATCCTCGCAAAAGGTGCGGAAAGCTCTACTGTCGAACTGTAACCCATTATCGGATATCAACGACTCCGGCACCCCAAACCTCGTGACTATATTCTTCCATACGAACTTCTTTACATCTGTATCCCGGATATTCGCCAGGGCCTCGGCCTCTGCCCATTTGGTGAAGTAATCGACGGCAACAATCACGAACCGGTGGTTCCTAGTAGCCCGTGGAAATGGACCAAGAATATCCAGCCCCCATTGTGCAAATGGCCATGGGTAGCTAATCGGATTGAGTTTACTAGCAGGTTGGTGAATTAAAGGGGCGTGTTTTTGGCACCTTACATTTGCGAGCATATTTAGCGGCGTCCCTTTGCATTTTTGGCCACCAAAATCCCTGGATTATCGCCCGATGTGCCAGTGAACGCCCCCCCACGTGGCTCCCGCAAACCCTATCGTGCAGCTCGGCCAAAATCTCAGGCACTTTCTCGGGTTGCAAGCACAAAAGGTACGGTCCTCCGAATGACCTTCGGTACAACTTGCCATCTGTTGACAGCCATTATCGAGCTGCCGTCCTACGTATCTTACCGGCCTCCTTTTGATCCTCTGGGACTTTATTCTTGGCTAGGAAAGCAATGATGGGCTCTATCCAACACGGTGCAGGTGATGAAACTGTGGCGACATTATCCACCCTGACAGCAATGTTGTCGGAAACCTGAATGCTTGGCTCGCCTATAAGCTCTACCCTGATCAGCCGAGGCACATCTTTGATGCTTGACGATGCTAGCGTGGCTAAGGAATCGGCGTGTCTGTTCTGCGCCCGTCCCACTTGGGATATTTTCACCGTGACAAACTTGCTTATAATCAGCTTTGCCGCGCGCAAGTATGCTTTCATCCAAGGATCTCTTGCTTCAAAATTTCCCTGGACTTGGTTGACGACCAACCGAGAATCTGAATATACCTCCACGTTCCGAGCACCTATCTCCAATACTGATCTTAGTCCGACGAGCAAAGCCTCGTACTCGGCCTCGTTGTTGGAGGCCTTGAATCCCAATCTAAAAGAGTGCTCCAACCGAATCCCTTCAGGAGAAAAGATAACGATCCCAGCACCGGCTCTCGGGGCACTTGAGGCCCCGTCCACAAATACCTTCCACGGGCAAGCCTCTACACGGCAGATCATCTCTCCGCCGTTCCTGGGCGAGAATTCAGCGACAAAATCTGCAAGGATCTGGCCCTTCACCAAATGTCGAGGTCGGTACCGTATGTCGAAAGAGCCAAGCCGAGTCCCCCATTTCACTATTCGTCCCGTGAAATCAGATCTTCTCAAAAGTGACTGTAAGGGGTACTCGATTAACACATAAACTGTGTGGGCCTGAAAATAATGCGGCAGCTTCCTCGTGGCATGGATCAGGGCCAACACTAGTTTTTCCAGAGGCAAATACCTCTTCTCGGCATCGACCAAGGTTTTGCTGATATAATACACGGGTTGTTGGATCCCCCTGTCCTTCAGCAGCACGGCACTCACGGCATGGTCAGACACCGCCAAGTACATAAATAAATCCTCACCAGGCTCCAGCGCAGCTAGCATGGGTGCCCTTACCAAGTAATCCTTCAAATCCCGAAAAGCTTTGTCGCACTCTTCGTTCCACAAAAATCCTGTCCATTTCTTCAAAAGCTGATAAAATGGTTTGCAACGATCTGCGAATTTAGAGATGAATCGGTTAAGAGCTGCCAACATCTCGGTCAAAACCTGTACCTTTTTTGGATTGCTCGGTGGATTTAGCCTCTTTATTGCTTCGATTTGATCAGGATTGACCTCTATTCCCCGGCTCGTGATCAGATACCCCAAGAATTTTCCAGCCCCCACGCCAAACGCGCACTTCTCGGCATTAAGGCATAGCTTGTGTCTCCTAAGTGTTTCGAATACTTCCCGGAGATCGTCCGTGTGTTGCACCACCTGCTTGCTTTTTACCACCATATCATCAATGTACACCTCGACCGTGCATCCTATTTTGTCGCAGAACATCCTCGTCATCATTTGTTGGTAAGTGGCCCCGGCATTCTTTAGCCCAAAGGGCATCACTGTGTAATGATAATTGGCTTCCGAGGAGATGAATGCCATTTTTTCTTGATCCTCGGGTGCCAGGGCGATCTGGTGGTACCCCTGAAAAGCATCTCGAAAACTCATCCTAGGGTGACCGTATGTGGCATCGACCAACTGATCAATCTTAGGCACGGGGAATGGGTCCTTTGGACATGCTCGGTTCAGATCTGTAAAATCCACGCAAACCCTCCACTTGCCGTTCTTCTTTCTTACTACGACGGTGTTTGCCAACCACTCTGGGAAAAAAGTTTCCTTTATTGCCCCAAACTCCTTCAGCCTTTGGACTTCCTCCTTTACTGCCTCGGCATGCTCCTTGGCCGATCTCCTCGGCCCCTATTTCTTGGGTGGATACGAGGAGTCAACATTGAGTCTATGAACAATGAATTCGGGATCCACCCTGGGCACCTCATAAGGGTTCCAAGCAAACACGTCCACGTTTTGTATTAAGAGTAACAACATTTCTGCCTTATCCTCATCATCCATACCTTTCCCTATATGAAAACACCTGTCGGAGTCCGGGAGTATTCGTACTTTCATCATCTCTTCGGCACGTCTGTCCCCCTTCTCACCTCGGGGACTCTGTAGTTGCTATAACGGGTCATTTCACTGCGCTTCCTCTTCCTCGGTATTCTTCCCTCGTTTGATTACTTCTTTCCTCCAGTCAACTAATGCAACCAAACACTGTCTCGCCGTCTACTGGCTTCCCCTTACCACAGTAACACCTTGCTCGGTGGGAAACTTCACCTTCACATGCAAAGTGGACGGGACAGCCCCCATTTCGTGAATCCACGGTCTTCCCAATATTGCAGTGTACGGGGAGAAGGATGTTACCACTATAAAGGTCACCACCACCTCTTTACCTTCCATATTCACGGGCAAAGAGACCTGCCCTTCAGGGATCATGACATTGCCGTCAAAACCAACCAAAGGGGTACCATACTCGGAGAGGTCTCCACTCCTCAATCCAAGTCCTCGGAAAAAGTCCGGATACATCACGTCAACTTCGCTTCCCTGATCTATCATCACCCTTTTTACCAAGAAGCTGCTTATCCGGGCATTGACTACTAGCGCATCGTCGTGTGGTTGGACCGTTCCCTCTAAATCGCTATCATCGAAGGTGATAGGTTCCTTGGAGAGCTTCATCCTCTTCTCGGACGACGACCCTTCCTGACTTTCCTCTGCTGGTGCTAAGGTCCACACCCCTTTCCTTCTTGCCGTGGAGCATTTCTTGGGAGGTGCGTGGATGACTTCAATTATCCCGAGAGGGGGCGGGAGTAGGTTGCCCCTATGCGGAGCGCCTTGCCCTGCTCCTTGGTCGTCCCCGTCCGTCACAAACTCCTTTAAATACTCGGCCCTAGCCAGCTACCGAAGGTGGTCTTTCAATACTCGGCATTGCTCGGTGGTATGTCCTTTATCTTTATGGTAAGTGCAGTACAAGCCCTAGTTCCTTCTCGTAGGGTCGCCACCCATCCTGTTTGGCCATCTAAAGTAGGATTGATGCTTAATCTTGTCTAAAATCTTATGCACCGGCTCTTTAAATGCCACATTTACCTCCCCTGCTGGCGTCTCCGGTTCCTGAATCCTCATGTTCCCTCGTATCCTTGGTGGAAAACTATTCTGCCGGGGATGATTTATTACTGGCGCTTTACCTTTGCTTTGCAGCCGGTCATCCTCTAGCCGTTTATATTCTTCGATGCGCCTCATTAGCTGTCTCATGTCCTCAGGAGGTTTCTTAGTCAATGACTCCCTCAGCCCTGAATCCTCAGGCAATCCCATCCTAAAAGTACTCGCAGCAATTTTTTCGTTCCCTCCACCGATCTCGTTGTAAAGCTCCCAATATCAGCGGGCGTAACTACGAAGGGTTTCCTCCACCCTCATTTTCATGGACAGTAGTGCATCTACCGGTTATGGTACACGGCTGCAAGTAACAAATCGGACTCCAAACTCCTGTATTAACTCGGCAAAACTACGGATAGAACCTTTCTGTAAACCATTGAACCACCTCAGAGCAGTGGGGCCCAGGCTCGAGGGAAATACCTTGCACATCAGCGCGTCATTCTGGGTATGCAACGACATCATTTGGATGTAGTGGCTGACATGCTCCACCGGGTCCGTCTTCCCGTCATAAGAGTTGAACGGAGGGCGCGTGAATCTGTCCGGCATTGGGGCGTGCTTGATGTCAGTTGAGAACGGCGACTGAGCAGCTTTGCGTAATGCGCGGCTCATTGCGTCCATAGTCGCATTGTGTGGCCGTTTTTCTTCCGGAGAATCCGAGCCTCGGTCGGCGTACTCCCGCAAACGTGATCGATCTCGACGTTGACCCCTGCGTAAGTGGGATTCTGGCGAATGTAAGCGCTCTCGGCGATGGCTGTATCCAGATTAATCGGACCCCGTTCCTTGTCGTTCTTCCCCGGCACTTGGTCTTCTTGCTTAGTTGTCCTGGCCCAGTCTGTGGTGCCTGTCTTCTGCCTCCAACTCTAAATCTCTCACCAACCTACGCAACCGTTCAAGCTCTTCGTCTCTTTCGTCAAACCGCCTATGCCCCGAAGCACCGGATACCGTCCGTTGCGTTTGGTACGAGCCCTTTCTGAGTCCGTGACTTTCTTCCGCACGCTCATGATGCCTGTCTTCGCGCCCCTTCTGCCTTCGTTCTCGCTAGGACGACCCCTGAGAAGATCCCACCGAGCCACTTTCAGCGTCACTTCCAGAACGTCTTCCGGACATCTATTCGCATGCGAGCCTCAGCTGAACCACAGCAACGTAGGAGTTTCTCAGAGACTGCGCCAATTGTACGAGACACAAATGAGACTGATAGGCCAAGCCCCACTTGGGCTCACAACTTATTTATATGTTGGGTTAAGATTTCCTACTTTGGGTTGTTCACCACATAGAGGCTCAATGAGATCACTTTTCTCTTTTTAGCGATGCCTTACCTCCTCCTCCCTCAAAATGTTTTACTTGCCTTTTCTATTCTTTGTTCGCTCCTCCTTTTTTCCAACCCCTTCTATCTTATCCTTCTCTTCTTTTTATAGTTCGAAGTTCAGCGATAGGTTTTCAATGCTCTCGCAGTTAATGCGACGGAGGGTCCAGTAGGGTCGTCTGTAAGTGGGAGATCAGGTCTGGGTGGCTTTGGGACTTGGTATCCATTCCCGCAGATAGCTCGGCAGAGACGTTGCGTATTTAGTGCGACGGGAGGTCCAGTAAGGGTGATGATAAGTGGGAAATTAAGTTTGGATAGTTTTGGGACTTGGTGCCCACTCCCGTGGATAGCTCGGCAGTGATGTTCCAGAATTCAGCCGGGCAAACGAGGATGATGTGTTGTTCATCGATCTTTCCTCATATGCTCGGTAAATAGTTGCCAAACATGTCTTTCGCAGTGAGGCTTGGGCCCCCGGCCTGCATAAGTATAGATTGGGCTTTTGGGTGAGTGGAGGTTGGGCCCATGCGCTGTGCTCTTGTAGCGGAGATCCGGGATTAGGTGGGCCTAAGCATTGGATGCCGCACAGCTCCCATACCAGACAAGGGCCATTAAAGGGCTAGAACATTAAAATCGATCACGGCAGGCTCTATATAAGAGACCCGTAGCTGTGTACAGGAAGAAAGGGGGGAAGGAAGGAGAGGGAATTCGAAGAAAAAACAGAGAGGAAAAAAAAAAGAGGAGAAAACAAAGAAAAGAAAGAAAGAAAGCAAAAAAAAAGAAAAGAAAGGCAAGAATTCTAAGAAAGAAAACAGAGAGAAAAGATAAAACAAAAGAACATAGCAGGAAGAAGGAAAAACGGAGTGTTTTATGGCAAGCATGCACCCAAATGGGTTAACCCCCTCTCTCCCTCAATAGCCTTGCTCTCTATTGGAGGAAAATACGACTCATACTCTGGCACATACCATTTGGGGCTGGCCTCTCAAAACAATTAATTTCTCCTTTGAAGTTACTTGCGTTGAGGGAGCAGTTTTTCCTTTCCTGGTTAGAGTCCTGCGGTGACAGTTGGTGCGACAAACTCATTCTTTTAACTCTACTAATCTCGCTCTAACCTTTTGTTTAAGTTTTATTCTTTAAAAGTGAGGCCTTTTAAGTTATTTGCCTTACTTATTGTGGCAGAAATAGCGGTCGTACTTTCTTTATGTTATCCATATTATGTCTGTCTGCCATAACCTCTTAACAATGACTCTGCCTGCTGTGAGCTTATAAACAGACTTTAGCAGACGTGATGTGGTTTGCGCACAAGCCGGGCCAAGGAAGTGGAAAAGTATTTCTGCAGTAAAAATGAAGAGTAGTCATTCACACGGCAGAAGGCTTTAAAGCACAACAGACAGCTTTAATGCACAACAGACAGCTTTATTGCACAGCAAGAGGCTTTACGGAAGGAAGCTTTAGCAGTAAAGCTTTATCGCACAGCAAATAGCTTCATTGCATAGCAAAAAGTATTGCTGCACAGCAGAAAAATCAAACCTGTGGCAGAAATCGGAGAAAAGTTCCTTCTGCGGCAGAAACGTCAATCCTTCGGCAGAAACTGGAGAAAAGTATTCTACGGCAGAAACAGAGGATAAGCCCACTTTGCTGCGTCTTCCCTCAGACTTGGACTCAACGTTTGCGTACAAGCCAGACCAAATTGAGTTGCAGTTGGACCGGTCTCAACTCCCTTACTCAGAATACTCGGGCCTACTACCGCGGGAGGCAGCCCAGCCCAACGCCCAACAAAAAGGCCCCCCACAATTCCCTCTCTCCCTCTCAAAGTCCTGCTCTCTGCCAAAAGCAAAAGGGTTCTTTTGGGCACCAACCATTCAAGTCCGTTTCTCTTAAAGTGATTAATTTCCATGGTAGGATTTCCCCGAGAGATTATTCACGTTGAGAAAAAACGTTCTTCCCTCTCTGGTCTTGGTCCTGTGGATCAGACTGATCTGATTTCTTTCTTTTTGATTAACTCGTGTACTACTCATTTATTCCCCTTGTTTTCTTTACAAAAGTGATTGTTGTTATTGTGATTATCTTTCTTAATTAGGGATTAATTATTCACTTTGATTAAGAAGCCGAAGTACTTTCTTTTGTTATTATTATTATTATTATGTTTGCTTGCCACAACTCATCTAAAGTAGCTCTGTCTGCCGTAAGCATGTTCTTGACAAACGAGGCATAGTTTGTGTACACGCCGGACCAAATTGAGTTGCAATTGGACCTGTCTCAACTCCCTTACTCAGAATATTTGGGCCCAGTACCTCAAGAGGCAGCCCAGCCCAATATTATAAAAAGGCCCACAACAACTATTTAGTTCTACCAAAAAATTTTCAACTATTTAGTGACTATTACAAATTAAATTAAACTTTATGGTCTCAAAATTTTCTAGTTTCAAATCTTTTAAAATCTCAACTATTTTCAGCAAACAAAACATATCAAATTTGTACTTCTGTCCATTTTTCAAGTAATGTTGTTTGAATACATCTGGGCAAAGCCGTGAGTTGTACTAATAGTCATAGTGTGAGATTGTTAGATTTTAGATATTGGCTAATACCATGTGATAAATCATGTATGGAGAGGGTTGTTGAATGTTGATGCCAGAGGCTAGGCTAAAAAAAAAAAAAAAAAAAAAAACTATTTTAAGTTTTCTTTTGGTGGGCAAGACATTGTATTTTTATTAGTTTATTGTATTTTAATATAGACTCTAGTATTTAATTAGGTTAATTAACATCGATCTATGTATATCTATTTTATATATATCTAAAAGTCTATTGTTGTTACACTTTTATTGAGCCACATCATTCACCTATTTTCAACAATTTCTCTATTATTTTTATCACTTCTTTTTTTTGTTAACTTCTCAACTTTTTGTTACATTTTCTTTAACCTTTCCTCCTCATTTTTACCTTTTCATTTCTCCACTACTGTCTACCTTAATATCACTATTCTTCTATCATTTTATCTTCCTCTATTTTTTGGCTTTTTTATTCTCTTGACTATAAATTTGCAATTTTCTCTCCAATTATATGCATAGTTTGAAGGGAATATCCACGAAATTCCCAGATTTATAAGAAGCAAAAATAGAGAAAAATTTGTGTCAAAGAAAACAATCATACAAGACAATATTTACCTGGTTCGGTAATTTGCATACATCCATGAAATTGCAAGGATTTCACTATTTTCAGGGAAAAGTACAAGATGTGACAGTACAATTTTCTCTCTAAAAAACAATATTAAACCATAATCTCCAAAACTACAGTTTTTCTATCCTACACACAGGATTCATAATGGGCTACCACACAGCCCACTATGAAAATCTCCCACACAATGGCCTCCGCTTCATGGACTAAGTCTCAAAAAATCTCCCATTAAAAACCGTAACAATATTAATTTAGGTCAGGTCATGATCCGAATCAAACACAACTAGGCTCCAGTATGGTTGATTATTATAAACAACATTATCGTCATTTTTAACAGCCACATAAGCCGCATCATCCGTTAGATAATCATCAAAATCTCTTAATATTGCATTTGGGGTTCATTCGCTTCATTTTCATTGGCATTAGTAAACTCAGATTCATCACTAATAGTATGAACTTTTTTATCATTTTCACCTAGCCAAAAAAAAAAAAAAAAAAAAAAAAAAAGGAAATTTATATTTAAAGTTTTCAATTTGGGCTAAGACCACTGGTTAATATGTTTATTACATTTTTTTTAATATCAATTTGGGGCATTTGGAGGCCCAAAAAAGAATTTATTTTTAGAATTTTCCTTTATATAACAGGACTTTTAGTATTGTTATGGAATTGGGATCTTATAAGATCCTAAGATCCAAATTGGGATCCCACACGGATTTGACCTTAGTAGAGATCCAAGTGAGATCTAGGACGATTTACGGATGTCGGATATTAGGATAAGATCCTAAGATTTGGATCAAGATACTTAATAACCATGCTCATATGAATATTTGGTGCAAAATATTTACAATTCGTTCACAACAAACTGGTAAGCATTTAGAGCTACCCCAAAATAACCATCCTAAAATGTAGAGAAGCACGTACAAACCAAAGAAAGAAAGAATTGAGAACATAATTAATGAGACAGTGCAAAGGATAAGTGTAAGGTTGAATTTAATCAACCATCTAATTGGCTTTATTCCGTGACCAATTTGCTTGTAATTTAGCACTTAGTAACCCTGTATTTAGGTAGGAAAATTGTAAGGGTAGTGTGTGAGAAGATGTGAAGAAAAGCTCAAGAGTGTGCAAGAAAAACAGAGATTCGCGGCTAGGACTCGCGGGTGTGTCGCGACTGGCAAGCCGCCAAACTCTGGCACGTGAGAGGCACACTAGGAAGCTGAAGGGTCGCGCCAGCTGTCACGCTACAGGACAAAAGTTCCAGGCTGGCCAGGCCGTTACGTCGCGACTGGAACTCGCGACTTGGACAAGCCGCGAGGTCAAGCCACGAGTTAACCCTGTTTGGCAAAAACTGACGTTTTGCATTCCCTTCTCACCCTACTATATATACACCCTTATACCCACTAAATTGAGAGAGCTTCCAGAGAGAATTTTGTGAGAGAAACCCTAGAGAAAAACAAGATTACCTCATCCCCAATCTTTACCTTAGAGACTCTATAAATTCCTCTACTCTCTTCTTCTCCATTGTCATACCCTTGAGAGGTTGTTTACCAAATCCTTATCTCACCACACCCACGTCTGTGAGAAGGTTCATTTGGTGCTTAGGGAAGCAGTTTGGGAAGGAACCATTATACATTAGTTGATGCTATGGTCAAGTAGCGGAATCCGGGAAGCTAAAGAAGAAATAGGTTCGGCGTAACCTCGTTGGAGCAAGAAGCTTGGAGGGCTTAGGTACTTGGGTAGATTAGGCTTGGAGGGTCTTCTGCTGTTCATGTATCCCAACTATATTCTTTAGTGGATTTTATCACCGCTTGAAGGGCGGCGGAGAGTACGCCAAGGACTTCGGTTTCCTCTTCGATACACATCGTGTGTTGTCCGTGTGTTTGCATCTTCTTTCTCTTTATCTTTACCTTATATTTACTGCTATGGATGTGTTTATATTTGACTTAGATTGTTTATCAATTCTGTTATAAGTTTGTTATCATGTTCTGCACATTAGTTGTTTGATATAAAGCTTGAATTGGTAATTTTATTATTTGGGGTCTAAACGTTCAAGGGTGTTTCATACCCATATTGAACTTTCATTTGGTATCAGAGTAGGTACACTTGTTGTGGTTTTAGTACCTGAGTGTGATTCTTGACCCCTTGTTGAGATGGATAGGTCTCAATCTCTCACTGTTCCACCATTTTTTGATGGTAATAATTATGCATTTTGAAAAGTCCGAATGAGGGCGTTTTTGTGTTCTATGGATGAGACTGTGTGGGATGCAGTTGAGATAGGTTGGACTAAACTAGAGGCTCCTAAGGCCAATTGGGATAAGGCTGCTCTTGCAGCGGCAAATGCAAATAGCAAGGCATTGAATGCTATTTTCTGCGGCATCTCTCCAGAAGAATTCCATCGGATTTCTCACATCTCCATTGCTAAGGAAGCATGGGAAATTTTGGAGACAACTTATGAGGGAACTAAGAAAGTGAAGGACACAAAACTTCAAATGTTGACCACTCGCTTTGAGGAGTTAAAAATGAGTGAGGAAGAGTCGTTTGATTCATTTTACAGCAAATTGAACGAAGTGGTTGTTGGTAAATTTAACTTGGGGGAAAAGACGGAGGACTCGAAGATTGGAAGGAAGATCCTCCGGTCACTACCAGAAAGTTTCCGGCCCAAAGTTACAGCCATTGAAGAGAGCAAAGATCTTGACGAAATCAAGGTTCAAAAGCTGCTTGGTTCTCTACAGACATATGAGTTGTCCCTTCCTTCGGCGAAGAAGAGCAAATCCCTTGCTCTTAAGACAATTGATGAGAGGATAGTGTCTCATAACTCCTCGGAAGAGGATACGGTAGATAAAGATGTGGCATATCTTGTAAAGAACTTCCGTAAATTCCTAAAGCTCAAGAATAGTGGAAAATTTGGTGACAAAGGAAAATTCCAGAGTGCCGGAAAAGAGAAGAAAGAGTTCCGAAGAAAAGATGGTAAAGATTCCTAATCCTCACAAGGAATTACATGTTTTGAATGTAATGGGCATGGGCATTTTAAAAAGGACTGTCCAAATTACTTGAAGTCGAAGGGAAAGGCTTATGCCACTACTTTAAGTGATTCGGACTCATCAAATTCTGATTCCGATGAGAGCTGTGATGGAGAAGGAAATTTCTCTGCATTCATGACTATTGCTCGTGTGGAATCCTCAGATGACTTGGATACACTTGTGAATGAGCTTGGTAAGCATTCTGATTTGGAGTCTATTGGGGTTGTTGAAGAATCGGAAGCTGAAGAGGATGAAGGTATATTGGGTCTTCAAGAGAATTACGCTTTACTTCTTGAGAAATCAAGTGAGTATGCAAGGGTTGCAAAGGCGGCTGTGAAGAAGATGAAAAGGGCTGAAGAGGACTACAAAAGTCTACTGGCTAGATATAAAGAGGCTAAATGTGAGATTGAGACACTAAATGGAGAGTTATCGGAACCTTATACCAAAGTAAGATTCCTTGAGCAAGAGGTGGTGCAAGCGCAAGCCAAGATAGAAAGGGTCTCCTCTAGAAAGCTGGAAGATGTTATCTCGTCTCAGAAACATTTCTCAGACAAGTCCGGATTGGGTTATACCGGAGGAAGTAGCTCATCGGCCAAAGCTACCAAAGAAGTGAAATTTGTGAAGGCCATAGAGCCTATTGGAGAAGAAACCATCCCTGGGAATGTTAAGGCTGAGAGGAAGAATGTGAGTGAGCAACGGATGGTGAATAAGCCCCGAAATCAATCTATGGGTAGACACGAAACCAGAGCAAGATCTCTCTCAAGACCACAACGGGGTCCTAGAACAGAGTATGTGTGTCACTATTGCAGACTGCGAGGGCATACTAGACCCAACTGTCAAAAGCTGAGAGCAGACAACAATACAAGCGCACCTCGGTCACGAGGAAGAAGGAATGACAAGAGGTCTTGGGGTGGTGAGAAACCGAGAAGTCAAAACAATGATTCAGGAATGACGGACGTGATGAAGATGATCGGTGCCTTCACCAACTGCCTTGAAAGCTTCACACGAAGGTTTATAGTCCCAATTCCCGTACCTAATCCGTAAAGGATATCACCCCAAACGCACGTGACGTGTGGGTGACGAAGGGTACTCATGCATAAGCGTTACAACATGTCCATGCATCAATACTTCCCATGTTTGTGTATATGCTTGGTTGTTTTTGCTTCTTGCTAAGTTGTGATGAAAATTTTGTTGTGTTGGTTAAATTGCTTTTTCTCTTTGCTGATTTTGTTTTTGATCATTGTTCCTTTGTGTCAAAAATCCAAAAACACATAAAAAGTTGAAAATCTAAAAAGTTTGATCACTTTGTTGAGTTTTGTCTCCAAGCATGTTTTGCCTTGTACCTTTGTACTTATGGCTTTGTGCATTTAACGAGCTTAGCTTGTCTCTCATGCACTCATATCTTTGTGGAAGAAATTCTGAAATCTATGTGAGTGTTGTAAATAGATCTTCAACCTTGTCATGAATTATTAGTGAATGGTTTTGTTGATCTTGAGACATGCATAGACTCATGCCTATATATCTTCCCACCTTTTATTGTTATGTTTTAAAAGAGCTCTCTAAATGTAAATCTCCAAATGAAAAGAGATATAGAGCTGCAAAAGCCTGTCGCACATACTAGTATTTGACTAGGAAAAAGGGAAAGCGACCAAAATAAAATGTGTAATGCTCAAAAAGCCAAATGGCTAACTCATCAATTGAGATATCAAAAATTTCAGGCATCTATCTCACAATGAGATTTTCTTTGCTCAAAAGTTGCAAATGATATGTTGAATATGGAGCCAAATAAAAAGCTTCAAAGAATTGTTGTCAAGTACTTGTGGGAGGTCATATATGCATGTTTCTATAATTGAGATAGGTCACATTATCTAGTGCTAGTTGTGTATGCCTTGATTGAATTGATCATTGAAGCTTCACATTGGACTAAGAACTATCTCATTTTCGATATCCACACACAACACATAAGTCTATGTTCAATGAATGCTATATTCATTTGTGTGATTGTACTTGACTAAATGTGTTTTCACATGCTCAATCTTTGTTGATCAAACACAAAAAGATTTTTGAGTGTTTTGTTTTGTTTTTGGAAAGTAATTTGTTTTTGCAAAATGTCAAAACTTTCAAAAACAGTGTTGCCCTGTTTTGGCGACTAAGTCGCGGGTTGGCCCAGTCGCATGTCCTAGTCGCGAGCTCACTCAGAGATTTTTCGCGGCTTACTGGCGAGTCGGTACTCTTGTCGCGAAAAAGACTTAGAAAATTTTTTCAAAATTTGAGTTTTGCACTATTCGCGGCTCATTTTGGCGGCTTGTTCGCGGGTGGAAAGTCTAATCGCGAGGGTTACTCAGACATTTTCGCGGCTCAGCTCGCGACTCCTTCGCGGGTAGACCTTCCAATCGCGAAAAACACTTGGAAGATTTTTTCTAGAATCTTACCTTCACAGTGTTTCGCGGCTTGTCCTGGCGACTTGGTTAAGTCGCGAAAAACGCGTGTTTTGCGTTATATAGACAGTTTTTAAAATTTTTCTAGTTTTTCCCTCGAATATCAGTGACTGTTCATTGTCTTCTTCACTCTCTCACTCAAACCGTTCGTGTTTCACTGCAAATATCCTTCATCTCTGCATCATTTCTGCATAAATCTTCGAGAAAAAGGTATGGGTTTTCTTGTTTTTCACTCCAATTTCATGATTTAAGTGAAATGTTCTTGAATCTATGTGTTTTACTGTTGGGTTGTTATTTAGGTATTCGAACATGTTTATGCTTTAAAATGCTGGGTTGGTGTTTTATTGCTCCCTCTTGATTATGATTAATCTTGTGAGTTTGCTCCATTATGAGATTTCATGCTTTCACCTTCTCATTCATGATCTGAAAATTGTTTTGAGTGTTTATATCCATTGGGTATACGGTGTCTGGTATCTCTATAATGTTTCCCTAAATGAAAAATTTTGGGTTTGCCATGTGTATGTTCTTATGTCTATGTGGTTCACTCTATTCTGTGTATATGTTACCATATCTTGTGTGTGGCTCTGTCTCTGGAGTTTTTCTTGCACATTTCACATTCATGTGGTTATGTATCAGTGACATAGTTTGTCATCTGTCTGCATGACAGTTTCATCCTTACAGACTGAACTTGTTTGAGCTGTGTTTTTTTTTTGTGATGTCTAAATTTCTTTGTCATCAACTATTCTAGGTTTGTGTTTTGCCCAACACTCTGTTCTTCCTTATATCTACATGAATACTAATTTGAGTATACTTCCATATATTGTGTTGTGGACTTTTCTGAGTGTTTACAGATGGCTTCCACATCCTCTAAGAAGAAGACTCCTGCTAAGAAGGCTGATAAAAGATTGAAAATGGACAACAACCTGTTTAGGTCAGTCAAGCATTTTGAGAGATACAGAGATTCCTTCGTAAAGGGAACCATTATCCAGGAGAGATTTGTAGATTTACATGACTTGAGGGGTACATTCATTCCAAAATGCTTTGAAGGCAGAGGCTGGGAAAAACTTCTGGGTGACTTACCTTTAGTGTGTGAACCACTAATCAGAGAATTCTATGCAAATGTTGTGATAAAGGAGGAGGAGTTGAATTGTTAGGTAAGGAGAAAGGAGTTTACCCTAGATGCTCATGACATTGATAAGGTTTTAGGGTTGGAGGGGTTAGATGAGTATGAATTCACAAACTACAAGGACAGAATGGTCTCCCTAGAAGCTGTCCAGAAAAAGATTGGTGGGGTTTTAGAAAAGAGGTGTCTCAACACTTCTGACTTTCCTAAAGACATGAGGTGTTTAACAACGATAATGATGTACAATCTGTACCCTATAAGGAAGATGACTACATTGACAAATGCCAGAGCTATCTTTCTTATGGAACTTAAGGAAAACGTCCTTATTGACATCAGTTCCCACATTTTTGATACTATCATGGAAGAAACTAAAACTACCTCGAGGCCCAAGCTGGTGTTTCCAAGTCTTCTCATGAGAATTTTCAAAGAAAAGGGTGTTGCAATCCCACAAGATATCAGTCCCATGCCTCCTCTATCAGCCATTAACAAATTTACTCTCATACGGATACAGAGTCGTCTTCCAGGTGAAGAAGAAGAAGGTGTCCATGAAGAAGGTGATCCTATGAAGACTGAAGCAGAAGGTGTAGGACCAGTTTCCACACCTAGAGTAAGAGTCAAGAGGAGCAGACCTTCCACCTCATCACCTGTACCTCCTGATGCCTTTCAAATCATCTTGGAGAGACTTGATACAATCCGAGATGTTCAGAGTCAACAAACTGAGAGGATGACGGCAATGCAGGACCAGCTTGATGTACTCTCTGCCAAGTTTGACAGCATTCATACCAGTCAGGATCACTGACCCTTTGGCCATTCCGGTCAAAAAGGGGGAGAATTTTTGAGGCAGCTTTTGAGGGGGAGTGCCTAGTTTGAGGGGGAGTTTAAATATGTGTTTTTGTTTAGATATGTGTTTTTGCTTAATACACTGGTTTAAGTTTTTTTTACTCTCAACATGTGAATCTTTGGTAATTTCTTATATATAATGATGTTATTCAGTTTTTGTTTTAGCATTGTCTTTTTATGCTTGGTATGTACCCATTGTTGCTTTTGTAAGTTTTGAGGGTTGTTTCTTGCACTTATGCATATTTATAGGCTTTTATGGTTTGTGCTATGTATTTGCAAATCTTTGCTTATGCAGCCTTTATGCTTTGTGTTTTGGTACTTGTTAATGCCTTGCATTATCTTAAGTACAACACTCTTGTGCCCTTGTAGGATTGTTCCTAGATGCATATATGTTTGTATGCATTGGTTGAGTGTTGGACTTGCAAATGATTCTCTTCAATTGAGTTTATCAGATTTGCATGTCCGGATGTTCATTTCCTATGTGAATGAACATATTAATCACTTTTGCTTAAGTTACTACTGTTGTTGATCTTGCCATGAATTATTGCTTTTGTGCTTATGTTCATTTTTGCTTGATCATGCTTATTTTGCTCCATATACTTATTAAGTTTTTTGCATACAATGCTATTGTTATGTTATTATGTTTCAGGAGTTACTTATTCATATGTTCAAGAGGTTTACAGATTCTAGAGTTAGGTGTGAGTGAGTTTTCTAACTGTTCCCAACTCACGTATTAAGTCTAGAGTTTGTTTTAGGGTTTTGTCACGGAATAGCCAAAGGGGGAGATTGTAAGGTTGAATTTAATCAACCATCTAATTGGCTTTATTCCGTGACCAATTTGCTTGTAATTTAGCACTTAGTAACCCTGTGTTTATGTGGGAAAATTGTAAGGGTAGTGTGTGAGAAGATGTGAAGAAAAACTCAAGAGTGTGCAAAAAAAACAGAGATTCGCGGCTAGGACTCGCGGGTGTGTCGCGACTGGCAAGCCGCCAAACTCTGGCACGTGAGAGGCACACTAGGAAGCTGAAGGGTCGTGCCAGCTGTCACGCTACAGGACAAAAGTTCCAGGCTGGCCAGGCCGTTACGTCGTGACTGGAACTCGCGACTTGGATAAGCCGCAAGGTCAAGCCGCGAGTTAACCTTATTTGGCAAAAACTGACGTTTTGCATTCCCTTTTCACCCTACTATATATACACCCTTATACCCACTAAATTGAGAGAGCTTCTAAAGAGAATTTTGTGAGAGAAACCCTAAAGAAAAACAAGATTGCCTCATCCCCAATCTTTACCTTAGAGACTCTACAAATTCCTCTACTCTCTTCCTCTCCATTGTCATACCCTTGAGAGGCTGTTTACCAAATCCTTATCTCACCACACCCACGTCTGTGAGAAGGTTCATTTGGTGCTTAGGGAAGCAGTTTGGGAAGGAACCAATATACATTGGTTGATGCTATGGTCAAGTAGCGGAATCCGGGAAGCTAAAGAAGAAATAGGTTCGGCGTAACCTCGTTGGAGCAAGAAACTTGGAGAGCTTAGGTACTTGGGTAGATTAGGCTTGGAGGGTCTTCTGCTGTTCATGTATCCCAACTATATTCTTTAGTGGATTTTATCACCGCTTGGAGGGCGGCGGAGAGGTTTTGCGCCGAGGACTTCGGTTTCCTCTTCGATAACACATCGTGTGTTGTCCATGTGTTTGCATCTTCTTTCCCTTTATCTTTGCCTTATATTTACTGCTGTGGATGTGTTTATATTTGGCTTAGATTGTTTATCAATTCTGTTATAAGCTTGTTATCATGTTCCGCACATTAGTTGTTTGATATAAAGCTTGAATTGGTAATTTTATTATTTGGGGTCTAAACGTTCA
This sequence comes from Quercus ilex subsp. ballota, assembly GCA_032727855.1. Taxonomy (NCBI): domain Eukaryota; kingdom Viridiplantae; phylum Streptophyta; class Magnoliopsida; order Fagales; family Fagaceae; genus Quercus; species Quercus ilex. The sequence goes on from CM064909.1 coordinate 85,238,887, forward strand.
AGGGTGTTTCATACCCATATTGAACTTTCAATAAGCATTTATCTTCTTGTACCCCACATATGTTTTACATCTATCATAAGTGCAAGTAGCCTAGCCGCCTTGTCTGATCAGCGAAGATGTCTATATTGGCTTATGCAAATTGCAATAGCCTGGCTAGTTTTACATGGACATGTTCCTGATAACTGATAGAGTCATGTTTAAAACTGGTCACATTTGACCGGTGGATTGTTGTTTCTCAATTAATGTTTGATGAGTGATGACTTGGCTTTCTTTGAGCTTAATGTAGCACCTCTTTTGGCTGTGAAATGGAGTAAACGGGAGAGAATGAAAAGGGAATTGATTTAAACCCGGCTTTGCAAGAAGTTGTATGTTGAGTCCAACCTATGAGGAATGAAGTTTAGAAGATTCCTTAATTGGCTTTGGAATCCTACTTAGATTAGATGTATAAGTGTTCTTGGGAGATCCGGATGGAGAGTCTCTATTTAAGAGCCATGATTTAAACTAAAGAGAATGAAATCTAGGATATAGATTGAGCTCAAGTGAACAGCCACCTCATCAACAAGGATAGATGGAAGACAAAGAGGCTCGAATCAAAACATTGGACATCATAGTGACAAAAATCCAAAATTTTAAAAATAAATGGGCAAATTCAAAATGACACGAGGTTACAATTTGTAATTCAAAAATAAGAGAAATATACAAAATTTATGTATAGATTATTCTTAATTCTCAATATAAGTGATTTCTGAGTATTTGTAATCGTAAAATAACATGATAAACTGTGATTGAAACAACAGCATAAATCTGAAGTTACATTTTAACTCTTTACATTTCAAAATTTTCATTTTGACTTTTTATGTTTTATTATGTTTTCATGTTGGACCTTTTATTTATTTCTGTTAATTAATTGACTGTTTATAATATGTTTTTCACGTTTTTTGCTTTAAGTTATAACAATGAAATTAATGTATTTCACAATATTTTAGAGCTAGTTTTACATCTTTCTCAAAAAAAGGGAAAAAAAGAACTAATTTTACAGGAAATAATTAAACATGAATGACACTTAACTTTTAAATTATTCTTCTAAAAATACTCTTTAAATTATTAATGAAAATAAACAACATGTTTAATATAAAAATGAAATCAAAACATAAACAATCAAGACAATAAATATACTTTAGTAAAACAAAAAATGTCATATAAAGTGTTTTTAAGATAATTATTAATAAATTATTTTTTAAAAAAATCGATATAACTTTTGTAAAAAATAGAAAAAAACTGTCAAACTCTTATTTACTTTTTTTTTTTTTTTTTTTAACCATAAAAACTTCTTAAATGGTTCCTTAAAAATTGCATTTACTGTATCCGGTAACCTTTTTCAAAAAAAAAAAAAAAAAACAACAGAAACGTTAATTTGGGATTGGCTCTCAGAAACATTGAAACTGAGATAGATCTCCGTTTTGACCAAAAAAGAAAGAGTCACAGAAGCTCCACTTACCAAATTCTTGTTTTAGATCTCCAGTTCTCTCTAACTTTTAAGGTTGTCTACACCTAAAAAAAAAAATGCCTGGGTCATTGTTACTAACAGTCAATCTGCTTGCAATTCTAAGCCTGGGAGTAATTTTCAACGTGGCTCACTCACTGCGTTACGACCTTCAATCGGGCACCACAAAATGCATATCGGAGGAAATAAAAAGCAACGCCATGTCTGTGGGCAAGTACAGTGTTATCAATCCCAACGAAGGCTTTCCTCTTCCTGATACACACAAAGTTACTGTCAGGGTAGTGCCTCCAAAACCCACAATTTTGTTTCTCAATTTTTTGTGCTTTGGTACTGTTTGATAATCATTTTCTGCAATTTTAATTATTGGGTTTTGATTAGTTTGATTTTTGTTGGAGGGATTAATGTAAAAGACTTTTATTTTTGGTTCTTTGGTTCAGTTTGATAATCATTTTGTACAGTTTTGATTATTGGGTTTTGATTTGTTTTGGTTTATTTTGTGGGGGGGTGGGGACTAATGTAAAAGACAAATTTTTGTAAGTCATTATGTGTATAACTTGAATGCATATTGCAAACGGTATTGGTGGGTTGTTGTTTTCTCTTATCTTGAATTGAATTGAAGATATTGATGTAAATACAAGGTCTAATTTTTGGGTAAAAGCTAGTTTTTGGATTAAAATAGTCAATGATTAAATTGAAATCCAGAAGCTCCTGTGAGCATGCGTTTTGAATCTTTTTATAAATAGAAATTATCAATTTTTTTTGTGATTTTTTTTTTTTGGGTTTTGGTTAATTTTGTGGTTTTTGGGCTTGGTTTGAGCGAATAATGTGGTTAATGGGGTTGTTATTAGGTGAATTCACCTCACGGGAACAATTATCACTTTGGGGATAATGTAGAAGCAGGTAATTTTGCGTTTACTGCAGCCGAGTCTGGTGATTATACAGCTTGCTTTTGGACACCTGAGCATAAGGCCCCAGTGACGGTGACGATTGAGTTTGATTGGAGAACTGGTGTTGCTGCAAAAGACTGGTCAAATGTTGCTAAGAAAGGGCAGGTTGAAGTAAGTGTTTGCTATGTCCTCTCTTAATTTGTGTCTTGAATTTAAGGAGTTACTGTCATGTTTCTTTTTAAGTTATTGTGTTACTGGTGCATAATATCTGTCTTGGCTGCTGAGAGTGAGACAGAAAGTCACTTCTAGGTTATTTCCTACCTTGCTGATAAGATGAAGAAGGCTTTTTTTTTTTTTTTTTTGGTTTCCATTTATAGTCATTTATTCACTCATTTGAATCTTCTATTATTCGAAGTGGATAGGATAGTTCAACCCGGCAATGGAACTATTCTGCTGCATTCTAAATGGAAATGAACTTAGATATTCTGAGTCATAAGTCCGGACCTACAGTAATGTCATCATCCATTATAGGTTACTAGAATTGGTCTAACCAAGACTACCAGCATGATTTCATGTTTTATTCAAATAGCCCATGTTTAATGAAACTTCATTCTTTAAAGCTTATGTGATAATGATCAAGTTATGGTGGGATTAAAGGTTGCATTTTTTATTGGGTGTGTGTGACAAAACATGTTGGTCCCAAAAATCTTCGACTACAGCTTGATTGTACTACAGCTTGATTGTTGGTTGTTGCATGCGACAAAACATGTAGTTTTTAATCATTTACATTACTGCATGTGCTATTTTATTGCATTAAATTCTTGTGATTTGTTTGAAGTGCACTCTTCTGTGGCCTTGTTTTGTTTACTAGCAAGTAAACATGCAGGGATTTGTTGGTTGAATCCTGTATGATATTGTTTTATATGTGGTTGAGGGTTTTTTTCTTTTTTGGGTGCTGTCGTCGGTTTTGACTTAAAATTTTAGCAAATCTTCAGTTTTCAAGCTGTTGTTTCTATTCTCATGAGCCTCTTCTTTGCCATTTGTGGCCCTTTCAATGATAATTTTGTGTCAAGTCACATCAGCTGGTTGAAACATCTGAAACTATTCTTTAACATGGAGAAAATCTTGGCAAACAAAGCTTCTGCAAAATTTTCCATAGGTTGCGAGGATAAATTGTGGTTACAGTAGTTGATGATGGTGAGAATTTATATTTGTTTGAAAGTGGACCTGGGCAGTTTAAAACAGCTACAGCCTCAGAAGGATCTCTTGTTTTCATTTAAGATTTCAATTTCCTTAGTTATCAAAATGTTGTGTTTGAATATTTTCTTTAGTCTACGGTGTCTAGTATCACAAATCGTAACTTCTTAATTTTTTGATAATTCCATAGTTGTTGGGGGGGGGGGGGGGGGCGCCGCGGCAGTGGGGTTTGAACCCTAGATGTTTCCACTGAAAACACCTTGAACTGCCAATTGAGCTATAGGGCTCTTGGCATAAATCATAACTTCTTAATTATGCTGCTCTTTGGTGGGTTTTACGCTAAAGGTATACCATATTTTCACAGTTTGGTACTTGTATATCATAATCTTGAGATCATAATTTTTTCCAGTTCTGGTGTGAAAGCTAGTTGAAGGACCTGCATCCATGTCTTAGGCTTCCATGGGAAAGATAAAACTTGGGATAAACTATCTATTGAAGGGAAATATAAATTCATGTTTGTGAGGCCCAGTTTTAGCATCAAATTAGGAATATGCGTGGAAAATTTTCCAATGTTTGAAATTAGAATGACTTGAATCAAAATGAACATAGAGACAGGCTGAAAAGCTGCCTTCCCACATGAAATATTTCCAATTAAATAATCTCATTCATGGGATTCAAGTGATAGCCCAGTGATAATGGCATCATCCTTTGTGGTGCCTCGTGTGTAATTCAAGTCTCACCTCCTCCCCCACTAATCTACCTATCAATAATAATAATAATAATAATAATCCCATTAATTGCTATTAGATGAATTTCTTTATGGCTCACTATACCAATTTCTTAAGGCTCTTAAGAATTGCTATTTTTGAAAACCAGGTATGGTTGTTGTGTTTATGGGATAATCTTATGTTTTAATGGATGTTAGGAGCTGCTGTTCATCATAAATTCAATAGTTCTTAGTCTTCATTTTGGTCATTTTTGTTTTTATATGATAGATCCAAGCAATTAACAGAAAGATATACTTCACATGGTCTGCTGATGTATTATTATTTCATATTTTGTGCTAGACGATGGAACTTGAGTTGAAGAAATTGTATGACACTGTCGCATCCATTCATGAAGAGATGTTTTATCTTCGTGAGAGGTACAAACACAATTTTCCCTGTAATATTATGTTACTTATTTGTTTCAACTTTAAATCTCACTTCGTGTGTATTTTGGAAAGGGATATCTTATTGTAGAAGTTTTTACTTAATCTTACTATTTCTGACCGAAGAAGACGTGAAAAATTTTTGTGCAAATTGTTCCTCATGCACATAGAATACATTTAAATAGATTGAAATTGCTATCTCCATTGCTTACACTTCACTCACCTTATGTGTGTGTGTAAACAGAAATTCTAAAACTCTGGGTAGCTCAGTCACTAATATCGCCAGTGTCCAAGAGTTGGTTATCTGGTTGAACACACATTGCTCCAACTTTTTCTTTGTAGACAAATGCGAAAATTCATTCATCTTTCCTCAATTGTACATTTCAAATGCTTTGCATTTTAAAATTATTTACCTTAAGACCTTAGGCCCTAATGAGCATCTACGATCTGGGTTTGTTGTTACTAGAGGCCTTTTGGCTAAATCTGATGTATTTTTGTCCTTGGTGATCTAGGGAGGAAGAAATGCAACAGCTTAATAGATCAACTAACTCTAAGATGGCTACCTTAAGTTTCCTCTCCCTTGTGGTTTGCTTGTCGGTGGCCGGCTTGCAGTTTTGGCATTTGAAGACATTCTTTGAGAGAAAGAAGCTCCTCTAATTTTGTTTTGGCATACAAAAATTGTAATTTTTGTTTTCTAACTTACACGCTAAGCAGTTATATGATCATGTTATGTACTTTATTCTTTTCTTTTGTTAATGTTTTCTGGAGTAGATGTTATCCCCAATTTATTAGTTGTACAATTCATTCTACTAAGTAGTATTAACAACAATGCTACAGACAAAAAATTTCACAACTTTTTACACGATTTGTTGAGGTAGCATATCGTGATTAGTGCAATATTACTTTTACTAAGACCGCCATTGACATTATTTTATTGTACACCAATCACAACATGCTACCTCAACAGTTGTGAAAAATGTTGTGCCCTTAGACATATTGAGATTTTAACAGTTTTCAGAAGTCCCTATCTGTTTTAAAGTTCATGTAGTGTGATTGATAGGTTTGTAGAAGACAACGTGCTTTTTGCAAAATGCACAAATCTGTCTTCTTTTTTTTCGTTTTTTGATGGGGCACAAATCTGACTTGGTACTATGATCTTGGGTTTGGGTTTGTGTGTCATACCCTAAGTAGTTACTCATCTCATTGACATAGGCACCCGGATTTTATAGAAAAGCTATTCTGATTATGTTCATTGCCACACACATATGATTGCCCATCCCATAGACAACGAAAATCTTTTTTTTTTTTTTGAAATGGAAAATTTTGACAAAGGATCCACCAATTCCTTGTTGGCTTGGGAATACCGAATGCTTGGAGTCAGCCAACAATGAGCCTCATCGCACGGCAAAAGTATATGATGCAGCGGGTATATATAACGCCTCTAATGCCCTCTTTCACATAAGATTGGACCTCACAAGCTTGAGACTCACCCTATATGAGAAAGGCGTTACATGATCCTGTTATGCCATATATCCTCTCCTTCCTATGCCCTTTGGCATGCAGAACAATAAACTGTTGGTTCCCATATGTAGAACATGGTGCCTCTTATTGATTGATTCATGACAAAGCCAATGTGACCTTGTAGGAAGGAATAATTAAAGAAAAGAGAAAGATTGTTACTTAAAATCAATTGGTAGAGCTTGCAAGGATAAGGGCATGATTATAGTAATATTATTGTGATTTTAAAGAAAACTGTCACGAATTCATGATCTTCTAATGAAAGCAAAATGCTTTCTTGCTGAATATCACAAATTTATTTTTCATATTGACTGACGTATAGATTTTCTTATCAAGATGTATCATAGATAATTGTGTACAAGAAAATTATTATTACTAAAATTTTATGTGCATAACACTTTGTCACAAAATTAGTAGTAGTTTGTTATATTATGGATGGTAAACTTTGTTACACATGTAGCATCTACTAGTGTTTATAATTACAAAGCTTTCTTTTTTTTTTTTTCTTTTTTTTTTTTTTTGGTGAGAATCAATTACAAAGTTAATTTGTCATTGGATCCGTCTACAATAGTTCTTTTGCTCTGCTTCTAAATTGGTATGTTTTATATCAATTACGAAAATCGTAATCAGTAGGGCATCACATAGAGACTTATGTTTTAAAAAACTCACACATCATGAATACGATTTTAAATATGTACTACTCATTTATAGTTATCATGAATTTGTTAAACGATATGAACGTGACCAACCACACCAACCCAAATATCTGGGATTTTATTTAGAATCACACAATGAGACATACTTGAGCTTATACATCCAAATATGTCTTTTACTCAGAAATCATAATAAACTTCACACCATTCCAATAGGACAATACCACTCAAAAGACTCACAGAAAAACATGCCTCAACCCTTTATTTAGTAGCTAATTATGGCATGAATCCCATTCACAGGGCAACACCAGCATTCCATTCACTCATCATCATGGCTCTTGCGGTGGTGGTGATGCTTAGAACGGTGGTGCTTCTTCTCCTCATCATCATCATCACCAGAGCCATCATCTCCCTGACACATATATACACGATCAGACAAAAGACAATTCCAACCAATTGCAATACAAACAAGTTCATCTCTCACTTTCTTAGCACACCTATACCACATACCTGGCATGCAAACAAAACAAGGTAGGTCATCCAAATCTAATGTCTATTCTGTACCCGCTTTTGGTGATTGATGAGACTAAACTGTACCATAATAGCTATTTTCACAAGCATGGACATGTTCATGATAATGGATATTAATGTAAGATATGGATCTCTCAAGGTAATAATCAAAGGTGGCCATAATTTATATACACCAACTCATCTAAAATTGTGTAAAACAACATTCACCTTGTCTGCTTTTATAAAATAACCTAAGAGCACAGACACAACACAGCATGGCACAGGAAAAGGCAATTCTTGAAAAACTAGGACTAGACATAGCAGGCACACAGTAGTTAATTAATTAATATATATTTAGGTATGATTATACATTTTTTTTGGAATATTTTAAGTTTTTTTAGAGGGGCTGGGGGAAGAGGTTTTTCGCTTTGGGCCTAACAACTGTTATGGACTACCAGGCAGCTTGAAAATAACCAGAGAACCTGATGTTCAGTCAAATAAATTATTTCACTGGTACCTTGAACCTACATGCAACAGGAGAACCAGGGTTGAAACAACCATTTGTTCCAGGAATTCAAGCTTGCTTAAAATTGAGAAAACCTCGTGTTTGGGAACTCTTTAGAAAATTTTACCACCAACTTTAGGGTCTTAGCTCAAACTAGCAGAAGTCCAATAATCATTTGGGTGCATCAACAAGACTTGCATATGCTAATCAACTCTAGAATGTCTTTCTTAACTCTACTTCTTGATACATCATACATGACAAAATTCTGATATGATGCAAAACTGATACTGGGCAGGCAGAATCAAATTTCAGACAAGATAAAACATACCACATAATCATATTACATGACTAAGCTAGCATTAAATTGATGGTTAATTGTAGCTTCCCTCACAAACTATGGTCTCACTTGCAATGTCTACACAACTATAATTTTTGCCACTGACACCTTAGTATAAGATTAATTTGCAATGGTGACTCCAACATCCAAAACCAGTCATAAAATTAACAAATTAGTGAGCTCATTGGGCTAGACATTGCTTTGGAACTATTCTATTAATTTTAACTTATTATTGTACCACACCACCAAACCAACCCGCTAATTTGATAGTAAAATCCTGACATTATAAGAAAGTAACACTAAGAAGACACAATCAAAACTCAGACAAGATAAAATATACCACATACTTATAATAGTGAACATTCATTCCAAACAAAATAGATGTTTAATGTTAAAATTAATAACCACAACAACAACAACAAAGCCTTAATCTTGGATTCGACTACGGATCCCTAACAGACTAATCAGGGTCGGCCACATATATTCTATTTGATATATTTATATATATATATATATATATATATAATATCATATCACAAATTATTCAAACTAATGGGTCATAGGAATTCTTTCCCTCCATTCTAAACATATAGTAACAAGGAAACGGAATCAAGGAAAGAAATGGTCACTCACATATTTCTTGCGGCCATAGCCCTCTTCACTCTCCTCACCATAGCCCCCATACTTGGGCTTCTCATAGCTCCCCTCTTCCTCAGACCTCCCATACTTGGGCTTCTCATAGCTCCCCTCTTCCTCAGACCTCCCATACTTGGGCTTCCCATAGCTCCCCTCTTCCTCAGAACTCCCATACTTGGGCTTCCCATAGCTCCCCTCTTCCTCAGACCTCCCATACTTGGGCTTCCCATAGCTCTCCTCTTCCTCAGACCTCCCATACTTGGGCTTCCCATAGCTCTCCTCTTCCTCAGACCTCCCATAGCTAGGCCTCTCATAACCCTCTTGCCCCTCATAACTTGGCCTCCCATAACCTGCTGGCCTCCGAGGCGGCTCATCCCCATAACTCGGCTTCTCAAACTCAGTCGTCTCACTCCTCCCCCCATACCCATATCCACCACCACCCTCTTGTTCCTCCCCATACCCGGGTTTCCGCCCGTACCCGGATCCATACTCCGACCCAGGTGTCTCATACTCGGGTTTCCTACCATACTCCGATCCGGCAGCCTCGTACCCGAGTTTCTTACCGTACCCAGATCCGAATTCCGACCCGGGTGTTTCGTACTCTGGTTTCCGGCCATACCCAGATCCAAATTCCGATCCAGCAGTCTCATACTCAGTCTTTCTCCCATACCCGGATCCGTATTCCGATACAGGCTCCTCAGTCTCCGGCTTCCGGCGATACCCAGACCCGTATTCCGATCCAGGTTCCTCAGACTCCGGCCTCCGCCCATACCCGGACCCGGTCTGTTCAAACTCACTTTTCCGTCCATACCCAGATCCGTATTCCGGTTCTGGCTGCTCATACTCACTCTTCCGACCATGCCCGGATCCAAATTCAGATCCGGGTCGCTGCCCATAGCCGGATTCATATTCAGACCCAGGTCTCTCAGAGCCATAACCAGGCCTATTCACACCAGGAGGGACCTCATAACCCGATTCAGGCCTAGGCCTATCTCCATACCCACCAGAAGCACCGAAGGTGTCGGGTGGACCAGGAGAGTAACCGGGCAGGGCTCCGGGTCGGGGCTTGGGTCGGGCATAGCTGCTGTACTCGGTTTGAAGAGCCTCATCACCGTAAGCAGAGGGCTCAGAATGAGAGGAGTATTGGGGGCGATCGTAGTCGAATTCATCGGTCTGTGAGGATGAAGTGGGAGGATAGCAGGTCTCATCGGACGGCTCGAGAGGACGCCCGTACGTGAGTACTTGGTCGTAGCCTCCACCATACGGCGTCGGATCGTACTCGTCGAAATCGTCCACGTCAGCATCTGCGCCACGCGTATTATACGGCATCGTTTCAGGAAAGTTGTTTTGTTTTGAGATCAGGTCTGATGGAGAGAAATGAAGAGGAAATGCGGGGACTAGGATGGCTTTTATCGTAGTTTGACTTGCCAACAAATACGGCGTCGTTTGGGAATGTAATAAGGGAAATTACTCAAAATCAAGAGTCTTTTGGCTTAATATTTGCTTGATCTCAAATTTATTTGCGTTATGGATACTGTTCCAACTTATTTAGGAAATTAAGGAGAGAGAGTGAATTTTGGCAACGGTGTTGCTGAAATTCCAACAAAAGTATGAGAGAAAAAGAGAAAAAGAGGGAGAAAGAAAATGTTGAATTTCAGCAATAGCATTACCGAAATTCCTGATGCCCAAACACACTGACCGAGTGGGCGTGAGAAGTGCTCGAAGTGCATGGGTGCCCTAAGGAAAGCAATTGTGGCAATGGCATTGCCAAAATAGGAAAAAAAAAATTTGTGGCAATGCCATTGCCGAAAATTGGGGGGGGGGCAGAGAATGGTTGCCGAGATCTTGAGAAGAATTAAAATAAAAAAAAAGTGCTACATACACAATATTTTTACAACAAATCACATGTGATTAGTTGTTATTAGTTCAAATTTGAATTTAATACTGAGATTACTTTTTTAATCCAACAATAACAATCAGTAACAACCTGCCACTTAGAATTTGTTGTAAAAATATTGTAAAAATTGTGTGCACTTATCATTTCTCAACAAAAAAAAAATGTGTAATGGATTTGTGGCAATGGCATTGCCGAAATAAGGGAAAAAAATTTTGTGACAATTGTGGCAATGCCATTGCCGAAAATGGAAGAAAAAAAAAATGTTGCAATTGGTTTATGGCAATGGTATTGCCAAAATAGGGGAAAAAATTTTGGGGTAATGCCATTGCCGAACATGGGAGGGAGGAAAAAAAGTGGTTGCCGAAATCTGGAGAGGAATTAAAAAAAAATATATAATGTGCTATGTTCACAATATTTTTACAACATTTTCACAACAAATTACAGGTAATTAGTTATTATTAGTTCAAATTTGAATTTAACATCGAGATTACTTTTTTAATCCAACAATAACCAATCAGTAACAATTTGTCACTTAGAATTTGTTGTAAAAATTGTGTGCACTTATCATTTTTCAAAAAAAAAAAATTTGTGGAATGGATTTGTGGCAATTTCATTGCCGAAATAGGAAGAAAAAAATTTGTTGTAATTGGTTTGTGGCAATGGCATTGCCGAAATAGAGGAAAAAATTTTGTGGCAATTGTGACAATGCCATTGCCGAAAATGGGAGGAAAAAAAATTTGTTGTAATTTATTTGTGGCAATGGCATTGCCGAAATAGGCGGGAAAAAAAATTGTGGCAATTGTGGCAATGCCATTGCCGAAAATGGGAGGAAAAAAAAATGTTGCAATTGGTTTGTGGCAATAGCATTGCCGAAATAAAGGAGAGAGATCAAAGAAAGTACCCTATGAAACAAATAAGGATAGATTCAAGTACAAAGCAACTTGATTCTTATTCTAAAAAAAGTACATAGACAATACGAAATGGAAGAAAAAAATAATTGATGTGCACGCTATAAATAAAAGCAAAAAAAGTACATAGATTCTTATAGAAGAAAAAAATAATTGATGTATACGCTGTAAACAAAAAAAACAAAGAAAGTATATAGATTCTTACAATAGGAAAGAAAAAAAATGATTAATGTGCACACTGTAAACCAAAAAAAGCAAAAAAAGTACATAGATTCTTATAATATTGAAGAAAAAAATGATTGATGTGCACACTGTAAACCAAAAAAAACAAAGAAAGTACATAGATTTTTACAATACGAAAGAAAAAAAAATGATTGATGTGCACGCTGTAAAAAAAAAAAAAAGTACATAGATTCTTATGTGCACGCTGTAAAAAAAAAAAAAAAAGTAAACAAAAAAACAAAGCTTTAATCAACCAATCAACTCAACTCCTCATCTCATCTAATTCTTATTCTCTGCATGCATCGAATATATTCACCTCAATTCCTCAGAGTACCTTTTTTGTCTTTTTATTCTTCAGTATTTTTTTGACCGAAACAGTTTGGTTTGTGTTTCTTACAATACGAAATGAAAGAAAAAAATGATTGATGTGCACGCTGTAAATATAATATATTCACCTCAACTCCTCAGAATACCTTTTTTGTCTTTTTATTCTTCAACATTTTCTACTCTTTTTCCCCCAATAAATTCCATCAACCTGTTTCTCCACTCTTATTCTCCTCATAATTCTACCAACCATTTTCAATTCATGCGTGCCATACATTCTACAAACAACTATAAGTAAGAACACTTGCAAATATCTATCCGTTCATTATCTCTTAGAAGGTGAGTTACATCTCTTAAGTAGTTACTTTTCTTTTTATGATATTCATGTTGATATGTTTTTGGGCATAGCTAAGCATGAAAATCTTGTTTTTGTATCATGTGTTTTGCAACATGAACTGATTTGTATGATATGTTTTAAATTATTTATCCATGAATTCTTGCCTAAAATTTCCTATAGCAAAAATGTATTTCAACATTGTAGGCCAGTTTTTCCTTAAAGAAATACTTAATGAGTTACCTTCTTGTATTGCATTGTAATGGTTGTGTAGTGTTAATATATTAATACTATTATTATGTTTTAATGTAGATGGCAGAAAGTTGTTCATTTTTCTCATTCATTACAGCAGAATAATTAAACATGGAAAAAATGAGGTTTATTACGAAGGGTCACATCCTTCTATGCTTCCATTAAGCCAGGGTGTTACATTTGAAGATCTATATGATGGAGTAGCATCCACGCTTTATATAAATAGAGAAGATTCAAAACTGACTATTTGGTATAGATTTCCTTTTCAATGTCATCCACATCCTGTGACTTACCAGCAAGTTTTGGTAGAAGATGATCATGGTGTCAATGCAATATTCAATATGTTAGACCGCCAATATGGATTTGTAGGTGCAGAGTTATATGTGGCTGTAGAGCCCATAAGAAGCCACTGAGATGTTTTTCCCATTCGATATGCCAATGAAGGACCGAGTGCATCGTTTAGTTATTCACATGGCGGGTACTTCCATGATCCATATGCCACTCATATTGGTCATTATTCTAAAGATGTGGCTCATTCCCCAATCAACATGTTCTTTATCGGCCAATGAACACCAGTGATGCTGACTATGATAATCCAACTGAGCATGTCACAGAAAAGACTACTAATGATCCCAATGATACACATCGCATAGTTACTACTATTGAAAATGCAGTCCATACATTATCAGAAAGGATGCGAGCCATGGATAATGATGACCAACTTGATGACGACGAGATCCTTAATGATGTTGAAGATGAACAGGAGCCTCTAAATGAAGGTAATCATGAAAGCAGTCCATCTATGGCATTCCATCAACCTTCATCACTAAGCTTTTCACAGAACACGTGGGATAATATAATTGATCCAACCCCGCCATTTGGAAAGCCCATTCAGAGTATTTGGGACCCTACCCAAGAGTTTTATGTGGGCTTGCTTTTTGCCGATAAGGATGAACTACAAGCTGCTGTTAAACACTATTACATCAAGAGGAACCAAACATTTTGTGTAAGAGAGTCAGATCTAGCATGTTGGTCTATAAGGTGACCATGTTAGTGCAGTATTATTGAAAAAACTAAAATAATTACCTGGTACACATGGGCAGCAGCCTCTGGTGTCGTGAATAGGTGACCATGTTGATGGTACCATGTTGTGTAGTCCACACCTAAATCGAAATTGTCATCCCCAACTACATGTTCAACTCGCGCGTTCTAAAGCTGGTAGTATTGTCCATGCTGCGTAAGCCAATTGACACCGAACTTCCCTGTCAACTTTACACAATGCACAAATTTATCCAAATTATCAGTAGGCCATTTTGGACATCTTTGCAACAACCCAAACTGTCGCATGACTCTTGCTGGATGGTAATACTCCACAATTTGGAAGCATAGCAAGGGCGCTGTTGTAATCCATATATGTTTTTCTGCAAGACACCATTGATGCAAATAATTATCGTATGATGTCCAAACAACTTGCAATTCCAATTACAATAACTATGTTATAATCAATCAAATTAATAGTATAACTAGTAAATTAACCATTGATGCATTGTGAAATATTACCTGTTCATTATATTGTGTGTCGTGATTAGAACAATATGCTCGCATAACATGCGTTGGTGTGTGAGTAAACGTTCTCCTGGTATCCCACCTATACACAATTAATGATTGCCACTGATTTTAGGGTTTGGAATTATCAAGGATAAACGCTACAGTATACAATATTGTATAGAAATAGAAAGTAAATATTATACCTGCAACCGTATTGTTCGTCACCACTTAAATTTGTTGGATTTATTGGAATTGGGGTCAGATATGGAAGATGCTCCCACGCCCATAATTGTAATATGAAAACAGGACCTGCAATCTCCATATTTTTTTGAATAGCAGCAGTACACAACTCTTTATAAAGGAAAGCAAATGTGGCACTACCCCAACTATATTTCCCAGCTACACCAAAGCCATCTAACAGCTTAAGAAAACATCAATGCAATTTACTTTGGCTCTTATTTCCAAATAGTAAAGCCAAAACCTGGAACACGTATGCCCTAGCATACTGTTGGGTTGTTATAGCATTGGCACCCTCTGGTAGGTTTGAGAATGTATTCCTTACCCATGTTATTTGAAGGCCACCATATGCCAATGCTATTGTAGGTGGTGCCACCCCAAGTAAATTAGCACAAACTTGTTCCCAATTCAAATTAGTGGGTCTGCACACTACATTGCCATCAATAGGCAATCCTGTAGAGTGATCGACATTTCACAAGTAAGTAGGTTAAATGTATGGGTATCAGATTGCCACCGCTCCACCAAAAAAGTGATAAGACCCCAGTCAATATCTATACGTGGTACGTAGGTAACACGGTATAGTCTACATTGATGCAAATATGGGATAATACGCTTGCCTAACTCCTGGGGGGGGTGGGGGGAGGGAGTGCAAATGATTGGGGTCGCACTCGTAAGGTGGAAACCTTTTTTTTTTTTTTTAAATGTACAATGTTATATTGCTAATGTTGAAATTATTTTCATGTAAATTGAATAATTGTAGATATTATTAGGACATTAATAAATTTGGATCTCGTAAAGTACATTGCCTTCCATTGCATTATTAGAGATGTGATATTGTTGTTGCTCCATTTTAAATATATCCTACAGTAAATGCTACAATGAGTTAAACCATGCAACTTCCATCTGAAGGTATATTTTTTACAAACCATCTATATAAAAAATTACAAACTAAGAAAATAATTTCCAATTAAATTAGGGGGCCGAGAAGCTTGCTACAATTGTGATATGAAGTGAAGGAATGTAAGAATTATAGAGTGATACTTGCAAGAAAAGAAAGAAAGAACCAAAAAAAAAAAAAAAAAACACAATCACATATTCATAAATATCTTCTAAAAAAATATAATCCTAAATAATAACAAAAGAAAAATAACAAAAAATAATAAAATTAATATATACTAGCTACTACAGTTCTTTATGCTAAATATTAAATATAACTTACAATGCTTCTAGTTCATAATAAAATTGAAAGAAACTCAAATAAAGGATTTATGAAGAAATTTTAATAATAATAATAATAATAATAATAATAATAATAGTTTTACCAAAAATAATCATACACACAATAATTAGTATTAACTATAATATAACCATATATAATATTTATAAAGCATATAATTAATTTTCATTTCCCAACCTATAACCACCCTAAATAGTAAAGATTCAAGAAACTTAATAAAATTTTATACCAACTAAACTTTAAAGAAAAAGAAACACAAATGTACGATTTATTGTAGTAAATAAAATAATAATAATAATAATAATAATACACATACATATCTTTATTATAAACTAACAAACATATTATGCAATATATTTTTTCCAAGTAATAGATGTAATAATTGATAATAACAAAGTAAAATTGATTATAAAAAAGATCACAATAATACAATTTATTACAATTTTTGTGGTCATATACTAATAATAACAATAAATAATATTAAATAATTTCAAAATTAACAAACACAAATTTAATTAGAGAGTTGAGATGCTTACTACAACTGTGATACCAACTGAAAGAGTGAGAATTATAGAGTGATACTTGCCACAAAAAAAAAAGAAAAAAAAAAAGAAAACACAATCAGATAACCATAAAAAATAATTCATTAATATAAAATTTGAATAATAATAACAACAACAACATATACTAATAATAACAATAAATAATATAAAATAATTTCAAAATTAACAAAACACATACATAAATTTAATTAGAGAGCTGAGATGCTTACCACAATTGTGATACCAACTGAAAGAGTGAAAATTATAGAGTGATACTTGCAAAAAAAAAAAAAAAAAAAACACAATAAGATAACCATAAAAAATAATTCATTAATCTAAAATTTGAATAACAACAACAACAACAACAATCATAATCATAGGCATACAAATAATATTAACTACAACTACAACAATACATAATATTTTACAATGTATTAGCTTCTAATATTTACAAAGCACATGTTTATACAATAATAATAAATCTGTTAATTTATAGAGTTGTAAGTTAATAAACAAAGCAAAAAAACTTACATTAACAAAAAACTTACAATCCTTAGTTGTTCACACTAAAGCAAAGCAAAAAACTAACTGAACAATCGAAGGACTTACAATCCTTTGTGAGGAGATACAATTCTTCAGCGAAGGAGGAGAAATAAAAAGACAAAGGCACTTGATTTGCCTTTTATTACAATACTGAAGAAGACAAAAAAGAATCTCTCTGAGAGATTTAGGCGTGCGTGATATGAATAGATAAATATATTCGATGCAGAGAATAAGAATCAGATGAGATGAGGAGTTGAGGTGATTGTTTGATTGAATCTTTGTTTTTTTGTTTACAGCGTGCACATAAGAATCTATGTACTTTCTTTACTTTTTTTTTTTTGTTTATATCGTGCACATCAATAATTTTTTTTTCTTCCATATTGTAAGAATCTATGTACTTTTTTTACTTTTTTTGGTTTATAGTATGCACATCAATCATTTTTTTCTTTTGTATTGTAAAAATCTATATAATTTCTTTGTTTTTTTTTTTAGTTTACGGTTTGCACATCAATCATTTTTTTCTTCTATAAGAATGTATGTACTTTTTTTGTTTTTGTTTTTTTGTTTTTATTTACAGCGTGCACATAAATCATTTTTTTCTTCCATTTCGTATCGTAAGAATCTATGTACTTTTTTAAAAATAAGAATCAATGTACTCATTGTACTTGAATCTATCCTTATTTGTTTCATATGGTACTTTTACAATAAAGGAAAGAACATGACACACACACAAACCAAACTGCTTCGGTCAAAAAAATAATAATCAATAAGAATATGCGTACTTTTTTATACCCTGACATATTCTCTGTCCTCTATTTTGGCAATGCCATTGCCACAAACCAATTGCAACATTTTTTTTCCCTCCCATTTTCGGCAACGGTATTGCCACAATTTTTTTTCCTCCCATTTTCGGCAATGGCATTGCCAGAATTGCGACAAATTTTTTCCCTCCTATTTTGGCAATGCCATTGCCACAAACCAATTGCAACATTTTTTCCTCCTCCCATTTTCGGCAATGACATTGCCACAATTACATAATTTTTTTCCCCTATTTCGGCAATGCCATTGCCACAAATCCATTCCACTTTTTTTTTTTGGAACATGATATGTGCACACAATTTTTACAACATTTTTTCAACAAATTCTAAATGGCAAGTTGTTATTAGTTGTTATTGTTGGATTAAAAAAGTAATCTCAGTGTTAAATTCAAATTTGAACTAATAACAACTAATCACATGTGATTTGTTATGAAAATGTTGTAAAAATATTGTGTATGTAGCACCTTTTTTTTTATTTTAATTCCTCCCAGATTTCGGCAACACTTTTTTTTCCCCTCCCATTTTCGGCAATGGCATTGTCACAAATTTTTCTTTTTTTTTCCATTTCGGCAATGCCATTGCCACAAATCCATTCTACTTTTTTTTTTTTTTTTTTTGAGAAATGATATGGGCACACAATTTTTACAACAAATTCTAAATGGCAGGTTATTATTAGTTGTTATTGTTTGATTAAAAAAGTAACCTCAGTGTTAAATTTAAATTTGAATTAATAACAATTAATCACATGTGATTTATTGTGAAAATGTTGTAAAAATATTGTTTATGTAGCACTTTTTTTTATTTTAATTCTTCTCCAAATTTGGGCAACCACTTTTTTTTCCCCCTCCCATTTACGGCAATGGCCATTGCCACAATTTACCCTCCTATTTCGGCAATGCCATTGCCACAATTGGTTTCCCTTTGGGCACCCGCCTAACACAAGCACACTTCGGGCACTCACCCACTCTGTCAGCTTTTTGGGCAACAGGAATTTCGATAATGCCATTGCCGAAATTCCAAATTTTATTTCTCCTACTTTTCCTCTTTCTCTCTCATACTTTTGTTAGAATTTCGGCAACACCGTTGCCGAAATTCACTTTCTTTCCTCAATTCCCTAAATAAGTTGGAACAGTGCCCATAACGCAAATAAATTTGAGATTCAGCAATATTCAGCCAAAAGAATCCAAAATCAAATTAGGACCCCATTTGGTGAGTCTTTTGGCTAAAAATTGCAAAAAATGGAGTTTATTGATGTTATAGGTGTTGTTCAAAGTTATTTGGCAAAATGAGGAGAGATACTAAATTTCGGCAACAGTGTTCCCGAAATTGCAAGAAAAACTACAATATGTCAGGGGAGAGAGAAAATTGAATTTCGGTAATGAGATTACCGAAATTCTTGTCCTGCCCGTACTGCCCGAAATGGAAACCAATTATGGCAATGGCATTGTCGAAAATGGGAGGAATAAAAAAAAAAAAGAATTGTGGCAACTAAGTTGCCAAAAATGGAGGGAAAAAAAAGAAAAAAAAAAGATACTATGTCCACAACATTTTTCACAACAAATTACAGGTGGTTATTTGTTATTGGTTCAAATTTGAACCTAACACTAAGATTACTTTTTTGCCTCAATAATAACAATCAGTAACAACCTGCCACTTAGAATTTGTTGTAAAAATATTGTGAAAATATTGTGGACGTATCATTTCTAAAAAAAATTGTGGTGCCGAAAGAGAAGGGAAAAAAAAAAGTGGCAAATTGTTTTGTGACAATTGCATTGCCGAAATCGAGGGAAACAAAAAATCAATTTGCCAACTTTTTTTTTTCCCCTTCTATTTCGGCACCACAATTTTTTTTAGAAATAATACATCCACAACATTTTTACAACAAATCATAAGTAGCAGGTTGTTACTGATTGTTATTATTGGGGCAAAAAAGTAATTTTAGTATTAGGTTCAAATTTGAACCAATAACAACAAACCACCTGTAATTTGTTGTGAAAAACGTTGTGGACGTAGCATCTTTTTTTTTTTCCTCCCATTTTCGGCAATGCCATTGCCACAATTGGTTTCCATTTCGGTAGCACGGGCAGAACAAAAATTTCGGTAATCTCATTACCAAAATTCAATTTTCTCTCTCCCCTGACACATTGTACTTTTTCTTGCAATTTCAGCAACACCGTTATCGAAATTCAGTATCTTTCCTTATTTTGCCAAATAACTTTGAACAGTACCTATAACACCAATAAACTTCATTTTTTGCAATTTTTAGTCAAAAGACTCTCATTTGGTTGTCCTGTAGACACGTGGGGAACTAGTAATGGTTGAAAGTGAAAGTATAAAAGTGAACGTGATGGTTGTGGGCCTCAGATACAGTTGAAACTTTGGGCTGCCTTATCTAAAATCATTAAGTAGTGGGCCACACGTTTGATTTTTGGTAGATTTTTATTTTATTATTGATATCAAAAATTAAAAAAATGAAATTAATTGGGCCAACATGGCTCCTAAGTCCAATTGTTAAAGTTTGGCTAATGACACATATAGATAGGCCCAATGATTTGATACGTAATACCAGTTTCAGAAATTACGGGCTTGTTAATTGTTATCATGTACCATAACTCTGTAAGTTTTTCCATCAACCACCTAGATATGTCGACCATTTTAACACGGTCCTTTCTGTTTCACTTTTCTCCCCAAAAAAAAAAAAAAAAAAAAAAAACTTTTCTGTTTCACTTTAAATGTGGCGTAATTTCATAGTTGAGATTTATTTCATAGATCTAATTGCACACTATTTAAAATTTTAAATAACGTGACATTAGATACACTTTAAATATGTAATATCAAATCTAAACTATGAAATTGATCCCGAAGAGAATTATTTTTCACTAAGGATGTTGTATTGTAGTGTAGTGCATGCCTTACAGTGAAAAGAGTGGTTAGAATTTAAAGAAATCTACTGATAGAGTATCTGAGAATAATTGTACTCCAAAAGAAGAATTGCAAGGCTCAGATTGTGAACCAATGGGGGCATTTGAAATTGAACGTAGTTGATACAATGATTGGCTTCTGTTTTTGTTTTTTCTCAAGTAGTAAAAATTGGTTTGATGGAGAAATTTTTTGTTGTTATGCTTTAAGCAACCTTAAGCACATATATATGGCTTAAATAACTTGCTTTAAATGAGTTGAATTGAGTTTATATAAGAGCTCATAATGTTAATAATGTCGTCTCCTATTGCCAAAATCTCATATTGTCATATGCATTTTGTTATCAAATATGTGTGTGTGTGTGTGTATATATATATATATATTTGTCATATGCATTTAGCTGCTGATATAATTAATTCTTAGGTGATAAAGATGGTGATGTGTCTTCTTTACTTTTGCCCCATACCTTGTAGCTAGGGCAAGGCATATATATAAATATAGTGTGATAATGTTGACGGCTGCACAGCTTTGCTAGTTGTAGCATGAAAATTTTATAGGTGTTTGTGTTTCTTTTTCAACTGTGATCAGATAACGTTTGATTATCAAGGCCGGTATGATGAAAATTGTATAGGTGTTTTGTGTTATTGAATTCTTTTAGTGCTATTATTGTTGATTGCAAGTTCCTCATCAACTTGTTCGAGTTTCATCAGACCAGCCATGCTTATAGCTTATAGTCTTATTCAGAAGGAAATCATTGTGCTTAGACTTCAACAATGCTATTCCTGCTTATTTTGTTGTGGGTCCAACTAGAGGCTGATGCATGAATTAAGGATTAAGGTTTTTTTTTTTTTTTTTTTTTTGATAGGGTGATGAAGATTAAGGTGTTTGTTATCTTTGACTATTTTCTACTGGACTTTCTAATCGGTTTTTGGTATAAGTGAGAATTGAACCTCAGATCTCTTATTCAACCATCAGAGACTTTATCAGTTGAACTAACTAGAACACACACTTTATTTTTATTCTATGAATTCAAATTTCAACCTAAATGATAAACTAGTAATAGTTTATCTAAAAAGATTGATGCTAGTAATAGCCATGCCGTAATAATAGTAATGCTCATTCTATTTTAAAAATAAATTACTCTTTTGTGAAAATTTATCTGTGGGATTTACACAAACCTTAATGGAAAGTATAATTTCATGAAACATCTGGGAAGAAAGTCATTTTAGAAAATAGGGAGGTTGGTCTAACTTATCTTAATATTTTTACTTTTATTATTCACTAATCATTACAAAAAAATATATATGTGAAATTTTTATGTGGTTGGACATTGTACCCAAAGGAGAGACCGCATCGTAACATTTCCATCTTCCCCTTATAAACAAACAAGACTAATTGAAAATCACACCCTTTAAATTTAGGGTAAGTTTGATTTTTCTCCTCAAAGTTTACAAATTTTGATTTGGTCCCCTAATGTTAGCTATCATCTTGATTAGGAGTCCTTCCATTCATGCATGTGCTAATGTGTCCATTAAGTGACACCGAAGCTCAAAACCTAGTTTTCAACATTAGAGGCTCTGTGGCTAATAAAACCCTTGCACCAGGGTCCAATTGACGTAACCTTCTCCATCCTCACCTCTTCCTTCTCCTCGTCTTAAATTTCCTTGACTTGCAACTCCATCAAGTCCTTCCTACTCTTGCACTCGCCATATCTTGCCATTTCTTCTCTCTCACCTTCTCTCCCCCCGTCTACAAGCTCTTTTTGGGGCTCTTTGACACCACCTCATCTTCCTCCTTCAAACTTAAACAATCCAACAGTTGGATTGACTCCGTCCTCTAATCCAATGATCCTAATCCCACAAACTGTGTCTTTTTTCAAGCTTTGATTAGAGTAATTGTACAATGATTGTTTTGGTTTTGAAATCTTGATCTTCATTTGGTTCTCAAGAAAATGTAAAATAGAAACTAAAAGAAAAATTGAGATCATATTGAAATGTTTGGACAAACAAAAAAGTGGAATCATATATGTGGGGCCTGTTACCTAAAAAGATATAGGAATCATAGGAAATGGGCTTGGGGCCCAACGGCCCAGTCCGAGGACATTCGCTTGTCCGAGGATGGTTAAAGAAATGTATTGTGATGGAAATCATATATATAAAGCACAAAACGCGTCCAAGGATAAAACTCACCTCGGATACCATGGTCCGAGGTGGAGGTAACTACCTCTCTATCCAGGGTACCCCGCAAAGTTGTCTTAGAACTGGAAAGTGAATATAGACCTAAGGAGGAACCGGGAAAGATAACAAATATCTTCTAAGGCTATTACCTCCACATTAAATGCTTTCCAGCTAACTCTCTGGCCGTATTAATGTGGAGGTGATACCTGAACAGTAACCAAGTAGCTTTATGGCTACTGAACAAAAGTTCCGGGAGGTGCTGGATGGGACAGAAATGAGTTCCCAAGATAGGAACTACACGCGTACGGTGGAAATGGGGTAAGGAACGCAGTATATAACATGGAAGCAGGTGACATTAGGGAGGACTTTTTTTGGAAAAAAGGAGGAAGAACAATAGAACTGAAAAAGATACCCCCTGAAACCTAGCCGATGAGAGTTTTTATCATACTGTTAGCTTGAAGTGTCTTTTACTGTACTGTAACCATGACCTTTTCTATCAAGTAGAACTAGCTCTTGTACCCACGCTCTAAAAATTCATTGTTTGGGCTTGTTGGGCTAGGAACCCATCCTTATTCTGGGTCCAATTTAATTTGAGTCCCTACAATTGGCGCCGTCTGTGGGGAGAACTTGATCTATTCACAAGGAAAGGCAAGTGCAGTATTGGTGATGGAAGGGGGAGTACCGCAGCAACCAGTGGCTGGCCTACAGCAGGTGGATGCTAATCCATACCAAACTGAGTCTAGGGGCTCTCAGCATAGTAATCCGTTGGTAGTTCATGAACATAGGGGAGATTGTGAGGGAAGTGTTCGAACCACCCACACAGATAGAAGTCAGTCTTAGGGAAAAAGCCATATTTCCCACATAAAGAATGACAGGGACATGTAGCATGAGATTAACAAATTAAAACGGGAGTTACGACACGAGCGACAGAAGCGTATGGCCCACAACTCTGGGCAATCCTCTAAGGAGTCAGATGACACCAGTTACCGGTAGAGGTCAAGAACTCCACCCAGTGAGACTTTCTCGTATGATGAGGAGTATCGCCGTGAGCGAAAATATAAAAGTCCACCTCGCCAGGGCTTAGGGAATGACGCCCTGAACAAAGCTTTGAGTCAAGTTTCCAAATCGCCCTTCACGCAACGCATTGAGGATGCAAGTCTTTCTCGGCGGTTCAATTAGCCTGCGTTCACCATTTATAATGGCCGAACAGATCCAGTGGAACATGTTAGCCATTTCAGTCAGAGAATGGCTGTTCATGCTAGGGACGAGGCCTTGATGTGCAAGGTTTTCCCATCCAGCTTAGGTCCAGTGGCGATGAGATGGTTCGACGGTCTGAAGGTGAATACCATTGATTCCTTTGAGAAGCTCACCCAGGCTTTTGGCGCCTGTTTTATCACCTGCAGGAGGGTTGTTCAGCCCTTGGGATCATTACTATCCATGTCTATGCGGGAGGGGAAAACCCTGAAGGCCTATTCTGATAGATATTGGGAAATGTTCAACGAGGTAGACAGAGCTGATGATGACGTGGCCATTGATACCTTTAAGGAAGGCCTTCCAACCGAGCATGGCCTGAGGAAATCTTTAACTGGTAAACCTGTTACTAGCGTACGTCAGCTTATGGATCAGATAAACAAGTATAGAAGAGTAGAGAAGGATCAGATACAAGGTAAAGGAAAGTCTAAGGCAGTCCCTCAGGAGAGGAGGGATTTCAGGTCAGACCGGTACAATAACAATCAACCTCGGAGGGACTTTGGGGGGCAATCAGGATCTGCCAACTCCTAGGCGGTTAATGCCGTGTTCCGAGAACCAGTGCAACGGGTTCTGGAGAAGATAAAAGATGAGCCATTCTTCAGATGGCCCAATAGGATGGCAGGGGACCCTGCGAAACGTAATCGAAACCTTTACTGCCAGTACCACAAAGACCATGGACATACTACTGAAGATTGCAAAAACTTGTGGGACCACTTGGAACAGCTGGTCCGAGAAGGGAAGTTGACTTAGCTTCTACATCATTCCAGCGGCCGAGGAGGCCAGGCAGGTTCAACATTTCGAGGGAATGCTTCTTTAGGACCCCCTTTAGGCACGATAAACGTTATATTTGCTGCCCCAGGGAGAACTGGGTCTTGCCCTTCCAGGGTAATGTCTGTGTCCCAGGGCTTGGATGAGGGCTCCAGTTCAAGGCCGAAGAGAGCCAGACTGAGCATCTCACTTGTGTTAGGTTTTTCAGAGGAAGATAAGAGAGGAACTATACAACCACATGATGATGCTTTGGTGGTTATGATTAGGATTAGAGGGTATGATGTGAGAAGGGTGATGGTTGATGAGGGGAGTGCAGCCGAGGTAATGTATCCTGACCTATTTAGAAGGCTAAATTTGAAACCCGAGGATCTGACAGCCTACAGCTCCCCACTGGTGGGTTTCGAGGGCAGATCAGTCATTCCGGTGGGAATGATTAGGTTACCTGTGCAGACTGGTTCAGAGGTGGTGGAGGTGGATTTTATTGTGGTGGATACTTTTTCTCCGTATACGGCTATTTTGGGTAGACCCTGGTTGCATGCCTTGGGGGCCGTCTCTTCCACTCTTCATTAGAAGGTGAAATATCCCTCAGAAGGCTAGGTCTCAGAAATTTTGGGAAATCAAGCCATGACTAGGCAGTGCTTGATAATGGCCATTCAACATCGGCCAGAGACAAATACTTCGGCCGCAGCCGAGGATGACTTATAGCAATCAATGACTCAAGAAACCCACTTCAGCATGTTCGCTGGGGAAACAGAGTGTGAGAATTTGGAGAGGGTGAGTGTTGGTGATGATCTAGAAAAGTACTTTCAGGTTGGAGCACAGTTACCTTTGTTGGAGAAAAAGTAGTTGGTTGAGGTCCTCAGGAGAAACGTTGATGTGTTCACATGGAATGCCTATGAAGCCCTGGGGGTGGATCCGGAGTTCATTTTCATCACTTGAATGTCAATCCTTCTGTTATTCCAAAGAAACAGCCACCTCGGCGTCCGTCCAGGGTACATGCCGAGGCTATCAAAGACGAGGTGACCAAGCTCAAGTAGGCAGGGGCCATCAAGGAGGTGTTTTACCCTCAGTGGTTGGCCAATACGGTCATGGTGAAAAAGAAAAATGGAAAATGATGCGTATGTGTTGATTTCACGGATCTCAATAGAGCTTGTCCAAAAGACCATTTTCCTATGCCCCGTATAGGTCAACTGGTAGATGCAACAGTGGGCCATCCTCGGATGAGCTTCCTAGATGTCTTTCAAGACTATCATCAGATCCCACTGGCATTGGATGACCAGGAGAAGACCCTTTTTCTTACTCCTACTGGAAATTATCACTACAAGGTAATGCCCTTTGGCTTGAAGAACGCGGGATCTACTTACCAGCGGATGATGACGAAGATGTTTGAGCCATAGCTGGGCAGGAGCATTGAGGTCTATATTGACGATATGGTTGTGAAGAGCAAGGTAGTGGCCGAGCATGTGACAGACCTCACCAACACTTTTGAGATTTTAAGGAAATATAAATTGCGATTGAACGTGTCCAAATACTCATTTGGGGTAAGCTCAAGGAAGTTTTTGGGCTACATGGTGACTCACCGAGGGATTGAGGTGAACCCTGATCAAATTAGAGCCATAAGCAGTTTGCAACCACCTCGGAATCCCAAGGAGGTCCAGAGGTTGACTGGGATGACCGCTGCTCTGAACAGATTCACATCCAGGTCGACGGATAGGTGCAGGCCTTTTTTCTCGCTACTCCAAGTGTGGAAGGGATTGGAATGGACAGAGGAGTGCGCCCTGGCATTCTAGCAGCTTAAAGAGTATCTATCTCGGCCACCCATTATGTCTAGTCCTGAGGTGGATGAGGTCCTTTTCTTCTACTTGGCGATAACCACTTACGCGATTAGTTTTGTTCTGATACGAGTAGATAATGGCGTACAACGGCCAGTTTATTATGTGAGCAAGTCTCTTCACGAGACTGAAATACGTTATCTGCCTTTGGAAAAGGCCATTTTGACAGTGGTGCACGCTACAAGGAAACTTCCCCATTACTTCCAAGCACATACTGTGGTCGTCTTAACTCAATATCCGCTCAGAGCAGTACTTTGGAGTGCAGACTACACTGGCAGGGTTGCTAAGTGGGGCACGGTTCTAGGGGCTTTTGATATTAAGTATATGCCCCGTACCTCTGTGAAGGGCCAGGTTCTCGCCGACCTGGTGGCTGAATTTGCTGAAGGCCCTAAGGAAATAGAGACAAGCCCACGTGGCATGGATGAAAAATCAGTTGGCCTCATCTCGGCGCAACATGCCTTACCCTGGAAAGTGTATGTGGATGGAGCAGCAAATCTGAGGGGGTCAAGAGTGGGGCTAGTTCTGATATCTCCTGAAAAGATAATTATCGAGAAGGCTTTGAGGCTGGGATTCTCAGCTACTAACAACGAGGTAGAATATGAGGCTTTATTAATAGGAATGATGATGGTTAAGAAGTTGGGTGGAAAAACAGTGGAGATATTCTTGGATTCAGGGCTGGTTGTTGGTTAGGTCAAAGGGGAATTGGAAGCTCGTGACACCAGAATGCAGGGTTACTTGAGCCAGGTTAGGCGTATGCAAGCGGATTTTGAGTTTTTTGAATTATCCCACGTCCCTAGAAGTGAAAATGCCCATGCGGATTCGTTGGCTACTCTTGCTACCTCCTCGGCGCAGAACTTACCCCGGATGATAATGGTTGAATACTTAAACACACCCACCCCAGTGACAAGGGACTCGCTTCAGGTCAGTCAAATCAGTTTGGCACGATGTTGGATGGATCCTATACTGTTGTTCCTCGAGAAGGATGTATTACCCGAGGACAAATTAGAAGCTGAAAAGATACGAAGAAAAACTCCTCGATTTTGGCTGTCCGAGAATAAAAAGTTATACAAACGCTCTTACTCTGGGTCATATCTGCTTTGTGTACACCCCGAGGCATCAGAAACACTTCTAGAAGAGCTGCATGAAGGGATCTGTGGGAGTCACACTAGTGGGAGGTCTTTATCTCATCGGGCAATTACTCAGGGGTATTGGTGGCCAGGCATGCAAAAAGAAGCACAGGAGTACGTTAGGAAATGTGATCAATGCCAAAGATTCGCACTGAACATCCATCAACCGGGAAGAGTTCTTAATCCTCTTTCAAGTCCTTAGCCTTTTGCTCAGTGGGGTTTAGATATCGTTGGCCCTTTCCCTAAAGCTATGGGAAATAAAAAATATCTGCTAGTTGGCACATATTATTTTACGAAGTGGGTAGAAGCTGAACCTCTGGCCAATATCAGGGATGTGGATGTCAAGAGATTTGTCTGGAAGAACATCATCACTTGGTTTGGGGTTCCTCAAGCTCTCATATCAGATAATGGTCTACAATTTGACAGCAAGGCTTTTAGAAAGTATTGTTCCGATCTGGGGATAAAGAACAGATATTCCACTCCAGCCTATCCACAGGGAAATGGACAGGCCGAAACTATCAATAAAATCATAGTAGGTGGGCTTAAGAAGAGGCTGGATGACGCAAAAGGTAGATGGGTGAAGGAACTGCCACATGTCCTCTGGACTTATCGAACAACACCTCGGCGGTCAATAGGGAAAACCCCATTCTCAATGACGTATGGGGCTGAGGCTGTGATTCCTCTTGAAACGGGTTTTTCAACGCTAAGGACTAGCACATTCACCTCAGACGGGAATGATGAACTATTGAAGAAGAATCTGGACTTGATAGACGAGCGGCGAGAGAATGCAATGGTTCAATTGGCCTACTATCAGTAAATGCTAAAGCAAAGTTATGATGCGAATGTCAGGTTGAGACCGTTAGTTCCAGGGGATTTGGTGTTGAGGAAAGTCTTGGGAACTACCAAAAATCCAAACTGGGGAAAGTTGGGGCCTAATTGGGAAGAGTCATATCGTATCACATCTGTAGTCGGGATATGTGCTTATTACTTAGAAGATTTAGATAAAAAAACTGTACTCCATCCCTAGAATGTAAGCAACCTAAAGAGGTATTATTATTAATAAGTTCTGTTTTACTTCCTTTTATAATTTGTCTTATCTCTGCAATGTATGCTTCTAAATCTATTGAAATATTAAACAGAAACTAAGTCATGTCAGGTCCTCGGACCACAACTTAGTGTAAATTAATACACTATGAAATCTATTGAAGTATTAAACAGAAACTAAGTCGTGTCAGGTCCTCGGACCACAACTTAGTGGAAATTAATACACTATGAAATCTATTGAAGTATTAAACAGAAACTAAGTCGTGTCAGGTCCTCGGACCACAACTTAGTGAAAATTAATACACTATGAAATCTATTGAAATATTAAACAGAAACTAAGTCATGTCAGGTTCTCGGACCACAACTTAGTGGAAATTAATACACTATGAAATCTATTGAAGTATTAAACAGAAGTTAAGTCATGTCAGGTCCTCGGACCACAATTTAGCGGAAATTAATACACTATGAAATCTATTGAAGTATTAAACAGAAGTTAAGTCATGTCAGGTCCTCGGACCACAATTTAGCGGAAATTAATACACTATGAAATCTATTAAAGTATTAAACAGAAACTAAGTCATGTCAGGTCCTCGGATCACAACTTAATGGAAATTAACAGAAACAAAGTCATGTCAGGTCCTCGGACCACAACTTAGTGAAAATTAATACCCTGGGACTTCAATTGAAGTATTGCACAGAGACTAAGATGTGATAAATTGTTTATACAACAAATTTAGTTGGAGTCAATGCTTCTTAGATGGGGTCCGTGCAACTAAACTTGTATATCAAAGCAAACTCCATGAGCATCACTTAAAGCATTTTTAGGCGTTGAATACCTCCCGGGGTAAACGTGTAGAATGCTATCTCAAGTCTGGACACTTCTTAATGAATTTAAAGTAAGCCTTTCTAAGGTTGTAGAGTTTGCTGCTATAGTTTGTTTTGGTTTCTGATTAGCATACTTAAAGTTAAATTCTCCATTATAGTGTCAGATTTCATTCTTCTATAACCGGGGATCATGTAAAAATAAAAAATATTCGCGCGAGAAATTATACATGTGATAGGCAAAACCACAACATCTCATGTAAACTTGGAAAAGGGAAATGCATATTACAATTAGAAATGTCCTTAAAAAGCTTTAAAAAAAAAAGAAAAAAAAAGAAAGAAAGAAGGAAAATGAAATAAAAGGGAAAATAAAGGGAAGATTGACTACATCAACTATTTATTTAACTTTATCTGGAGTTTGGGCTGAAGAGCTTTGCCAGTGGCCACAAGAGGAACATCTTTCTCCTTTGCCTTTGGATCTTCTCCAACAGGTAAGATGGTTGAGGCTAGGGCTTATTCAAAGCTTTGTGAAGCTGCTCCATCCGTAGGCCCTTCTGCTCCTTTGTCCGAGGATATGTCCTTCGCATCTTCAAGCACTTCAGGTTGCTCCTGCTGACTGAGAAAGGGAGGAGCCTGAAGTTGAGCTTCCTTGGCTGATTCAACAGCTGTGGAGGATGCCTGTTCTTATTGAGTGGAAGGACCTGAGGCTCGAATAGCTGGGGGGAAGTAAATGTTTTCAGGCCTTCTCAGCTCGGATGAACTCTTGACCCCAGCTCGGTTGAGAGCCTCTCCCCAAGTCAGAGCACAGTATGCTCGACAAACTTCGGGCACCTCAGCCCGAAAGTTTTCCTCGGTTTCAGTAACACCAACGTTGTAGCCATGTTGCTCAGCTGTGTCTCTTTCTTTCTCAACCTCAGCTTTTGCCTTTTCAGCCTCAGCCTTAGCTTTTTCAGTGTGATTTCTAAGCCTCTGGGCTTCCTCCAATTGTTTCTGCAGAGATGATATCTGTTCCTTGGAGGTTGCTAGCTGGGCATTAGCGTCACGCAAGAGTTTCCTCTGGTCCTCGGCTTACTTTTGAGCGTTATCCAAAACTGACTCAGCACTCTTCCGAGCATGTTCCTTATCGGCTAGCTTTTTCTTCAGCTACACGTTGGTTTGTTCAGCAGCGCTGAGTGTATGCACAGCCGTGGCCCGTTTCTTCCTCTCATCATCAATTTGTTGGTAATAAGAATTGGTTATCTCCTCTAGCCTGAAAGTGGCTTGGACGGCCTAGGAGAAAGAGTTAGAAGTGCAATACGTAAAGTTCTATGTAGAAGAAAAATAATAATAATAATAATAAAAAATATTAAGGACATCCTACCGTGCCCAGGTATCGTTTCGTATTTTGGAAAACTTCATTCCTCTTCAATCTCCTCAGTTCGGCCATATCCTTGGGGAGGAGGAGAGTCTCCTCTAAGACTAAGGCGACGTGGCATCCAACTTTGCCGTTAAAGTCCCTAATTGAGGCATCTTCCCTCAGAGGCTCACCACCGAGCATGGGAGTAGGGAGCCAGGCCTCAGGTTCCGAGGATTGAGTGGTTGCCCTTTCCACTACACGTTGAAACCCATGGGTAACCTTTTACTGCTTCGCAGCTCGTAGGTCCTCGGCTTCATGGGTCGGGCGAGATCTCTCAGCCTCCATCACTCCTTTATCTTTTGGCTCTCTCCTCCTCTTTGGGTCACTGGGTTCAGTCTCATACGGTTGGGGTGGCTGAGAAGGAGGAGGAGGGGGGAGACTGGGTTGAGTTGACTTCTCTGGCACTCCTCTCCCAGGTTGGCCTTCGATTACGTCCTTCAAACTCGTCTGGCTCTTCCTCTGAATGCCCATTTCTTTAGAATTCACCTCGGGTGATTGAGGTTGGTTGAAAACTTCAAATTCGTCTGCGGAATCTGATAATTCTACAACTCCTTCTAAAGTCTGTTCTTCTTCTTCTTCTTCTTCTCCTTCTTTCTCCTCTTCCTCCCTCACTTCGCGAGGAATGAAACGTGACGACGAGGCTCCTATAGAAGGAGTGGCCGCAGGTAACGGCTGAGTGAAAGGAATAGCCTCAGGAATCGGAACACCCTCGGGAACAATGAATCCCTTGAAGGCTACACTGATACGGTGAAGCCGACGGTCTTTGGCCTTTATCACGCACTTGGGAGCTTGAAACGCCGTAGAAATTGGCTTGTACCGAAGGATTATGTGGGCCGCTCTCAGTTGTCCGTCCGATGGGTTTACGTACACCTCGGACCTAAGGATTCTGTCTAAACTTTCCCTGTTAACCAATCTGAACTGAGGTTTGGTAGCCCGCTTGTCTGCAAAATCATTACAACAGAAAAAAAAACTTTGTCAAAAATAGAGGTAACATGAATTGAAGAACACAATTTAGATTATAAGGGCTTATAGCCTAGGAACCCCACCTGGTTTTCCCTCTTTAGTCGGACAGGGTAAACCATCGTGCCATTCCCCAGAAAAAATAAGAAAATCGTCTTTTAGGCCCTTATTCGATAAAGGGAGACACTGAATTAACCTTACTTCAGGGAACCTAGATTTCAGATAGTATCCCTGACCCTTCAAATGATTGAAATTATACACCCAATTCACATCGTGATGGGTCAGACCTAGGTTCATCTTGGCATTTAGGGCTTCTATACTCCCAAGCACCCTGAACATATTTGAAGCGCATTGAGTGGGAGATAACCTAAAGAACCTAAGATAACTTCTGGTAAGGCTACCCATAAGGATAGTCATCCCTCCTTCTATAAAAGCGATCATAGGGATGACCACTTTCCCGGTTTTCCTATCGTTTAACCATGTTTCTGTGGAAGCATATCTCATACCCACTGTGGGGGGAATCCTATACTTAGCTCTAAATGCCTCTATTTGTTCCTCGGAGTCAACTAGATGCTTGAACCTACCCATTTCCTAACAGTTATGAAGAAAAATTAGTGAAGAGGATGGAAAACTAAAGTGTGTTAAGGAAACTTACAAGTTTGGAAAATGAGCTCCTCGGACAGACTCTTAGTATTTATGAAAGCGTGGAGTGGTGAGAGAGAGAGGCAGGCTCAATGAATATGCGCTGAGACGGTACGATTTCTGTAACTGAAAAGAGAGTTGATTTGAAAAGCTCTTTATAGTGGCGCAGAAATTGTAAGCAGGAAAAATCCCGCCCATAAATACTGAAAATCCTCCACCGTTAAATTCACATCTTGCCGTTGAACGTGGGGGACAAAGGAGTCGTCATCATTTAATGATGGCATGCTCCTGACGCCGAAACGTCAGGTGCGCGCCTTGGGCAGATAGAAAGGCGCTCTGAAGGCTAAGAAAGTCCACAAAGAAGGTGAGGGTAGGATATCAAAATCTCCCTTTTTTCCGAGGTAACAAAAAAACGAGATTTTGAGGGGCTATTGTGGGGCCTGTTACCTAAAAAGATATAGGAATCATAGGAAATGGGCTTGGGGCCCAACGGCCTAGTTCGAGGACATTCGCTTGTCCGAGGATGGTTAAAGAAATGTATTGTGATGGAAATCATATATATAAAGCACAAAACGTGTCCGAGGATAAAACTCACCTCAGATACCATGGTCCGAGGTGGAGGTAACTACCTCTCTATCCAGGGTACCCCGCAAAGTTGTCTTAGAACTGGAAAGTGAATATAGATCTAAGGAGGAACCGGGAAAGATAACAAATATCTTCTAAGGCTACTACCACCACATTAAATGCTTTCCAGCTAACTCTCTGGCCGCATTAATGTGGAGGTGATACCTGAACAGTAACCAAGCAGTTTTATGACTACTGAACAAAAGTTTCGGAAGGTGCTAGATGGGACAGAAAGGAGTTCCCAAGATAGGAACTACACGCGTACGGTGGAAATGGGGTAAGGAACGCAGTATATAACATGGAAGCAGGTGAAATTAGGGAGGACTTTTTTTGGAGAAAAGGAGGAAGAACAATAGAACTGAAAAAGATACCCCCTGAAACCTAGCCGAGGAGAGTTTTTATCATACCGTTAGCTTGAAGTGTCTTTTACTGCACTGTAACCATGACCTTTTCTATCAAGTAGAACTAGCTCTTGTACCCACGCTCTAAAAATTCATTGTTTGGGCTTGTTGGGCTAGAAACCCATCCTTATTCTAGGTCTAATCCAATTTGAGTCCTTACAATATATAAATGTTAAAATTCCAAAAAATTGGGCTATATTTCTATATTTGGATGCTCAAAAATGTTGTGAAAGGAAAAAAAAAAAGAATTATTTTATTTTTTTAGTTTATATAATTTTAAAATATCCAGAGAATTTCAAAATTAAAAAAATATTTATAGAATTTATTTTAAAATTTCAAGTCTTTTTTAATCTATTTAATCTATATGGAATAATGAAACACACACGATAGATTTAAGAGTTATTTAACGGACATATGTATGAATCTGAACGGAAAGGCTCCTAATCAAAATGATAGGTACACTAAAGGGGCCAAATAAAAATTTTTAAATTTGAAAGAACAAAATTAAAATTACTTCAAATTTAAAGGATATAAATGGCAATTTCAGACAACTGTGAACAAACAAAGCCAAAATACTTCCCACCTCCCAACAAGAACAACTGGACTAGGTACTAGATTCTGTTACTTTTTAGCTAACTTTAGTGTTTCCTTTATTTATTCTCTCTCTCCACTCGACTCCATTCCATTCCATAATTGTCATTCCCATTACAGAGACATAGAGAGAAAACAATGGCGGCCTCTGTGATAATAACAGTGGCACAGGACGGCACGGGTGACTATGTAACGGTGCAAGAGGCAATAGATGCTGTGCCACTAGGCAACAATCGTAGGACAGTGATTCGTGTGGCCCCAGGGATTTACAAGCAACCTGTGTACGTGCCAAAAACCAAGAACTTTATAACTCTGGCTGGTCTTAGACCTGAGGACACTGTTCTCACTTGGCACAACACGGCCACCCAGATCGATCACCACCAGGTTTTTTTTTTTTTTTTTTTTTGGCACTTTGCACTGCTATATCATATATATGTGCTAATACCCCATCTGGGTTTAACTTTTATGTTTGGTTTTTGCAGGGAGCTAGGTTGATTGGGACTGGGACTTTTGGGTGTGGAAGCACTATTGTGGAAGGAGAGGAATTTATTGCTGAGAATATTACTTTTGAAAACTCTGCTCCTCAGGTAATCTTTAATTTTTTGTCAATGTTTAGCATTTCCAAGTTTTCAAATTTATTGGCTTTTCTTGTTAGTTGTTACTTGCTACTCTAGCTTTGATGAATTTAGATAATGGAGGATCAGCTAAATGTGGTAGAAACTGAGTTTTGGGGTTTTTTAGGTGATAGGTAAGTTGGAATTTTTGGATCAAGGTTTTGGATATAGAAAAGATTGCACCTTTTGTGTTGGCTAAATTGTTTTCCGCACCACAATTTGTTTCTTCCAAATCACCCTGTTTTGGGACTCACAATGTGAAAGAAAATGGCGTGGAAGTAATTTTTAGATGTTGGGCATGTTGGCAATGTTTTTAAAGTCTGGGGTGTTGGATATGCTCAAAATTTATCCTTTTGTATTTGTTAAGTGAATATACTGTGGCCTTGTTTATGTAGCACCCTTTTTTTTTTAAGGCTTTGGGTGCATAGTGCGTTTGGCGTAGCAAATAAACTAACTGAAATAGTCTGTGGTTTTCTTTCTTAAGGTATTGATTATTTCTTGAATTGTAGTTTGAGGTTATCAGTACACACACACACACACACACATATTTAAGAGTAGTTTGAGCTTATTAGTATTTGAGAATGATAATATTGTTTTACTATTTATCTTCTGTCAATGCTTGTAACAATTTAATTTCAGCATAACTGTTAAAGTTAGAAGATTGACTAAACTCTTCCTTTTTGGTAGGGTTCAGGCCAAGCTGTGGCAATTAGAGTAACAGCTGATCGATGTGCCTTCTATAATTGCAGATTTCTTGGGTGGCAGGTATATACAATGTCATTCTCAATTATGTTTTGTGTTAGTGAATTTATGGAGCATCTTTTAAGGATGTTACATTTCTACTTTACAATTCCTGAACACTTCATCTTGGATCAAAGAATTTCATCAAACAACATAACTAGTTGGTAGATGATAGTAAGAACTTGTATGCTTTCTGGCAACAAATACACACTTCCACTGTAAATAATCAAGAATGTTATTTGTAGCCTGTATCGATCAGAATTATTATTTTTATTTTTATTTCTCAAGTGAAGGAAATTAAATGATATGGGTGGCTGGTGGGCGGTTGCCTATATCTCGAGGTTTACCCTGGCCCCACCAAAGGTGGGCCAGAGGTTTCACTTCATCAAAAAAAAGAAGTGAAGGAAATCAAATGAGTTCTTTGTGCTAGGTTTGGATGGTCACTTTGAAGTCAATATCTATTACTTTGTACCCTGAAATCAAGTGAGGCCCTTGGCCGGCAAACCAGATGTTTATGTGCTGTTTGATTGCTGCAATTCTCTTCTTAATTTCAGTACATTTTAGGGAAGTTATCTGAGGCATGGATATATCTGAAGGGTTCTTTCTTTTATGATTCTGATGCAGGATACTTTGTACCTGCATTATGGAAAACAGTATTTGAGAGATTGCTATATTGAAGGAAGCGTGGATTTCATCTTTGGCAATAGTACTGCTCTCTTGGAGCATTGTCATATCCACTGCAAGTCAGCAGGTTATGTAACTGCCCAAAGCAGGAAATCTTCTCAGGAGACAACTGGTTATGTGTTCTTGAGGTATTTAATTGACTAGTTGTCTTTTTATTCCATTTTTGGTAGAACATCCAAAATACTTTGAATTGATGCGTTATATTTCGGTCACCACAATATTTTCTTCTAACCTCAAGTGGAGATCTTTAATTAGTATTATGCTGTCTCTTTAGAAGTCATAATCTTAAGTCTTAACTAATACCTATATCATGCAATATTTATGCCAAATGTGCAAATACTTCATGCGATAGATGTTAATTTTGAGGGGACCCAAACTGAAACTCCCTCATGATTGGGCCCTACCATTGGAGCACGGCAGCCCAATAACCCAACCCACCCCATCCCCTCAGCTAGCATGTTGCGCAGCCCAGGTGCCACTCTGCAATTAATGCTCTGACCAACCACCACTCATTTGCATTAAATGTAGAATGACAGTTCCATACTTGTTCACCTCGAAAAGGGATTCCACCAACCTGTCTCCTTAGTCGTATAACTGGATGGAATGGTGTAAGTTCCTTCCACTTCATGGGGAAGTGGTGCAGACTGTTTAGAGTTAGGACCAGCATCTGGAATGGTTTGGCCAAATCTGACTTGAAGGAATTGGGATTAGGGTCACCAACCTTGTTAGAAGCTTATAAATACCCCTGGCACCTAGGGAGAATTGGAGAAAGGTATGTTCTTAATCTAAAAAGAATTCATTAACTTATCTGCCAGAACTGAAATGAGACCTTTGATTGTGAATCTGACTTAGGCTTTGGAGGTCACCGATTGATCAGAAATCTAGAAAGTAAGATTGTTTCTTGTTTTCGAGGAGGGTAATAGACCCAACTGCTCATAGTTGCTCTTGGACAGGGATTGTGAGAGTGGTTCCATATGACAATCTCCACTTTTATACCCCCCATATTAACTTGTCACATGAAATGGAATATGGAATATTTGGACATTATAGACTCCAACTAAGAGTTATTTCTGTAACTAGTTTTGAAGAATAGAGTTAAGTTGCAATAGGTTGACATTTGGCATAAGAGCCTCAAAATTATATTTTGACCTTACAAATTTATTTGTATTATGGAGGTAAGAGAGATGGCCCCAGAAGGAGCTAAACGGTGAATAAAGATTAAGTTTTGCCGGGTAGGGTTGGAGTATTGAATTAAAAAATACGATTAATTACATGCTCCTTAATTCTTTTGGATGTTTTGAATGCTCCACATTGATTTAAAATTTTACATTTTGGAAGTTTTCAAACCTGTGCCTATCCAGAGCTGTTATTGAGTCACATTGCTAAAGAGTGTCCTCTCTTTAAACTGGAGCTGTGCTAAGTTGTTGCATGTTGTATGTCATTTCAAGATTGATTATAATTGCAGTTGCATTAATAGTTGATCTAGTTCTGCCCAAATTTTTATATAATTTTATATTATTTTTCTCTCTCTTTCTTTTCTACTATTCCAGTTATTTGCTTCTGTAAACTATATATCAAACCAATGTGTTACACTTCTGATACAGCCAGATAAATTTATGGCTTTCATGCTTATCCTGGTTAATGTAGCAAATGTGTTTTTTAGAGAAGTCATTAAATTAATCATGTCTTGCCAATAAGTTGTCTAGGTTTTGTAGTTGTTCCTTTTCCCCCGGCCCTTCTAGTTTTTCTTTTTGGGCCAAAACTTCACCTGCTACTATGGGTGTCACCTATGAATATTTTTTATGTTGATGCAGATGTGTGATCACTGGTGTTGGAGGAACTTCATATGCATATCTTGGACGACCATGGGGACCTTTTGGAAGGGTCGTCTATGCATACACATATATGGATGCATGCATAAAGCATGTTGGCTGGGATAACTGGGGCAAAACGGAGAACGAAAGAAGTGCTTGCTTTTATGAATACAGGTACATCACATTTTGTGCTTCCTCTAACTTTATAGAGCCTACATGTAAAACACATAGGATATTATTCACCGACTGAAAACTTCTCTTAACTTGTGAACTTAGTTGATCAAATCCAGGTGTCAGGGGCTTGAGTGAGTTTGGATGATACCATGATCGTATATTAATCTACAATAGATTTGAAATGATAACCTTTGTTTTGATGCTGAGTAGAGATGCAAAATCGAAATGAATTGATAACATGTTGGATTACTGTTTTAGTTGAGTTGGTTGTATTTTCTTTTCTTTGACTTTTCTTGTGAAATGGATGCTGTTGTCTTTATGAAAGTTTATTCTTAATAGCACACTAAATAAGTATGGAATGCTTCAATTAAAAATGCAGGTGCTATGGGCCAGGTAGTTGCCCATCAAAAAGGGTCACATGGGCTAGAGAATTGATAGACGAAGAAGCAGAACAGTTCCTCATGCACCGTTTCATTGACCCAGATTCACAAAGACCCTGGCTTGCCCAGAGAATGGCCATGAGGATACCATATTCTGCGTAAAGTTAATGGAAGGAAACCTGCTAATGCTTCCTAGCACCTAATATAAGATCTGCATAATACGGCTTATTTTTAAGTCTTTTATTTTTATTTTTAAACAAGATAGAAATTTTATTGTAGCATAATCTAAGTGTATATGTGTGTGAAAGCTCCCTCCTGGAGACTTGAAGTTTGGCCTTTGCCTCTCATACCCTACAAGCACTTATATTTTTGGAGTGACCATCGCACCAAACACTTATTTTTAAGTCTTTGATTGGTCAAGATATGAGAGAATAGCATGGTGCCTAATGATGTATGAGATTCCTCTATAGATTGTCTGGCTTATATTTTGTTAACTTGTCTTGATCAGCTTGTGTTAAGATTCTTTCAAATAGTGTTTCAAAAGGGACAGTATCATTTTGAGCAATTCGTGACTGATGGTTTTGTAGAAGCAAGATGGTTTCTCCATTTGAAAAACCAGTTTTAGTTTCTTGGAACAAGCAGTGAACATTTTAAGGTGGGCAATAATAGGTCTTATGTTGACTGCCATGAAGATCAAAACTCTAAACACATGGGTTATGACTTAATGTTACGTGCCAACTTTGGCATCAACTTTAGCTCTCGTTTGATCTGGCATATGTATTTCATGCAAGACCTACAAGGTATAATTGCAAGGCAAAAGCTTGTTTTACATGGTGTTTAGAATCATGTTTTCAAGTTGGTAGGGGAATTTGAGCAACAATTTTTGCTGTTTAAACAACATAACACATTTTTTCACAACATTTTTTTAACAACACTTATTTCTAAAAAAATTCAACAATATTACTAGAACAATATTATTAAACGGGCCATTGTAAAACAAACACCTTTACAACCATCACCCTAATCGCTACGGCTTTGACGCGAATAACATTTGGACCAAGTGGAACATTCCCTATTAGTTTGGGATGGTAGACAAGGTTTGATCTTTGATGTCTTCTGGCAACTTTAGATTAGCTTTTTTTCTTTATTTGTTCATGTTTAAGCTTCCTTTTATCTAGGTACAAATTGTGATTTTGTCAACTTTCAGTAATAATAATTAAAAAGATTAATCTAAAAGCACCCAAATCGTTTAGGAACCAAAAAAGAAAAATTATAATGTGGTAGAAAATCACAATGGCTTTGATAGTACGTTACCAAAGAAACTCTTGCTGTCAACAAAACTACTTTAAACTCGACCAACTGCCATCTACTTTGCATAGTACTACATTCTCTAGTTTTTATTTTCTTCGAACAAGTGTTTGATCCAAAGCTTTTTATTATTAAAGGAGGCCCAGCCAAATATGAGTCTTAAAATGGATGTGATTCTACTTAAATATATGTGTGTTTCTAGTTTATACCTAAAGACATGATGGCTATTATGCGCACCGAAAATGAGGCTAATGGGCTAGGCCTCACTCGGACTCACAACTTACTTGTATGATGGGTTTGGGTTTCCTATGCTGGGTCGTTCTTGGCAAGGAGACTCAATGAGATCACTTTTCTCTCTCTCTCTGGCTGCTTCTCCCTTCACTCTCTATTTCTTTTACCCAAACTTTTCCAATCCCCTTTTCTTCCCCCAACCTCTCATATTTATAGCTCTAAGCTAGTGGAAAGGCCATGATTACATTCATGGTTAGTGTAAAGAGAGGTTCAATATCATCAACTATAAGTGAGTGGTTAGGTGAAAGTGGCATTGGAACTTAGTTCCCACTTCCACCAGCCATGCCTGACTAAGGCACCCTGGGCTGAGCCAGGCATGCCATTGATGGCATGATCGGTTACCATTCCTCATTCATTGTCCGGTAGGGTTCCCCGAGCAAGAATTGAGTGCCGGGGCCCGGGGCTTGTGGTTCGTGTGGGCCTAGACTTGTATCTTGGGTGGAAGAAGATTGGGGCCATGGGGCACATTGCTGTGCTAAAACATAAGGCCCAAATGGGCCTGGGCGTCACGGGGCCGTACAGCTATGCATGGTCTTTATGTTTTATTAGGTAGTCTACGTGGTCTATTTTTAATGTGATTGTTACATATTGTGGAATAGTCAATGG
This sequence comes from Quercus ilex subsp. ballota, assembly GCA_032727855.1. NCBI lineage: Eukaryota > Viridiplantae > Streptophyta > Magnoliopsida > Fagales > Fagaceae > Quercus > Quercus ilex. Next base: position 85,279,812 of record CM064909.1, read on the forward strand.
GGCATGTGTCCATTTTAATCCATATATAATATCTAAAACTGAAGTGTGACATTTATTGCTGCTATGCTTCATTTTGAGTTACATCTGCGAAGCATTTTGGTCAACTTCAGTCCCATTCGGTCCATTTCGGTCTAATTAGGTTCGCTTAGGTCCACTTTGGTTAATTCGGTCCTATTTGGTCTATTTGGTCCTTTTGGTTTATTTTGATCCAATTCGGCCCACTTAGGTCCATTCAGTCCATTTTGGTCCAATTCTGCCCACTTAGTTCTATTCGGTCCATTTAGGTTCATTCGGTTCACTGCAATCCAATTCGGTCTATTACGTCCATTTTAGTCTATTTTAGTCCAATTCAATCCACTTTAATCCTATTCGGTTCACTTAGGTCCATTTGGTCCGATTCAGTTTTGGGCTCAAAGTTTTATTTTATTTTTCTTAATTTTTAGGTTGAAAAGCATTAAATTTTATTCTATTTGTGTCAAACTCTTTAGTTTTAGGTTAAAAAATACAAACAAAATAGGTATTGGAAATAGAGATATGGGCCCTAGAAAAGCAATAAAAATAATAAATATTCAAAAAATTACCTTAAAATTACAATTTCAACAATATAGGTATAATAATTATATTTGGAAAGAAAAAAAATGCTACAATTCTAAACTTATATAATAATTTAAACTTATTGTAATATGTTACATGTATTCCATGGAATAGAGGTGTACAATTTTTTTAAAATATTCTTGGATATGTTTAAATTAGTCAACTAACTATAATATATTTATAAAAAATCACTATAATAACACATTCTCCATTTATATAAGAAAATATTATAATAATCTAAGTTCAAATTTATTGTCATCGCTCATCCTGTGTAGAGTGTGTATCCAGCCCACCAACACAACCTAACCTGACCCACCATAAGTTTATTTGGGTGTTGTCATGTGTAGTGCATAGGATGTGACTTCAAGGCTTTAGGTGGCATGAAAGGGTCAGTGGAAGCTTGAAATCTTCAATAATGGGTTGATCTATCAATCTGATTGTGGAGAGCTGTATGTTGGGGTCAATTTGGTGAAGAATGGATCAATGATGGATGAATATAGCTCAATCTCATCGGTGGAATGTTCATCGCTCATCCTGTGTAGAGTGTGTATCCAACCCACCAACACAACCCAACCTGACCCACCATAAGTTTATTTGGGTGTTGTCATGTGTAGTGCATAGGATGTGACTTCAAGGCTTTAGGTGGCACGTAAGGGTCTGTGGAAGCTTGAAATCTTCAATAATGGGTTGATCTCTCAATCTGATTATGGAGAGCTGTATGTTGGGGTCAATTTGGTGAAGAATGGATCAACGATGGATGAATATAGCTCAATCTCATCGGTGGAATGTGTGAGGACGGTCTCTCTAGGCACGTCAGTGTCTAGAGAGATACACTTGGAATGCTAAGGGGCGTAGAGACTAGTGAGACTGAGCAAAACGGCACGTAAATTAAGACTATTGAAGGCCATAACAATATAACTCTGATACTATGTTAAAATAAACAAGCAGAGAAAGAACCATAATTGTTTTGAATATATAAAATCTCTATATAATTTTTAATTTTTTACACCATGAGATGCTATACAATTGTGTATAAATAAAGGAAAAAATTTAATTACAAAATTGGTTGTAGTGTTAGGCTACAACCTTACTCAATATCTTTTTATTGAATGTGAATTTTGACAAATGCACCATTGGATTATATCTTCTTTTTATATTCTTCATGCTTACAAAATTTCTAGAAAATTAGAGATCAATAACTATGTTATCAATAAATTGATTAAATTGCAAGTTTTTGTGTTTAAAATTATACATAAAATATAAACTTATAGATCATATAGTAAATAATATCTTATTGACACAAAAATTGACATGTGTATTAAAAATGTAAAGAATATGGAATTCAATTGTTAGATTTTCAAAATATATAGTAATGTCTATTTTATTAAGTAAATTTGTAGCCTTAGGCAATAACTAATTTTGTAGTTAATCTTTGTCTATAAATAAATACAAAGAGTTGATGTATGAAGATCCCTTAATTAGACTAAAATAAAGAAAAATTAATGTTCATTGAATTTAGTCATAATCAAGGGCTAATCAATCAATTAATATATAAACAAAGAGAACATGAGGTTCTGCCATGTGGCTCATTTCTTGGAATTTTCTATATTTGGATTTACATCTCAATAAATTTGTATTTACATCGTAGTATTAGTTCATTGAATTACTAATGAAGTAAATGCATATATTAATTATATATATATATATATATATATATATATTATATAAGAAAATATTTTTACTTACAATTATAATAATTGATTTAAAATATGACATTCTTCCTTATATGAGAAAATATTTTTATTTATAATAATAATAATTGATTTAGAATGTTTAGTTGTTTTGACAACAATTGATACAAAGCCATAAAAAAATAAATATTTGTGAATTCACTAAAATTAATTATAACCATTTAAATTTCTTTACTTCTTTTAGTGATATTCTATATATATAACCAACATTGTAGTATTTATTATATATAATTAAAAATATTACTAATATGATAAATAAATAAATTTTTTATATTAATTTTTTAAATGTAATGAAATTTTGGTGTTAGTTTTCTAAGATTATATGAGAAAAAATTGGTTAGAAATAGGAAAAAATTTAGCTAGAAAATTGGTTGTAGCCTTAGGCTACAATCTTACTCAATAAAATAAACATTACTACATATTTTGAAAATCTAACTGTTAAATTGTATGTTCTTTACACTCTTAATACACATGTTAAATTTTGTGTCAATCGGATATTATTTATTATATAATCTATAAGCTTATATTTTATGCATAATTTTAAAATACAAAAACTTGAAATTTGAATAATTTATTGATGACATAACTATTGATCTTTAATTTTCTAGAAATTTTGCAAGAATGAAGGATATAAGAGAGAGAGAGAGAGAGAGAGAGAGATTGGTTCAACTTAGTGAAGTTACATCTAATGCAATTTTAAAAAAGTTACACATTTTATCCACTATAGATCTTTAAGTAATCTAATGGTTCAAAAAACACTATCTTACTTAATTAATATAGCATGTACGTCATATGCCCACTTTTTTTGTGAAACATTTCCGGTTGTTTTGGTAGACGGAGACGGTATTGTTAGAGTCAATGTTTTGTTTCTAAGGTCAGAGTCAAAGTATAGTGTCGAACAAGTAGGTGTAACTGTGGAGTTCTATGGTGGCGAACTGAATGGAGTTAGTTATAGTAATCCTGCTACTGTGAAAAAATATGCTCGAAGCACTCAATTAAGCGAAAATTTTGAATTAGATCGTGCTACTTTGAAATCTGATGGTGTTTTTTGTAGTAGTCCAAGGGGTTGGTTTACTTTTGGCCATGCTTCATTTGCTCTGTGCTTCTTCTTCGAACATATTTGGCATGGCGCTAGAACCTTGTTCCGAGATGTTTTTGCCGGTATTGACCCAAATTTGGATGCTCAAGTAGAATTTGGAACATTCCAAAAACTTGGGGATTTGACTACAAGACAACAAGTAGTCTTATACAAGATTGATATCTTATTTTTATTTTTGTGATTTAACATAGACAGGGAGCTGGATAAATCTTTATTTGAATCGCTACCTTTGCCCTTTCTTTGACTCTTTCTCTTTAGTTATCCAAGAGAAGACCCAATCAAATCTAAGGAAGCATTGGTTTATACATTTAGTGTTTTCACTTTATTACAAAAAATATCATATCAAAATGATATTTGCATTTTTTTAGTAGGCATGAAATATGCTTATCTATACCAATCACAATATCATGCATTTTTCAAATTTGTAACCTCATATAGTCTTTTCAAAATGTTACACCACTTTTATTGTCTTTCTGATTTGTTTATAAAACAGAACACTAAATATTATAACTTTGTAGAAGTAAAATTATTGAAATATTGGACGGCACATCGTATATACACTACAAACAACATGATCTGTTGAATTAGTTTACAAATTGCCAAAGGCAGGAACCTGGCTTATCTAGCTAAGTTGAATTGGAGACTTTATACCAAAAAAGATGCCCTATGGTCTAAAGTTATGAGGAACAAGTACCTGTCTCCTAGAAGGGCTGCTTCCAATAATGAGAATACTCTCCCAAGTTCTCGTATTTGGAAAGGAATGAAGAAAGGAATGGAAGTCTTTAAGGAGGGCATGAGATGGAGCCTTGGTTGGGACAACAATTTAAGATTTTGGTTGGACAATTGGACCTCTTATGGCCCTTTGCGACAGCTTATCCAAGGGCCTCTTAACAGAGGGGAAGAAGAGATGAGAGTTGGGGATATTGTTGTAGTGAATGGTTGGGATTGGGGGAAAATTTCTATGGTGATACCATCAGCAGTTGAATTAGAGATTTAAGCCATGCCTCGTGCCTGTGTTGCTGATGAGGATGATAGACTTATTTGGGCTGCCACTTCTAATGGGGTTTTTAATCTAGATAATGCCTATCTCTTGGCAAGCAATCAGATTGATCATCAAATCTCATTTAATGGTAAATGGATTTGGAAGCTCAAGGTGCTGCCGAGGATCCAATCCTTCATTTGGCTGTGTTCACATAACAACTTAGTCACTCAGGATTGTCTTGCTTTGAGAGGTATCCCTATCTCTACAATCTGTCCAATATGTCAGCTAGATTCTGAATCAATCCTTCGCCTTCTTAGGGATGGTGGCTTTGCCTCCAATTGTTGGCAGAATTTAGGAATGGGAGACTTCAGCTCTGATTTTTTCTCTCTAAATACTAGTACATGGTTGGGAAAAAATTGCAAACTAGAGAAAAGGACTGGATACCTTCAAATCCCTTGGAACATTTTATTTGCCTTTGGAATATGGATATTATGGCAGAACTGAAACATGGTGGTTTTCAAAAATCTACCCACTAGTCAAGCAATCCACAAAGATATCATCCAAAGAGCAACTGAGTATGTTTTCTGTGCTCAGAACGTGGCTGCCAGCAAGCTTTGAGTTGAAAAGCTCATCAGATGGGAGAGACCTCAAAGGGGATGGTTTAAACTTAACACTGATGCATCGCTAGGCAATCCCGGTATGTCAAGTGGTGGGGGTATTCTCCGAAACGATGCAGGTTTATGGGTTCATGCTTTTTCTAGGCATATTGGAACCACAAGTAGTTTCCTAGTTGAACTTTGGGCCTTAAGGGATGGTCTGATCATGTGTCAAAATCTTCAAATCAATGCTCTAGAAATTGAGTTGGATGCTAAAATTATTGCTAATTTGATGAATGATTCTAGCAATACTAACGCTATAAATTCTGCTATGGTGGCTGACTGTAGGCTCCTAATTTCTCAAGTTTCGCAAGTTAAAGTGACACATTGCTACTAAGAAACAAACCGTTGTGCTGATGGTCTTGCTAGAGTAGGAAACAAACAGCTTGATGCTGATATAATGTATTACAATGCCCCTGTTTGCGTGACTGTTATCTTTCAGATTTGTATTGTCTCTACCATGTTAGGATTTGTCCTAACTCTGATGTTGCTACTGTGATTCTTTAGTTGAATGAATTTCCCATTTAACCCAAAAAAAAAAAAAATCCTGTTTTGACCCCTTTTTTCAAGGGTTCAATAAAATTTGTCCAAACCAACACTAAAGTATGACTATTACTATGACTATAACCAAATTTATTAAGGACCTTGGAAATAATTAACACAACCCATTTCTTTCCCTCCAAAAAATAAAAAACTCTTACTCTCTCATGTATCACAAGCTATCTCTCTCTCTCTGAGACCCTCATTTCTCTCACTCTCTCATTTTCCTCAAATTTCACAATCTAAGCTCGGCAATCATGGAAATCACACAGCATTTAAGCTCAAGTTCGTCATTTTTTTGTTTGTGTCTCTTCGTCTCTCAATCTAAACTCGGTGTTCTCTTCGTGACTTCGTCTCTCTCGGTCACGGTGTGTTTTTATCGTCTCTCAATCGCATTGATAAGAATTGGTATTACCTAATCACAAACCCTAATTTCTTCTTTGAATTTTTGTGCTTATTTGTTTTCTCCCACTTTCTCGTCGATTTTCATCGCATTTCTTTGATTTTCCTTTCACACATTTCTCAGAAAACTCATAAATCGAAGGTCTCCTATCATCTCGACTCCAACACCGCTGATTGCTCTAGTTTGATTACAGGTTCTCCTCTCTTTCTTATGAAATGTTCATTTTTGATTGTTGATTGTGAAATTGGAAAATTCTCTATACTTGTTGATTGTTGATTTGTAAGGTTGAATCTGTGCTCTGTTCTGAAGTAATTATTTAATTTGCTCCTTCAAGCTTCATTTAAATACTCACATGATTTTTGGGAGATTTTGTTGTGTTTGTTTATACGATTTGATTTTTTAGGAATTTCCCACGCTTTTGGATGATTACCTATAACTTCTGCTCCATTTTTAAAAAAAAAAATTAAATACGAAATTCAAATAATTATTTAATTAGATCATCCAAACTTTGTTTAAATCTAGGAGATTTTGCCGTGTTTGTTTATACGATTTAACATTTCACGAATTTCCTGTGTTTTTTGAAGCACTACCTATAAGTACTTATACCGCTGCGATTGTGGTTTTTTTTTTTTTTTTTGGTGGCTAACTTTACTGGTTTAAGCTTCTGATGCTTGAATTGTGCATAATTACAGCCAGCCATTTTACTAATTTTTTTAAAACTATTGTTGCAGTATGGTTGGTTAATTAAGACTGGTTTTTGGTTTAGTTCAAGATCATTGAGTGACTGGTTATGTGTTGGTAATGATTCCCTTTTTTTGTACTTGATCCTTAATGCTTTATTTACTCTAGAATGCATTACTTACTGCAGAATTTGCTTTGGTTTTATTTACTCCAATTAGCATCTGTCCCAGAATTTATTGTATATTTCTTTTATTTATTGCAGTCTTAAACTGCCAATATTCCCAGCTGCCGCTTTTATTGTGGAAAGTTAGTACAATAGAAGTATATCTCTGAACCTGTAAGCTATTGAAGTTTAATTATTGCAAATCAACCGTTTTTCTTTACAATGAAAATGAATTGTAGCCACATAATTTTTCTTGCCATTTGGGTACTTTTTTTTTTTTTTTTTTTTTTTTTTGAGAATGAGCCATTTGAGTACTTGGGTTTTCTTTACATATTAAGTTTGAGATTTGACACGCTGGACTCCTCAAAAGTTAACTTCTACTTTAGTATTATAGTTTGTTGTTTTACTTCATATAATCATTACCACAGCTTCAATTTTGTATCCAGTTTTTGTAATTCTAAGGTGAGTTCTTTTTCTTGCCCATTTAATTCTTCATCTCATCTTTCACATCATCCAAATTTCTGTTGTTTTTGTGACTATTAATTCATTTGGGGAGTATAATCATTTTGTCTATGAACAATGCCAAAGAATTACATTGGTAATTTAACTCATAAGCATATACATTACTGTAGGTTAATAGATACACACTAATACAATTCCATTCTTCCTATTGGTAATTACATATACGCCTGGCATATCTTGAATCCACGACCTCACACTCTACCTTGTTCTTACAAGTGGAGAAGGTGCCATTTTATCTGTACCTTATTGGCAATTCATTCAATATGTATTATTCTTTAGTACTTTGATAAATGATGATATTTTGTTTTGGTTACGCTCATCGGCACAACCATTTTGCTCCCATATACTTGACATAATTGTCATGTGAGCATCTTATTTGCAGTAATCTGAGACAAACTATGCATATTTATCCTTTTAACACCACAAAATTTTTACTTGAATATTTCCACCTTTTGCTATGAAGTTGCTTTGTATTTCCTTAGTCTGTATTAATAATAGAGAGATGCTACGTCTACAACAATTTTACAACAAATTACAAGTGGTTAGTTGTTATTGGTTCAAATTTGAAACTAACACTAAGATTACTTTTTTACCTCAACAATAACAACCAGTAATAACCTGCCACTTAGGATTTATTGTAAAAATGTTGTAGACATATCATTTCTCTTAATAATAATATCTCCATCTAGGTCTATACTAAATTCTCTTGGGTAACATATATTTCCATATTTAGGTATTATACATTGAAATTCTAAAATTGAACAGAGCAAAAGAATACAAATTCCTTATATATACATACGGGTGAAAAAGGCATTGCCATATATAACTATGCTGTAATTCAGAATTTAGCAATATAATAGAAGTATGCCAATTTAAGGTAGAAAATCTGGTGTTTAAAATTTAAATAGGAACTCACTTATGTTTTACCTAGGGGTGTTCGCGGTGCGTTGTGTTGCGGTTTTGGGCTATTTTTAGCACCACACCTTGCGGTGCGGTTTAGCCAAAACCATAACCGCACCGTACCGCACCTCATTTTTGCAGTCACATGTGCGGTACGGTGTATAAAATGGAGTTTGAACGGTTTGAAACCAATCTATTTTCAAATTTTGAGCTTTTCTTGCCTAGTCCAAAACTGATTTTTCCCTTTGTTTTGGGCCAAGTTTTAAACTATTAAGCTAGTTTTTCTTTATTTTAGGTTGGCTTTCCTAATCAACACTTGTAAGGATTATTAAACATTTTTTTTTTTTGAAAACTAAGGTTATTAAACTATTAATAACATATATAATATTAAAAAAATAAATATATTAATATATAGAAAGGGTGCGGTGCGGTTTGTGTGGTTTTCTTATTATAAAACCGCAAACTGCACTGCACCATGCGGTGCGGTGCAGTGCATTATTACTTGCGATGCGGTGCAATTATGCCATTTTGCGGGCAGTTTTTGCAGTTTGATGAACACTCCTTTCACCCCTCAGAATTTGGGGTTGTTTGGAAAATCCTCACCTGTTCTGCCAAATATACGTTGCATGGTTTTGACATGGTTGTTATTTTCCAAGCCCCTTAGAGACATATGGTGTTACAACTTTTGGTTTAAAACCATTCCTTATACCTGGTAAAGTGAACCGGCCTTTATTTACTGGATGACTGTTGACTGTTGACAAAAGGCTTATCAGACTGGACATACTTGTGAATATTGGGAGATCGAAAGAAATAAGATATAGGCTTTGTGCCTAAATGTGGGTAGTTAATGTATCTGTACTGTTCTGGTTTGGCTGCGTGCCTTTTATTTGTAAATATATCAAAGATGTTTTGACAAGGTGAATCGGTGATACTTGTGTGGCTTAATGAGGAAAAAATGTCACCAATTCAACAAAAAGAGAAAGTTGTACAATTTTTTTATTGCAGTTCAAAGTGTTTTCTCTTTTGCCTTCCTTTTTTGGTTGCTTTTGCGTTCTACATCTGCAGGTGTGCATCGTTTTCAGTGACTTTTGTGGAAACTTGCTTCTTCTCCTTGCTAGGATAATATTATGTTATTTGACTTCATGCTTTTGCATTCTTTTTTTGTTTTTATTTTTCATTTGAAAGTTGTTAGCAACAATTTTTTATTCCTTCAATGCGGGGCTTTTGAGGTCTCTGCTGCTTTCATAACCCTGTTCACGATCGTACACCATTTGAAGGTCTTAATCTTTGAATACTAATTTATCTGTGTGTAAAAATTTCGTTAAGGATTTCATGAAGTTCAATTGCATTGTTGATTCATTGAATTGATAGATTATGTCTGTACTTCTTGTAGCTATTTGACTATCATATGTAATTATAACTATGATTTTTTACAATTACTTATAATTGAATCAATTATGTTGACAATAGATTATGAAATTTGTTGGTACATTTTGAGCAAAAGTTGCAAGGTCATATGAGTTAGCAATAGTAAAACTGATTTTGACCGTTGATACAAAGCCTTATGGTCTGTTTGGATACCACTTATTTTGTTGAAAACTGAAAATATTGTAGCAAAATAATTTTTAGATGTGTAAATAGTACTACGAGACTCAGTTTTAATTTTTTTTTTCTGAATAAAGTACTTGCGGGTCCCGTGAATAGTGCACGGGACCCACTGGAAAAGCAAAATTTTGCTCCGTGCATGTGAAACGCTCTTCTCAAAAAAAAAAAAAAAAAAAAAGTAAAATGCAGATGCGTGCTTTTCAGCACTATCCAAACAAAGGCTTAGTCCCAAAACATTGGAGTTGGCTTTAGATTTCGACTGTTGAAAAAAGTTTTCAGTTTTTGTTTTACACCCTATTCTCTTTAATTTGCAATTCCTTTGTAAATGAGGTGTGATTAAGGTTTATTTAGTCATACAAGCGATGTGATTAATGTTTATTTATTTGTACTTTATTTAGCACCTTTGGCTATTAACCTATGGTCTTGAGTCTTAGTTAAAAATCTTTGACTTGCATATAAATTCTTAAATGAGGTTTCCAGTAGTAATTGTTTTCCTCTGTTTTTTTCCAATTCTTCTCTTGGGTATCAAATCTCTTGCTTTAAACTGTAATTTTACTGCATTCCTTATTTCTTGGGTTGTCTCACGAAGAGAAATTAGTGCTCAAAGTCATAATATCCAAATACTACACGTTGAAAAATTTTGTTTGTGTCTTCTTTTTTGTGATTAGAAATGCAACTTGATAATTTGTGTTACCTAAGTTAACAAAATCTATCTGAATTTGTGATCATACTCTTAGTCATAACTCATAAGTTACTCTTTTGTCATTCGCGGTTGGACGTGTACATACTAATATAATAGCCTCTTTGTTCAGTTTTTCTCCTCTATTATGTGCAACTCTTTTTATCTTGTAATCATTTTACAAAGAAAGGAGTACTGATGTCTTTTCTCTTTGCTTTCAAACATGCTTGCCTTTTTGTTTCCTCAAAATGTTATGGTTAATTTTGTTTAAGTTTTACAAATAAATAGTGTTTTTATGCTGCTTTGCAGTGTGAGTGAAGAAAATTCATAAATTCCTTTTCTGGCTGTTCAGAAAGCATATCCAATTTCAAACTTAATGAGAAGATGCTATGAGAACCTCTAGTGGTTCAAGGCTTTCTGGAATGCAGAAGCAAGTACTTAGTCTATATAGAGGGTTTTTTCGAGCAACTCGTTCCAAATCTGCTGAAGATTGATGTAAGATTGAATCAATTGTGTAAGCTGAGTTCCGTTGTAATTCCAAGCAAGTCGGAAAAATTTACTCTACATTGAGTACTTGCTTCGCCATGGTAAGAGACAATTGGATCAACTGAAAAGATTTATCTTCTATATTTGTATTTGGTTATAGTACATTGGACTTTTGATGTATTTGGTTGTATACATTGGAATTTTGATTTATTTGGTTGTAGTGTGTGGTTTTTGTGCATGATTGTGGTTTTTTTTTTTTAAGAAAATCTTATTTTGAGGGTTAAGAGACCCTTAAATAAGCTTATTCATTAAAGGTTGTACATGAAAATCTTTTAAGCCTTGGTAAATAAGGTTATTTAAGGATCTCTTGACCCTTAAAATAAGATAGAGCACTTGTTTTGAGGGCCACGAAGGCTGTCAAAAATTTTATTTTTGACGGTATAAGTTTTGAAGGTTATCAAAGGTCGATTAGACTCTTAAAATAATTTTTCTCGAGATTTTTTAATACATTTTTCAAGGATTTTGACCCTTGAAAAAAGTCAGCATTGTATATATGTGTATATATATACACACACACATAGGGGATCAAACCTCGTGACTCTCGCATGCGAATCAAACACTACCATTTCAACTACATCCCCATTCTTGTACCAAGTTGTCAAACATATATATTTATTTGAATTGATGGATCAAAAAGCCTAAGTGTTATTTCATTAAATTATTTAGCTTGGAGGAAATGAGTAAATTTCACATTTTTTTTTTTAGAGAGTTTCAACTTATGGCGTCTGCTCCTGATGATAGCTCTTTTTCATCAGATTAAGACACTAATCAGTTTTTGGTGTAAGCGGGGGATTGAACCTCAGATCTCTTATATAACTATCAGAGACTTTACCAGTTGGACTAACTGGAACCTACTAAATTTCACATGTATGGATACAGTAACAATCTAAAAATTGTAAGCTAAGATTAATTTAGCTTGAAATTAGATTGTCTAAAGAGGAAAGTAATTCATAAATTGAGAAATAAGCAAAATAAAGAAAAGGGAATTAGTGCTAACACCTAAAATTCATAAATTGGTTAGACTAAAAAAGAAAATCCCTCTTATGTAATCATATATATGTATATATAGTTTGTCAAAAAAAAAAAAATATATATATATATATAGGTAAAATAAATTATTTATCTTCAAAATTTAGTCAAAATTCCCTTTTTATCCTCAATTTCTTCTTCTTCTTTTTTATAATAATAGGAAAAAAAAAAAAACAAAAAAACAAACAAAAAAAACAAACAAACAAATTAGTATCTGTACAAGGTCAAAACTTCAGCTGTATTAATATTGTCATTCCTTCCATTTATGATGAAATTTTTTACTGAAATTTCACGTTAAAAATTGATGTGACCTACATCAATTCTATGCTTTTTGAATATTTTAAGGATGAAATTCCAATATTTCAAAAACCGGACTTGAACTAAATTTTATCACTAATATATATATATATATATTTTTTCCAGGAGAAAGAAAAAAAAGAAGATAAATTACAAATTGTGCCTTTAAAGTTTGGAAGTTTTTAGATTTTACACCCTAAAGTTTCAGAATTTGGATTTTACCCTTTGAAGTTTGAAAGTGTTTGGATTTTACATCTTGACATTTTAAAATTTTGAATTTACCCCATAAATTTTAGGGGTGTTTGGATTTTATTCCTCAAAGTTTGGAGATATTTGGATTTTATACTCCGAAATTTCATAATTTTGAGATGTTAAATATAAACACTCCCAAACTTTAGGGGGTAAAATTTAAATTTTAAAACGTCAAGGTGTAAAATCCAAACATTTCAAACATCAGATAGTAAAATTTAAATTCTGAAATTTTATGGTGTAAAATACAAACACTTCTAAACTTTAAGAGTGTAATTTGTAATTTACCTAAAAAAAAATTTTCAAAAAACAAAAAAATATAGATGAAAATCCTATAAATTTTTACGCTTGTTCTCCAAAGACTAGGAAGTTAATTGGTGCAAAATTAATGGAATATTGATGGTTCTCTGGGAAGTGTCAAATTAAAGGCAAAAACTTTAAAGGGTAGTTTCTATATACGTGAATGTGGGGACACTTGGAAAGGAGGGTTTCCACTTTCAAGTGCGTTCTCCATAGTTATAGACAAGAAAGCACTAAAGAAAAAACAATGGAAAAATCCAAAGCCAAAGAGTGTTGGTTTGATAATCTATTGCTTCACTTCACGTTAATTTATTTGTGTATATCCCTCCATTTAATAATGGAAAGCAAGGGAAGTCCCAAGCAACCTGCCTTTTTTAGCTACCCCACCTTGCGTTTACGTGCGGGGATAGAGTTGGTCGGGTTAGGACGACTAAGAGTGACATAATTTGCAAATTATTCCTCAATTAAATTTCTATGATGATGTTATTAAGATATTAATTTAATTAATAATTATTGAAAAGTGTAATATCTAAGTATAATTTTAACCTAACTCATGGATATTTAAGTATGTATTTTGTTAAGAAAACTCCAACATCATTCAATATAAAAAATTATAAACAAAATTTTGTAAGATTTGTTTAAGAAAAAAAAAAAAACAAATTTTACTCTTCTTCCAAAAGTATTTTTTGACTCCATTCCAATGCTTCCTCTTGCGGTACAAGCTAACTAAACTTGTGGGCAAACTTATATTGGTGGCAATACATTATTGTTTCACAAATTTTTTTTTTTTAATTAGTGTTTCAGAAATACCTAGTTTGCAATTAACATTACCCCACAGTGATAATGGTATAGAGCTATAGATATGAAACAAAAAATAGACCCTATTATTTATATATGTACCGCTAGCTTGTTATATATTGCAGTAGTGTAATATCATTTGAATTAAAACCTTTCAGCTTATATCGAACCCAAATTAAGCTTTGACACTCTTCAACTTCCAATTCATTCACAACCTGGCATTAATGTTTGTTTCCTCTGCATTTCTTTTTTGGTTATCTACAGCACTAGTATTATAGTTATTGTCGTGTATTTTAAAATGGTAAACAAATTCTGTATGTGATTATACATGGGTGAGGTTGCAGCAGCAAGGCTTTTCACCCCATTCCAGCGCCCATTATTTCTCCATGTAGGAGGCCTAGGTGCACATGGCAAAGAAGAAAGGAAGGGTCACCTGAAGAAGCAAGAGAATTGTAGTCAAAACCATGCAAAGGCACTATTAAAATCATGGCAGCCAAACAATCAAAAGCCTTCAACGTACTCTTCTAGATTCAATACAGATCTTCCTCTCTCTGAGTCTCCTAGGGTATCTATCTATCTCACACAAGCATATATGTACTTTCTCTTAGAACAATGGTTAAGTAATTAAAATTTATCTTTTTTCTATCAACTTAAACTTTTTAAATGGAGTGACAGTTCATAATAATTTTTGGTATTTGCAGGCTTCATTTGATCAGTACTTGGAGCATAAGCCAAGAGTTATCAAAGCAATCTTTGCAGGTGGAGAGAAAATCCAACAAGTTAATGAGGTGTTTGGCCTCTTAATCTATCCTAGTCCCACTTTCTTTGACTTTTTTTTTTTTTTTTTTTTTAAGCTTAAGCTCACTTTAATTTGTTATTGTTAACTATGAACTTATATTTACTAATTGCTAAATGAGTTATGTTACAATTGCAAATTTTTCCTTATTACAAACTGATTTGTTTGCACCAACCACAAAAAATAATTTAATAGTTTATTTATTATGTTATCGAAGTAACATCAATCTCTTTATAATTTTAGCACATTCTTTACTAAATTAACATGCTAGCGTAGTACTAAATGTGTGCATACATATATAGATGGTCAACCTCTTAGTTTCTCTCAAAAAAATTGTTTTCTTGATATAGATACATATATATAGATGTCTCTAACCTTTCTCTTACATATGTTTGAATGGTTAATTTTTCTAGGATGAGTGGAGAATTCAGATGCTACCCTTACAAATCTTGTTCATAACAGTGTGGCCAATAATGGACATGCGTTTGACATGCAAATCAAATGGGAAGGAATACCCACCAGAAGTTCCTTGTGAGATCACAAAGGTTCTTGAGCTTGAAACAGTAAGCAACAACAAAACTAAGACCATACTAGCTAGAAAAAGTTCTTCTTTCCCCTTCACACCTTGTAACATATATGAAAGACAATCTTTTGCAGACAAGATGGAAGCTTCTAGGGATCGATAATGCTCTTGAATCATCTGGCTTCAATGTCAGTGTTAAAGGAGCCTTATACCCAGATAGACGAGGAACACAAAGCAGGATTAAAAATCAATTCGAGATGAATTTAAGCTTTATTCTTCCACCTACACTTTTGGTTCATGAAGATGTTAGTCGAGCCATTGCAGTGTCGGTAAGACCATATTAAATTCGGCTTTCTATTCACATTTTTCATTTTTCCTTGTGTCAATGATGGATCATGTGAAAATCAAATAACAACATGTTCCCTTAATAAGTTATGAAAAATATTGTTTGAATCATTATACGTATTCAAGTTCCTTACCTTTATAATTGGTTAAGAAAATTGTCTCTGTTTCCATTTGTCTTAGCCATTTTACTAGAGATTGTATCCAACAACAGGTGATTCAGAGATTGGTGGATGACATGAAGCAAAAAGCTAATAGTGGAGTGCTTGCAGATTATAGTAAATTCAAAAGGGAGAAGCTCAAGAATCTGGTTTAAGCCTTGTGATTACTTGAATATATGGGGTCAGAAGGTCTAAAGAATTAACCTTTGCACCTCATGGCAGTCTAGCATTTTAAGAGTCATTCTTAGAATTAGTTACACCATGCTGAGCTTGAATATATTTGGTAAAGGACTATGTACTATGTATGTTGTTGCCTGAAAGTTGAAACCACTACAAATATGAATAAAATAGTATATCACTTGCCGACAACTTTGGTGTCTAAAAGTTGACATTAAATTCAAAAAGATTGAAGATTTGAATCATTCTTTGATGCGTCTGGGGTGGAAGTGTAATGAAGAATTTCAATTTTGTTACATCTTCTTCCAAGGATATAAAGTGAAAAAGAAGCAGAAAAAAGGGCGGTTTGGAAATGGGCTGATATTGAACGAAAAAGAGAGCACAAAATCTTATTAAGATTACAGAGATGGAGATGCGGGGGATCGAACCCCGTGCCTCTCGCATGCAAAGCGAGCGCTCTACCATTTGAGCTACATCCCCATTCGCCTATTTTGTTGTCAAATATTTATTTAACTATAAACATTGTGGTACCATTTCAACAAGTTGTTCACTTTGGAGGAAAAGAGTAGATTTGCAATGTACTTAAAGAATATCAAAATAAAAACGTTTATAACTCATCAAAATTACCTAAAACTTGAGGGGTGCAATTTAAAATTTATTCAAAGTTTCTATACCTATAGGCTTAGGAAAAATATATTCTTAATGCTTAATTCACCATTTTATTCCAATTAAATCAATTACAATGATTTAATTCACCTTATTCAAGGTCAAGCCTGTGTGCACACCTTGAGGCATAAACCCCATAATCACTCTAATCAAGCCTAACACATGTTTCTAACTTATTTAAAAATTGATTAAATTACAAAAGTCCTAAACTAAATTTACAAACTACTAAAAAAACTAAATAAAACAAGAATATATATATATACACACACACACGTCGAATAAGAGAAGACAAAGCTTGATTCTTGACCATTGCACTTGGCCTATCTATCATATAAACCAAAGAAAATTTGTAAACTTTCAAATAGAGGACTTAAACCATGTTTTGAAAAGTGTACCACCAAAGGCATTTCTAATGCAAAAATCGTGTGTAAGGTTGTTTTCAGGTAATATGGGATCTGTCTTGTCTTAGGTTGATTCTTGACCATTGCATTTGGCCTATCTATCATACAAACCAAAGTAAAGTTAGTAAACTTTCAAATAGAGGACTTAAAGCATGTTTTGAAAAGTGTGCCACCAACGCATTTCTAATGCAAAAATCGTCTGTAAGGTTGTTTTCAGGTAATATGAGATCTGTCTTGTTTTAGGTCTGTTTGGAGAAATTATAAGATTCACATGGTAAAATTATAAGATCCACATGGTGAATAAGTGATGTGGTCTACCATTCCACTAAAAAACTGTCACTTGTTTAAAATTGTTAGTTAGAAAAATTTTTTAAACAGAAATTAATTACTGACTCAACAATTTTAAACAAGTGGAAGTTTTTTAGTGGAATGGTGGACAAGTGACGTGGTCTACCAGAGGACTCTATAATTTCTTGTCCGTTTGATTGAAAAAGTGAAAAAATTGAAAGGATAGAAGAGATTTAATTTACTCTTATTTGTGTTTGGTTGAGAAGATAGAAAAGTAGAGAGATAAAAAACTTACTTGTTTGGTTGAGAAAAAAAAAAATGAGAGATTGAAAAGAAGAGTTGGTTCAAATTTACAATTATGTCCCCATTAAATAAAACAAAAAAGTAACACATTTTTTTAGCATAAAATTTGTGTATGTGCAAGTGGACGAAGAAAAAAAAAAAGGCATGTACACGAAACCCATGTGCAGGTGCACATCGACATTTTTGTCAGCATAGTTCAACTTCTAGCCCCTGATGACATGAAGCAAAAAGTTAATAGTGGAGTGCTTGCAGATTATGGTAAATTCAAAAAGGAGAAGCTCAAGAATCTGGTTTAAGCCTTATGATTAATTGAATATATGGGGTTGGAATGCCTAAAGAATTAACCTTTGCACCACATGACAGTCAGGCATTTTAAGAGTCATTCTTACAATAAGTTATACCGTGCTAGCTTGAATACATTTGGTAAAGGAAGACTAGGTACTATGGTCCGTTTGAATATAACTTATTATTGCTGAAAACTGATTGTTGCTAAAAACACTGTAGTAAAATAATTTTTAAATGTATGAATAGTACCGTGGGTTCATTTTTAATATTTTTTAATGCATAAACAGTGCGTGAACACTGCACGCACTGTTCATGCATAATACTTTTTGTCTCTTAAAGTCAAACAATGCAGGCACAAAAAAAAAAAAAAAAAAAAAAGAAGGAGAAAACGCACGGCAGAAACGCAACGCAACTTTCAGCTGTATCCAAACCAATACTATATATGTTTTTTTTTAATAGGAATGTACTATATATGTTGTTGCCTGAAAGTTTGAATCTGGATTAAAAAAAATAAAATAAAATAAAATAAAAATGAAACCGCTACAAAAATAACAAACAATCTGTTTGGATAAACTATTTTAAAAAGTGCATTTTTTAAAAATAACGTTTTTAAAACGTGCGTTTTGAAAACACTTGTTATCAAATCACATTTATCCATTTAGTAAAACCTTGAAAAAGTGTGGTTTCTATTAACTGAAGATTTAGATAAAATAGGTGTAAAATGTATGTAGTAGTTGTAATTTACCAAAATGGACATGTCTTTGTTGGTAAGACTCCTTTATCATCTTGTAACTTGTAAGGCATATAATAATAGCATATTTCTTTTATTGGGTAATGACTTGTTATAAAATAAGAAAAAGTTTTCTTAAAAATTAAAAAAAGAAAAGAAAAGAAAAGTACACCCACTTTAATGTTTTATATTTACTTGTATTTTTTTTTTTTTTGTGCAAAAGAATCAATCTCCTAGGCTTTTTTTTTTTTTTTTGAGGGACAAACTCACATCTTATAAATTAATTAATTGGCCAAATCCGCCTGAAGTACAGAATGAAATTGTGGCGGAACATCCTCCATCCACACAAAAAAATCTAGAATGTTAACAGCAAATCTTGCTAAACCATAAGCAACGGAATTATATTCTCTCTTTGTATGAAAGTAAAGTAAATGATTAAAACAACGAGAATTAAACTTTGCATCTGCAATCAATAGACCTATTGGGGACAAAGGGTTATGTTCATCCTCCAAAGCTTTTATAATCACCATCGAATCACCCTCCAACACCACTCTTGAAATTCCTAACTCTACAGCGAAGGACATTGCTTTGGTAGCAGCCAATGCTTCGATTTCGTTACTATTATTCCTGGTGCAATACCTGAGAACAAGAAGCTATAACAAGGCCCCTATTATTTCTTATCACCACCCCAATGCCTGACATATTTGCGCCAGAAAAAAACAGCTCCATCGAAATTGATTTTTACATAATTTTCTAGTGGAGGACGCCATTGGGGTTTGAGATGATTTTGATGATGAGGGAATGGTACCTGGGTTGCTAGAAATTTAGAGAGCCTCATTGGACAGTTGAGCAATCTGGTGAGTTGAATAGGTCAGCTGGTGTAGACGAACTTGGTTCCTCTGTGACCAAATCGTCCAAACCATCCACGCAAAGAGCTCTATGTTTAGCTGTTGCATAATTATCCAGGACAGTAACACCTTGAAGTTCAGGAAGTGAACATGGTGTCAAAAACTCCATGTGTTTGAGCTATCCCATATCGAGTCAAGTTCCTTACACAACCATGGAGCATGTAGCTATGTTTCATGAGCATCTTGGCATCTGACGCATAATGGATCATCAATTATTGTGCAACGAACTAGGCTTGCTTTTGTCGGCAAAGCATTGCGGCAAGCACACCACAATAAATTCTTCACTTTATTAGTACCTGGAGAGACCAGATACGTTTCCACAGCTTTGTATCAGCATCTATGTGTGTAGATGAGAGTCCCAAGTCAACTGCCTCCTTAAGAAACCTGTAGCCCGATTTGCAAGAGTAACGTCCATCTAGTGAGTGAGGCCAAATTAAAACATCATCTGATTCAATTTGGCCTAAGGGAATTTTTTTTATAAGAGCAGCTTCCTCTTGCGCAAAAATTCCATCAATCAACTCCTCATTCCATGTTGTGTTCCTGCATTAATCAAGGTAGAGACAGTTGCATTTTCCATAGATTCCAATGGATAAGAAACAACCTGAGGGGGGTGTTTTCTTGGCAGCCAATAGTCTTGCCAAATTTTTATGGATTTCCCATTTCCAACTCACCATCTAGCACCCCTTTGTAAGACATCTCTACCTTTGAGAAAGCTCCTCCATGCATATGAGGCAGATCTTGAATCCGTTGCATCCATAATAGAACAATTTGGGAAAAAGTGAGCTTTAAACACCTTGTAGACTAAGGATGACTATGACTGGTTGTGTTGAAGTCGCCATGCTTGCTTAGCCAAGAGTGAATCATTATGAAGAGCCAAGTCTTGAAACCCCATTCCACCCACCAACTTTGACTTCGTTAGTTCATCCCATCCCACCCAATGAATCTTCCTACGATCTCCCATTTGTCCCCAAAAGAATTTTTTAACCAAGGCTTCAATTTCGTGGTACAAACCCAACAGAATCTTGAAGCACCCCATAGTATAGGTGGGTATTGCCTGAATCACAGATTTGATCAAAACTTCCCTTCCTTCTTGTGAAAGTAGCTTCCCTTCCCATCCTTACAATTTTTTTCGTACCCTTTCCTCGATATAGTTGAAACTTGCCTTCTTACCCTTACCCACAAGAGATGGAAGGTCCAAATGCTTCTCGTATTGCATAATTTTCGGGACTCCTAGGGCCAATTTAATGTTGGATTTAATAGCATCTGAGGTGGATTTGCTAAAAAATAAGGTTGTTTTACTCCTTTTCACTTTTTTCCTAGAGGCACCTTCATATGCCTTTAAAATATTCAAGACCTTGCCACACTACTCCATTGCCCTACAAAATAGGAGACTATCATCTGCAAATAACAGATGAGTTAGTTTTGGTCTATTCCTGCAAAGAGAGAAGCCATAAATATCTCAATTCATTTCTGCATGTTTAATGAAGCCATTCAATCCTTCGGTGCATAGCAAAAAAAGGAAGGGGGAAAGGGGATCCCCTTGTCTGATTCTTCTAGAGGGTTGGATAAAACCCTTAGGCTCCCCATTAACCAAAATAGAGTAGGTGATTGTTTTTACACAAATCATTGTTAAAGTAATAAATCTCTCATTGAAACCCATCTTCCTCATCAACTCCTCTAAGAGAGTCCATTCAACCCTATCATATGCCTTACTTATATCCAATTTAAGAGCCATAAATCCAGTGGTACTGGAATTATGTTTGTGCATACAATGTAAGGTTTCAAAGGCTACCAAAATATTGTCAGAAATCAACCTATCTTTGGTAAAAGCTAACTGGTGTTTAGTGATAATTTTAGGGAGTATATTTTTCAAACGATTAGGTAGGACTTTGGAGAAAATTTTGTATAACACGTTACACAGACTAATTGGACAATATTGATGCACATATTCAGGATTATTAGTCTTCGGAATGAGTGTTATAAAGGTATGATTTATAGGGTGAGGTAAGGTACCTAAATTCAGCCAAGACAAGATAGAAGATGCGACATCCTTATCAACAGTGCTCCAAAAGTGTTGGAAAAAAATGGGAGGCATCTCATCCGGACTAGGAGCTTTAAGTGGAGCCATTTGTTGCAAGGGAGCCTAGACCTCACACTCCATAAAATCACATGTAAGAGAGGCATTCATCTCCTCTATTATGATTTGTGGAACATGATCCAATACCCCATTTGACGGATCTAATCTAGCTGAAGTGAAAAGATCTTCATAGTATTTGGTCAGCACTAATGAAATCTCCTCCGGATGATACTTCTAAACATACTGCTCATTTCTAATTCTCACTAACTTTTTTTTCCTGAATCTCTTTGTAGCATAACTGTGAAAGTATTTTGTATTCTTGTCACCTTGATTGGCCCAAAGAAGTCTAGACCGTTGAGCCCACATTTGAGCTTCCCTATCCAAGAGCTCATTTATTTTAGATTTTAGCTGTCTAACCCGAGTGTTGCTTCCATTGAGCAAAGCTTCAGATTCGGCTCTAATCAACAATTATTTTTTTCGGACCAGGTTTGGTTTTACACTGCCAAACACATTCTTGTTCAACAAAATCAAGTCCTTACTATATTTCTCCACCTTTGCCAAAATCTCTCTATCCATCTCTACCCCAAACCCATGGTTCCAAGCAGCCTGAACAATTTCTCCACAACCTGGGTTTGACAACCACATCTCCTCAAACAGGAAAGGTTTCTTTCGAGATGAAATATCTAAAAGAGCCAATACAACAAGAAGAGGACAATGATCCAAGGAATCACATTGTAAATGGTGAACCTTTGAACCAAGAAATTTTAGGAACCAATCATTTGTAGCCAAACCCCTATCAAGTCTTTTCCAAATGGAAATGCCATTCTCGAAGTGTCTGCACCTTGTGAATATTGGCCCAACATATCCTAAATCCATGAACCCACATTCGTCAATGATGTCACAAAATAGTTGCATTTGATTATGGGGCCGAGCTGCACCCTCCACCTTCTCATGTTGTTGAGTGATTTTATTGAAGTCACCTAAGCATAACCATGAAACATGTTGCCTAGAATTGAGATGCCTAAGCTTATTCCAAGCCTCACATCTTTTAGATGTTTCTAGTTCACCATAGAACTCGGTCAATCGCCATTTGTTCTCGGTATCTTTATCTATTTAAGCATCAATATAATACTTGTGTGAACACTATCTTTAAATTGATATTTGTTTTCCAGAAAAGAACCAAACCTCCTCATCTTCCTTCTTGGGGAACCACCCATCGATGGTCAAAATCAATGTTTCTTTGAACTATGTCTAGCCTTGCTTCATTTGTCAAAGTTTCGGCTAAAAAAATTAGGAATGGCAACTGGTCGGGTTCGGGCCGGGTTTTTTCATACCCGGACCCGACCCGCGGGCCAAGACCCTTGGCCCGAACCCGGCCCGTTTACTAAGAGGGTTTTTTTCCCGGGGCCCGAACCTGCCCCAGCTAGGCCCCGTTAAGGGATAGGGCCCAATTCGTGGCCTTGAAAAAAAAAAAAAGTAATTAAGCAAGCACAACACTGACTAAACACAGAAACACCCAATTTTATTTTTCCCATACTAATCTAGCACCTAAACACCTCCAATTTTTGTATTTGAAAGTTTTCAAGTAAATCTACAGCTGAAAAAAAAAAAAAAAGTTTTCCCCTTGCTTCTTCGTGTTAAGTGATAAAGATTCATCAGCCAAGATACCATTTACAAAAGCATAAAAACGAAAATCAACATTCAGATATAGCGCAGATCTACCAGGGTAGTTTCACAAGAGTATAAAAACGAAAATGAATATTCATTCCAATGGCAAGACTAACAATTAGCATAACTAGAATTGATACATACTTTGGTTGAGATCCATAGTTTAAGTAGAAAACACCAACCGAAAAATTGAAACAAACATCTCAGAGACTCAGACTGGAAATTTTCAGTCTCTGAAAATTTCAAAAAAAAAAAAAATTTGAAGAGAAGTATAGAACAGAGGCGGTGAGATCTTAGGCCGGCGATGAGATCGAGGGTGAGTGAGAGCTTGACCGGCGGTGGTTAATGCTTGGACCGGCGGTGAGAGGCTGAGAACTTGGGCAGGCGATGCTTGAGAGGGAGTAGGAATGGCAACGAGATCGACGACAGTGACTGCTTGTGGGCTTGTGGCCGTGTGAGACAGTGAGTGAGAGAGCTGAGATTGTGAGCTGGAGATGTGAGGCTGAGGGCGTAAGGGGTTGAGGGCGTGAATTGAAAAAAGATCAGATGATGAGAGGCGGCTGGGTTAGGAACATAGGGTTTAACATTACAAATATGAGATAGGTTCAAGTTACACCTGGTGTAACTCTAAAGAAGTTACACCTTTTTAAGACCATTGATTCCTATAAGATCTAATGGTTAAAAATAGTCAATTACCACATCAGCAAAATTTATTTTAGGGTGTTTTTTTTTTTCTCTCACCTTATTTATTACAACCATTGATTTCTCTCTCCTTATTTATTTATTCATGCTGTCCACGTGAGAATTTTTTTTGATAATATACGCAGTATGTGTATGTAGTTCACTATGCATAATTTTTCCATCCTTTTAATTTTTGAAAGTTGTAATTGTATATAGACCTCATTCACTTCAATTTTCAAGTATTCCTATTTTTATTTTACGTTGCCATGATAAATTTAAAAGCATCTTCAACAAAATAAAGTGGAAATATATTTTGTCTTGTAGTGATAAATTTAAAAGCATTTTTCAACAAAATAGAGGGGAAATATATTTTGTCAAGACCAACAAAAATAGACGTTGCAGTTTCTTTTATAGCATAATTTGTGGAAGGAAATACGTCATAAACAGAGTAGCCGAAATATATTGCTCCTGGATTGTGGTTATATTACTCTAATTGTAAAATCAGTACATCATCAATAATTTGCTTTTTTATTCATTAACCCACTGCTTAGAATTTTGACATCCTAATCAGACTCTTGAATGACAACTATTCAATGTTAGAGACGGTAAATCTTTAGGAAAAGTTTCAGATGATGGCACCAATACCCCAGCCCGCCTACCCCTTGTTTTAAATAAATCCCAGTAACATCAAAAAAAAAAAAATATATATATATATATATATATATGTACGTATGGCTATATGCAACGCAAATGACGGGATGAAGCACTGTGATATTATGCCTCAAGTCTCCATAGCAAGAAGGGTGGAATAAAAGAAAATTATATCAGATTAATCTGGAGAAAAAAAAATGTACTTATGTTGTAATAAAAAGGGTGAGAGAAAGAAAGAAAGAAAGAAATAAATAAATAAATAAGGAGAGAGAAATCAATTGTTGTAATAAATAAGGTGAGAGAAAGAAAAATACCCTTAAATAAATTTTGCTGATGTAGTAGTTGACTATTTTTAACCATTAGATTTCATAGAAATCAATGGTCTAAAAAAGGTGTAATTTCTTTGGAGTTACACCAGGTGTAACTTGAACCCATCTCTACAAATATATATATATATATATATATATATAAGGGGGGTTTTTATGTAATTTCAAGGCAACCGGGTCATATCCGGGTCGGGTTTCGGATTTTTTTAAAAAACCCGAACCTCCGCTTCGGGTTTTTTTTAAAAAAAAAACCCATACCCGACCCTATTCTTTATCGGGTTGGGTAAAATCCGACCCATTAGGGTTGGGCCGGGCCGAGTATCCGCGGGTCAGATTTAAATTGCCATCCCTAAAAAAAATGACAAAGGGATCTTTTGCCCGTATAATGTCTACAAGTTCTCGTCTTGTACGTAGATTCCGAAGCCCACGACAATTCCATGCTAAGTAACTCATTGTTCTTGGCGGGGCTAATGATTAGCCTCCACCAATTCAAAAAAATCTGCACCATCATTCAGATAAACCTGTTGTCGCTTGGAAGGTAAATCTACATGGTCAAGTGTTACTGGAGAGTTCCTTTTCTGCCCTATGTTGCATATGAGACTTGGGTTGCTGTTTGAATTCTCAATTCTTGGTTTACGGGTCCATGTTGGTAGTACACGGAGTTTGGTGGAGAAGACAGAAACCCTAGTTATTGCCTCACGTGCTTCATTAAACTGGGTCGAATTTGGGAGTGTAGAAGAGGCACGTGGTTCTTGTCCATAGAAAACTAAATGCAGAGATTCTACAGAATCACACCTGTCCAGCTCATCATCAACATCCTTTAATTGCGTGTCAAGCCCCTTAATTTTCTTATTTGAGTCCGTAGTAGGGGTAACGTCCCTAATGATCACGCAATTATCCTCGCATTGATTGTTATCGCATTGAGTAGCAGGACTCGTTACTATGTGGGCGGAAACGTTCTGCCTTACGTTATGATCTGCGCTTGGACTATCCACCCCTGATGGTTCACTTTCTTCCTCCTTGTTCCAATCAGTCGTAACCTTAGCTTCGCCGTGAAACACCGTGGCCTGTCCTGGACTATCGCAATCCATGGAAACATTGGCATTAACGTGACTAGTCTTTTTCATGGCCTTGTAAAAACCTGGTACCGATATTACATTCTTCCTTGAGGGCACAAACACCGGAGCTCGAATACTAGGGCTGAATTGCCTCCGTTCAGTTCGGAAAGTCCCCTCACTTTCAATCCATAACTCACAGTCCTTGTCGACATGAGTGAGACGACCACACCTATAGTACAAGTTTGGGAGTCTCTCATAATTAAAACGCACCCAAATCTGTTTATCATTCTCGAGCTTGATAAGTCACCCATGACACAGAGGAAGAGATAAATATATGGCAACCTTTACACGAAGAAAATTGCCACCATCTGCCTCCTTAGCATTTGTAGGTCGAGTAACCTCCCCAGTGACCTCGCTTATTTTTACAGCTGCCTCCATTGTCATGTAGCGTAGTGGAATATTATGTAATTGAGCCCAAAAACTTGCTTTATCAAAGCAGAGTTCCTGCAAAGAGCTATCTTTGTCACAGCGCTGCATCACCACAAGGTACTTGTCGAAATTCCACGGCTGACTTAGGAGGATTCTGTCAACATCCTCTTTGTTGTCAAAGGTGAATAGCATTTTGTGGTTGCCAAGATTCTGGATTTGGAATCCATTACGAGCCCTCCACAATGGCATAAAGGTTTTAGCGATTGCGTCAACGTTGAGAGCTCTCTTAGTAAGAAACTTGGCAACAATGGAATAATCTAGGGTGCTATCTTCCTTAGTAAGTTTACATCCACGACCCTCCCTTTCAAATAGAGAGAGACGACTCCAGTTTTCTGTGAGATCTTCCATTGGATGATAGCCAATACACACCTCTACTGTTTCCCAATACCCCGAAAGGAAAAACCCAACTGGTCGAAGAATAACTGAGTTATTCCCCGGAGACAGACAACACCTTCTACCGAAGGGACAAAACAATTCTACTGTGGAAGTCAGAGCCTAACCACCAGAGCAAACAGAGAAACAATAACTTTAATGCAATCTTAATCTCCTAGACTCCTACCACAATTTTTGCCCATGTATATCTTCCACGGGCCTACCACCACATCACTACTTTTCTACTTGCTTGTCTCCCTTTTCTCATCCCTACGGCACCACCCATTAATCTTCTGTAGCTCCAATTTTCACCTTGCCCATAAGATTCTAATCAAGCAAAACGGTGAGGACAACTAGTCCTTGCAATGGCAACAAAGCAACAAGCTAAGAGAGACAAGGGAACAAAAAGTGAACAACTGAAGGCAGACAGGAGATAGACAGAGGCAACTGGGCAAAAGCACAGAGGAGGTCAATGGTGTCAAGGCAATAAATTTTTCTCAAGTATTTTGGTCATTATGCTATTTTGTGAGGATATTTTGAGAATTTCACACTTTTTTTTACACAACTTTAATAGTAAACTCATATTTGCGTTTTCACCAGTGTTTTTGAAAAAGCTTGAGCTTATTGTGTTTTGAAAACTCAGTTTTTGGCAATTTTGAATCCGTGATTTCTTTATAAACACAATACCAAACGTTTGACTTCTACATAAACGCGCGTTTTGATTATCAAAACGCTTATCCAAATAGAATCACTTCAGAAAACTTTGGATTCTAAAAGTGGACATTAAATTCAGAAAGTTTGAAGATTTGAATCATTAATTCTTTGATACGTTTGGGGTGGAAGTGTAATGAAGAATTTCAGTTTTGTTGCATCTTCTTCAAAAGATATAAAGATAAAAAGTGAAAAAGAAGCAGAAAAAGGGAGGTTTGGAAATGTGCTAATATTGAACGAAAAAAAGTAAAAATCTTATGAAGCTAACAGAGATGGAGATGCGGGGGATCGAACCCCGTGCCTCTCGCATGCAAAGCGAGCGCTCTACCATTTGAGCTACATCCCCATTTGCCTATTTTGTTGTCAAAGATCATTTTAACTATGAAAGTCCAGGGGGCTATTTCATTATTTAAGTTTGCAGGAAAAGAGCAGATTTGCAGTGTACTAAAACAATATCAAAATAAAAACATGTTCTGAAAAGTGTGTCACCAAGGCATTTCTATAATACAAAAAGTGTTAACGCTAATAAGTGTCTTTAAAATATTAATTAACAATTTATTTTAGGAAAATTTTGATTCCACTTTTATAAGAAATGAAAAAAATTATTAAAATATTAATTATTTTTTTTTTATAAATTTTTTTTTAAATAGATTATTAATTAATAGCCTAAAGGTATTCGTTAATATTTTTTCTGTGTAGGATTGCTTCCAGGTAATATGAGATCAGCCTTCTCATAAATTTTTGAGAGAAAATTTCCACATGAAGCTCACCAACTTTAGCCTAGGTAGTGTAGTATAGGTACACAATTATCAAAACTTGCGCGCGCAAGGTTAAGTTAGTCAAAGGGCTTTTAACTTTTTGAAAATCAAGGAAAAAAAAAGGTTCATATTTTTCTTGCTTAGCCTAAATCTATTAGTCCATTAACTATATAAAAAGCGGCTATGCCGCTATAATAATGTGGTATTGTGTATTCAATGTTAAAATACTGTTCATCTACAGTATAATTTTGGTAAGTTCTTCTATTTTGTCCATTTGTGGAGTGCCAAACTATGTGTTTTGGTTGAATATAAATGAGCCACTGCATTGTAGTTACAGTGCCTGAAGTTTTTTTTTTTTTTTTTTCTTTCTTCCTCCAATAATCATTGTAGGGACTGGATTTGAGCACTTCTGCTATTGAGAGAGTAGACTCAAGCCCAGTTAGCCCATTACAATGAATTTGTAGAGGATGGGTTGAAGAACCAGGCCCTAACAAGCGGGCAACGTTCAATCGTTCCGTTTGGAGACGCCGGAGGCTGGCGCTTAGAGATTATGATCCGAAGTCTGTCCTCGGCACTTGTCCGAGGAGCTTTGCGATGGCCTTTTCCCTGGGGATCCATCCCCCCTCTTCTGATCCTCTTCCTCCTCATATATAGTCTTCTCCTTTAACCTCTATCTTCCACCTGTTGATCATCCATGTTTCCTCCTTTTGACTGCCCATCCCATCAGCCACTTTCCCAGCATCCCTCTGAGTTGTGGCAGCCAAGGCCACCCTATCTAGAAGTCACATCTCCATTAATGCGGCTGGGAGGGGTTAGGTGAGTGCATTTAGTGTGGAGGTGACAATTTATCCTGGGCGTGTTCCCCCACCATGCTGCTACGGCTGAAGTATTGGTCTCGGCAGGATCGTCCTCAGCAAGGTTCTTGGCCATTAAGGCCTTCACACTCCTTCCTCGGACTATTCTTCCTCCTTGGCATGGGCCTTGGGCAGGCTGTAAGATGGGCTGGGGTTGCCAGATAATTAGGCCCCACAATCAGTTTGTGTTTTTTTTTTTTCTTTTAAATATTTATGTAAGCCAGTATATATATTGTTATACTGACACAATAAATTTCACAATATTTTCACAATTATTGACGTGTTAGTTTCTTACAACTCGAAATAAAATAATAAAATATGAGAGTGTGACCAACCACAACTAAAAATAAATGTTTTGAGAAAACGTTGTTACTGTAATTACAGTGATTTTGGTTTCATGAGCCACTGCACTGTAGCTACAATGCCTAAAGTTTTTTTTTTTTTCTTCCTCCAGTAATTGGTTTGTGTTTTTTTTTTCTTTTAAATATTTATGTAAGCTAGTATATATATTGTTATACTGACACAATAAATTTCACAATATTTTCACAATTATTGACGTGGCAATTTCTTACAAGTCGAAATAAAATAATAAAATATGAGAGTGTGACCAACCACAACTAAAAATAAATGTTTTGAGAAAATGTTACAATACTTACTGTTATCACAATATTTTCACAATTGTTAAGATCTCAATTTCTTATAGATCAAATAAAAAAATGCTAAGTCTACAACATTTTAACATTAATTTCTATAGTGCTTAAAGTTTTTTTTTTTTTCAAGTAATTTGTGTGTGTGTGTGTGTGTGTGTGTTTTTTTTCCTTTTAGTGAGGTGCACTTTTTCTTTTCTTTTTTTCCCTTCGAGTATGCTAGTTGGTTTGAGCTTTGTATTTTTTTTTTTTTTAAGATCTTTATATGTTTATTTTGTACTTGCAATGCAAGTTTACATTATAAATACACAAAAGTGGTTAATATTATACAAATTTTGTAAATGTGTACAAAATTTGCTATTTTTTTTTTGTCTACAATATAAATTTACATTGTAAGTACAATGTATACATAGAGATATTGTAAAAATGTTGTGACGCAAGTGTTAATTCCTTATGGGTTAAAATAAAATAAAATATCATACCGAGATCTAGCACAACTAAAAATGTCGTGACATTTTGTTGTTATTACAATATATTCACAACTATTGAGGTGTAAGTTATAGGTCAAAATAAAATAATAAAATATAGGGTTGGGATCTGTCACGGTTGAAAATAGAGGTATTGTAAAAACGTTGTAATATTTTGTTGTATTCAGACTTTTTTTTTTTTTGTTGGTTTAGTCAAATTTAGTAATCTATATATAAAAAGAATAAACGAGAAAAGCTATCATAGTTTAGTTATAGTAGTTTTGACTTGTTCAATTTTCACTGTTTTGCGGGGTTTTTTTTTTTTTTTTTTTTTTTTTTTTTTTTGTGAATGCGTAACGCTACAATAGATTTGCTATATTATTTTTGGTTTGTCAAATTCACACTGTTTTACATTATAATAAAATATTAACACAATAAATTGGCACAATATTTTCACAATTTTTGAGATGTTAATTCCTTATAATTCGAAATAAAATAATAAAATATCATACTAGAACCAACCACAACTAAAAATAAAGGTAATGTGAAAAAAGATGTGTACATTTACAATATTTTTTACAATACTTTCATAACAAATTATAGGTAGTAATTTGTTTTTAGTTCTAATTTAAACTTACTAATGAAATTACTTTTTTGTCCACCAACAACAACCTGTAACAACCTACTACTTATAATTTGTTATGAAAATATCGTGGACATAGCATTTTTTTTTTTTGTGTGAAAAGGTTAAAATATCTTGTTGTTGTCACAATATTTTCAAAATTGTTGAGCTGTCAATTCTTTACAAGTCAAAATAAAATATAACAAAATTATAAATGTATTATGAAAATGTTATGCCATTTTGTTGTGTTTTTAGAAATTTTTTGTGGGTTTAGTCAAATTTGTTGAGCCAAAATTCACTATTTCACATACAATTTTCTTGGGTTGACTTTTTGTATTTTTTTTTCTTTACGCACCATTTTAAGTAAAACTACATAGTTTTACAAACAAAAACTTAGGAAAAAAAAACACTTTTCATCCTTTATGCTTGGGGTAGTTTACAATTCCTCCTTCTTAAACTTTAAAATCAAGCAATTTTTTCCTTAATATTTTGGAAAATAGCAAATATGTCATGTTATTAGTCTCTCAGTTAAACCCTAATGAAAGCTTATGATTCTTAAAATATTTTATTGTGTAATGTCTAAAATACTCCAACTAAATTTTAACATCTCAAAAATTTTCTTCCAGTATTTTGAGTTTTAGATGGTAATAATTCTTGGAAAGTTAGAATGATGATATAAGGTTTTTTATTTGTTATCTAAAGAACATTGATTTTCTAGGTTTAAATTTTTAAAACTTAAAATTTATCTAATGGAAAATTCGATAACACATACCTTTTGTTATCTTTTTTTATTTTTATTTTTTATCTTCTTAGCAAAACTCAGTTGTTTATTGTTGGAAGATGATGATATTCGTTATAATTCTTAGAAGTTTTTAGTTAGTGGATATATTGACTATAGCAAATAAGTACTAAAAAATTATTATAGTGAAATAGATATTTATATGTTAAATAGCTCTCCTAACTTTGTGGTTGATCAAAATTCTTATACGAATGAGATTAACTTTTTATGACATAATTATCAAAATTCTTATAATTAATATCTCTTTTGATTAATGTAAATCTCTATGTGTTTTAAAAATCAAATTAAGAAACGTAATTAAAGTTAGAAGAAATACAAAATGAGATTTCTAGACACTTAATCACATTATTGAATTCAATGATCTAACGACCAAAATTTGAGAATATATATAGTTATGGGTAAATTACAAATTACACCTCTAAAGTTTGGGGTGATTGGATTTTACATCATGAAGTTTCAGAATTTAGATTTTACCCTTGAAGTTTGGGGTGTTTGGATTTTACACCCTGACGTTTCAGAACTTAGATTTTACCCTTTAAAGTTTAGGTTGTATGGATTTTACATTCGCAAATTCTGAAACTTTAAAGTGTAAAATCTAAACACTCCAAAATTTTAGGGAGTAAAATCCAAACACTTCTAAAATATAGGGAATAAAATCTAAATTTTGAAACGTTAGGGTGTAAAATCCAAACATCACCAAACTTTAGAGGATAAAATCTAAATTCTGAAATTTTAACATATAAAATTCAATTACCTGTAAACTTTAAAGGTGTAATTTACAATATTGGGTCATGCTAACGAGTGCCCTTAGGGCACTCGTTAACAATCCATTTTAGGAAAGTTTTAATATCACTTTTATGGAAAATGAAAAAATCTGTCAAAATATTAATTGTTTTTTTTCTTTCCCTATAAAAATTTTCTTTAACTAAATTCTTAACCAATACCCTAAGGAAACTCATTAGCATTTTTCATTTACAATTTACCCTATAGTTATATACCATACATCGAATCATTCAATTTTTTTTTTTTTTTTGGATTAAACCAAGAGTCTAATGAATCATTCAAATTTTCATTTACCGTATAACCACGCACAATTAAAATTAATGCAAATATATTGTGTTGTTTTTTTTTTGGTGCGCAGACAAATTATACTGTTGAGACCGAGTAAACTAGCTAGGGGCCATCTTGTTTGCATTGGCAAACGTAGCCACGTCAATAACGTTGCAAAGACTGATTGAATTGTATCTCATAAGAAAATGACTTTTGATAGTCGACCGTCTACCAATAACATGTGGGTTGCATCAGCATCAGTTGTCTGAATCTCAATGCCAAAAAAATGGAATCATGCAATGAATACGTATGTCGGTATATGTCACTTATCAAAAAAAATAGAATACGTATGTCGGTATGTGTCAATTCAATTGTCATAGATCAAAGAAAATTACTGCCGCCCATGTTTGAACGGTGGCAGAGGGGAGGGGGCGGTGAAACTATTTAATTAAGTGCCGTTTAGTAAGATTGTTTTAATAATATTGTTTAAGTGTTGTGAAAATACGTAAGGGTGAAAAAATATTGTGAAAGTATATATTGTTTTGTTTAATTAACAAAAATTGTTGTTCAAATAATGTTATTAAATGGACCCTAAGTAATTATTAATTTCTAACTGATCTCAATAAACAAAAAACTAAATTCATCAAAATTTCGGCCATAATTAAAGTAATCGTATAATTCTAGAATCGTGTCAAAAAAAATTAAATGAAAAATTACAAAATAACATAGATGAATTAGGCTCTGACACCACATGTTGAAAATCTAAGACAGCAAAAGAAAAAATCATTGTTGTTCAAGTGGTTTTAGGTAGAAGCCAACTAACTAAACTTGTGGCCAAATGTATGTACACATATATAATTATTGCACTCCATCAATGAATGTTTACATAAATGTGCAGTAATTTGCAAAGTTTCATAGTCGACATTTTAAGGGAAACAAACCATCCACGTCGTGTCTGTGTCCACTCCTTAACCAGCTACATAGTGCAGCTAGCAGAGTACGTACTATATATATCACTAATTTTTGCAGGTAATTTTAATTTGCATTATTATTATAATTATTATTTTTTTAATTTGTTGCTAGCTTGCTAGTATTAACATCTTTGAAAAGGTGAACAAATTCTCTGCAACTGATGATGGGTGAGGTTGCCCTTGCAAGTCTTTCCTCTACATTCAAGTCTCCAATATTTCTCCATGGATCAAGAACCCGATGTGCACTTGGCAAAGAAGAGAGGAAGGGTAAGCAGAAGAACCGTAGCTACCATGAAAAGGCATCATGGAAGCCAATCAATCAAAAGCCTATAAAATACTCTTCTAGATTCACTTCAGATCTTCCTCTCTCCGAGTCACCTTGGGTATATATTTATTTGTTTGTGTTAGAATAATAATTAAATAATTAAAATTCATCGTTTTCTATCGGCTTAAAATTTTGAGGTATATGATACTTTGTTATACTAGTTTTTGGTTTTAGCAGGCTTCATTTGATCAGTATTTGGAGAATGAGTCCAGAATTCTCAAAGCAACCTTTACAGATGGAGAAACAATGCAAGTTAGTGAGGTGTTTGACTGCCCTACTTCCACTTTCTATGATTTTTTATTTTTATTTTTTATACCATAAAAATATTGTTCAAACTGAGATTTTCTTGGTAGAGTTTGTTATGTTAGAATTATGTGGGCCATGTATATTATGATGCATCTATTATCAAAATAAAAGATATTCTTGGTACCCCAAAAAAAGTGTCAAATGTTTTTATTCTAATTTCTAACAATAAATCTAAATATTGTTGGACCATAATGGAAAAGAAGTGCAAGTCAAAAATTGCTCAGATTATGAAAGAAAATATAAGGGTTTGTCTTTTGATGGCTAGTTTGTAAGAGCATTCACATTGGGAATGGCATATGTCATATGTAGGGAAAATTTAGCATAAAAGCCCCAAAACCCCCACACATCCGGATTTGCAAAAATCAACTATTGCAAAAAAATTTGCGATAGTGCTACAATGCAATTCTAAAGGTAGAATTTCACTCAATTCTAAAAAAAAAACCTAATATTTTATTCACTTACTTTATCAATTCCCCTCTCTCTCACCGGGTTTTTGAGTTCTGGGTTTTTGTTTTTATTTGGATTTTGGGATATATTATTTTATTGTATAGAAATATTATTTTAATGTGTTGTATTGTAAAATAAAAGTCCTTTCATAAAGAGACTCATGCACATTGAGTGTGGCATCATTAATCTTACTATGTCACTAGGAATAGCTTAATAATAATAAGAAGAAAAGTGTATGCATAATTATAATCTATCATTTTTAATAACATTTTTCATTCTTGTTACCTTTTTTTTTTTAAATATAAAATGTAAAAGGAAATGTAAACTTTGACATCTTAGAGGTATTGTCAAGGTTAAATAATTTTTGGGTATAATTGTTCTAGAAAATTTTACAATCTTCCGATAATACAATAATGTTGTACTTCCTCCCTTAAACATAAACAATGGGTCCCATATGAATTTAATTAATAGATACTTAACTATGTGAGAAGGGAGAGTATGAAAGTATTTTACCATTAGAACATGATTTAATTTTCCCTTAAAAAAATATGATTTAATTACCTGAACTTTATAGAACAACCAAGTATTGGTAAGGAACTATCGCACACCTTTAGTGCGATGATCACTCTACAAGTATAAGTGCTTGTGAGGTGTGGGAGGCAAGGGTCGTGGTTCAAGTCTTCGGAAGGAAGCTTCACACACATATACATTTATATTAAGCTAGAGTAGAATTTCTATCTTGTAAAAAAAAAAAAAGTATTGGTTAGGAGTTACATGAACTAAATGAATCTTAAATAATATTATTAATTAATGAATCTAACATAAATTTTATTACATAAAATAGTCATCAAGGTTTTAGGGAGGATATTATGGTTGGTCATGTCCTCTCTAGACATAAAATTACATGTCAAAGGAAACACATGCAAGGGGGTAGAAGAGAAATGACTTTTTAATTATAGTACCCGTTTGGCCTCCACGTTTTGTGGCGTCCGCGTTTCAGTTTTTTTTTTTTTTTTTTTTCCAGCCGCAAAGGCTAACTTTTTCACTGTGAACAGTGCATTTGTGCACTGTTCATGGACTCACAAATACTACTTTTCAGCAACTTTTTCATTAAAAATGGGTCCCACGATATTATTTACACATTTAAAAATTATTTTGCTATAGTGTTTTCAATTTTCAGTTTCCAGTTTTCAGTTTCAGCAACAATAAGTTCAATCCAAACGGACCCATAATTAGCTTAGGAGAGCTTCCTAATTACTTGTAAGGTTCTTGAATAGCATAAACTTGTAAGAAACTTCTCACATTTTAAAGTTGATTTTTGTTATATTTATTCCTGATATAATTGTTTATTCATAAATGTTTTGTATTTGTTTCTCTTGAGTTAAATTCTAAGTAAAATTCCATCATATTATTGTTAACTATCAACGATCTGTGAATCTAATGATTTTATTGATTAAAGAGTGATGCTAAAAACATTATACGACTATAAATTTATATGTTACCAAAAACCATCCATTTAAAAAAATAAGTGTTACCTTTGCAATATTTTTACAATAGACCTTAGATGGTAAGTTGTTATTGGTTCTAATTTAAATTTATTATTGAATTTTTTTTTTTTTTTTTACCACTTAAGATTTGTTGTGAAATGTTGTGAATGTAACATTTCTCTTTGAAAAAAATACAGAAAAAAAAAAAATTCGAACATTTATTTATTATGTTCTTAAAGTGACTTCAATCACATTTATTGTCAAATCAATTTGTAAATTTTTTGTAATAAAATTGATAATAACTTCAGCATTTTACTTGTAGTTCGCTTTAATGGGATAGTTGACCTCTTTTTTTTTTTTTTTTGAAGAGGGGGGGGGGGGGGGCATAGTCGACCTCTTCAGTTGCCTTAAAGAAAATGCTATTTTTCTTATGAGATGGGTTCAAGTTACACCTGGTGTAACTCTTATAAACTTACACCTTTTTTACACCGTAGATTTCTAAGAAATCTAACGGTTAAAAAAACATCATTAAATGCTATTATTTTCCATCTTATTACCTAATTAATACATCATTTTCTCTCTTTGTCTCTCTCCTTATTTATTGCTTTCCACCATATAATATTTTCTTCTACACAATCTAACAAAAAAAATTGAAAAATAATCCCCTAATAATTGATTTCACAAAACTACCAATAACAAGAGTCAAATGACTGAGACAATTCCTCCTTTCTAGCGCACCATTTCTTCGATACCAGACTGCCTATGCCACTTCACATTATTGTTGATATATTAAGAATGCACCTATTTAAGTGGCATATTGGCATTATATATGTTTTGGTGCATATCCATGTGAAGCAGGTTTACGTGTTGTTTGGTAAGGATAAAAAGAGTTGGAAACAGTAATGGCTGAGACTAGTTATGTTTCCATTTTTTTTTTTTTCCTTTTAAAAATCTTCTCTACGTGAAGGACAAAAACGGGTCTGGATTATCAGATTGCGAAAAGAACAATATAAAAGAAAAAGAAACAGTGGCACATTCCATTATAAATGTGCCAGAATGACCACAAATGGCATAATTTTCAACCTCCAAATTTTCCTCAGGCGGATCTAAAGCAAGTGGAGACTTTGGCTTGGATAAACCTACGATTACTCCAAAGGGTCATAGCCTATCACACACTAAACAATCAAATCGGAGGTTTATCCAATGACCCTTTGTATAAGGTGAAACTGTAGAGATGATGGAGGCCTGAAAGTATGGTGCAAAAAGAAAGACAAGAGGAAGAAGATGATGATATGGACAACAACAACAAAAAAAAGAGTTAATGCTGTGGTTTCCCCCCCCCCCCCCCCCCCCCCTTTAATAAAAAGAGTTAATGCCTAAATCTCTAATTTTTAGGAAATAATAATGATACTACTATGAGTGTTTTTTGACCCTTAGATCTAATAGTAATCAATGATTTACAAAAGGTGTAACTTGAACCCATCTCTTTTCTTATTAGGAACATATGAGTATATGACTCTAACCTCTTTCTCATACATATGTTTTTATGCTTAATTTTTGTAGGACGAATGGAGAATTCAGCTGCCACCCTTACAATTTTTGTTCCTAACAGTGCAGCCAATAATTGACATGCGGTTGAGATGCAAATCAAAAGGGAAGGATTTCCCTTCAGCAGTTCCCTGTGAGATCACAAAGGTTCTTGAGCTTGAAATGGTAAGCTACAATAAAAACAAACTAAGAGCGCATAAGAAAATAGACATGACCGGCCCTAATTAGTTTATTGAGTATCCATGATTGGTCCTAAGATTTTAGGACAAAGACTTGATTGTTGTTATTATTATTGTTGTTGTTTTTCTTTGGATAAATCATAAATAGCATACTAGAAAAGTTGATATATGAATTTAAATATATATTTGCTGCTTCACCTTCCAACATAAATATGAAAAGCTAATCTTTTACAGACAAAATGGGAGCTCCTAGGGCTTGATGATGTTCGTGAGTCATTAGGCTTCAGTGCCAATGCTAAAGGAGCCATATACCCTGATAGACGGGCAACACAAAGCTGGATTAAAACTCAATTCGAGCTTAACATAAGCTTTGTTCTTCCACCTTCACTTGCTTTGGTTCCTAAAGATGTTATTCAAGACATTGGGGTGTCAGTAAGTCCATCAAATCTAATTGCTATTCACATCTCTCTTTGCTTTCACTATTACAATTTCTTGAAGTATATCATATATACTATTTGTAAGTAATAATACACAATTGATAAACTACTTCAGATATACGTGAGGACTGAGTAATGCTAAGAATCACAAAATTTTCACAATTTTTTTTGCAATATTGATATACATGGTAAGTTGTGATTGAACCAACATCACTTTCGCATGGTCCCATCACTAATAGTTTAACTCAATTTTTATTAAAACATTAATTACATGTCAACTCATCAATTATGAAAAAAAATTGTTTTCTTGAACTTGACTATAGTTCACTAGGCCTTATGAGGCTGCAAGTCTGCAACAACTACTACCACATCATTATCAATTCAAGTTCCTTGTTAGTTTGTCCAGAAAATTACTATTAATTTCCATTGTTTTTAGCCATAAATTTACTAGGAGATTGTATCCAACAACAGGTGATCCAAAGATTGGTGGATGACAAGAAGCAAAAAGCTAATGATGGAGTGCTTGTAGATTATAATAAATTCAAAAGGGAGAAACTCAAGAATCCAGTTTAAGCCTAGTGATTACTTGAATATGAGGTCAGAAGGCCAAAATAAGTTAATTCATAGTAGCTTACATTATTCAGCAAAGGAAAGCTTTGGCGACTGAAAGTTGATGTTAAATTTAATAAGATAGAAGTGGATTTGCATCATTCTTTGATACATTTGGGGTTGAAGTGTAACGAAAATTCCAGTTTAGTTTCATCTTCTTGCAAATATTGAACAAATAAGTCATTAGTGAAGCTAACAGATGGAAATGCAGGGGATCTAACCCTAAATAATCTGAATGCAAAACTACCAGAGAATTTTTGTTGTTGTTGTGGTTCCTCGTTGATGTGCTTGTTCTTTATAAAAACCATGATCAACGAGGAACCACAACTAAGATTGTAAAATGTTAAACTGAATCTAAGTGAAGCAATAATATCACAAATAGGATCTTGTAGCCCATAGTTGATTCCAAACCAAATCTTTTCTAAGGAAAACATAATGAAATTTCTTCTAGAATATAATGGAATAGAAATCTGATTGATGATTTGATAAATTATACTCTGCATTGTATTTAATCATAGGAAGCACGATTCTATACATGTCAAAAGTTAAAATGTAGAACACATTATACATTCAACAATGAACAAAGCAAATCAACATGTTGCTGTTACTGTACAGCTAAACATCTTTATGATTGCACTCAATTGCAAGCTCCCAGTAAAACCAAGCTCAATATAAAAAGAAAAAAATAATGTGTACCTCAGAGACAACCACAAGCCCAACAAGGAAAATATACTGACTATTTAAAAATTTTGAAGTACAAGATCAAGACAATAGCAATGGCAAGAACTGCAATTATGGGGCCAATAATCCACTTGTTCATGCTCATTATTTTTGACATGTTAGTCATAATTCTCTTGCACTTTCCTGTGTTATCATCCACTCCATGCAGCAGAAATATAAGGAAATCATCAGGTAAATACAGTGGCATGTATTTTCAAAACTACTACTGCGGTGTGAAAATCATAGAATTTTGGTAGACAGCACAATAGTCATACCAATTACAGCTTAAACTTGAAGATAATATAATGGACAAAGATCATAACAGTTCAATACTAAGCACTAATGCTGAGACTGAAAATAAAAACAAACAAAAAGGGAAAACACACACACACGCACACACGCACATACCCTCCCAAAAAAAATGTAAATGATATTCAAGAATGGCATGTAAATGTTTCAAAGTGAAGAACATCAGAGCAGAATCAAATTACAGTTTCAAATATTACTCAAACGAAAAGTAATAGAAGGACTTTCCTTAATTCTGTCACCAGATTTGCCCAGTCTCTCCGTTGTCATCCCCAGTCTTGCTCTCTGATCAGCCAATGCCTATTGCATATGCATCAATTATTTGTGCCAAATGACAATTCATGAACTCAAGGAAAAAGAATGTTGTCAATATTCATCAGTTATCAGTCCTCCAAATAAGAGACTAAAAGTTCGCCACAATTGGGAAGCAGAACAGAGTACGAATTTAAATAATAATATATAAAAATAAAGAATTAGACAGCGTGTCTCCCTGGACCCAATAACTTAGACTGCCATCATTCAAATGACAAAGTGAACTCCAATAGTAAATACAATGGCAATACAAGAAAATAGAAAATGGTGAGACAACCATTAGTTGCAGGACTGAGTACTGCCACACATCATTTTAGACCATAAGGGAGCATAAATCATACGCTACAGAGGGGATGAGATTGAGAAGCTCCCATGGGAGAACGGGAGTGATTGTCAAACTAAATAAAATGGGATGGCTTGAACTGCAACAACAAGAGTCTTAGCCCCAAAACTATAGGGGTTGGCAAAACTTTAAGATGACTTGAAATGGAAGGACCAGGAAATCTGTCACAATAATGTTTGATTCCAACAGGACATAAGCTTATACATAAAACTCTACAAGACAAGCTTTATTGTTTTATGATCAACTGACAATCAGAAGATACAAACAGATACATAGTTAATGGATCAATACCTATACTGTTTCTGTACAATTATCAGCATATTGTGTTATCATCACCAATAATCAAAGCAAGAACAAGAACCATGCTTGAAACAATGAAAACGATTGCGGTCTCTGACAACAATTTCTCTATTGTATATATCAGAAACCATCTTAATAACAGAATGACAGTCTTGGCATATACGCAGATTCTTGAAAATATAAAGAGGTGAACCAGCTCTTGTGCTTATAAGCCCAAAACAGACTGCCAGCTTCTCACTATGTGAGAACAATGCCTGTTCTATCTCCTCCAATTCATCCACATTACCCACCCGACTGTCACAACCAGAGAAAACTTGGGAAGCGGCATTTGGGACATAACCAGCCACTCTCAATCTTCGAATCATCTCATCCAACATGATGTAAATATCCATGATTTGTGGATGTGACTTATCCCCTGCACAGAACTGGTGAACTTGGCCATGAACATGAATTGAACTCGTTCCAGGCATCTTTCTAATACCCCTTTTCTTAAGAATCTGCCTAAGGGAATCAGCCTTGTCTCTCTTTCCCACCAAGGCATACATGTTTGAAAGCAGGATATGATATTCCGTGTTCTGGGGATCCATCTGAACCAGCTCTTGCAGAACTCGCTCACCCAGCTCTAGCTTTCCATGGACACTACATGAACCCAAAAGGGATCCGAGAACCACCTCATTCGGAGGCATTGGCATCTTTTTTATTAAGATTTCAGCTTCTTCTAAACGACCAGCCCGACCAAGAAGATCGACCACACAAGCATAATGTTCTATTGTAGGTGTTATGCCATGCACAGCTTCAAGTTCATGGAAGTATTGGCAACCCTCATCAACTAGACCTGAGTGGCTGCAGGAACTTAACACAGCCATAAAAGTTAATTCGTCTGGCTTGGCATATTCCACCATACGAGGAAATATGTCCAAAACAACTTTACCCCGTCCGTGCATTGCTAACCCACTAAGCATAGCATTCCATGCCACCACATTCCTTCGTGGCATGTGCTCAAAAACTCTATACGCAGCATTAACCCTACCACATTTCGCGTACATATCCACCAAAGCCGTGCCCACCATGATATCCATCTCATTTTCCATTGTCTTCAAAGCATACACATGAACCCACCTACCCATCACCACATCTCCTGACTGTGCACATGCCGATAAAAACGAACAAAGTGTAACATAATTCAACCCAAAGCCACAACCAAAAATCATCTCACCAAGAAGTTTAAACCCTTCCCTGATAAACCCCCTCTCCACATAACCCACGATCATTATTGTCCACGCGACCTCATTCCTCTCCGGCATCATATCAAACACCACCCTCCCACTCCCCACACCTTCACATCTAACCACTCCATCCAGAATCACTGTCCATGACACAACACTCCGTTCCTCCATCTCTTCAAACACCTGCCTCGCCTCACCCAACATCCCACACTTCACATACATATCCATAACCGCATTGCAGGCCTTCACACTAGCATTCAACCCCATCTTCACCAAACACCCATGTCCTTGCACTCCAAACTCAACATCCCCCAACCGCGCACACACATTGAACATGCAAACCATGACCACATCATCGACTCCAACACCCTCTCTCCCCATTTCAACAAACAAAAACAGTGCACCTCTAGGTACCCAATGGCGGGCATAGCAGCCCATTAAAGTGGTCCAGTCTATGCTGTCTTTGTGTGAGTGGGGAATTTTATCGAACAGTTTGCGTGCATAAGTTGGGTTGCCACAGGCAGAGTAGAGATGAAGTAAGGCGTTGTGGAGGAAGGAGTTTGGGGAGTTGGCGAGGCTAGTGGTGATGATGGTGGCGTGGATTTTTTTGCCTGTGTTGAGAGAGGAGTGCCGAGCACAGGCTCGAAGAAGGGAACGGAAGTGTTGAGTGAGGGTAGAGTGGGTTGGCCATATCATATGAAAGAAAGCTGAAACTTTAAAAGAGAATGATTTTATTTTATGAGGTATCAATCAATGACACTATATGATTGAGGAGAAAGAGAGAGAGCATTGCAGAGGCAAGGAGTCCAAAAGCTTCGTATAGAGCTCTTCATCACTATTTCAAACGGAGCAAGTTTTGAACACCATTTCTCATTGCCTAGACAACATGCTATAGCCGTTGAAAAGACAAGTTGTGCGTTATAGTGTGTATTAGCTAAAAGCTTTTTGCTTTTTTTTTTTTTAAGTTTTGTCTTCATTTTATTTCAAATTATAATTTTATTATGAAAAATGCTAACGAATGGACTTGGGTCGTTGGTTAATAATTTATTTAAAAAAAAATTTATGGAAAAAGAAAAAAAATTAATATTTTGACAATTTTTTTCATTTTTTATAAAAATAATATCAAAATTTTTTTAAAATAAATTGTTAATTAATGCCTTAAGGGTAATCGTTAGCAAGATTCTTATAGTATTAGTTTTGGAAATATGTTAGCTTTTAGCCTTATTTATGTCAAATAACTTACTAAAAATAAACAATCATTACATATGATTGAACTTATCTTTATCCATTTATTTTGTTTATTAATGGGCACCGTAAATAGCAGCATTTTAACTTCTTCTTTTTTGTAGTTTGTTGTCTTTTTTCGCCACTTTATATAGGCTGTTAAGCCAGCTTCATAGAGAGGAAATTTTTTTTTTTTAAATAAACTATAAAGCTAGTTTTATGTTTTTTTTTCTTCTATTTATCTAATTTTTTTAATTAATTAAGACTTATATTAGTCCAACCTTAACAAGCAGAACATGATGCTTATTAACATTTGCCTTTGTTTATTATTAACATTCACCTTTATTTATTATGCATGTTGTATCTTTTAAAAAGAAATTGCATTTTTCGCTAATATATGATATTTTAAAATTACACTCTTTTTAGGTTGAATTTTTTTTTTTTAATTATGCATACAATTCAATAATTACAATAAGTAAGAAACTAATTTGAACTTGTATATTCCAACACCAATCAGTGCCAGTTGAAAATAAGTTCATCCCAACAAAGTCATATTTACTGCCATTTTGAGGCAAAAACCCAAGAACATGAAGAGAAAGCACCATTTTTGCAACCGTTTGGTGGTCAGTTTCCAGTTTATCTACTTTGCATGGTTATTCTCACTTTTGCCATTCTTCACATTTTTGCTTAATCAATAACAATGAAACAGCAGATCTGCTCGTCTCTTTTATGAATCAGGAACCCTTTTTTCCCTCTTCTCTTGGTAGCATTACATTGGGATTTAATCATGTGTACCTGCAAATCATAAGCAATGATGTACTTGTTCTGTACATGAATCATAATCAACAAGGAATCACAACTAATATTGAAAGATAATAAATTGGATCTATAAGCGAAGCAATAATAAGCGTAGCAATAACATCACATTTAGGATCTTGTGTAGTTGATTCCAAAACTACATATCTTCTAAGAAAAGGCGTACGCATTGAATAAATGGACACGATGAAAATTTCTTCAAAAACATTGGCATAGAAATTTGATTTGATGATTTGAAAATTATACTCCGCATTGTATTTACTCATCATAGAGGAACCACGATTCCATACATAACAAAAGTTACAATGCAGAACACATTATACATTCAATGATGAACATAGCAAATCACCATGTCGCTGTTACTAAACAGCTAAATATCTTTATGTTATCACTCATTGCACGCTCCCAGAAAAACCAAGCCAAGCACAATATAAGAAGAAATTAAAAAATCGGTGTACCACAGAG
The DNA here is from genome assembly GCA_032727855.1 of Quercus ilex subsp. ballota. Lineage (NCBI taxonomy): Eukaryota > Viridiplantae > Streptophyta > Magnoliopsida > Fagales > Fagaceae > Quercus > Quercus ilex. The sequence goes on from CM064909.1 coordinate 85,324,437, forward strand.
ACACCCACAAGCCCAACAAGAGAACATGTCCTGACTATTTAAGTTTGAAGTACAAGATCAAGGCAATAGCAATGACAAGAACTGCAATTATGGAGCCAATCATCCACTTGTTCCTGCTCATTCTCCTTGACATGTTCGTCAAAATTTTCTTGCTCCTTCCTACGTTATCATCCACTCCGTGCAGCTGAAATATAAGGAAAACCATCAGGTAGATACAGTGGCATATATTTTCAAAACTACTGCTGCAGTTTGAAAATCCTAGACCTTCGGTAGATGGCAAAATCTCATAATTTACAGCTAAAACTTGAAGTAAATATAATGGTCAAAGATAATAGAAGTTCAACGCTAATCACTACTGTTGAGACCCAAAAAACAATAAATAAATAAAACAGAGACATGCCCCCAAAAAAAAAAAAAAGTGTAAATGATGCCAAGAGTGGCATGCAAATGTTCCAAAATGAAGCACACCAATTACTGTTTCAAATATTACTCAAAAAAAAAAAAACTACTGAAACTAAAAAGCAATCTTCTTATTGTAGAGATTTTAGTTGAACACTAAATTAAGTTTGAAGTATTTGAAAATAGTTACCGTGTTATTAGCATGCAGGAGAGACTGTCGCTGAGAATGCAAATCTTGAAGAATTGAAACACCAAGCTCCTCTGTTTCCAGCATGGTTCTTCTACTTTCCTTAATTCTGTCACCAGATTTTCCTAATCTCTCTGTTGTTGTCACCAGTCTTGTTCTCTGATCAGCTGATGCCTATTGAATATGTATCAATTATTTGTGTTAAATGAAAATCCACATATTCAAAGAAAAAGGAATGTTATCAATATTCACCGGATATCAGTCCTCCAAATAAGAGACTAAAAATTCAATTTACCACAATGGGGAAGCAAAACAGAGTAAGAATTTTTAAAATGTAAAAGACTTCGTACTGCCCTAGATTGCCTGTTTCCCTGGACCCATTAACTTAAGACTGCCATCATTCCAATGACAAAGTGAACTGCAATAGTAAATAAAAATGGCACTAAAGAAGATAGAAACCTGCATATCTCTTTCCAATAAGTTACCAAATCAATCATAAAACCACTAACAGATAATGAATCACAATGGCATATCACAGCAATAAGCATAAGGAAATTATGCAATTTTAGACACACCGTGAGTGTATCTGCCATGCCTGATTCCAACAACTCATCTCGGGCTGCAGCATTTAAGTTGCCTGATACAATTCTCTTGACTTCGGTTTTCAGATTGTTCAGATCTGATTTATATTCCCTCAACTTAGCAAGAAGCACAGCCTTGACATTAGGTTGCAAACTTCTCGCCTCGAGATCCATTTTCCGAATCTGAAACATTTATTAGAAACATCTCTATTACTACTGCAGATACAAAACATTGAAAATCACCCTAGGAAGAAAGAGTAAAATGGGTACCAAAGATTCTGCTTCATCAATTCCAGCCTTTATCTCAGAAACCTTTTGTTTCTTTTGCTCTACAGATCAATAAGACATTATAAGTGGCTTCTGGTAGGCCTTGACAAATCATTGCCCATAGCACTTAAATAAAAAAGAGAAGAAGAGGAGGGGGGGGGGGGGGGGGGGGGCATGGGGATGGGGATGGGGATCTATCAATCCACATAATTTAAGCATGTGTAAAGAACCAAAGTACAAGTCAACTATTATTAGTCTTGGAATTTAGAATATACGGCCGGCCTACATAAGAAAGTGATGGGATGGTTGTAATAGGTTATAAGGTGATTGGAGATTGACAGAACAAGGTTGCGATATGCGACGCCTAGCAAAGTGGCTTATCAAAAAACATTACCATCAAGTTAATGCTTAGTGCATATGGGGAGTGAGGAGAAAGATAATGATTACGATGGTGATGGTGATGAGAGAGAAAGGGGACAAAACAGAAGAACTAGGCAATTAATTCCCTTAACAAACATAATACTCAACATTCTGCAACTTAAGTCTTACTTTAAAAGGCAGAACTAGGCAATTAATTCCCTTTACAAACTAAATACTCATCATTCCACAGCTGAAGTCTTACTTTGTATGAGCAAATCATATCTGCATCAGGAATTCCCTGAGAAAATCTAATTGTACAAAGACTTTTTTTTTGGGATAAATCTAATTGCACAAATACTTGTGCAGAAAATATGCACATTCCTCTCACAGGGTGGAACTCATTACCCATTTCAATTCCACCATTGTGAGAGATTTGTGCACAGCTTGTAAGCAAACCTTTATGCAAATAGCACAACTCAAATAAGCAACTCTTTACTTAGAAGCTATCAAATAAGCTCCCACCCTTGTGAGAGATCTGTGCACAGCTTGTAAGCAAACCTTTGAGCAAATAGCACAACTCAAATAAGCAACTCTTTACTTAGAAGCTATCAAATAAGCTCCCACAATCTAATTTAAAACTCATGAAAAATTCATAAGAACTTTTATAACTACTGAAAAAGGATCCAGTGGGTGATGCCGACGACGGTTGCCTCTCTTCTTTTAGGATGGAGGAATTGGTTGGGAAAACATTTTTCAAATGTTTGGAATATGGTTCCAGCTTGTCTTATGTGGTTAATTTGGTGGGAACGTAATGCTCATACTTTTGAAGATACTGAGAGACATGTAGATCTTTTGAAGTATATGCTAGTTGGGACTTTGTTTCAGTGGTCTAGGATTTGGGATTTGCAATGTATTTCCATTTATGATTTTCTTCTTTCTGTCTGTATCTTTTCTCGAGTTACTTGTATTTGATTTAAGCACAGAGTGTTCGTCATCATGAACACAATGTACTTTTCATGCAATAAAACTTTGATTACCTATCAAAAAAAAAAAAAAAACTACTGATAAATCAAGAACCAAAAGGTTTAACTATGAAACTTTTTACATTCTGCCGAATTTGTAAACCAAGGGAAAAATAAGCTTTGGCCAAGTGAGCAACACTAAAAAATTAATAACCAAACCAAAGGCCAACACTCAGTCAGTCCACAAACAAATAGTACTCCCACAAGGCAACAACCAAGACATTAAAAAAGCAACACGACAATTCTAAACCAACATGCCAACATGTTGTCATCACATGCATAGGAAACAATAGCCTAACATGTAACCACGGCAAACAAAACCTTCAACAGGCCACGAACAGGCTAAAGCAATTGCACAACACGGCATTTGCACAAAAAGGAGAATCAGCCCATTCCAGAGTCAAGCATATCAACAGCACATAACAGGGACAAGTGAATCAAGGTTCACTGGTCCCAACAGGAAAGATTATTGGTCATACAGTGATTAGACCATACAAGGACAGATCAGTGTGGCAAGAAGTAATTCCAGTGGTTTAACTATCTTCCACTTGGTTGTCAGAGGTTGTGAAGGCCACAGAGATGTTTCTCGGTGTAGCAGTAGTCACAATGAAGGCTTACTGCAGGTTTACAAACTAAGAACATTGTCGCCTACGTCAAAACGTGGTTCGTGGTTGTGGGTGGTGACAGGGTTTGTCATTGGTGCAGATCGGGGTTAAGTTTATAAGTTTCTAGGCATTTTTTTAGGTTTAAATAATGTATGTAATGTGGCCACCAGAGTTAATTGGGGGGGAAGGAGAAGCTAACAATGGCAGTAGTGGTGAATTTCTTTTACAGCTCCGATACCATGTTCTCAGGATGTGTGTTTAGGGTTTATTAATTACCCTAATATACATTTACATTATTTATATATGTTGGTACTTACACGAATATCACAATATGACAATTTTACCCCTATCACACACATATATGTAAAAAATCTTATCAAAGACTTTGTCACAGTTAACTCTCCTACTTCCAAGAGCATTGTAACTTGATGGCATTGACTGGTTTTCTCTAGGAGAACCAGGATTCAAATCCTCCTCCCCCACTCGTAACAATTTATCCAAAAAATATTATCCTACCATGATTATGCTATTGTATTACAATGATACATAAAACATACAACAAAATGGCTCTCACTGAGAGTATATTGTAGCTCTACACCTCAAAAATGCTAAGAAAATTATCAGAAAAGTGGAACAAGAACAATGCAGTACTGGATTATCCAATATCATTCAGAACCTTTAGAATTCAGATTCTTCTCCCATTCATGTCAATATCATCAAATGTTAAGAATTTCAACAGACAAATTGCACCCACAAATCTCAAATGTAACAGTGTAGTCGCCATTTGACTACAAATGCCAATTCACAAAAGGATTCCATCTAAAAATCTAACTCATTCCATGAAATGAATCGTGTAACTAATCGTAGAATAAGCTCACATTCGTACTGATCATTACTAACATATCAGATAAGATCACTCACCCTCAATATGCATAATCTTTGGAGCTAGTGTGAAATTAGCGGGCAAATTTTTTCGGATTCATACCAGCCAATCCAATCCAATCCAAAAAAAATCCCTCTCTTCAAAAAATAATCAAATTCTAAAAATCTACAAATGATAACCTTACTTTTCTTGCGTAATTCACACAAGCCAAAAATTACATCAGGGCATCAATGTATCAACTAATTAAATCTTTGCCACCTTCATAAGCAAATAAAAAAACCAACTATGTAGCACAAATTTTCAATTCCCTTAAAAAATCCAAAATTTATCAACATATATGCATCAAAATTCAAAATTTCAAAGGGCAAAACACACACACACGGATAGGGACAATAAATCAACATGAATTTAGACTAACAACAAAAAGTTTCCATCAAATTCAATTGAGAATTTGAAAGAGGAGTTTTTGAATTACCGCCATTAAGAGCTCCAGTTGCCGTACACTTCCTGGAGAGATTCGCCGAGAGCTCGCAGTATTGGCGCTCGTATCCTTCGAATACCTCACTCATCGTCCCTAACCTTATACTCTTCCTGTTCAATCACCGATCAACACATATCCACCTCCATCAATCATCAAAATCAAAAACAGCTTAGAAACCCTAAATAGAAACGAAATGAAGAGAATCGGTGACAGAAAATAAGATACCAAACGAAGATCGGGTTGAATTGGTCGGACCTGAGATGACCGGAGATCGGAGTGCTCGCCGGAGATGTCGCCGGTGCGAGTTTTTGGTGTTTTTCTTTTCGAAATGATGAGAGTGATAAAGTGCGTGGCACGACACGAGCGTGGGTTGTAACTTGTAAATAAGAAAAAATGGATGTTAATGCACGCGCTAAAATTCGCGTGATAGAGAGTTGTGGGAGTATAACACGTGGGAAATTCGGGAGGTGGATTTAGAGAAATATATTATCTTTCGGTTATACTAATTCAGCATCTATTTTAGTATTTTCTGTCCTATAAATGAGTGGTATTTGTTTTAAAAAATCACATCAGACTACTCTAATAAATTATTAATTTATCTTTCTAATAGGATAGAAGATCGTGATTAATTTATTGAAGTAGTCTAATGTGATTTTTTAAAAATAAATATCACTCATTTATTAGATAGAAAATACCAAAATACATGATTAGTTGATATTACCAAAACCTAGTATATTTTCTCGTGGATTTATTGGTTTTGGTTTTGGTTTTGAGTCAATTTCGAGTTCTTGACCTTGAGCTGCAGCATCGTTTTTCTCACATCTCAGACCCTCTCAAATCTCACTATATATTAAATTTAAATGTGAGTACTTTTCACGCGGGTGCATCTGGGTAAAGAAATAGTAATTAGTTTGATTGTTGAGAATTAGAACAACCATGGTAAATGTTTTTTTAAATAAATTTTTTTTATTTGATTTTTTTAATAATAAAAAAACTATATTAAATTCATTATTTATATATCATATCATATCTTATTATATATAATAAAAGTTGGGCTTAGACGCTGTAGTTGCGCCACGTGGCTTTACCAAATTGCAAAAATTTTATTAAATTTTTAGATTTTAAAAAAACTAAAAATGAATAGTATACTACCAGGATTCTAATTCATTCTTATCATTAAATAAAATTAGATTAACATTATTTTTTTTATTTGTATGGATATATTTCTTAAATTAAGGGATAATATTTAACATACAAAAATTTAATTTAGATAATATTTATCATCTAATTAACATCATTTTTTATTTGTTAGGATATATTTCTTAAATTAGGGGATAATATTTAACATACAAAAATTATAATAAAAGTTGAGCTTAGACGCTGTAGTTACGCCACGTGACTTCACCAAATTGCAGAAATTTTATTAAATTTTTAGATTTTTAAAAAACTAAAAAGGAATAGCATACTACTAGGACTCTAATTCATTCTTATCATTAAATAAAATTAGATTAACTTTATTTTTTTTATTTGTAAGGATATATTTCTTAAATTAAGGGATAATATTTAACATACAAAAATTTAATTTAGATAATACTTATCATCTAATTAACATCATTTTTTATTTGTTATGATATATTTCTTAAATTAGGGGATAATATTTAACATACAAAAATTTAATTTGGATAATATTCATCTAAATTTTCAAAATTTTAATATTATTAAATTAATATTATTTTATCAGAATATCAAGCTACAAAACTTGATTATTAAGGGATAAGCACAATCCAAATTCTTCAAGAGGTGCTTAATATAAATCTATCCCAAGAAATAGTATATATCTCCAATAATTTGATAATTTCTACATTGATGAAATTTAATATATATATATATATATATATCAAAATTCCTTATAGCTATCAATTACATTCTCTTTCTCTCTTTTTAATTTTTTTTTTAATTTTTAATTTTTTATATGTTAGGTTATGTTGAATCAACTCTTTTTTTTTTTTTTTTCTTTTTTAATTCTATTCATATGACCTTTTTTTAATTCCAATTTTTATGGGATAAAAACAAACACATTGATTAGATATCTTTAATTTCAATAAGATTTAAATGAATTATATTTCAAATGGAACTCTACCAATATATATAACCCTATATATCCTTTTTGGAGTGAAACTTATTTCAATATATGAATGCCTAAATCCCATGACAATGCAGGTATGCATTCTTTATTCTTTTTTTATTATTATTTTCATTTTGTTTATTTTCTTTAGTTTCATTATTGGTTTTTTGTCTTCATGTGATTTTGATTAATGAATTCAAAACATTCGAAAACATTGTCAAGTTTCTAAAGGCTCCTTCTTTGTTTTTGTATTTGTTTTTATTAAATTGATTAGGTTTTGTATGTTGGTTGCCTTTTGTTTAAACTAATTTTCTTAGCTTTGATCTAATTTATATGCTTAGGGTTAGGGTTTTAGAATTAATGATTAAATATGGTTAGAATTAATAGATTAATTTTAACAATTTTCTTATTAGATTTTTATGTTACATCAAATTATCAAGATGTTCTACACGTGTATTCTTGAATTATCAACTTTAATTTTAATTTATAATATTATCAAGATTATATTAATTTTAGATTTATCAATTGTTTAGTACGTTTTTTTTAAATAATTATTAATTTAAAATTCAATTTGAAATTATCAATTTAATTTAGTTTTAGGAAGAAATCTTAAATAAGATTTTTTCTTTTACCTTTATTAAATCTATTAAAATATATAATTATTTATACATTTATTTTATAAGCTTTTTCATAAAACCGTGCAACGCACGGGCCTATAACTAGTATATATATATAACCGAAGCTTCTACTAGCACCACAATTTTCCACATCAGCATCATTTAAAAAAAAAAAAATTCTGATTTTATATTTCTATATATACTAAGGAAATTTTTTCCACATCACTAATTTATTTTCAAATTTTATATATATATAAAAAAAAATCAAACTAAAATGTGAAACCCGACTCCTATTTTATAACACCAAACTCAAAACCCTAAAGAGATCATTCTCTTTGCTTTGAAGATTGGCATCAATTTGGCTAAGACATTGGCCGCGCCTAGGGATGGCAATTTAAATCCGACCCGCGAATTTTACCCGGCCCGATAAAGAATAGGGTCGGGTATGGGTTTTTAAATAAAAATCCGAAGCGGGTTCGGGTCGAGTCCGGGTTTTATCAAAAAACCCGAAACCCGACCCGAATCCCGACCCGGATAAGACCCGATTATATATATATATATATATATAATTACTAAATTACCCTCCCATATATATATAGTAAACCCTAAACTCTTCTCTTCTTCTCCTCATTTCAGCTGAATCATCAGCTCACACATCCGCCTCTCCCTCTTCATCTCTCTGGCTCTACTCTCTCACACTCACGGCCACAAGTCCACAACACACACGGCCACAGTCCTCTACTCCTCTCATCTTCCTTACGCCACCGCCCCTCTCATCTTCCTCACGCCGTCGCCACACATGCTTTACCCCACGCCGCCGCCGCACAGGCTCTCTACAGTCTACTCTCTCAACTCCGTTTCATCTTCCTCGCCCATGGCCACAACTACAAGCGTGACACGGCCTCACTCCACGACATTCTCCATTTTTTTTCTTTTTTCTTTTTTTTTTCTTTTTTCTGGGTTCAGTTTCGCAGTTCGCCTCGGTTTGTGTTTGTGTTTATCATTTCTGAAAGGGAAAAATGGGAAATTGTAGATCTGAAATCTGTGTTATGATTTCTGAAAGGGAAAAATGAAAATCATAGATCTGAAATTTGTGTTTGGTTTGTGATTTTGAAAGGGAAAATTGTAGATCTGAAATCTGTATTTGTTATTTCTGTGTTTATGTTTGTGCTTGTGTTTGGATTTATGTTTGTGTTTGTGATTTCGGACCGAAAAATCCTAAATCAAAATTTTTGTTTCTGATTTTGGGTTGGGCTGGTCATGAGGGACGGGGCCCGCGGAGCCCGGCGGGGCGGGTCCGGGCCCCGGAAAAAAAATCCGATTATTATATGGGCCGGGTTCGGGTCGCGGGTCTTGGCCCGCGGGTCGGGTCCGGGTATAAAAAAACCCGGCCCGAACCCGACCCGTTGCCATTCCTAGCGGCCCGCGCCACCTTGAAGGCAAGGTGAACACCTTTTTTTACACCTGAATTATAAACCAAAATATTTTAAACTGAAATGACTGCACCATCTCGGAATTATAAACCAAAATAATAGATGTGAGTTTTTCTTCTTCTTCTTCTTCTTCGAATTTTCTTCTTCTTTTCCTTTGTTCATCTTCTTCACACGCAACCCAGCTCTCTCTCTCTCACTGTATTGTGCATGAATGAATTTGAATCAAACAAGTTTGTGTCTTGCTCAAATGACATTTTACCGAGAGCGTATTTGAGTAGCATAGAAGGAGGGAACAAGACCAACTGAAAAGTCTACAACCACTTTTCAATGTTTGGTGAAAAAGCATGCCACAATTTTAAACTATTTAAGTGTTTTTTTTTTTTTAATAGCTATGCCCATTTTAGTGTTCTTAATTACAAGAATAATGTGAGAAACATAATAAAATATCACAATAATTTTACAATATTCTTAAATTATTATATCAAAAAAAATTAAATTAGATATTAACTAGGGATGGCCATACCCATTGGATAATGGATATCCAACCCTACCCGATCCAATTATTCTGGGTAATACCTAATTCTTAATGGGTAGAAGGTAATTGGGTAGGGTTTGGATATTATTCAAATATTTTGTGTAGGGTTTGGATATTACCCATTTACCCATTATTACCCATTTAACTAATTAGATCTAACTTAAACCAAACTCAACCAAATTATCATGGTAAATCTCAATTCACCCAATTACCCAATAATCAAAATTACCAAATTGCCCCTAAAACTTGAAAATGACCAAATTATTCCTAAAATCGTCTAAAATTATCAAAATGCACTCTAAACCTAAAAAATGACCAAAATACCCCCGAAAACTAAAAATTACCAAAATACCCCATAAACCTAAAAAATGACCAAAAGACCACCAAAACCTAAAAATTACCAAAATAACCCCTAAACCTAAAAAATGACCGAAAAACCACTAAAACCTAATAAAATGACCAAAATACCCCCGAAACTCAAAAATTACTAAAATACCCTCAAAACCTAAAAAATGACCGAAATACCCCTCGAAACATAAAAAATGACCGAAATACCCCTCGAAACATAAAAAATGACCGAAATACCCCCGAAACCTAAAAATTACCAAAATACCCTTAAAACCTAAAAAATGACCGAAATACCCCCGAAACACAAAAAATAACCAAAATACCCCTGAAACCTAAAAATTACCAAAAAACCCCTGAAACATTAAAAAATGATCGAAACACCCACGAAATCAAAAAAATGACCAAAATACCCCCGAAAACTAAAAATTACCAAAATAACCCCTAAACCTAAAAAATGACCGAAAGATCACTGAAACCTAAAAAATGACCAAAATACCCCCGAAACCTAAAAATTACCAAAATACTCTCAAAACCTAAAAAAATGATCGAAATATCCCCAAAACATAAAAAATGACCGAAATACCCCCTGAAACCTAAAAATGACCTTAACCTTAAAAATCCCCCCCCCCATAAACTTAAAATTACCAAAATACCCTCTAAACTTAAAAAATGTTTGAAATACCCCAAAAACCTTAAAATTACCAAAATACCCCCTAAACATATAAAATAACAAGAATACCCCCGAAACCTATAAAATAACCAAAATATGCCCCTAAATCTTAGAAATGACCAAAATCCCTCAAACTATTGTATTAGTTAGGCAAGGTTTGAAACATATTTGGTTTATAACAATTCGACTTTTCTGGAGTCGATTTCGCCCTTTGAAAATCCACTTGGAAATCGAGTGTGAGAAACTCGATTTCTCAAACCTTGCTTAACTAATAATATAGTTTGGAATTTATAGTTATTTTTTTAAAAAAATCCTTATTTTGTCATTTCAGAGGTTTTGGGTGTATTTGGTCATTTTACAAGTTTAGGGCGTATTTTGGTCATTTTATAGGTTTGAGGGTATTTCAGACATTTTTTAGGTTTATAGTGTATTTTTACCATCATATAGGTTTTAGGGGCATTTTTATCATTTTATAGATTTTAATGGTATTTTGGTCATTTTATAGGTTTTTGGGGTATTTTGGTAATTTCTAAGGTTTACGGGGTATTTCGGTTAATATTTAGGTTTCGGAGGTATTTTGGTAATTTTAGTAAGTTTTTAGTTTTCGGGGATATTTTGGTCATTTTTTAGGTTTAGGGGTTATTTCAATCATTTTTTAGGTTTCGAGGGTATTTTGGTAATTTTTAAGTTTCAAGGCTATTTCAGTTAGTTTTTAGGTTTTGGAGGTATTTTTGTCATTTTTTATGTTTAGGGGGGTATTTTTGGTAATTTTATGTTTTGGGGGGTATTTCAGTCAAATTTTAGGTTTCGGGGGTATTTTGGTCATTTTTTAGGTTTAGGGGGTATTTTGGTAATTTTAAGTGGCTTTTGAGCATATTTAGTGATTTTGGGGGGTATTTTGGTCATTTTAGAGATTTCATGGGTATTTTGCTTATTTTAGAGATTTTGAGAGATTTTGATCATTTTAGTGGTTTTTGAGCATAATTAGTGATTTTAGAGGTTTCATTGGCATTTTGCTTATTTTAGAGATTTTGAGGATATTTTGGTTTTTTTAGTGGTTTTTGAGCATATTTGGTGATTTTATAAAAATTGGGTTTGGGTAGGGTATGGATATCCATGGGTAAATAAATTGGGTAACAATTGGGTATGGATACTAATTGGATAAGGTAATTGGGTATCCATGGATACCCATGGCCATCCCTAAACATAACATGCGTCTATACGTGAGTTGATATACTAATTTAGAAATATTGTGAAATGGTTGGGGGCATTTTATTGTATTTCTAGCATTATTCTAATATCATCTGTGGGGTCAAAGAATCCTACGGCCCAGCCCACTTCGTTCCTGGGCCGAAGGCCCGGGCCGAGGAGGCGCCCCAAGTCCGAGGATGACCCCATCGTCGGACGTCCAAGAACTCGAGGGACAAGCTCGTGACCAGCAGTCACCTCCACATTAAATGTACCTGACTACCGCCCTGGCCGCATTAATGATGAAAGGACCCTGCACCAACGTCACCTTGGTTGCCGCGACTCTCAAAGAGACTGAGAAGGCGGCTGATGAGACGAGCATCTGAAGTATTGTCCAAATCACCCAACACGTGTAGGGCTAGAATTGGTTAGGTAAAGAGTATATAATGTAAGGAAATCCCTCCTGGAGGGGGGGGCGAAACAAAAGGGAAGAAAGCCTCCTCGGCCGTGGGCCGAGGAGCATCCCCCAACTGTAAAGAGGCTCTAAGTATTTATTCAATAAAAAGAGAACGGCGTTCACGCCTCGTGAAACGCCGGCCAGCGCCTAGACCTTCGAACCACTCTCTACAAATTCATTGCGGGGTTCGATGGGCCCTGGACCCATACCCTTTGGGCTCTGGGCCGCAAAAGAAGACCCCACAATTGGCGCCGTCTGTGGGGAGGATTAGTGCACCGGCCGGCGAAACAGGCAACTGTTCTAAATAGATATTCTACAGAAGATCGGTGGTGATGCAAAAAAGAAAGAACTACCAAACAAATATTGCAGAAAGATAAAAGCTCGAGACAGAAAATTCAACAGCAAAAAAAAAAGAGACTTTATATTATTTCATAAAAAGAAAAAGGGTTACAGATTACAATCAGAGGCTCAGGCAGGCTTGTTTTACAACTATTCCTACCAGCTAGTCCTACAATCAGAGGCCCAGGCGGACCCGTCCTAAAACTAGCTAGAGGGAAGTGTCAACCCGTGCTCTTATTGGCATTAAGAGAATGGGAGAACTTGACAATAAGCGGGTGGAAGAGGGCTGGGACTAGCTCGTTCCAAGGCCACCAACGACTCCTTTCTCGGAGCGGCGGAGCTTGAAAAAAGCGAGGAGCAGATACAGGGGCTCCGGGACGCCCTCCCCATGATGTTCCCTTGATTCTCTCCAACCCCCACGAGCGTTGGCCGTTGGTGACGGCAACACTCGGGCACCGCCCATGATGTGAGTTCGCACGTCTCCTCCGTCGGGGGTGCGCTCAGAGGAGAGATGTTAGGTACTTCAACGACATCCCTCCGAGCCACCGTGCATGGCGCCATCGGGGTTACGCCCAGACTCTGCCGTACTGGAAGCCCAGTGGGGGCTGCGGCCACCACAACTCTTGGCACGGATGTCCTCACACCCGCCCAAAGCCGCCTCATACCAACTAACTTCGTTCCCAATTCCGGCGGGGTTATTAAAGGGGCTTGGGGAGCTGAAAAGGTGTGTTCTTTCTGCTTGTGTTGGGAAGTTCATGGAGTGTGGAGAAACCATCCCCCCGAAAGGCCTTTTATAGAGGTTGAGGGTTGGTGAGAATTAATTCACGCAGAATTCGAAAAGAGTGGGTAATAATGAAGCTACCAGATTCCAAGGGGGGCCGTAGACCGTTGGACTTAGGTTCATTCACGAGGCCATTAATGAAAACGCGTCTCGCGCACCGAAGCGTCAGGCGCTGAACACGAACGGCCAAGGGACGCTTCGCAAATGAGAAAGATGGGGGCTCGAGATGGAGGCGAGATCAATGCCACGTGCGAGATCATGATCCGTCCGAAGGAGGAATCATCCCCAGTAAAGCGATCCGAGGACAAACTCCTACTTACAGAGAAGGCCAAGCGTTAGACAGAACCAAGGCTCTGCATGGTCCTCGGACTCAGGCCTATGGGGAAACTAACCGCTCCAGAAGGCCAAGCGTTAGACAGAACCAAGGCTCTGCATGGTCCTCGGACTCAGGCCTATGGGTAAACTAACCGCTCCAGAAGGCCAAGCGTTAGACAGAACCAAGGCTCTGCATGGTCCACGGACTCAGGCCGATGGGGAAACTAACCGCTCTAGAAGGCCAAGCGTTAGACAGAACCAAGGCTTTGCATGGTCCTCGGACTCAGGCCTATGGGGAAACTAACCGCTCCAGAAGGCCAAGCGTTAGACAGAACCAAGGCTCTGCATGGTCCTCGGACTCAGGCCTATGGGGAAACTAACTGCTCCAGAAGGCCAAGCGTTAGACAGAACCAAGGCTCTGCATGGTCCTCGGACTTAGGCCTATGGGGAAACTAACCGCTCCAGAAGGCCAAGCGTTAGATAGAACCAAGGCTCTGCATGGTCCTCGGACTCAGGCCTATGGGGAAACTAACCGCTCCAGAAGGCCAAGCGTTAGACAGAACCAAGGCTCTGCATGGTCCTCGGACTCAGGCCTATGGGGAAACTAACCGCTCCAGAAGGCCAAGCATTAGACAGAACCAAGGCTCTGCATGGTCCTCGGACTCAGGCCTATAGGGAAACTAACCGCTCCAGAAGGTCAAGCGTTAGACAGAACCAAGGCTCTGCATGGTCCTCGGACTCAGGCCTATGGGGAAACTAACCGCTTCGGAAGGCCAAGTGTTAAACAGAACCAAGGCTCTGCATGGTCCTCGGACTCAGGCCTATGGGGAAACTAACCGCGGACTCAGGCCTATGGGGAAACTAACCGCTCCAGAAAGCCAAGCGTTAGACAGAACCAAGGCTCTGCATGGTCCTCGGACTCAGGCCTTTGGGGAAACTAACCGCTCCAGAAGGCCAAGCGTTAGACAGAACCAAGGCTCTGCATGGTCCTCGGACTCAGGCCTATGGGGAAACTAACCGCTCCAGAAGGCCAAGCGTTAGACAGAACCAAGGCTCTGCATGGTCCTCGGACTCAGGCCTATGGGGAAACTAACCGCTCCAGAAGGCTAAGCGTTAGACAGAACCAAGGCTCTGCATGGTCCTCGAACTCAGGCCTATGGGGAAACTAACCGCTCCAGAAGGCCAAGCGTTTGACAGAACCAAGGCTTTGCATGGTCCTCGGACTCAGGCCTATGGGGAAACTAACTACTTCAGATGATCCTAAGTGTTAGACAGAACCAAGGCTCTGCATGGCCCTCGGACTCAGGCTCACGGGGAAACTAACCACCTTAGATGATCCTAAGAGTTAAACAGAACCAAGGCACTGCATGGTCCCAAGACTCAGGCCTATGGGGAAACTAACTCCTTCATAGGATTCCAGGTGTTAGACAGAACCAAAAGCACTGTATGCTCCCAAGACTCAGACCTATGGGGAAACTAACTCCTTCAGAGGATTCTAAGTGTTAGACAGAACCAAAAGCACTGTATGCTCCCAGGACTCAGACCTATGGGGAAACTAACTCCTTCAGAGGATTCTAAGTGTCAGACAAAACCAAAAGCACTGTATGGGCCTCGGACTCGAGCCTGAGGGGAAGCAACTACCTCAAGGGGATCCTAAGTGCCTACACAAAGCATTTCCTACCTAGCTCTTAGAGAACAATGGGTCCACCCAAGCATACATGCCCTTGCTATAATAACTGATGCCGCGATTGGCCGAGATGCAATTGAAGTTAAAACCATACAAGTAAAGAAAAAACGAATAGCGTGCAAGCAAGTAAGCGCCCACAACCAACAGGAAAAGAAAGAAAACTCGTATTTCATTAAGCCCAAAAAGAGTTACACAATAGGAATTACATTACAATCTAAGGAAAAAAAAAAAAAAACAACAACAGAAAAAAATAATAATAATAATAATAAGAAAAAGAAAGATACAAAGGACGAGAGACAACGGCGTCGAGGGGCCTGCCCTGCCCACTTATTTTCCTCCCTCGGCAGAGGGCTGGACCACAGCAGTTTCAGGGCCTTTTGAGCTTTGGCCAGAAGGGACAGCCAACAAAGTCGCGGCAGGAACGGCTGCCTCCTCAGCAGCAGGAACTTCAGCTTCAGAGATAGGCTTCACAACCTCCTGAGGCGCCTCCTCAACGGGGCCCTCACCCAATTCTGCTACCTTGGGAGGATCACTTCCTTGGACGAGCTCACCCCCGGGCGTAGTAATTGAGATGTCCTCACCCGTTGCAGCACCGGCTCCCTCTGCAGCCTCCTCGGCCTCAGCGCCCATTGGAGCTGCCTCGCGGATAGCAGGAGGGTAGTACACATTCTCCTCCTTCCACAAGTCAGACGAGGCCTCGACCCCAACCTGTCTGAGAGCCTCCCTCCAAACCTCGGCAGAGTAGCACCTGCACAACCCAGGGACTTGAGCCTTAAAGGCTGCCTCTGTCTCTGCCATCCCCGTAGCATAAGCCTCCTCCTCGGCTTCCTGCTTAGTGGCCAGGGCTTCCTCCCTACCCTGGTTAGCCTCAAACTTGGCCCGCACGGCCTCGTTCCTCACCCACTCAACTGCTCGCTTGTCCGATTCGGCGGCAGCCAACTTCTTTGGCAGATCAGCAAGTAGCTCTTTTGCAGTCTTCAGCTGCTCCTCTGCCTCAGCCAGGCGCTTCGAGTAATCTTCGGCCTGCTTCTGGAAGCCGACGAGACCCGACAGGGCAGTATCCCGAGCACTGGTCATTGCACTCAGCTCCTCCCGGGCCTTAGCAAGGTCAACCTCAGAGTTCTTAAGGACCCGAATGGCTTCCAAGCGTTTCTCACGCTCCACGTCCATGGCTTTCCCCTGGTCACGGGCAGCGTCCTCCAACCTATAAGTGGCCTGAACAGCCTGGCAGGCAAAACAAGTACGCGGTTAGCCGAACTCAGAAAAGGGAAAGAGAGAAGCTACGACTCGAATAAGTCATAAATGACGAGACTTACCATTTCCAAGTACCGCTTGAGGCAGAGGAAGACCTCCCTGCTCCTCATAGTCGCCAGCTCCGCCATGTCGGCTGGGAGTAGCAGGCACCTTCCCACTGCGTCGGCCACGTACGCGCCTTCGCCCTCTTTGAAATCCCTAAGGGAGGAGTCTTCCCTCGGCGTCAACCTGCTTCTCCTGACCTTGGGAGCCTATCTTCAGCTGCTTGGATGGCCGCCGAGTATCATCCCCCTCCCGTGGGGACCCGGACTTTTCATCAGCCGGCCTTTTGCCCTTATCCTTTTTCTGCTTGGGATCGGAGGGCTCATGCCTAGAAGGCAGACTCATCTTGGACGGAGGAGGAAGCCTCGACTGGGTAGAGGCCGACCTGCCATGAGCAGAACGAGTTTTTGGAGGAGGAGGAGGAAGCTCTGGCTTCGATTTCCCAGGCTGGCCTTCAATCGAATCCGACAAGCTAGGTTGAGGCCTCTTCTTGTAACCCATCTCGTGCCGGGAAGAGGACTTGGACACTGAGAAGTCTGCTTCAGACAGACGAGGGTCACCCAAGTCTCCTAGAGGGTCCTCGGACTGAAAGACTTGTTCAAACACGCCAAATTCGTCCTCGGCGGGACCAAAGTCAGCAACTTCCACTTCCCTCTCTAGGCCTTCTTCGGCAGCCTCTGAGGATCTAAGGGAGGAAGAGGGACCCGCAAGTACTACGCCCTCTGATGTGGAGGGCACCTCGGGGAACCGGAACCCGTCCTCGATCACGGTTATTTTTCGAAGCCGAGGATCCTTTGCCCTGATCACGTACTTCGACGCCGCAAATGACTTGTGAGCCAGGTCGTATTTCAAGATCTGGTGAGCGGCCCTAACCTGATTGTCAGCCTCGTTCACGAAAACCTCTGCCCTCAGCGCCTTTTGCAAGTCTTCTCGGTTGATCAGGCTGAAGTGGCGCGTGAAGGCGTGCGGATCTGCAAGAGGAAACACATTCACGTGAGAAACCAGACGGTACAAAAAGAAATTGATGAAGTAAAGGATGGAACTGATCAGGATCCTAGGACTCTCCCCCCATTTTCCCACTGCCCACCTGGGGTCCCCTCTGTCGTTGGGCAGTGAAGGCCATCATGCCACTCTCCAGACACGATGAGGAAGTCCTTGTTCAACCCCTTGCTGGACTCAGGAAGGCACTGAATAAGCCGAACCCTGTCATCCCTGGTCTTCAGATAGTAAGTTTCGCCCCTCAGGCACTGGAGGTTATAACACCAGTTGACGTCATAGTGGGTCAGTCTCAGTCCCATCTTCTCATTTAGGGCATCCACACAGCCCAGAATCCTAAAGACGTTGATGGCACACTGGGTGGGGGCTAGCCGGAAGTGCATCAGGTAGTCCCTCATCACCGGCCCCATGGGTATCCTCATGCCACCTTCAACGAAGGCAACGATGGGAATCACCACCTCACCCTCCTGCCTCCGGAAGCGCCACTCACCCTCCGCACAATACCTCAAGCCCACGTTGGCCGGTATCTTATAATCGGCGATGAATTTCTCCATCGCCTCCTCAGTGAATACATACTTCTTAAATATACCCATCCCAAATGATGCCTAAGCGAGCTAAGAGAGAGCGAATGAAAAAGAGGCAGAGATGGAGAAGGAAAAAGTTCGAAGAGAGATAGAGTGACTTACAGAAATGAGTAGAAGCTCCTCGGACAGGCTTTTTATGCGGGAGATGTAGACTCTTGAGTGCGAGTGGACAGAGGAACCGGGCTTTCGAATGGGTATTTATACCCCAAATCAAGGAACTGGGCGGGTTTTCCCGTTCCTAATTGCTAGGCGAATCCCCACCGTTGGATTATCATCCTCCCGTTGGACGTGGGGGGCACAGAGCCGTCATGATTTAATGAAAGGCGCATTGCGTGCTTCGAGGCGCCATTAACGCGTCTGGGGTAGATGAAAAGGCTCCAGTACTGACAGAGGACCAGACTCAATGGGACGCGTGGCAGAACCGAGGACATCAAAATCTTCCTCTCCGCCCGAGGATGCGAACAGCAAAGATTTTGAGGGGCTATTGTGGGGCCAAAGAATCCTACGGCCCAGCCCACTTCGTTCCTGGGCCGAAGGCCTTGGCCGAGGAGGCGCCCCAAGTCCGAGGATGACCCCATCGTCGAACGTCCAAGAACTCGAGGGACAAGCTCGTGACAAGCAGTCACCTCCACATTAAATGTACCTGACTACCGCCCTGGCCGCATTAATGATGAAAGGACCCTGCACCAACGTTACCTTGGTTGCCGCGACTCTCAAAGAGACTGAGAAGGCGGCTGATGGGACGAGCATCTGAAGTATTGTCCAAATCACCCAACACGTGTAGGGCTAGAATTGGTTAGGTAAAGAGTATATAATGTAAGGAAATCCCTCCTGGAGGGGGGGCGAAACAAAAGGGAAGAAAGCCTCCTCGGCCGTGGGCCGAGGAGCATCCCCCAACTGTAAAGAGGCTCTAAGTATTTATTCAATAAAAAGAGAACGGCGTTCACGCCTTGTGAAACGCCGGCCAGCGCCTAGACCTTCGAACCACTCTCTACAAATTCATTGCGGGGTTCGATGGGCCCTAGACCCATACCCTTTGGGCTCTGGGCCGCAAAAGAAGACCCCACATCATCTATCATAATTTTTAATTGTGAGTCTAATTGGTTACCTCAGAGGAGTTAGGCCATGTACATCTATTATATTATTATTATTATTATCAGTTAATAAAAATTGATATATCATTTGTTGTATGTAATTATTTTGGTACAACTGAAAAGAAACATCCAAACTGAAACATGAAGCCCTGACTCCTATTGATACAACTATTCTTAATTAAATTCAAGAAAATCATTATTTACTTTGCCTTTATATGTTTGTACGATGTTCTCTATCATTTTTGTTTATGAAGTTTGTCTATAAAACTCACAACAAGTGAATTAATAGAGAGATTGAAAATTGAACTAAAGTTTAGTTTTTTTTTTTTTCCCCCAACTTATCTACTTTTCCTATATTAAATAAAATAGAGGATTAAGAGTTTCATTACAAATCTGGAAAAAAAAAAATCATACAAATTTGAATAAATATATATAATTTTAATTAAACTATACCGTGCATCGCATAGGTTAGCGACTATATTATACTATAGAAATAACAACAAAATATGAAACTCACATTAGTAGTTGTTCATAGAAGTTTGTTTTTTGGTTGATTTATATTATTTTTGTGGGGAGTTTATTATTATTATTATTATTTTTTTTTTTTGAGAAACCGGAAAGAACTTGTTATTAAACATGCAGAAAAATTCTGTCAGCAGTTACAAGCTCTGTTACATTGCTATGAATGTCCTCTAACCATACTTGTGGTTCATACAAATTCTTCGCTAGCTTAGCGAGTTTGTCTGCAACGTTGTTGCCTTGGCGCTTGGTGTGAGTGAAAGAAGCCAACCTCAATCTTGCTGCTAAGGAACGTGAGTCCTCAATAATGTGCCCAAATGCTGACATGCAAGGCTGCTCTGCAGTAAGGAGTTTAAAGATAACCTCTGAATCACCTTCGAAAACCACATCTTGAAGCCCAAGCTCAATTGCAAATAA
The DNA here is from genome assembly GCA_032727855.1 of Quercus ilex subsp. ballota. Classification (NCBI taxonomy): domain Eukaryota; kingdom Viridiplantae; phylum Streptophyta; class Magnoliopsida; order Fagales; family Fagaceae; genus Quercus; species Quercus ilex. The sequence continues at coordinate 85,344,623 of CM064909.1, forward strand.
GATGGACCTCCTGCAAGCCAATGCTTCCAAGGCTGCCACAGTTGGGGGTAAATGGATTCGCTCTGATAGCGCTGCAATGACCAAGCCCTCTGAGTCACGTACAACCACACCCAAACCTGCCGCGGCGATGTCCAGGAAAGTAGCGCCGTCAAAATTTACTTTGTAAATTGATGGCAATGGTGGCAGCCAGTGGGTTGGGTGGGGCACCGTTGTTTGAGTTCTAGGTTCTTCTTGGACTGAATGGAACTCTTTCATACGCTCCACGGCATCTCTATAAATTTTCTCCATTGGCAGAGAAGGTGAGCCCACCCTCCTTGCATTTCATTCATGCCATATACTCCACCCGATAAAAGCAAATAGCTCAGCCAACTTTGGGTTTTTCTGAGCAAGGATTCCTTGCAGCAAATCATGGAAGCTAGCAAATCTTTTGTTCAAGTACTCTCTGCAATTTTCCAGTTCCTACCACACTTGTTTAACCATTTGGTAGCCCCATATTGCATGAATTCCATCTTCAATTCCATCCCTACAACGATCACAGGCTGGGTCTTGAGTAATATTCCGCTTCTGCAGGTTCTTCTTTGTTGGAAGGGAATCATTGGCCGCTCGTCACATGAAATGACGAATTTTGTTGGGCACATTCAGTGACCAAAGCTCTTGCCAAAAAAGCTTTTGAGCCGCTGAGTTTGAAGTGCCAAGTGTCGCTGCCTCTGCTTCTTTTAATAGAAGTCGATAAGCGGATTTGGTGGTGTAATAACCGTTCGTCGTTTCAGCCCATATCAACCTGTCCTCTTTGCCATTAAAACTCAAAGGTAGGCTGAGGATTGCTTTAGCTTCATGTGGCAAAAATTCTTCACGTATCCGGTCCTCCATCCAGCATCTATTTTCCACATCAATAAGAGCACAAACCCGAGTATTATTAGGGAAGTTTTTCTGCGGCGACACCACACGGCTAGAGTACAAATCAGGTATCCATTTGTCCCCACGGATCATGACAGATTGTCCATCCCCAATTCTCCATTTTGACCCCATCCGTACCACCTCCCGTGCTTTTAGTATGCTTTGCCAAGCATATGAGCCATTCACCTTTACCCCCGCATCCAAAATAGAAAAATTGGGAAAATATTTGGCTTTAAAGACCTTGTAGAAGAGAGTCTTTGTTATGGAGCAACCGCGAAACTTGCTTACTCAGCATAGCAATATTGAAGAGTTCAATATCTTTGAATCCTAATCCTCTGTGACACTTTGGCTTGCACAATTTTTTCCATCCCACCCAATGAATTTTTCGTGCTTCCCCCTTGTAGCCCCACCAAAATTTCCAAATTAGAGATTCAATATCCTTGCAAAGACTTTTTGGGATTTTGAAGCATCCCATGGTGTAAGTGGGCATAGCTTACAGGACCGCTTTTATCAACACTTCTCTACCGCCTTGCAATAGTAATCTTTCTTTCCACCCTTGCATCTTGTGCCAAATCCTCTCCCTAATGTAGCTGAAACTTTGTTTTTTTCCTTTCCCCACAAATGAGGGTAAACCGAGATATTTTTCATAATTGGTAGTAGCTGCCACTCCTAACAAAGTTTTGATTTCCTCCTACAAGTGTGGATCCATGTTGGGGCTAAAGAAGAGTTGAGTTTTTCCTCGGTTTATTTGCTGCCCTGATGCTTTTTCATACTGTTTCAAAATCTCCATGATAGAGCTAACCTCTTGTGAGTTTGCCCTACAAAAGAGCAAGCTATCATCGGCAAAGAACAAGTGTGAAACCTTTGGACCCACACTATAAAGGGAGACTCCTTTGATCGAGCCTGAAATTTCAGCTTGTTGAATAAGTGAATGTAGCCCTTCTGCACACAAGAGAAACAAATAGGGTGATAATGGATCTCCTTGGCGAAGTCCCCTATTAGGAGTGAAATTACCATGGGGTTCACCATTTACCAACACAGAGAAAGAGACAGATCGAATACAAGAACTAACAAGTGTGATCCACCTATTATCGAAGCCCAATTTTTCCATTAATTTTTCTAGGAACACTCATTCCACTCTGTCATATGCTTTGCTCATATCGAGCTTAATGGCCATGTATCTAGATTTCCCTTTTTTTTTTTTTGTCTTAAGGTGATGAAGGGTTTCAAAGGCTACAAGGATGTTGTCTGAAATAAGTCTATCTGACATGAATGCACTTTGGGATTCTGACACCAATTTGGGGAGAAGTTTCTTTAGGCGATTGGCTATGGTTTTAGAGACAATTTATATATAAGACATTGCAAAGACTTATTGGTCTAAAATCAGTGGCTTTTTCTGGAGATTTTATTTTTGGAATGAGTGATATGTAAGTATGATTGAGACTAGCTGGCATATTACCCGAATTTAGTATTGCTAAAGAAGCATCAATGACATCATGTCCAATAAAATTCCAGTAAGACTTGAAAAAAATTGGGGACATACCATCCGGGCCTGGGGCTGTTAGGGGTTTCATTTGTTTCAAAGAAAATTCAACTTCATTTGCAGTAAATTCTCTTGTGAGGTCTGCATTCATGGCTGGAGTGACCTTTGTATCAATGCCTTGGAGAATCTGATCAAAGCTCGAGGGCATGGTGGAAGTAAAAATCGGTTTGAAGTAGTCTACCATTGCCTCACCAATCTGTTTTTCATCTGTCACCACCGTTCCATCATTCAAGTTCAATTTGGAAATAAAATTCCTCTTGTTTCTTTGTGTTGCTCGGCTATGAAAATAGCTCATGTTCATGTCACCACTCTTCAACCAATCAACCCTTGATCTCTGGTGCCACAAGCATTCTTCCTTCACCATGAGTTCATACACCTCACTTCTAAGAACACGAATCTGGTCATGATGATCCCCGGCCATAGACCTAGCCTCTGCTTGTGCTAGTTGCTTCTTTTTTTAGGTTAGCAAGAATATTGCCAAAAGAGGTTCTACTCCAAGTTTGCAAACTTGATCTGCAAGCGTCTACCTTTCTGATTAGTCTATCAATTGGCTCCCCCATAATTCTTCCACTCCAAGCTTTTTTGATAACCCCTTCACAACTTTCATCTTTCAACCACACTGCCTCGAAACGAAAGGGCCTGGATTTCTTGTAAAATCTAACATTTTCATCGTTAGAACATAACCACAATGGACAATGGTCAGATAATGTACCTGGAAGGTGACGAACACGAACTATGGGAAACAATTGTGACCATGACGGTGTTGCCACCCCTCTATCTAGCCGAATCCATGTTACTTCTCCATCAAATTGGTTATTGCACCAAGTGAATGGTGAGCCAACGAACCCCAAGTCACGGAATCCACAAAAATCCAAAGCATCTCTAAATGCTTTCATCTGACGATCTGGTCTGAGAGCACCACCTTTCTTTTCTTCTACTTTGATAATCTCATTGAAATCCCCCACACATAGCCATGGTAAATCCAGTTTCAGACAGAGGTGTTTTAGTAGCGCCCAAGAATGTTCCCGGTTGGCAGTTATTGGATTCCCATAGAAACCCGTTAACCGCCAGGCGTCATCCATTCCTGGGTTAACTACTGCATCAATGTAAGTTGGTGTTGAATCCAGTACTTTGAGATTAATCCCCTCCTTCCAGTAAAGTGCCAGTCCTCCTCCTGTGTTAATCTGAGGCTCAATAAAAACATTCTCCAAGTGAAGCTTCGAACAAAGTTTTTTTAGATTGTGATCTTTAGATTTTGTTTCCATGAGGAAGAGAATGGAGGGAGCGTGTTTTTTCACCAAGTCAGTGAGTTCAAGAACTGCCCGTGATTGCCCCAAACCACGGCAGTTCCAACTGAGGCAATTCATTGGCCTTGGCGGGGCTGTTCAACAACCTCCACCGCTTCAAGATAGTCACCCTTGGCATGTTGAATACTCTGATGACGTTTGCTAGGAAAATCTGATGATGACTCATTCTCTGTAAATTCACGTTTTCTACCAGAGAGGTGCTCAAAACCCAGATGTTGACTGTCTGTTGCTACATGTTTTTTCCTTGTCCAGGTTGGTAAAACTCGAAGCGTGGTAGAGGAGAGTGCAACCCTAGTGGAGTCACGTGCTTCACTAGTATTGGATTGCAATGAACCTGATTTAGTGGCACGTGATGGTTCATTATTAGGATTTAATTTGGTCTCCTTCCCGTTGTCATATTTAGCTAGTGCTGTGTCAATCTCCTTTAATTTAGCATTAAAATCCTGATACTCCGTGTGACCAACGGATTAAGAAGTAATTGGGGCAATAATTGTGTTTGAATGAAATTCAAATTCCTCTTGATGAGTGTCAGTAACGGGGTGGGACTTAACTCCTGACTTGAAGGCTGAGTTAATACCATTATTATCATCCTTCATTGATTCCCTTTGCACCTCTGTCACTTTGATAACGGTTGGGCATGCGTTGCGAACCAAATCGGGAGTGGACGATTGGCTTGCTTCTTGTCCGACCTCACAATTCCTACCACCATCATTACCTTTCTCCTTGAGATTCATCGGAACCTGACCTGTCTAGACAGAATTATCAGCATCCATTGGGGAAGTAGAAAACTCAGATTTTTTCCTCGCCGTGTAAAAACCCGGCACTGTCAAGCCCATCTTTCTTGTCTGAACGAAAGCTGGAGCTCGTAATCTTGGACCAAATTGTCTATCCTCTGGTTTCAAAGTCCCTTCACTGTCAATCCAAATTTCACAATCCTTGTCGTCATGCGTAAGGCGGCCACACCAATAACATAAATTTGGCAGTCGTTCGTACTTGAAACTTATCCAAATTTGTTTCCCATTCTCTAGAGAAATTAGGCAACCACGGCACAAATGGGAGGGTTAAGTCTAAACTTACCTTTAGGCGAAGGAAGTTTCCACCATCGATCTCCTTAAACTCTTTTGGACGAGACACTACTCCAATAACTTCACTAATCTTCAAAGCCGCCTCCATTGTCATATAGCGTGGTGGGATACCATGTAATTGGACCCAAAAACTTACCCTGTCAAATTTCACATCAGCAACCGGAGTTTCTTTTTCATACCTCCGCATCACGACCAAGTGCTTGTCAAAACTCCATGGTTCATTGGAGATAATTCTGTCTACGTCGTTCTTGTTGTCAAACGTAAATAGAATCGTATGATCTCCATAGTTTTGAATCTTGAATCCATTCCGAGACCTCCATAGAGGATTAAAAGTACGTGCAATGACGTCGATATTTAAAGCTCTCTTTGTGAAGAACTTCGCGATAATTGAAAAATCTTCCAAACTGTCCTCAGTAGTAAGCCTACATCCCGGACCCTCCCTATCAGTTAGGGTGAGACGGCTCCATGTCTGAGTTAGATTATCCATAGTCCCTAAGAATGGATTTCCAACCTAAACACTTATCTGTTTCCCAATTCCCAGGAAAAAAATACCCGCTAGCCGAGAAGTAAACTTGTTACTCCAAGGAACACCAACAGCACCTTCAAAATGAAGGGACAACTCAATTCTACTGTGCAATGATAAGTTGGAGGCCAACGCTCAGTTGCTACAGAGAAACCTCACTCAATTCTACTTCATAAACATTTGCGTTGAAAGACAATTTGTGTTCCAATATTTATGGGACAATATAGTATTTTCCAGCTAAAATATAATGAAATGGAGATTTAAAATAATCTCTTAAACTACCCTAATAGAATATGCAATAACTCATATTTAAGGACAAAATTTAGTTATAAAATTAGTTGTAACTTAAGATTACAAATTCACTCAATAAAATAGATATTACAACATATTTTGAAAATCTAACCATTAAATTGCATGTTTTTAACGCTCTTAACACACATGTTAAATTTTGTGTCAATCGGATATTACTTACTATATAATCTATAAGCTTATATTTTAATTTTAAATTATTAAAACTTGCAATTAAAAAAATTTATTAATGTCATAGTTATTGATCTTTAATTTTCTTGAAATTTTGCAAGTATGGAAGATATAAGAAGAAGATGTAATTTAATGGTAGATTTGTCAAAATTCACCTCCAATAAAAAGATATTAAGTAAATTTGTAGCCTAAGGTTACAACTAATTTTGTAACTAAATTTTGTTCCATATTTAATAGCTTTCCCGTGCATCGCACAGATTGGCGATTAGTTTTATATAATACTAATGGTATATATACAGAGGTAGTTCTGAAATCTCGAAATGTAAGCCAAAATATGTCAGTATCAAAATATTCTATTTCAATTGACAAACTAAAATGGGTTCCAAAACCGTATTCATTTTATTGGCCTTGACCTTTTCACCAATTCAAGGGGAGCTTATTTGTGTCATTGTCGAATTATGGTTTGACATTATTGATTTTTTTTTCCTTTCTTTTTGAGAAACGGCATTATTGATATTGAGCTTAAAAGTTTGTAGTTGACCAAATGATGCACTAGAGTGAGTTTGAATACCGCTTATTTTGCTGAAAATTGAAAACTGAAAACAATAAAAATAAATAAAAAATTTACTGTTCACCAAAGAGTTACTATAGATATGTTTATTTGCACTGTTCATGTTCATGTCCCATGAACAGTGCAATAGGCGCTGGTTTAAAAAAAAAAGGGGGCTGAAACGCATTTTGCGTCAAAACGTGGACGCAATAATCGGTACCCAAACGGTACCTAAGTTATTGTTTATATTTCCTTTTCTTTTTAGAAGTACTTTTTTTTATTACATTCCTTAAATATTTTTTTTCCCCCAATTAACTTATGGCATACACATGCAGAATGTACAAATAGTAGTGCTAGACACAATGAAAACATTAACTCTCCATTGTTATTTATTACATAAAATTTTTAATTCATGTTCAAAATTTTCTAATAGAAATTATATGGGTAGTTAGAGATGATTGACAGTACTGGGCATGATGTTAAGGAAGTAAAGTGGCAACAGGATGGGCACCTAATAAGGGAATGTAATTATGCCCTTGATTTCTAGTATAAAGTGAATATTCCCCCTATGGTTGTTCCTTCATTTCAAGACATTGATGATGTTAATGACTGGCTTCAGGTCAACTGCTTGAGTAAAGCAATGCACCATCCTCAGTACCATGGAGGTATGTATTTTCTTTTGCTACATGGGAACTGTGGAAGCATAGAAATAAGGTTGCTTTTGAAAATACTCCACCAAACAACAATTTGTACAGACCGTGTATAAGCCAGGTAATTGAATTTTATTACTGTGTGGGGAAAATAAACAAATAGAGGATGATCACTGTCATTCCGGTGCACTGGGAAAAGCCTCCTTCTAACTGGTTCAAATTGAACACAAATGGGGCTTCCTGTGGCAATCCGAGGAGGGCTGGAGGTGGTGGAGTTTTAAGGGACAGTGCTGGTGAGTGGGTCAGGGGCTTTGCAAGGAGTATTGGGTCAACTACAAGCATTATAGCAGAATTCTGGGCACTAAGAGATGATTTGCAACTAGCCATTCAGCTTGGTGTTCAATATTTGGAAGTAGAACTTGATGCTAAAGTTGTTTTAGATCTTATTAGTTCTGAAAACTCCCCTAATGCTGCTTATTCTTCCTTGCTTTTTGATTGCAGATTATTGCTGGAAAAGATTCCCCACAGCACAGTGAAGCATGTATTTAGGGAGGCAAATAGAAGTGCTAATGCAATTGCTAGAATAGGTTGTAATTTGCAGGAAGATCTTGTATTTTTTTATTATCCCCCATCTGATGTAGTTGCTGCCTTAGTGAGTGCGGACAAAAATGGGGAAACAGTTTGTAGGCATGTTGCCAACTTAGCCATTTTGGCTGCCTAGTTTATATATATTTCCTTTTAAACCCCAAAAAAAAAAAAAAAACTGCGGCAACAAGATATATAGAGTCCAAACAATTCACAATGGAAGTACATGAAACTGGTTACTGCTCCAGTCATGAATTTGGTTGCCATTCAAATGTCAAAACCAAGAATTATTTCCTAAAGTTCATATACTTTTGTCTTTCTCAAACAACTAATAGTGTGCATGGCAAATTTGCACAGTTAGAACTGATAAAATTGTCTCCTATGAAAGCACCAAATGGTCTACCCAAAGTAAAAAGATTATAAAAATAAAAAATTATATATCAGACCCCATAAAAATTGAGTGATGCTTTGAAAAAATCACAGCTGAACTAATCCATTGTATTATCATAGTATAATGACACTAGGTATACAGAGGACATGGTGCAATGTGATAATCTTGGTACAGAAACTAATAAAGCCAAATACAAAATTTAAGCGAGGGATCTTCTTAGAGCCCCTGGTATTATAGCAGGGAATGGCACTCCCCTAACACTCTAAATGAGTCCCTGGAGTGGAGCAAATTGTCTAAGTAGGAAGGTTCCCAAGTTTGCTTCCCTTATTCGGTTAAGCATTTCCTCCAAGAATGTCTTTAAATTGATGAACTCTAAACTCTCAATTCTATAACTGTCAACATCCAACCGCAGAAAACTGCCTTTGCAGCTGGTACAACTTTGGCAAACCAGTAAGGAACATTTTAGGCCATTCAAATTTCCCAAGACACATCACAATCAACAACCCCCTTTATGAAAACTATCCTTAAACCGTGGTCTCACTGGACTGAACAAGCACAGCCCCATCAGGAGCAGGAATTCCTGCTTCCTTTAATTGCTTGGCCTGCAGCTGCTCCAATTCCTGAGGAAGGAACACTTCTGATTGCAAAGAAGGGGTTATATTCTTCACATGCAACCATGTCAACTGCCAAAAACTATCCCCACCTATGGTATCACTAGGCACAAGTAATCCGGTTGTCTTCATCACAAATAGGGTATTCTTGAGAAGCTCAGGAATCAATTCATGAATCTTCTCACTGCGCCTTCCCCTGAATTTTGTGTTCATGTATCTCTCCATATGATTAAGAACTCCTAGCCATAGTTTGTAGAAGGACGGTAACTGCCAGAGATCCAATAGTAACTGTAAGAACACTTTTGACATGAGTTTCATGGCTAGAACAAGCGTTCCCTCCATATTCCGGTAGTCCTTTGGAGAGTTCCCCACCGTAATTTCTAGTAAATCATCAAGCAATGTGAAGATCACCTGATCAAAACACTGCAACCACAAGGCATTTGAAAGGTGAATCCCATCCACTCCTGCCAAAGACCTCTGTAGCATTAAAATAGCATGGTTCCTCACTTCTTCTCTCTGATCTAAACATACTTTCCTTAATCCTTGCACCAGCCTCAGCCACATCTCGCCAATATCTTGATTCACTTTCTTAGCAGCCTCCTCACCAACAGAATTCATCTCACAAGACCAGCTGACAAGACAAACAACAGAACCTGCCATCAAATCTAGGGCAGAAACAGAACGATCAACCTCCCCAACCCGAGACTCAGCAAACTGCCTTGCTGCATCCACACAAAGAACATAATTGGATGGCAACAGGTGTGTCCCATCAGACATGATAAATGCTAGAGCCTCAAACCCCACGTCAGATGCTTCTGGATGCCGAGCTGTAATAGACAGCAAGGAAATAATTGTGCGCCAACCTGCATTGGATCGGATATGAGCTGAATTTGCCTTTACAAGGCGCAAAACTTCTTGCGTTATGTGTTCACAATAAGCATCAGCAACCCGGGCATCAAGTTTTAAAACCAGGTGAAGTGACTTGAGAAGTTCGTCAGTCAGGTTTTCCTTGTAGGGAAGCAGTCGCTGGCATATCTTCAGGAGCCCAAAGACAGCCTTTTCCACCAGAGTGCAAGGCATAATAGTCGACTGAACAATATCAGATATGTGCTCGTAAACACCTTGCCAGATAAGCATTATCCTGTCTCGGTTATTCAGTGTAATGGCAATCAGCAACTCCAGGCAGAAGACTGCAGTGTTTTCATCCTCAGAGAAGCTAGTTCCCTTTCGGAGTTGGCCTGCAGCCAAGATAAGGGCCTTCACAAGCTGCAATAAAGACTCAGCTTGGAGAAACTTACTCTCCGTAAAAATGCTATCAATGTGGAAAGTCTGTATAGTCTCACGAGTGCGTTGCTGAGCAGCAAGTTCTTCCTCTGTTGGTTGTGACCTTGGCTCCTCCACATCAAATGATAAGAGCTGGCTGAACCGGCCCATAAGGCCAGATGATTTACGAGTAGTGATAGATGGCATATTTGGTGTTGCCAAGGATGTAGTAGTAGGTTTCCCCCGGTCTGAGTCAGATGGGGGCTCTATATCATCAACCGCATCACTAGCCAACCGAGCAGGTAGAAGGCCAAGCTTGTGCAAGCTTAAGACGCATTCCAGTATGTTCTTCCAGCTAGAACGGATATAATCACCATACCTATTTGCTATGGTGAACACTGTTGTGGTTGCCATCCTGGCTTTAATGTCATCTCCAAGAGCAACAAAAGCTTCTTCAACAGATAAGGGAGTCAAGAGGGTTGTGAATTTACAGAGAGACACGACCAAATCATCCAATACATCATCAAGGTGATAGCTTGCTGCAATTTTGGCAACAGCCAAGAATCCATCAACACATGTTTGTAAAACATCCTCCTGTTCTGCCTGATCAAAAACCACCGACATAGCAGCGATTGTTGGACCTGACAGGATAGCAAACATATCATGGTTGAGGAGGTCTCTTGAATCACAGATGATAAATGGGGCGGATTTTTGGGATTTGTGAATCACATTAATCCAACAGCTTGATGTCATCATTGGAGACCCAGTACTTTGGTCCGGGACCATCTGGATTTCATTCTCACAGATTGAGTGGTACAGCTCAGATAGGACCTCACGAGGAAGATCTTTCCCACCATTGATTTTCCTATTGTTACGGATAAAGTCTTCTTCAGTCATCTTTTTCTTTACCTGAGAATTGTGTTGATCTGTGTTGAGCAATATAAGTGAATATGACAACAAGAGAGCAGCATCTTTGTTGATCAATATATGCGGTGACTGCTCATAATATCTTTCTGCAAATGCCTCAAGCACCCTCTGTATTTTTTGTGATTCTCCGGGCAATCTGAAAGTTCCCACGAAAAGACGCAATGCAATATCTAAATTCATGTCTTGGAAATCAAAAGTCCTAGCAAATTCATGAAGCACCTGTATGCAGAATTCATCATGATTTCCCAGATAATCCCCAATAAGATTCTTATCTAACCCAGCTGTGTATCTGAAAAAGTATGCCACACTCTGAGGGTCAAGTTTCTCAGGCAACAAATTCATTCCTTGAAGAAATTCTAGACCTTTCTTAGGATCCCTATTAAAGTGATCTGCTCCAACCATCAACCTTTTCTTGATGTACTTCATCTTACGGACAAATGGGACCCAACAATTAGGGTCACTATAGCTCTCACATTCCATTCTCCAAAACGGTGTATATCCCTCATCATCTACTGCAGCCTCTGAAGTCAATGGTTCATTCCCTACGCTCTCAGCCATGCCCTGAACCATGGAAATTAAGCCATCCAGGGCAACAATGTGCATTGCAGATAAAGGTCCATTCACAGGAAATGCACTTTTTGATAACAGGTTAACAAGCTCTTCAAACACATTACTGCAGGTTACGTCACAATCAAAATTAGCAAACATCTCAGCCATAAATGTCTGCTGTCTGCAGAAGTCAACTAGAGCCTCCATAGCAACCTCCTGCTGTTGGTATGACAAGCCATGTTTACTTTGGGAAAGCCTTAAAAGCACACATGACAAGAAAGCTTCAAGCTGTACTTTGAGCTCAGTTCGTAAATGATGATACAGATTAAGAACAATGCTACATACTGTTGAGAGAATCAGTGGACTCATGGACAAACCAAACTGCATAAGATTAAGAAACAATCCATCTTGAACAATAGCCAATAACTGGGGGTGTTTACTGATTGAGGGCCCAGCCAATTCAATAGCTGAGTTAATTAACCCCAGTGCAAATAAGGGAACATCTTCATCATATGCTATAGGATTCGATCTGGGGCCAAACTCAATGTGCTCACTGACATTCAACAAAGAACACAAGAAATGAAATATCTCGACCATGCATGGAACCCCAAAGGGTTCCATCAGAAGGTTTTCATCATTTTTAGAAGCCTCCACTCCATTACTAACCTCAGTTATTTTCTCACTCGTCCCACTATCATTCATCCCACCATCTGAAGCACCCATGTGATCCTTTGAAGCATATGTGGACAATTGACCATCAGATTCAATGCCAACATTGCCATTTTCTAGCTGCTTACTTTCAGATGTATGATCCTTGTCTGCTAATCCCACCTGTACAAGAAAGATGAGCTTTAGAAATTGACAAGGAAAAAATAGACATGCTGGTCCAAATATTCAAGAACTTAAGGATGCAAAGTTCTCTTTACAGCACCACTCTAATAAAAAATCAGACAGTTTTTCATTCAAGGGTTCAACTGCAAACCATTCAGAACTCCTAACCACCAAGTGGTCACAAACACAGAGTACTAGATTCTCCTAAAGACTTATAACCAAATTACATTGAACCACACCCCCACTTACTATAGTGCTGGAAAAATTGTGTATTTTAATCTAGAGGGAATACTGCATCAAAGAGAAAGAATGCATCAAGAATCATTACCTCTTCACGGACATATGACCTGCTTCCATTAGTCAATGCATGTTCTGTGGTGACGATATCAGGCAGGTGAGAAAAAATACACCTAACTAATTCATGCATAGTATGGCGTGCTATCCGCTGCAACAATTCACCTTTAGAGCTAGCCTGATGAACTACACGAAAGCACGTATTTACAATATTGCACACATGCTGGTTGTTCAGCCTAACTGATGCTTTACTCTTCATGCAAGCTAGAAGAACCTGAAGTATCTTCATCAGCACCACTTCTTCAGAGCCAGGATCAGTTACCTCAAACCGGCAGCTTGTAACAGCATCAACTATCAAATGCATAGCATCTCCTACATTCACGGTATCAAGATCAAGTATGTCAAGGCTCAATATCTTGTAAACAGATGACAATGCAACTCCAGTGATTGGTGCGCCGGTTTCATCAGATCGTATGACATCCAAAAATGGTCGCAAGTACACAGCTGGGTCAATATATTGCCACTGATGTTGCCAAGAAAAAATTTGCTTCCGTAATTCTTTCAAGGAATGGATGAGTGAGTGCTCTAGCTGATCATCATCTGCCACATAACGAACTCCCCACCGTACATTTCTCCGCATCACAGCCAAAACAGCACCTATTTCAAAATTAATCATACATGCCAAAGCACCTTTGGAAGGCTTAATGGGAGATTCCTCCCTTAGACCATTAGATGAATTGTTTCCAAACTGTGGATTTAGGTGCCCCATATTTATTTCAGTTTCTTGATACAATTCAATTTATGTGACTTATGTCTGAACCATGCATCCAGAAACAATAAACACAAGATCCCAAAACCTGGCCAAATCATTCCATTCATTAAATTAACACAGGTAGTCAAGCCAACTTATTCAAATATAAATTTATGTAAGATCTTACTGTTGAATGACAAATAGATCTTAAAAATAAAAATAAAAATAAAAAATGTAATAAAGTATGTAACTTTGAATTTTCAAGTTATATACTAAAGAAGTTACAAGTCCATGAAACATGAAGATAACAAGAAAACATTTAATTTACTTAGCAGCAAAGAACTTTTCTCTATTCACGCATTTGGTGTGTAAAGGTACCTAAAAGGGTATCTTCCTTTTTATGGACTGCTGCTAGGGGTGGGATTCTTTCAATAGATAACCTTGTTAAGAAGAACTTTCCCCTTGTTAATTGGTGTTGTCTATGTAGGTGTGATGAGGAAACTGTGGATCACCTTTTGCTTCATTGTAAGTTTGCATTTGCTTTGTGGAGCTAGGAAGCACAGGTGCGTTTTGGGATTCGGGTGCGGGTGCGGGTGCGGGTGCGGGACTCGGCAATTTTTAAAAAATGTGGGTGCGGGTGCGGCGGGACTCGGCAATTAAAAAATTATTAAAAATATTTTTATTTATATTTTTAATATATTACTAAGCATACTTTTTTATATTATATACACATATCCCAAATTTAAAAATAATAGTAAATAATAACTAAAATATGATGTTCCTAAATTAAATAAAACCCACAAGATTAATCTTTTTTCTTTTATTCTCTCTATTCACCTGCCACAACAAGTCAACAATACATCTAGTCTTATCAAAATATCAACTTTACCTTTTATTTATTTTTTATTTTATTTCCCCAAGACTTTTGGTCTCATCAGAATATCAACCTCACCTTTTATTTATTTTTTATTTTATTTCCCCAAAGCTTTTATTTTCCGATTTCCAAAACTTAATCTACACCACACATTTTAAAAAAAATCTCCACACCAAGTCAGACTCAGCCTTTTCCTTCTCCATATTTTTTCTTTTCTTCCCGTTAGTCTTTCACTCTTTCTTCCCCACGTCTCCGCCTCTCCTCTCTGTCCCCTTCCCAGTTCATACCTTTTCTTCTTTTAATCTTTCTTTTGTTTTCTTAAGCCAGTCCGAGCACACCGCACTACCGCAGACTCGCAGAGAGGGAGAGCATAGAGAAGAGAGATGAGTTTCAGCCTGAACCGGCCATATCGGCGAAACGGCCGAAACGGCCCGAATCGGCCCGAGTCGGCCCGAGTTGAGCCGCGTCGGCGCGAGTCGGCTTCGCCACGTGGCAGGACGCGGCCCGACGCGGCACGGACGCGCGGTCAGCGGCGTCCGACGCGCGTCGCCGCGTCGGGCCGCGTCTGACGCGGGTGCGGCGCCTCTGGCGCCGCGTCCGTGCTTTCCAGTTGTGGAGTGAGGTCCTTATTATGTTTGGGGTTCAATGGGTAATGCTGGATACTATTGTTTCTCTTCTTTTTGCTTGGAGGAATTGGTTGGGAACTTACTCTTCAAATGCTTGGAATATGGTACCAGCATGCCTTATGTGGTTAGTATGGAAGGAACACAATGCCCGAACTTTTGAGGACATTGAGAGACCTATAGATCTGTTGAAGAACCTGCTTGCTAGGACTTTGTTTGAGTGGTCTCGCATTTGGGGTCTTACGCATTGTAGTTCCTTGTCTAATTTCCTTATCTCTATTAGACTTTCCTTATGATTTGATTGTATTTGTTTCAAGGGCAGTGAGTTTACAATCATAAACACATTGTTCTTTTTCATCAATAAAACTCTTATTACCGATAAAAAAAAAAACATAACCAATGAGAGGAGAACAAACAAAATAAAAATTCCTCAACACTAAACTAGTGAAGTCAGGTGATTAAGCTCTGAAGGTACAAAAAGAACAATACTATATTAATTTAACAATTTTTTGTGGTAGCTTCCACAGTCCTCTCCTCTTACTATCAAAATATATTGATATTCTTCTTGTTTGTCAGAATACAAGGAAGTCTATCTACCGCTCAGAACTAAACAAAGAGACCCTTTTAATAAATTATTGCTCTAAGCCAAAGCCATTGAATACTTTTTTTTTTCAATAAAAAATGTTCACCCAAGACACAAACTTCAAACCCAATTTGGCTTTCAAGCTCACATTGCATAATTCAATTACTACATATTTGCTAGAACTAAATCATTTACTCTATAATTCAATCAAAGTAAACAACAAAAACCCAATTTGGGCATTAATGCAATAGAGCCATAGACTACAAAGACAAATCAAAAACAGTCCCAATTACCAGATCTAACACAGTTCAAGAACTTAAACTAAATTCCCACATAAACATCAATACAAGCAAAATTCAAGCTTTTATCACAATGACCCATCAAATCTAAGTCAATCAGAATGACACAAAAGCAACAAATTTCAGATTTAACAAACGGATCCAAACAGAACCAATTGCAAAAAAAACAAAAGATAGACATAGAATTAGCGTACCTTAAAGGGGACCCAGGTGGAGAATTTGGTTGAGGGAGCTCAGAGAAATGGGATCACGTGAGAAATGAGGGACAGTTTTGTTTTTGTCACATGGAATCTGAAAATGGGTCTCTGGGCCTTTTCGCATTTGACACGAGAAGTTGAAGAAGAAGATCTTTGAGTTTGAGTTTGAGGCCGCGCGTTTCTTTATGGGTTTTTTGTAAACGTTTCGGACTCTGGTGGCAAGTAACAATTGGCGAAACGAGGATTGTTGGAATGTTAATCAACTATTAAAAAGTCACATACATGTACATCACCCCAAAAATTGAATTCATTATCGTCTAATCTAATCAAGCATCTCTTTTTAAATTTGATTCTCAAAAAAAAAAAAAAAATCTCTTTTTAAATTTTCATTTTAAATATTATGTTTTATTTCTTTATTATTTTAGTTTTCCTTTAGAATAACAAATTTTTATTGGTTTAAACTTAAAAAATAAGTCAAATAAAAATAAGCCAGATAAAAATACAACTATAGATTTTTTTTTTTTTTTTTTGATAGTTAATGGTGATAATTTTGTAACATGAATAAGAGAAAATCTATCGCTGATTGAGTTCACAATTGTTCATGATGTATTAAATTATTTTCGCCTTAATAAAGTTACAAGTTTCTTATTAAAAATATTTATAAAAAAAAACAATTATTCATTAACATCTATAATATAATCTAATAAACATTCTTTCTTTCTTTTTTTCTTTTAAATTTTTTTGTTATGTTTTATGCTTTTATTTATTTATTTGAGAATGATGCTTTTATTTTTATTAGTTCCAAATTGTCTATGTTTTTCTGCAGCTGTAAGTGAACGTGAACGTCATTCAGTACCATGAGATAATGGAATAAATGCCAAACACACACACCTTTTGGTCCAAATCTTCATTCATATTAGAGAAGCACATTAATTTTTTTTTTTCCACTAGAAATATTGTGGTAATAATAAAAAGATGTTGGACAACTCCAGTCCTCGCTTTTATTATATGACCTCACTGGTCTCAGATGTAATAAATTATGTATTGATACTGGCCCTTGGGGTATGTAGTTTCTACATCTGTTATATATTCCTTATTACCAAAAATTAAAAATAAAAAGATATGAAAATATAGAATTAATCCCTAAAATTTTATCATGCTTTATTATTATTTTTTTTTTTATGAGACATCATGCCCTATTTTGATTCCTAAAATTTAAAAAATTTCTTATTGCTTAAAAAAAAAATTATAAACATACCAAATGAGTCATTCCGTAATCTTCTTGTTATAACGGAGTGTTCATCAAGTGACTTCGGCGAATTTTATCACATAAACGAGAATTATTTTGCCAAGGCTACGGGAGCAAGGTTATAGAAGAACTTATTTGGTATGTTTACAAAATTTTTAATACTAAAATGGAACTTGTCAAACTTGCATTTAAATTGGGAAGCAAACTAAGCAAATGCCTCGTATTCAGTTCTATTGAGCCAAATAAAATTGTAATTTATTCCTCTCAGAAGAATGTCTTAGTGAATTACCATTTTTTTTAAGAGTTTCACAGTTTATGGCATCTGCTTCTGATGATAGCTCTTTATCACCAGACTAAGATACTAATCAATTTTTTGTATAGACGGAAATTGAACCTCAAATTTCTTATTCAACCATCAGAGACTTTACTAGTTAAGTTAACTAAAACCCACAGTAGGACCTCAGCTTTTGGATTGTCTAGCAATCAGAATATACTTAGGCTGCATTTGGTTCAACGGAAAGTCAATTCCGAGCGTAAAATAATTTCAGGGGAAATTGTTTTCCCGTAAGGAAAATGTATTCAGGCTGTTTGGTTGCACCATGGAAAATAGGGCAGAAAACGAATTCCAATGTTTGGCTACCTCGAAATTCGTTTTACAGAAAGTCAATTTCCCTGTTTGGTTTGTTCAAACATTTTACGGAAAATATGAAATGCCTTACAAAAGAAACATCTGCATTGCCTAGACGAACCTGTAACAATACAAAAATAATCATCTACTTCAACATCAAAAATAATCATCCAAATGTACCCATAATATTTATATCAAAACGCACCTAATGTACTTTCACCATTGGCATTACACCTCCATGGTGTACAAAAATGATACATACTCGTGGTATCTAAATAGTAGACATACATAACTTGGGCAATTGTATCGTCCCAATGATACAAAAGGCTACATATCCTACAATCAATGTACGTAACTTTTATCCCTTGGAGCATAACAGTTCACAAAATATACGTACCGTTGGCATATGTCCAAGGTTAGAAATACATACATAGCCTTCTTACTGATAATACAATTGTGTCACATATATAATACAATGATAGGTGAATACTAGTACTACAACAGATGACAATCCCTAAAGCTACCATCACAGTCAACACTAAACAGACAAGTCAGAGTTGAGTGAACAAATAACTATCCATCCACAGCTTCCTCAACTTAGCATTCTTGGCCAGAAATCCCCGTGATGCCTTCTTATTTTCACAGAGATGGTCAAAGACAGTTGCGAGCATATCCTCACTATACACATCTGCCACCATAGCCATCACCTCAGCGTAAAGACAGGTGTAATCAACAGGGCCCCGGTTGATTTCTTTCAAGGCCACAGCAATTTCCTTTAGCTGATCAGACAGATCAGTCAGAACACTATCATCAGAGAGAGGTAGGCCTCTTTTGCGGGACTTCGAAATTGTGGACCCAATGGTGGATAATTCTACCACATTCTTCCCTTTATCCACCACACTCTCCTCCCCATTGTCAGCCACCATCTCAGTGCTCTCCCCATTGTCTTGCTCTGTCAATATCAACATACGACTTAGCGAAGCTACCCATGGCCATGTCCTTCCCCACCACAATGGCCAATTCATCATACATCTCTCTCTTTTTGTTCAAATACTCCGCATGCTTACGATGCGCCTATAAGGGAGAAAGAAACGTATAATAACAATGCAATAATCACTTCACTCATAAATTCAATATTCAATTCAATATAGGTGTCATTAGATGATTTATGTCAATGATAAACAAAAAAAGTTGTTAGGAAATAGGAGACCTAACCCATGATTTATGGGATAAGTACAACAGAAAATACAAATCCACAAATCCTAAAACCAGATTTTATAATAGATCAACACATGAAAGTTACATTTGAAAATTTGTAAAAGCAATGGAATCCTAAAAAGAATGACACTATAAATTTCATATAAAGAGAGTACTTGAGCAGCCTTGTCTTGTTCTTAATTCATAGATTATAAAAGCCAAAAAAATATATTATCATTTATATTAAGAAAATATAATTGGAAGCCATACCATGACCTCTTCCTGATCGGTCTTTGCATCGCATATGATCATTTTCAAGTTATTATCCTAGCCAAACCCACTCTTCTTCCGAAGAGTTTGAATAGTGCTCCACATGCTCCTTAGAGTGCGCAGCCGATTCTCAACATATGAGGGGTGGCACTCTAACCCAAACTGAGCAGATATCTCCTTGGCTACAATAGCAAAGGAGCCGACCTTGAAAGTGTTTGATGACTTGTGGCCATTTGCAGCCTATTCGGCAAGCAGAGTAAGCATGGTCGTGTGCATTGGGGGCAGCCACCTGAAGTGCTTAATGCCCACCTTCTCTTTCCCTCTCGACATTACTACATATGAATATTGTATAGTGAGAGTAACATTTAATAATGAGAGTAGCATTTAGTAATTACACTTGGAATATAAACAACAAATCAAACACACATACAACCACGCGTATAGATGTTCACAACAAAACAAAACAACTACTGGAAATAAAAATGTAATGCTGGAAATAACAATGTAATGCTGAAAATACTTTTTCCTTACACCACTAGAAGTATACAGTAAATACATTGTCCTTACAAAAAAGAAAAAATACAGCACCTATTACAATCATAGAAATCTAAATAAAGTATTAGTCTCCACTCCTGGTATAATTAGACCACATAGCTTAGCATATTTCATCTCTCTTAGAATTCCACACTCTACTATCTTTAATGGAGTCCCGACGTGACTGTGTTTCTTGTTGGGAGTCACTAGACTCTACTTGGTTCATTGCAACTTCCATAATATAGTCAGTAGAATCAACCCCCATAATGTAATTATGAATCACACAACATGCTAACACTACTTTCACTTGGGTTTTAAAAGACCAAAATGGTTCTGCATCCAACACTCGAAAACGTTTCTTCAACACTCCAAACGTTCGCTAAATGGTAGTTCTCAGTGAAGAGTGTCAGAGGTTGAACAATTCTCGTTCATTCTTAGGAGGACGATCACTAAACTCTTTCAAGTGATATTGCACACTTCGATAAGGTGACAAAATTCCATTTTTATTACCATACCCAGCATCACCAAGATAATATCTACCTACATATATTCAAAAATAAAACCAAATCACTACTATGCTTAGGAAAACGTACAAAATTTATTAAACTAATAAACCCAAAAAAGTGAAGTAATCCTATAATACCTTCGGGAATTGAAAATCCTCCTGGCCTAGCAAATGCATCATTTAATACACGTGAATCATGTGCATTATCTTCCCATCCAGCCAATACATAAGTGAACTTCAAGTCAAAAATAATGGCAGCTAACACATTTTGTGTGGTTTTATCTTTGTGACCATGAAACCTTCCTTGTATTTCAGGTGGCATAGATGCACGAATATGTGTACCATCTATTGCTCCAACACAATCCTAATTTTCGACGGACATAATGGTTTAAAATTACACAAATCTTAACAATTTACAAAAATACACAAGTCGCAATATTTATCATAAAATATGGATAGAACCTTCTGCTATCCCTTATCTTTGGGGGTGTATCTTTGCTAGGCAGTCTTATTAGAGCTTTATCTAATTTTAGGACCCCCCTAAGAACGACCTTGAAGTATCTATGAATAGTCTCAGTCGATCTATGGAACCGACTACCAACTACACGGAACCTCACATTATGACCAATAATGTGTAAGAAAATTAGCACTTACTCCGTAACAGACATGTGGATAGTCGGGCATACGTGCTTTCCCTCAGTTAAGATGTGACGTAATTGGTGGAAAGCTATAGGCTTCATCCTAATTTAACTCACACAAAGTCTCTCACTTCTAGGCAGAATACTATTTATGCAATGCTCTCTTTCGGCTGCATGATTAACATAAGGCGCCCTAAGCAGTCGTCTACGCCGCAATGTCCTTACCAATGCAAACCCCCACAAAGAGGACATATGCAACTGAGGCAAAAATTGCGGCTTTGGTTTTTTTCTTCATCTAAAAAATCACAAACAATGTGGTCTAAGAGGTACGTAAACAAGCATGCTATTGATTACACAGTATATAAAAACAGCCACAAACAGAAAACAGCAGAGCACACCCTGTCAACCAACATAACACCCTTGATCTCTAACACAGTCAATATAAATAACCATGCCCAAAGTTTGTTAAACCATCAAAATTCACATAATTTCATAACATGCCCAGTTCAAGATCAAGGGAAAAGACATAACCACTGTGGCAGTGTGTCCACATTATTCACAAGGTGCCATATACATTCACCAAAACATCCAAATCAAATTGATATCAACCAACACAAAATTTATGCACATATATTTCTGTATAATTGTAACACCAACAAAAGTTAATTTCCTAAATCAATAATTAAATAAAAAATGGATAATTATAAAAAGTAAATAAATATGTATTTAAATAAATAATTTTATAAATAAATAAATATATATATATATATATATCAGATCCGAGATAGTGAAGTAGCATTTAGACTGTTTATGGGTTTGAGGGTGGATTTTGGCTAGATGGGTTTGAGTGGATGTGGATTAGCTTTTGTAGAGGGTGGGTCGGAGGTGTGTGAATCGGAGGTGAGGTGAGGTCATCGGAGTTCCATAGAGGGTGGATCGGACTGAAATGGTGAGGTTGTCGGACATTTTTTGTTCAAACAGGGGAGGAAACTCACTGTGGGTGGATCGACGGACTGTGGGTCGACGGACTGGAGGAAACTCAAACAGTGGAGCTCGAACTGGCGTGAGGGAGAGGGTGACCTGCGTTTGGCGTGTCTTGCTTTGTGGAGCTCGATCACAACTGAGCTTGGAGAGTGTCTGTGAGGAGAGTGTGTGAGAAGCGTAAATGATTTGAAGGTAAAATAAAACCTGAAATGGTTTTACGAGCCAAGAGGGTTATGTTATGGTCAACGCGGAAATTGATTTTCGTTTGACCCAATTTTCCGTGCTTACCAAATACATAGAGGGGTGTAAAATGATTTCCTGAAACCTTTTTCAGCCAAAACAAACGGACCCTTAAATTCAAGAAAATATTTGCTGGTGTAGACTTACATTATTAGTACATTGTAGAAATGGTGAAGTGGGAATTCCAGAGGTATTTGAATGAATTTTCTGACTTACATTATTAGTACACAGTAGAAAACTATTTTGCATTACGCTATCATCTGTATATATAATTAGAATAGAAATCTTGATGTCAGATTTTCATTATTTTCAAAACTACCCTTATTGTTTATTCAAAAATAATTCTCCCAAAAATACAAATTAAGGACAAAAAAATAATTTGCAAATGATTAAAACTATCCCAATGTTTTTCCCATATTTATATTATAACTACTAAAAGCATTCTTATTGGGACTGCCAAATGGGGAATGTTGGGATGATTTAGCATTAAAGCTAAAAAATCACCAACAACTAGTTGTTGGGGTACATTTTTTTACACCTAATATTATTTAAATAATACCTATTTATTTCTTTTCAAATGTCACAAACAAATTATTGGGTATGCCTAAATATTTTTGACTGTTACTATGCTAGCCCACAACCGTTCTCATTTCTATCACAAAATTGGGCTACGAATGCAAAACACTATAGGACCTAATATCTTTTCGTAAAGCCCAAATTATTTATTGAGCGAGATAAAATCTAATTCTTTCTAAAGCCCAAGAATTTTATACTTAGCAATATTCAAAAAAAAAACCATGATTCAAATTCATGGCAATACTATTTTATCAATGGGATTTAACCCCATAATCAAAGCCCATGATTCAAACCCGTGGCAAATTATTCATCAAAAAACTCAGTTCCCACTATCAATATATATATATATATATATATATAAAAAAAAAAATAAAAAACCAGTTCTCACTGGCAATATCAAAAGTCCAATTTTCATTGGCAATGTCAAAAACTCAGTTCCCATTGGCAATATCAAAAGCCCAATTTTCATTAGTAATATCGAAAGTCCAATTCTCGCTGGCAATATTGAAAGCCCAATTTATGTTGGCACTATTTTATCAAAAAGCCCAAGATTATTAACGCTTGGCAAAGAAAAATATCATGGTATAATTATTTCTTAAATGTTACTATGGCAAAAACCATGGCAATCGTCTTATAAAAGCTCATAGGAAGTTATCTTGAAGATTATGTTCTCATATTATAAACCCATGAAACACATGGTCCTCATTTGCATCATAACATCCATAATATATATCTTCAACGTTCATGGTAAATATTTAATCCCACAAGCTTATCATTTAAATTATGATATGATTATTAGAAACCATGAACATTACTTACGATATGGAATTCATCATAGTAAATGTTATTTACGAAGGTATTTTGAAACTTGTCCTATTGTTTCAAACATTACAACTAATTGCCCAAAGGTCCATTGCAAGTATCTATGAAAACCCAAAAATATTTACTAATAAAAGTCCATGAGGAATGAAAACCCATGGCAACGTGTGTTGTTGATATCCATTTTGTAGGATGCACACAACTCAGCCCAAAGGAACCAACCCACGTGAGCAAGCCTAATCCAAAAGACCCCAACAAAAGGCAGAGGATTGAAAGTGGACAACTAGCCTTTGTTCATCCCTGATCAAGGTATAGCTGAAGGCCCCTTACAAGAGAACCAAGTCTTTGAGGATGAACTAGGGGCTATCCCATCAGCTTTCTGTCACCCTCTACCTGACGTGAACAGTGCCCGAAGGTTGTGATATTAGCTAAAGTCTAAAGGGTGATGGAACTCCATCATCTTCCTCAAGACTATATCTCCAGTGGAAGGGGGGCTAAAACCAAGTTATCCAAATCTCAACAAATTGATGCTATAAATGTCAAAAATGTTCAAGACGTGGTTCATGTGCCAAGCCTATGAATCCTAAAGGGGATGTTGAATCCTACTTCTTGGGGTTAGAACCTCAGTTGCAGCACTAGGATTCGTTCTTAATACTTGCCTTAATCCCATTGGTTAAACTCAGCTCCAGAGATCTTGACATTTAATGCAGAACACGCCAAAAACCCATCATGTGGCATATTACCCCAAGAAGCAAGGTAGCCCCAAAAGTAAATCTCCTACTTCTAGCCAAATCCTAGGTTGATTAAACCTGATTCCCTACCTCTGATCAATCCTACGTTTTTTAGATTCTTGTTAATTAATGCTTCTCTAAACTCCATTACAAAAACATAAGCACCTCAGCTCACAAAGACACAACTACTCCCTCTGAAACTTTCTGATTTGTTGGCCATTTTGCTCGCAATTCAGCTCTCTCCAAGCTTACAACCCATTCCCCTTAGCCCACACTCACCTAACCATAGACATTCTTTCCCTCCTTTACATAATCATAGCTCATAAATGTCTCCCAATTAGTCACAAACAACCCACTACTCACTAAAGCCTTAACCTCAGTATTAATTAATTCTATCCCACTCACTCAAAACAGCCCATATTATCTCATTCATGCCTTATGCACACATACTCACCAAAATCTTAGTTTAATACTTGCTGCACTGAGCTGGGATCTCTATCTCTCCCTTCACACCATGCCAATTAATCCCTTTCTTCTTCCTATGGAACCTCTAATTTTTACTTTTTGTTTTACTGTTGAAGGATATAATGTATTTGTAACAATCGAATTCTTCCCTCACTTAGATGTAATGATGGCCGAAAGTACAATAAATTCCCCTAACCGAGACACACAAGGACCCCCAGGAGTGAACACCTTCCTAAATTTATTTAATCATTAACTGCTAAACCCTTAAGTGTAATTTCACCTTTACTGCTAGAGGATTTACTTTTCTGGACTCTAAGTGTAATTTCACTTTTACTGCTAGAGAATTTACTTTTTCTGGACCCTTAAGTGTAATTTCACCTTTACCGCTAGAGGATTTACTTTTCTAGACTCTAAGTGTAATTTCACTTTTACTGCTGGAGAATTTACTTTTTTTGAACTCACTGTTGGAGAATTTATTTTCTTTGTATAATCAAGACATGACCACTAACGTATTAATTAAGTATTGTAAAGTGTTTTTTTATTGGGTTTTTGTTGCTGTTTTGTCAAGTGCAACCTTTATGTCTTGCTTGGATAGGCTTGTCACCACACCGAAAGCCTTTAGGCGCCATCTCAAGAGCCTATAGTTGAGTTTCGGCTTGGCTTCTTGATATTTTATTCGAAGGCATCAATTTCTCCCTAAACACTAGTCTTGCAAATACTGAGTATTGCAATTGTGCTATAGTGCGATTCTAAATGTAGAATCACACTATAGCTCAATGGTAAAACAAAATACTAATATTTTATTCATTTTCACTATTTGCTTTATCAACTCCCTCCTCTCTCTCTCACCGGTCACTCTCATCTCCCTTTTTTTTTTCATTTTTTTTTTCCAGTTCCGATTCTCTCATTCAATCCCTCCCCCTCTCTTGTCCCTCTCTTCCCTTTCTTTTCTTTTTTCTCTCTCTATTTTCCCTTGAATCAAGGCTTTGAAGTGGTGGCAGATGGGTTTGATGTGGTGGAGCTCATGGGTTTGATGTGGGCTTGATTTGCAGCAGCGAGATCGGCATGGGTATGGTGATGGATTTGGTTGTGGGTTTCTTTATATTTGTTGTTTGTGGTGGTGGAGGGTTTTCGTGGTGGTGGGGATAGGTGATTGATGGTGGTGGTGGCTGATGTGGGTTTGTGGTGCCGTGGTGGTGGTGGGCAGAGGGCAATGGGCATGGTGGTGGCTGATGTGGTTTTGTTTGATTATTTTTTAATGGGTTTGTATATGGGTTTGTGGGTGTTTTTTGGTTGGTTTATGCCTAGATATTTGGTGGGTTTTTGGTCATGGTGGTTGCGGTGTGGTGGTGACTAGGTTTTTTGATAATTTTTTTAATGGGTTGTGGCTAGGTTTGTGGTTGGTATTTGTTGGGATTGTGGTGGGTTTGGGGTCATGGTGGTTGGTGTGTGGAGGTGGTGTGGATGAGAGGGTGGTTGTTGTGTGGAGGTGTGGCTAATTGAGTGACAGAGAGATAGAAATTAGAAATAAGTGGTAGATAATTATATATTATTTTATTGTATAATTTATATTATTTTAGTGCTATTATTGTAAAAAAAAAGATGGGATGCTGGGAGTATTGTAAAATGGTATGGTATAATTGATAAAATAACTTTTTAAGGTGGTAAAATAGGATAGGATGGGATTTTGGGATCGGGATACTCTAAAGCTTTAAAATTCTTTCACACCTAGACAATTTCTCATCTAAACAAAAAGACTATTCTACAATGGGATTTTAATATATATATATATATATATATATGTAAGGACACAACTTGGTGGCCCAAGCCCAAAAATTATTAGATATGAGCCCAAAGAGCCCAATACAATGAATTTTGTAGAGAGTGGATGAAAGAGCTGGACTATATGTGAACTGGACAACGGTTAGAAAAGATTTAAGAAATGAATTAGCCCAAAAACACACTCAGAACTTGATTGACTTATCGTCCGAGAAGATTAATTATGTATTGAACTATTCTTGAAAACTATGAATCTTTAGTGCTACAGTAAATCTTCCTTTCCCCCCTTTTTCTATTTTCTTTCGACCCCTTCTTATGAGAGATCTTTTACATTATATAGTTCCCTTCAGGTTATTCTGACCGTACACTTGTTAGCCATCTAAACTTTCACTTGAGTACGTGTCCCATCAAATATCCTTTTCTAGTTCTCTGTGAGTGGTGGTAGCTGAGATAGTACTGTTCAGGAGTTTTCTCCACATAAATGCGGCCAGAAAAGTTGCTGCGATACACTTAATGCGGTGGTAGCAGCTTTTCTTTAAGATATTTCTGTATTCTTATCTTCTTTGTACGTGCCTGAAGGTATTTCTGTATTCTTATCTTCTTTGTACATGCTTGAAGTTCATCCCTATCGTTAGAATTTCATGAAGGGTTACCTACACCGCCTAAATACAAGTTTGATCAATGTTTGTCGTATCCGACAAGGGGATACTCCTCGGAAAACACTTCCCTCTTCATCTCCCGCATGGTTCTTGACTTTGAAGTCTAAAAGTAAACATTTGCTCCTCCTCGGACACACTCTTGTCCTTGGACAAGGCCTAAGGCCTAATACATGAACTTGGGCCTTTGCCCCCACAATATATATATATATATATATATATATTTTGCATGTGAATTGAGAGTGAAAGAGACTAGTATTAACTATTGAAAAAAGTTTATCTCCAAATAAGTTTGTATAAGTTTACCATTGTATAAGTTGCAACTTAGAATAATTGCGGTATGCTAAAGTATTCCAGATGAAAGGAAATAATTGATGGTTCATTTTACTATATTATCAAATAAATCTACCTCTCTGTCCCAAATTATATATCTTGGTTTGAAAATATATGTTTAGTAATGAAATTTTTTACAAATCTTCTCAAATTAAAATGTCATAATATCTCGTTCAAAAAAAAATGTCATATTATCATTTAAGTTATATTAGCACGATTTTTAATAATTCTTTGAAGATAAGGATATTATGATAAGTTCAAGGAATGAAAACTTCAATTTTCAGGAAGTAGATATGTATTTTGAGCCTAAAAAGGAAAACCTTATATAGTGTTTAGAGATGACACGCTCTTCATTCTAAAATTAGAGATGATCTTTCAAAAAAAAAAATTTAGAGATGAATGATATATTGTAGCCAGTTTTTATTACTCAAATTCTAATATTTATCTTTTTGGTTTTTTATAAAAGAGATTTTATTAAAGAGATTACGATATAAAAGTTCCTATACATAAATATCACATTTTTATCGTTTAATAATATGGGATATGTCATAGTTTATTCATTCTTTCTAGTGTGTGTTTGTTTCTTAAAAAAAGGGAGGAATCCGAAGTAATTGTCACACATTTCTTAAGACTTTTTTTTTTTTGAGAATGCATTACTTAAAACTTAAGAGCGTGTTGTGTATAATATACTTGTTTCACAGTCTCACCCTCCATTAAAAATTATAATGGTTTTTTTAGTAGAATTTATAGTGTGTTTTAGTATTAAAAACTTAATATGCATTATGTTGTGCCATCAAGCATGTGACAACAACCACATACTTGTAAACCTTTCTCTCACAAATAAATATGCAAGGCTTCACTAAAACAAAATCATTTACCATTCTCCCAAAGGCAATTTCATAACGACTACGGTAAAATATTAATAATCGTTCTCCATGGAATAATTTATTATAACCAACAGAAAATTTACAAATTATAAGAAAAAAGACACGAAAAAGATTAATATGTCTGACATTTAATTTTATAATAATGAAATTCTTCCCACTTATCATTTCAACGAGAATCCGATATGGTTGTTATTCCTCATGATCTAGAATAAATATAGAAAAACAATGAGCTTGACTTTTTAGTCGCTTTGTTTATTTTGATTTTAACATTTTCTAGAAAATGACTTATCTTATAAAAATTATTTTCTAACAAAATATTTAATTTTTATATATTTAGTAGCAACCTTAAATAAGTTGGAAAATAATCTTTTAACTTCTTTTATTTAACTTGTCTTGAGATAAAGTTGTTTTCCAAAAAAATTTTAACTTACCTTGAGATAAAGTTTTTTTCAAAAAATATTTAGTAAAAAAATAATATCTAAAAAATAAGTCATACTAGTTTTCATTTGATTTATTATTATTATTTTTTTTTTAGAAAGTTTTAAACTATGGCGTTTGCTTTATCATCAGACCAATACACCAATCAGTTTTTTGGTATAGGTGGGGATTGAACTCCAAATCTCTTATACAACCATCAGAGACTTTACCAGTTGAATTAATTGGAACTCACATTTGATTCATTATTTATGATACTACCAAACACTGAAAACACAAAAAAATATTTTCATACAAAAAGTTTTGATCAAAATAAATGGATGAAAACATTAAACATGTTTTTTTTTTTTGCTTGATCCAATGTTAAAAGGATGTAACTTTTTATAAATAGAATTAATTTAACCAAAACCTCTATCATTTTAGTGAATAATGAAATTATGAAGTTTATTTTGAACGAACATGTTCTAAATAATTCAAAACAATTGATTTCATAGTGAGAAATAAATTACTATTTTCATTGAATTAAGCAATATGTATTAAGTAAAAATACCAATATACTTGAGCACTAGCTAAGAGAATAGGCTATTTGCCTCCAATAGGCCGACACAAATGAAAAATCACAAAAATTGCAATATTATAATACTTGAAGATCAGCCTATGATTTCGCAATTAATCCAATTTATGCATATTTCAGATTGTTTAAGCTTCTCCCTTCAAAACACCTCAATTGAGAGAGTACATTGTTTTTTCTAGAACTATGATAAGACTAGACTTAAATTATGTATTAATTAAATTTTTTTTGTTAGTCTCTAAATAATAATAATAGAACCACTTAATAGCACGTGACATTTTGTGATCAACCTTTGGAATGTAATTTGTGGTCTTGATGCCATGATGTGGCGATTTACGATTGGTTGGAAATTTCACACTCTACAACTTCATCTTAAAATATAATTTTGAAAGTAACAAAAAGAAATTATCTCTTAAAATTTTTAAGATTTTAACAACTATATATTCTAATTGACTTTTGGCCCAAGGTAGGTCTATTAGTCTTGCTCATGGACGAATGGATCATAATGGACTTCTTTTCCAAACCTATTTAGGCCAATGGGTGAGCACTAAGTACTAAGTAGTGAGTCATACTCTCTCCAAACATGTGGTCTATCAATGAGCCTGCTTCGTTAGAAATTCTCTAAAATTTTCTTTTCAAATTCTTTTATTTTTACAACTCATTTTACTATATAAATTCTCACTCAATTTTTCTAAGAATCTAGATATGCAAATATTTTTACGAAATTCTATCCTTGAAATTATATTTAGAGCTAATTTATTACCAATTCACTTTAAAAATATAGCTATTAACATTCCAGTTCAATAATGTAACCCTTAAGTTTGTCACATTATGAAGCCATGTAAACACAATTGACTTAGATCATCCTAATCATGAAAATTCTTCAAAATTCAAAATGCTATATTATGTTTTTGGAGCTTTGTCACCATATCTGGGTACCTTTATAGTATATTTCCTTTCTTGTTAATTTGGGAGTAAAAAAACAAAGGAAGAAATAAGGTCATTCAAAGAAGGTTAAGCTGCATGAATGACAACAGATGCTGAATTCAAAGAGCAAACATATAAATATCGAATTCAAATTTACAGCAAAGCATTGCCCATTGATTCTATTTCTTATTCGTAACCTAAAAAATTAGGAATGTTTGAAATGATTTCTTGCTTTAAGGGACGACCATTTTCCATAGAATCTCAAATATATTTTTATTGTCTGGACTTATTCTAATATATATATATATATATATAATTTCATTGTGTGTGATAAAAAATAGTAGTAACATAGTACAATTCGAAGAATAATTCTGATAACAAGAACTTAAAATTATATTCTGCATGTCAATGATGTCTTTTAAAAAAGAAAATTATAAAAAAGAAAAAAAAAAAAGGAAAATCGCTATTCAAAGGAAAACTGTAAAAAGGTTATTACTTTATTAGCAAGAAAATTCCTCGTAGTTTCCAAAGGAAAACGGTAATCGCTATTCATTCAGGAAAAAAAAAAAAAAAAAAATCGCTATTCAATATTCATTGTTCAAAAAGATCCAAACAAAGTCTAACCATTGCTTATCCTGGAAGACTAAAGCAAAGGAAAAGCCAAATGTTTATCCGGAAATAAAGCACATCTGATCTACTATTATTGTCGTCTCCTATCCAAGCCCTATTTGCTAAATTCACACAAAACTTTTCCTTATCTTTTTTGTTTTCACGACTTGATGAAAGGATAAATTATGAATGATGAATTATCATTTTACAAATTGATTGATATATTAATACGATATTTTGAGATAAGTATTACGTTCACAATATTTTTATAATATTTTCACAATAAATCATAAGTGATAATTTGTGTGGGTATATTGGGCCTGAGAATCCGAGGACAAGGGTTTATTCGAGGAGGAGAAATCTTTGCTAGACAAAGTTGTGTTAGTGAATAGAAGTCAACTTTGACCATAATGGCTCAAGGAGTAGACCGAGGATAAATTCATCCTCGGCTAACTAATGTCGAGGTCGAAAAAGGTTGTCTGTCATTCAGGATGATATACCAAAAAGTCTCGTCAGTGTTGATAAGCATTGTAATAGTAGTGAACAGGGCAATGCCCTAAAATATCTAAAGAGAAAGCTGTTACCTCCGCATTAAATGCATTACAGCTAATACCTTGGTCGCATTAATGTGGAGGTGATACCTGAACAGTAGATTTCAGCCTTACAGCTACTACATGAAGACTTATAGGAGGTGATGATGGGACAAATATCTACACCAACCATCTAACATGCACGTGGAAGATGGAAATAAAAAGAAAGGGGATATAAATGGAGAAGGAGGCAACAAGATGAGGGGATCGGGAAAAAAAGAAAAATATTGTAGCTTCCAGGAATTAAATTTGTAACCAAAATTTAGAACAATATATAAGAACAAACATCCTCGGGCTTTTGCCGAGGACTAATTTTCTTCAGTACAATTCTTCTTCCTTACATTCTCTTTTCATATAAACTCATTCTAGTGTTTGTTTGATTAACTAAAACTCAGTTTTCCAACACATTTTTTATAAATTCATTGTTTTGGGCTTTTTGGGTCTAAGTCTATCCACGTAGTAGGCTGGGAATTCAAATCTGGTCTTTACAATTTGTTATTGGTTCTAATTTGAATTCATAATTTAAATTATTTTTTTATCCACTTATAATAGCTAATAACAACTTACAATTTATAATTTTTTGTGAAAGTGTTGTGAAAATATTGTAGATATAGTATTTCTCTAGTTTTAAACACAAAATAAATTTAAAAAAAAAGAGTATAATTCATGTCAATGTGACACTAATTATATTCACTATCACATTAATTTGTAAGTGTTTTTATAACAAAATTTAAATTTGTCATATTCCCACTTTTATTATCCCAATAAATCTAATATAACTCATTTTTCTAATCATGCAAAGATGATGATATATGATTGTTGCACAATAAAATTGATGTTGATATGGACCCATGTAAGAATGGTATGTACTAGTCAAAAATATTTTTCTCAATGGCAATCACTATTTATTAAATTAACAATTTAACGTGTTGTCAAAAAGAGTTCCACCACTCACAACTTATAACTTTAACAAGTCTTTAAAAAAGAAAAAAAAAAGTGTAATTGGATTTCCTTGATTTTGCATAAAATAACCCATCAAGTTGGAAAAGAAATTTTCGTGCTTCAAGTATATGTATCTTTACCTCTCAATATGTGAACACCTGCAAATTATGAAAGAGAAAATACATAAGCTTGAAATATGAAATCTTGTATTAGCTTAATTACTGTTGAGGGGAAAATTTTGATGTTCCTAAATAGAGTATAGGGTAGCCAAGCTGAAACTCGACGATGGACCCTTGAAATAGAGCCCAAAGGCTTTCGGTGTTGTGGAAGTCTGCTCAAGTAAAAGATAGAGGCTGCACCCTAACAAGAAGACAACAATAAAGCCCAATAAACACGTTACTATTGTTAGTTTGTTATATTATTAGTCCTTTTTACAGCGTCATAGTTCAAATCAGTCCTCCAGCTGTAAAAGTGAAATTACACTTAAAAGTCCAGAAGTTAATGATTAAATAAATTTATGAAGGTATTCAGTCTTGGGGGTCCTTGTGTGTCTCGGTTAGGAGAATTTATAGTACTTTCAGCCATCATTACATCAATGTGAGGGAAAAATTCAATTGTTACAAATACATTATATCCTTCATCATAATAATAATAAATAAGGATTAAAGACTTCATAGTTACAAATAAAAGAGGAAAAATAGGATGGAATGAAGGGAGAGAGAGATCCCAGCTCAGTGCAACAAGTATTAAACTATGATTTTGATAAGTGTGTATTTATAAGGCATGAATGAGATGAATGTGAGCTTTTTTTGAGTGAGATGAGATTAAAGCTAAGATTAAGGCTTTTTGTGAGTGGTTGGCTGTTTATATCTAGTTGAGAGACATTTGTGGGCTATGATTGTGTGAAGGGGGAAAAGATTATCTGAGATTGGATGAGTTGTGGGCTAAAGATGATGAGTTGTGAGCTTGAGGGAAGCTAAACCACGATCAAAATAGCAAATAAACCCAGAGTTTCAGAGAGGGTAGCTGCTGGTTTGTGGGCTGAGATGCTTATGCTTTTATAATGGAGTTTTTAGAAAAGCATTAATTAATAAGAATCCAAAAAACGTAGCGCTGATTCAGGGAAGCCAGACAGTTGAATTAATAACATGGATTTGGCCTAAAAATTGGAGATTTGCTTTTGGGGTTGTCTTACTTCTTTGGGCAATGTTACACATAGGTAGTATTTGGGGTAATCTTGCATTAAATGCTAAGATTGCTGAGATTGTGTTCAACCAATGGGATTAAGGCAAGTATTAAGAAAGAAACCTAGTGCTGCAACTGAGATTTGGACCCTAGAAAGTAGGATTCAACACCCCAAGGCAGGTGTCAAAGTTTAAGTCCACTTTAGAGGGTTCCGCTGGAGATCATTTTTACGCCCTCCAAACCAAATGTTCCCAAATTTTCCCCTTTAGGATTCATGGACTTAGCATATAAATTATGTCTTGAACATTTTTAACATTTATAGCATCAGTTTGTTGAAATTTGGATGATTTGGTTTTAGCACCCCTTTCACTGGAGGTGCGGTCTTGAGGAAGATGATGGAGTCCCATCATGCTTTGAACTTTAGCTGATATGGCAGCCCTTGGGCATTGTTCACATCAAGCAGATGGTGGTAGAAAACTGATGGGACAGCCCCTAGTTCATCCTTAAAGGCTTGGTTCTCTTGTAGGGGTCTCTAATTGTTTCTTTGGTTAGGGATGAACAAGGGCTGGTTGCCCGCTTTCAAGCCTCTTGCTGTGACCTTTTTGGGTTGGAACTTTGCTCCATTTCAGCACTTTTAGTTAGGCCACATGGCCCTTTCTTTGCTTGGGCTTGTTTCCTACTCCATGAGATTTTTGGGCCTACAAAATGGGCATTAAAGACATGCTTTGCCATGAGTTTTTTTCTCCTCATGGGCTTTAGTTGTTAGTAGAAATAAAATGAATCCATGAGCTTTAATAATTATTTATGATAGATTTTGGGTATTAATTTCCATGGGTTTTAAATAACAACTTGTATAGTTTCTCCTAATTTTTGCTATAGATTTCTTTGTAAATGATATTTTCTTTAGGGCTTTTTAAGTAATGACTTCCAATACTTTTATTGAGAATAATATTTACCATGAGTTTTTAAATAAATATGGTAAGAACCATTATAATGGAATAATGTGATGTTCTCATGAGTTTCTCTATAAATAATCATAATGGACACGTAGGATGAATAATTACCATGAGTTTTGGTAATAAATATTATGAATATTGTGATGTAAAATAGATAGTGAACATGAGTTTATAATATGAAATAAATAAATGTCATGGGTCTAATAATCATAACTTTCCATGAGCTTTTATAAGATGATTGCCATGGGTTTTGAGAATAGATAATTCATAAATTCCATGAGCTTGTAATATTACGGTAATATGTTTAAGAATCTAAATTATTGTTTATTATTGGACTTTTAAGTGAAATAATTATGATATAGTATTTTGTCAAACATTGATAACCTTGGGCTTTTGATAAATAGTGCCAAGTAGTTAGTTTGAGCTTTTAATAGTGCCAACGTAAGTTGGGCTTTTGATTTTGCCAATGAGAATTGAGTTTTGATATTGCCAATGTGAATTGGGTTTTAAATATTACTAGCGAGAATTGGGCTTTGATATTGCTAATAAGAATTGTGTTTTGATATTGCCAATAAGAATTGAGTTTTAAATATTGCTGGCGAGAACTGTGCTTTGATATTGCCAATAAGAATTGGGTTTTGATGTTGCCAATGAAAATTGGAGTTTAAATATTGCCAGCGAGAACTAGGCTTTGATATTGCCAATGAGAATTGGGTTTTGATATTATTAATGTGAATTGAGTTTTGGATAAATAAATTGCCATGGATTTAAACCATGAGCTTTGATTATGGATTTGAATTCCATTGATAACATTGTTTTGCCATAGATTTGAATCATGGGTTTTTCAAATATTGTCAAGTATAAGTATTCTTGGGCTTTAAATAGAATATGATGTGTTTATTGGGTTCATAGGGCCGTTTTTGGGTTTAGCTAAATAATAATAATAAAATTGGATAAAATATGAGTTTTTGGGCTTTTTTTGTAATATTTTATATCGTAACCCAATTTAGATAATGAGATATTAAACATTTGTGATTAACATAATAATGAAGCAAAAATATTTGGGAAAAACCAAATAACTTATTAATGGTATAAATATATGGTACTCAAATAAAATTAGGTATAAAAAAAGTACCCTAACAACTAGCAAAATTTCGAATTCTCAAATAAGAAACTTTGGTTCAAATTGAGCTTAATATTTTTTTTCTTTTTCGTAATAAACTCATTAATGTCGTTTTGATCTAATAAGTATTACTTTATATTAAAAAAAACTATTTAATGTTTTTAACTGTTGATAATGTGCCAAAAAAATGACGTGGATATCCTAATTAAAAATTAATAAATAAAGTAAAATATGTGGTATCTATCTAATATCTATTATTATCTAATTAGGACTGAGACATGAGGCCAGTGTCGGCAATTTGGCGTATGCAACTACGGGATGTGTTTGAGATTTGTTTATTTTGTTAAAATTGAAATTTTTTTGTTAAAAATACTATATATAAAAATAAAAATTAATAGAAATAGTATCGTGAGAACTATAAATAGTATTAAACAGCGTTTATAAATAATAACAAAAATAAGTTAAATAGTAAAATAAACTGAATTTTTAATTTGAGCCAAACACAGCCCACAAGTCGGTTTACGTTGTGGATCATATTCCTTTCTTCCTCGTTTGGAGCTAAAAGCAACCTGACGACCTATTTTTGCTTGTTCTACACCTGGGTTGTTCACTTTCACACTGTTTAATAAGTCTTTTTGCCAGGTTTGATGTTTGTCTCACTCTTTTTAATGCCATACCCAGTTGAAAACAAAGCGTCATTGATATTGTTTGTTCTTTGCTACATCAGGTACAACGTTTGTATTTGATGTGATATATTATTGTATGCAAGTCTGATATTTGTGTTTTATTTCATTGTTTTTTGTTTTTTTTTTGTTTTTAATTATCTGGGGTGTCCATGAAAATTGAGTTGGTACACTGTGTTTTACTCAAAGATTGTAGTTTTGCAAGGGGAAATGGCTGTTATTGCTTGTGGGAATGGAAATTAATGAGGTCAAGTTTTGGAAGCTGAAAATTCCTTTGTATTCGGAGTAATTTATGTTGATGGTCTAATTTTTATTACATTGTTTGTTGTTTTTATGATCTGGGGTTACCTGGTTGTCCTATGAAAACTGAGTTGGTACACTGTTTTATGAGTTGGTACACTGTTTTACTTAAAGATTGGAGTTTTGTAAGTAGAATGGCTGTTATTGCTTGTGGGTAATGGAAAATTAATGAGGTCAAATTTAGTCTTGGATTGATTTATGTTGATGGTTTAAGTCAGTGCTTGCAAAAAAATTTCGAGTGCCATGATATGCTGACTTTGTTTGCTTTCTTTTGTGAAGCTTAGCTTGTTACGGGTTGTTGATTAAAATGGGTTTGAAGTGAAGTTATCCATACCCACTATTGTATGACTCCAAATGGTCAGAATTCTGTAAATGATGATACACAAAGCTGACAAAACTAATTAAGTAAACAATTTAAAGGAGTATATATTTATTTTTATTGATTTTGGATAAAGATTTGGCTACTTGTTAATTTTATTTTACTTATCAAAAAAGATTTGGGAACTTGTTTCCCTTAATGTTTTACCAATGCTTTGAAGCACTAAGCACTAGTGTGAACCTCGAATTTATTCTTCTTCTCAATTAATCTGTAGGCTGTATTTCATTGTACCCTCCAAGTGCTTGGTTTTTTTTTGGTAGTCAAAACAACACATGAAGCCCAGAGCAAACAAGAAAATTTATATGCAACTATGCAAGTTGTCACTCTTTATAATGTTCTAATGCAATCTGCTTAATCTTTTGCAGTTTTTGGTCTTAGGGGATTCTAATTGGGTGCCCTTGCATGCTGTTTTACAACTGGGTTTAAGGAGTTGATATAGAAATTTCAGGGTCCTTTTGGAGGAATGATTCTTTCAGCTCTTTTAACTTCTGTTGGAATCAATCTTGCCCTTTGTTTTTTGTTTTTCACTCTGTACTCTATATTGAGGAAGCAACCGGGTAACATCCATGTCTACGCACCGCGCTTGGTTGCCGAAGGAAAAGCACAACAAAGAGGTCGTTTCAACTTGGAAAGTCTGTTACCAACTGCTAGTTGGGTCAAAAAGGCGTGGCAGCCCTCTGAAGATGAACTCTTGTCAATAGTGGGCTTTGATGCTGTGGTGTTTATGCGCATTTTGACCTTCAGGTAACTAGATATTTTTTATGCTACCAACTTGAAAGATGCCATTTTATTGCATACTAGGGGTTGGCATTTAAAAGGTAATGAAGTCTCTTAGATGAGATTGAGCTGTTTTGTCAATGCATGCATGCATATTTGCACAATGTTATTAAATTCCTAGAGACATTAAAAGCCTTGGAGCAGAAAAATTACTAGTCTTGTCATTTAGATTTAGCTGGACTCATAGATCTTAGATGGTATTAATTAGGATTTCCGTTTTTGTTGACTCTGACATTTTCACCCTCTCAATCGGTACCAAACCATTTCCACCTTGACCTCCACCATGCTGCCTTTGCTCCTAACACCACCAATGTTGCCAACACAAACTTAATGACTGCAGCCTTGTTATGTTCATATTGCCATTCTCCATCCCAATTCCCTTTGTAGTTGTTAGAATAATGGTTAAATGATTAAATTCACTATTTCCTATCAGCTTGGAATTTTGGGAATAGAGGTAGGCCGTCATGGTATCAGAGTAGGTGATCTTGAGTTCAAACACTATCTCCACTCTACCTGCCATTTAAAATTTAAATATTCCACATTTTGGGCCCCACTTATTGGGGAAATTTAGGTCCACATGTGAGGGTATGTGTTAGAATAGATTATGGCTGATTCTTGTGCCAATTTCTCATTTTAAAGTGTACTTATTAAAGTGCTAAGAAGAATAGAAGTGTGAACATCTTATCATGCACTTATTAAGATAAGATGGAAAATATTATCACAATGATAGTCAGCTGTGACCCTCACTATGAGATATATATGGCTGTGGTTGATTATGACACGATTGCAGCACCTGCAGGCCTAAGGCAAGCCCTTGTTTACTTTCTCTCTCATCTTTTGCAAAATTTTACAGAAATTGATAATAGGATAATGGGAAAATATTATTAGGGCCAGTTCTCTGCTATTAGATTTTACATTGTCTGTTTGAATCCCTGTCAAGTGACTTGATTGGAAAGGTTGAGTAAGTTGTTGCTTGTCCTGCCAATATATGAGTGTGGAAATTCTACAACTTAGTCATAGACCTGTGGTTGTCCTAAATTGCATAGTCAAGGAACTCATTGGCTTCACCTGACTAGAAATACGCCTAGTGCATTACTCAATGGTGACCTTCCTAGTATCTTTTTGATGATAGGACTTGAATGCCTTGGGGCTAAGTTTGGAAGGGGAAGAGAAATCCTTAATTGTGTTTCCTAATATTGACTTAAAAGGGGAAAAAAAAAAAAAAAAAAAAAACCTATTACAAATCACAAAAAAGGAATTATTCATTATGCTATTGTACTCTTGTTTCAACATCCAATTTAGGTCTTAGTTATTGGGTTTCTCTTCTGATGTTGATGAACTATTAGCTTCTTCTTAACAAATATTGTACTCTATTCATCTTGCTTAGGGGTGGATTTTTCTACTATCCTTCCTTTCTTCCATTTTTTGATAACATGATACTATGTTAATTTTAATTTTGTTGTGTCAGCACCTTGGTTCTAATGCAGTCATTTGCTCCCCTATTACATGCATCCCATTCAATTATTTTTACCAGCACAGTGGTTAGCCATGTGACTTGTTATTACAGATCTTCATCTAGATTGTCTTCAACTGATCAATATCTTTTTGTTTCATGTAGTTTGAAAGTTTTTTCTGTTGCTGGAGTTCTTGGGGTCTTCATTCTTCTTCCAATTAATTTTGTCGGAACTCAGCTAAATGAAGATTCTTCTGATTTGCCAAACAAGTCTTTGGACTCTTTCAGTATTTCAAATGTCAATGATGGCTCAAACAGGTGACTATCAGCTGGCCTGATGAAAATAATGTATTTCTTGATAGTGAAGATAAAGATTGTGGTAACTAAGGAGAAATATGACATGAGCTGGTGAAAGAATATATTGTCTGGTTGTTACTCATTTTTCCTGTTTCTAATGATGTCATGTATATCACTGCATCATATTTCACAATATTATTCTGGATGTGCTGTTTTCCTCTTTAGATGCTTTCAATTCTATCTGCTCCAGAATTTTTACACCAGTGTAGATATGTAAAAGTCAAGAATGTAGAGATAAGAGTGTTCCAGATATCTTTTTATTTTTTATTTTTACCATTCATAACAACAATAGAGTTGATGATTTTCTTCCTCTGTTTGTGCTTACTTACAGTCAAGGAGGTGGTGTTTAAGCTAGGATAAAAGTGAACAGCTGGGAAATATATTATATCTCCCTTTCCTGAGAATTCAATCTAAACTGTGCTTGTGAGAGAGAAAAAGTTTATGTCTCAAGTATAATAAATTGAGTGTCTTTGTATCATTGTGAATGTGTATAACTGATTTTGTGAGTAATTTGCACACTACGAAGGTAATTCACTAGTCATTTCAGTTCATTCCTGTTCCTTGATTCTGAGTAGAAAACAATATCACTAGGAAAATATTTCTAACCTAGATAAATTATGCAAGTAAGCATTACCTATCATAATAAATAAATAAACTATGCAAGCAAGAAAATGGGTTAATTTGTTTGGGTTGGAACCCTGTTAGGCTGTTAAAGATGTACTTCCTAATACTGGATCCAACTTGAATATAGTGGTACTGCTGATAGAATTTTCAGTCATATGGTTTGAACTTTGTTGTTGTTGCTGTTGTAGTAGTAGTAGTTGTATGGTTTGAACTTTGTTGGAGGTCCACATTTCTTTTGTTGGTGACTATTAATTAATTGAATATATGTCTTGTATTCTTAATATATGTCTTGTATTCTTAGTGTCGAATACTCTTAGTTTCTTCACTGGCTTCTCTTCTTTATTAACTTTCCATTTGGTACTTTCCTATTTCGGTTTTGTAATCGTTTGTAGAAATGTCTAGTCATAGAGTTTGTATTGGAAGTAATTGCTTCCAAGTTTATGTGAATTTATTATATTTTTAAGTAAGCATTTAGCAAACCTATGGTGAGGAAATCCTGATTACTAGTTTTGGCCTTTCTCTAGGTTATGGATTCACTTTTGTGCTGCATATGTTTTCACTGGAGTTGTCTGCTATCTTCTTTATTATGTAAGTTATATTTAATTTGAATTTGCTTGGCTATGCCATTATATTTCCTGGTTCATTTAAAAATTAAAAAAAGAATTGAGAAATCTCAACTTGATGACTTTATGATCTGCAGGAGTACAATTATATTTCATCAAAAAGAATCGCTTACTTTTACTCATCCAGACCTCAACTACATCAGTTTACAATATTAGTACGTGCTATTCCTATCCCATCTGGGAGTACCTGCAGTGAAACTGTTGAGAGCTTCTTTAAAGAGAATCACCCTTCTACTTATCTTTCGCATTCTGTGGTTCGGCGAACCAGGAAACTTCAAGATCTTATTGTAAGCATTCACGTGAAGTTCTGATTGACTTTCTTTGTTTGCCTTTACAATGGTTCAAATTTATTAGGGGAACTTTTCTGAGTATATCTTGTACGATGGTATTTATTTCTTACTTACTATTTATAGGTTAATCTTTTGACATGTCTATGTTTGAATGACATCTGCTCCCCCCTCTATAGCAATGCCTAAACAAGTTTCCATTCGTAATGTGTTGAATGGTTATCTTGTATCGGTGCAATTTTGTTGTTGTATTTTGACTTGTTAGCTCTTCAGAATGAAGTCATTTCAAGATCAACCTGCATTAGTACTTGCTTTATTAGAAGTGAAGAAAGGTAATGTTAAGAAGTATAGTTTTGGGTTATTAATGATGATTAGCTCTAAAGTGATTGATGAGGTGAGACAAGGCATGGCATGTCAAGAAGTTGAATTTAATTTTAGTAATAGGTGTGATAGTGTCATCCTATGAAGATATTTAAATTCTTCAATTCTTGCCTTCTCCAATGACACTCGATGATTTTCTGGCTTAGTATTGAGATGCAGGAGGAATGCTCTAATAAATCTTGTAAATAATGTAAGATTTATGATCTCTATGTCTCTTTTCTTTTTGTAAATTCAGGGGTATATAAATATATATTTAGATGTGTGTGTGTGTGTGTGTACAAATATAAAGATAGTATAGAATGTTCTCTTTATCAATTATTACACTTGATAGGTGATAATTGAACTATTATTCTTTTTTGTTTGGGTTTAGATGTATGACAAAATTTAGGCATGTATGTCAATGTATTTGAGTTTGGGTTAGCATAGAATTTGTTGTGATGCTAATTGAAGAAGAAATTCAAGCTCTGGAAATTTTGCACGAGCGAAACACGTCTCGCTCAAGCAAAACCAAAATTTCTTGAGCAAAACATTAAAGACAAAATTTTCCAGTATTTCACTTGATGTTCGCACGAGTGAAATCTTCAGGTCTGTGATTCTGATTTTTGCTAGAAAATGGATTCCTGCTCAACTTTTACTCTATTTTGTGAACCATATAAGCCACTTGTTGCATAAGTTTTTAATCGAAGAAAGACTACTATACCAAAGCTAAAACCTTCAGATCTTGAAACCTTCTTCCTAAGCCTAAATTGAGAAAAATACTCCTTGTGCTGAGAGCAATAACAAAGTGTGTGTTCTTGATAATACCTTGTGCCTTAAACCTTTCTTTGAAACCACACAGATTCTTTCCAGTCAGTTAACTGTAGCAAATCTTTGAGGTGTTCCTTGGAATGCCAAAGGTTATGGTTCATGTGGACAGGGTTTGTTCATGGAGATGATCAACATAGAAGGACTCTAGAGATTCTGGGATTACTACAACAGGAAGGTAGGTGGGGCATTTGTTGAGGTTACATTGAGTCTAGGACTGCAAAGGTTTTGTGAGTGTAGACTATTGTAACTGTTCCTTTGTAGTGGATTTTCTGTGGGATTAGATTCCCGATGTGGTTTTTTCATTGAAGAAGTTCATCATTGGTTTTCCACTTTGTTACTAAATTTTTGTGTGCTCTTTTATTTTATTTTTAAATATATTTATTTCTTTAGATTTGGTTTTTGGTATGTGTGGTTAATATGTTTTCTTGTGCTAGAATCCATAATCAACTTGTGTATTCAATCAACAATTCTGCTGCTTAGTTAATGAGGGGCCTAAACTAGGTTTTTTCAGTTGGTATTTGAGCTGTCAAAAGACATAGGGGTTAAAACAGATTTTTCAGCTGTGGGGGGTTTACCATTCTTGTTTAATCTTCTTTTTCATTTTAATATAAAAAAGTTTCTGGTTTCTAACAGCCGTACATTTATTCTTTGCAGAGTGATGCAGAGAAGTTGTACAGAAGGCTTGCCCAATTGAAACTGAAAAATCATACTTCACAGAGGTTTGGGCGTGATGGGTTTTTGGGAATATTTGGACACAAAGTTGATCTTTTAGATCATTATGAAAAGAAATTGGAAGATGTAGAACATAACGTGAGATTGGAACAATCTTCATTGGCTGGAAAGGTATGCTATTCATCTTTTGTGTGTGTGTGTGTATACATAATATGTCATGAACAGTGTTTTCCGTATGGAAGCTACTTAAGGGTTCTTTTTGGCCATTATCTAATTGTAGGCACCGAAATATAAGTAAGATTAAACTTAAGAATTACAAAACTCTGAACTCACAATACCAAACAGCACCTACCCTGTAAAGTCCTGTTTTGTTTTGTTTTACTTTATTTTATTTATTTATAATATTTCCGTTTTGGGTAATTGGCCAGTATCCTTTCTAGTTGCCTGCAATGTAGTTGTTTAAAATGGTTGCAAATCTGTGGACTATTTTTCAAGTGATTTCGCCCACCTGACTGTCCCGAACACCGACAACCAGTTTGACCCTATTCATAGCAATTTACCCAAGTTTATATGCTTAAAATATTATTGTGGATATGGTAGCATGTATAGAGCCTCCAAAATAATTAGCACCAAAGTATCCAAAGTTGTGTTTTTGATTCTTGGAAGATTTGATTTGATTTGATTTATTTTTGTTGTTTTGGGGGTTGGGGGTGGGGCGTGGAAGAGGGATGGGTTGGCTTATAATATGAACCACATATGTACACCCAATGTATATTTTCTCTTCTTCCAAAAGCAATGATATCATAAATGATATAATCCAAAGAGTTTTATGTTGGTCAGTGGGTGGGTGGGTGTGTTGGTGGCAAACATTGCATGATGTGCTTGCTTGTGACAGGCATAATTGCATAAGCTAAGCAATGTAATGAGAACACAGATATTGGTACTGGCGTCAAACTTTGACAGGACAATGTGCAAGTGGATGGACTATACATTATACATATGCCAGTGTCTGTTGT
The DNA here is from genome assembly GCA_032727855.1 of Quercus ilex subsp. ballota. Classification (NCBI taxonomy): domain Eukaryota; kingdom Viridiplantae; phylum Streptophyta; class Magnoliopsida; order Fagales; family Fagaceae; genus Quercus; species Quercus ilex. Next base: position 85,388,624 of record CM064909.1, read on the forward strand.
GGATAAAGAGAAACCTCCAATTGCAGAAAAGGGTAATATAGGGGTGTCATAAATTATCAACATGCACACACGCTTAGAAACTGACTTAAAGATTTCTTTATAAATAGATGGTGATGAAAGTGCATGCAATCATATCTAACTCTTAGTCTCTTGATTTTCTGTGAGGTTCTATGGCATAGAATTAGGTGAAAGCAAGCTTAGCTGAAAAGTTTTTCGGTTGTTGTACTGAGGACCTAGGATTTTGCCTTCATCAGGGATTTTGAGGAAGAAGGACCTGGACATGGGTCCAAGTGGCCTTTCCATTGGGTTGAAAAGAAAAGATTACTGCCCCTGTTGCATTTTGCTGATCATCTTTTCCTTTTTTGGATGTCACATTATAGATGCCCATTTTGAATACTTGTTATCAAAAAGGTTGATAAATTTACTAAATAGCCCTTCCAGATGTTAAAGAGTATCAAAAGGAAATATAATGATGAATTCAGAAAAATCGAAGTTCTAGAGAGTAATCATGATGATTCTAAAAAAAGCTGGAATTCTCGTAAAATGACCAACAATTTTTGAAATGGAAAAGTATATAATATTAGTAGCCCTCAATGTGAACATATTTATCAATATGGCATCAATGCAGTGGATAGAATAATATATTAGAACATATACAAGCTCTCATATATGTTGTTACCACTGTTCACTACATGTTAACATTGGGAATTTGTGCATTGACATGCATACATTCTATCCTTTAAAAGATGACTTCTATATTAATTGGTTTTAAACATTAATATGAAGATGATATCTGATACAGTTAATTTTTCCATCATGCTTTTCAACTGTAATAGGAAGTCTCTGCTGCCTTTGTGTCATTCAAGTCACGGCTTGGTGCTGCCGTGGCCTTGCACATCCAACAAGGCATAAATCCCACAGAGTGGATCACTGAACGAGCTCCTGAACCTCATGATGTTCACTGGCCTTTCTTCTCTTCTTCTTACCTAAAAAGATGGATATGCACTCTCTTGGTGTTTGCTGCATGTGCTGCTCTTACAATTCTATTTCTTATTCCAGTTGTAATCGTGCAAAGTCTTACAAATCTTGATCAGTTGGAGACCTGGTTCCCTTTGCTAGAAGGCATACTAAGTTTGTATGTGGAAATCTTACTTCATAATTTATTGAATCTCATTCTTCCCAAAGTTAAAGCATGCCATAGATTTTTTTTTTTCTTCACAAAATTATGCATTTTGTTAATATTAATGACACAGGAATGTGCAATATGTTGGTTTGCAGAACCGTTGTCAGTCAAGTGATAACTGGATATCTTCCCAGTCTCATTCTTTCAACGTTCCTATCATTTGTGCCACCTATCATGATAATTTTTTCCTCTATGCAAGGATATATCTCTCACAGTCAGATAGAAAAAAGTGCATGTATCAAGGTATTGTGGTTTACTATATGGAATATTTTCTTTGCAAATGTACTATCAGGAACAGTTCTCTACCAAGTCAGTGTCTTCCTTGAGCCCCAAAAGATTCCCAGTGTACTAGCTGAAGCTGTTCCAGCACAGGTGAGTAGATATTTCCATCAATAGTTTGGAATTCTTTGGAATATTTTTATGAGGATATATAAACTTTTCTGTCAATAAATAAAGGGCTAAACTCCGTATATAAAGGTGACCTCTGCGTTGCAGTATCATTATTAATGGTGTTAACTGCTCAAAGTTGTGTCATAAATGCCTAAGTATGCAATAATAAGGGATTATTGTTTGGTGCAAAGGCTGTATCTTTAAGAATTTCAAGCGCACATATTCAGGTTTGAGTGGTAAGAGCTGTCACTTTGTGCCAAAAGGGTTAGGACTGTAACTTGCTGACCCCTTCTCACCTGGCAGGTCCAGCATAGGACAATGGTTGGGCCTTTTCCAAATGTGTAACTCATCCTTAATAGTAATGAAAATGGTACTTAGGATTGGAAGGGAACATGATGCCTACATAGGAATTTGCATTGGGCCAAGTTCAGTAATGCCTGTATTTAAGAGATTTGCAAGACCTAACTCTTTATATTACATCCATGATACTAGAAAATCCTGAGTTCTTTGGGTAATATTTTGCTGTGCAGAGTTTAGATGTCTTTTTGCATGATTGTGTAATCAAGGTTGTTGATTCTTATTAATTTCTAGAATACACAAATGTGGGGTTTTCTGTGAATCAAATGTTAGTCTGGGTGTACAGATTTTGGATTAGCTTTACTCTCAAGATTATACTATCAAGATGCTGAATGCAATTGATTTATCTTTCTTCTTTTTTATTTTTTAGTGACAAATGGCTCTTTCATTATTATTTTCCAAGTGAAAAATGATGAACATCAAAATAATCTATCATTAGTTAGCACTTAAGAATATTTGTATTATTTTGTAGGAAACTAGATTTTGTGGCTTTAAATGTTGGCGTAAACTATTGAAACTATTTCTTAATACTATGATTGACAATATGATATGGGTTCTTTTCTTTGGATGTAGGCATCATTCTTCATTGCATATGTTGTGACATCTGGATGGACAAGTCTGTCCTCAGAACTCTTTCGATCAATTCCCCTTCTGTGCAATTTTTTCAAAAGAGTATTTTCAGGAAAAGATGATGATGAATTTGAGGTTCCATCAATTCCTTACCACAGTCAAATTCCCAAGATTATTTTCTTTGGACTTCTTGGCATAACATACTTCTTCCTCTCTCCACTGATTCTGCCATTTCTCTTGGTTTACTATTGTATGGGATACATAATCTACCGCAACCAGGTTAGTGGAATGCCTTCCTTTGTATTTCTGCAACTCATTTTTCTACTTATGAGCATCATTCACTCATCTCTTTCTCCTAGTTACTAAACCAAAAAAACAAAAAACTGTATGACAAACAAGGCTCAATTTCTCAAAAAAAAAAATTATATATATATATATATACATGCGCAAAGAAACAGAAAAAGAAAATTTTAGATGTACCTCTCATGACACTAACCCACTTGGTTTATCAATGCTCTTAAAGGTGTAAACAAATATAAGATTGTAATCAAGTTATTCAAGTCACAAATCAACTGTGGATGTATGGTCTAACCAAATGTACAAGCTAAAAACACTTGGATTCTCTTTTTTCAGTATATTGGATGAAATGTGAACTTGATTATATTAATTTTTAATTTTAATTGAGTTGTTTGACTTTAAATATCTAGAACTAATAAATTTTAGCTAAGTCTATTGTAAAACTTGAAAGCAAATGATGAGACTATGAGCCTATGTAACTTGAGGTGTCTTGATCTTTCATTTGGGATTGTGCATGTCCTTTGGTTTGTCATATGATGTTTCTTCATTAACAAAATAAATGGATACTTTCTTATTTAAAAATAAATAATGTTCATATTCAAGAGAAAAGCTGATATTGGAAAGCAGTTGAACAAAGGACTCAAAATAATATTGGTTTCGAAGTTTTTTTTTTTTGGTAAGTAACAACAAATTTATTAACAAGAAAAAAAAAACCATGTACACCGGGGTGTACTCAGTGAGAAGTAAAATCAATATCGGTTTCAAAAAGTTATTCCATGAAACATATTTTGGTCTGTCTGGAAAATACGAAAAGAATTGTGTCAGAGAAAAAGAAATCCTTATTATAAACTGTAGGAAAGGGTTAATCACTTTTTGGGTTCAGAAAAAAATTCTTAGTTTTGTATATGGTTTTTTCCTCAATTCACATATATTTTTAGCTAGTACATGAGCCAAAAATACTGTGACCTTGATGGTTGGTGGCCTTTGTTGGATTTTTCTTAGCTATGGGGACAAGAACTATTGGAATTAGCTATTGAGATTTGTATGGGACCCATATGGGACTGTAATCATCCGTACAAAACTTTATCTCAAAGCAGGACTCTTTGATAGTGTTTGAAACTTCAAATCACTGTTTGGGCTACTAGTTATATCAATTAAAATTTTAAATTTGGTTAAGGGAGAAATATTATTATTTTCCAATGTTTGGTACCTACTTTTAACTGTTTATAATGACATTTTTGCACAGCTATTGAATGTATATGCACCCAAGTATGAAGCTGGTGGAAGGTTTTGGCCTATAGTGCATGATTCAACAATATTTTCTCTGGTGCTGATGCATATTATTGCCATTGGAATATTTGGGCTTAAGAAGCTTCCCTTAGCTTCCAGTTTAATTATTCCTCTTCCAATTCTCACGCTTCTTTTCCATGAGTACTGCCAGAAACGGTTTCTACCCATATTCAAAGCTTATCCTAATGAGGTACTTGGTGTGCCAATAATATTAATTTTCCTGATTCCTCAGTTTTATTGTTCTACACAATATTCCAATTTCTATATCCTTCCTTTATTTTATTTTATTTTTATTTTCTCTTATACCCCCTGTTATCAGTACCTCTTTATGGCATGTCTCATCTGATGGTTGGGAAATTCTTATGTTCCTCTATGTCCATTAATGTTTCTTATGATTTGGTGGAATTATTATTGTTATTTATGGTGTCCCGTGTCTTTCTTAGCAACTAAGGATGTCATGTCAAAAAATATCTTGAGCCTACAATTCATCCTTGTCCAATGTAAAACGGCACCCATTTACTTAATAAAATAGAATTATACAGTTCACTCGGCAAATATTTTTTTTTCTTTAGTTTTGGCGTGCAAGCTAAAGTCAACAGTTAATTGACAAGCTGAGAAATAATACACATCAAACATGTACTAATCCAAGTAGCATATGTTACATAATTCCAGTTTTCCTTTTTCATCTCTCCAATGGGATGCTGCATAATTACAGCAACTTTATGGCAAATGAGAATCAGCTGCACTTGTCTTGAAAATACTATGAGACTCACTTGGGAGCTTGACTAGGTCTGAAGTTCAATGTATTTGGTCTAATAATGCATAATTGCTATTTGCTAAACTTGGGCTGGAAATGTTTTAATTACATTTTATTGTGCAACAGTAATTTTATAGTATTGGATAGTAGTTTTTTTTAGGGGGTGGGGGGTGTGCATACTGATCCATTTGCATGGTATGGGATTAACACTTAGTAATTTAATACAATCTATGAGGGTTAGGCATTCTATTATGATCCTAGGACGGAATGTCAATGTTCTGCAAATAGATTTCATAAGGGGAGTTTAATAAAGATCCAAATGAAGTAACAAATCTCACATATAGTTTTTCAACATCATCAAGAAATACAAAACAAAGGAAGCATGTATACTCTATGAATTTTTCAATGCAATGGAGAGATCTCATGAAACTTGGGAATTTATGAATTAGAAAATGACCAAATTGATTAGGTATCATAACCAGAGTGCTGACAACGGAGAGATACTAAAATTTTCTTTCTTGCACTATCCATGATTGCTGGAAAGGATTACTAAAGGTTTCAGGTTTTAGTGACCAATGATCGACAGAAATTAGCTTGTAGTTTTTTTATATCAATCCCCATGATCCAACAAAATGTAAGCCATATTGTGGTGTCAATCATGACTTTACCCAAATATCCAGAAATTGATCTCTTTCCCAACTTTAATAGATTTGTCTAGTGTAAATAACACTTGATATCTGAGGATCTGATTAATGGAAAATGGGTTAAGTCTGATAATTTGTGGCACATGTATAGACAGCCTCTGTGAACCAGCTGATTGGTAGGGATTTGTAAGGCTCTTTTGGTGTTTATCATGTTTTTATTATAAATTATGTATAATACTTTTCAGTTGTTATATATGGTCCATTTACATTACCGTCATCTGGACATGCTTCCTCTTGTTAGCCTTGACCACCATCTTGAATGTTTATTTCTCTGTACATCCCCATATCTTCACTTTTACAGGGTTCTGAGTTCTTTAATGCTGGTGAAATTGCCTCCTATTTATTAATCATCACCCCTGTTAAAATCTCGAGCACTTCAGCAGGCTCAATATCATATAGAACATACAACAAGAGGCTACCTTTTAATTATCCTTTTTGGCTGTTTCTGACACTGGCATCCCTCTCTTGTACATTATTGTTTTGGATTCTAGTTTCAAAGCAGTCACCTTCACAGAAATAGTTATGGCTTAAAATATGGTTAGTAAAGCAGGCAGAACTGGAGCTTGGGATTGACCTTATAACCTTCACATTTTGTAGAATGATGAAATTTTCTTGATAAAAAGCTAAAACAGGAGCATTTGTACACAAGTATATTATCAAGTCAATGTTGCTATATAGCAACATTCATCCTTATTATTCTCAACTTTTTTTTAAGGATAAAATTTAGGTACAATTCCTAAGTTTCACTATTTCTTTAACATTTTGTTGTTTTCTTGTACAAAATTTTTGTTGTTCATTCTTTCCATGCCCCACCAGCATTAACCTGAAATGTTGTCTTGTGCAGTGTTTGGTAAAGAAAGATAAAGAGGACCTGAATGATCCTACCATAACTGAATTTTATGAGAACTTAGTCACTGCATATAGAGATCCTGTCCTGTCAATGCAGTATCCCGTAAGCACTGACGGGCGCAACACTCCACTTCTTCATTCTGCTTAAGTCTGAAGTATACAGATTGTCTTCTGGCATCAAGCTCATGCATCAAAATGAATATTGTTTGATTGTGTTGTATTTGCCACCATCTTCTGCATCACATTGGTTCTGAGGAGACCATTGTTTTGGTCCGTTCTCAGTACCATGACTTTGTTAAAAAAAATTATTCCAGATCTTTCAATCATGTCTGTATATGTTTGTTTGTTTGTTTTTTTTTTTGTTTTTTTTTGTTTTTTTGTTTTTTGTTTTGATAAGGTCTGTATATGTTTTTTTTGTCATTGGAAGAATGTGTACCTAATATCTTTTCTTTTGGGAAATACCATAGGGGACCCAGGGATGTGAATAAAAAGATTATGATAAAGTATATATTTTGTCTTTGAAATGTAGTCTAATCTAAGTTTCATTTTCGTGTGCGTTTGGCTCTAAATTAAAAAGTCAGCTTATTTTATTATTCAGATTATTTTTGCTACTATTCATAGGCTTCACTGTACTTTTTAGTACTATTCATAGATCTCACTATACTATTTTAGCTAATTTTTACATTTATTTACAGTATATTTAGCAAAAAATTTTCAATTTCAGCAAAATAAGGGGATCTCAAACAAACTCTTCATCTCCTAAGAGATGACACAATTGGATGGGGATCACGTTTCATATGGCGAAGTTCAGTAATTCAAACCTCCCTTCACCCTCATTTTAGGGCCAAAAAGTACTAATGCATAGTTTTTTTTTTTTTCAAAAAAAATATATTAATTTTGTTCTTTAGTCCATTTACAATTAAATTTATCTAATATCTCAGCCTTTTATTCTGTTTGTGATTTCTTTATGGTATATAGACTGAAGTATGAAAGATAGTTTTGAAATTTTTAGATGATTTGAAAGATGACAATCCAACTTAAACCGAATTTTAGGGACAAAAATATATGTTTTCAATGAAAAAATTGCTGGTGATTCAAACTTCATATTGTGTTATATGTAAAGAAAGGACTTTGGCACTGTTTTGATTGGGTTCCTCTCCTATCTTCTCTCTCCTCCAATCGTTGATTTCTCTATATTCCGAATGAGTAATTCAAATTATGTTGAGAGCATTGTGGCTCGCTAACACTGTCCGTTGTCCTTAATGTGTAGAACTCAAGTTCAAGTCCTCCCTCCCTCCCTTAATCTCTAATTTCCCTATGTTCCAATATGAGTAAATTTGCACTACGTTAAGACTTAATAACATTTACCACCGCGCACCTTTAGTGCTGTGGTCACTTCATAAGTATAAATACTTGTGGGGTGTTGCGGGTAAGGGCCAGGGTTCAAGTCTAGAGCAGGGAGCTTCACACACAGACACACTTAGATTAGGTTAGAGTAGAAATTCTATCTTGTATAAAAAAAAAAAAAACTTAATGACATTTATGGGTCAGTAAGAGCATCCGCACTTGGCATTGTAAACGCCATATGTAAAGGGTATTTAGCATTTTTTCCTTAAAATCCTCCCACATCCGAAATGCTATATACCAAGTATTGCAAAAAAATTTGCAATACTGCTACAGTGCAATTCTTAAAAAAAAAAAAAAAAAATTATTCTACTTTTCCCCCAAAATTTCTCTCTCCTCTCTCTCATTATTTCTGTTCCCTTCTCTCTCTTCCTTCTTTGTTTCTCCATCGGTGGAATTTTTTTTTTTTTTTTTTGTTGTGACCGGTGCTTAAAGGAAGGCATGAGCGTGGGAGGAAGGCGTGACCAGTGCCCAAAACCCATTTTCTCAAACCCAAAATCCCGTGGTGGTGGCAGTAGCAGAGGTAGGTGTGGGCGTGGGTTGTCATCAGAGGCGGAGCCAAGAGGGGGTGAGGGGGGGCAAGTGCCCCCCCTGACCCCACCCCACCCCACCCCACCCCAGGTCTCCCTTACCACACATTTGTTGTTGTAATTTTATTTTTTAAAGTTATATTCCACATTCAAAGCTTTGTTCTTATGGGGTTATAAGGACGTGAACGTGATATTGAGGAAATAAATAATTAAGTTTCAAAAGACAGATTTTAATGGAAATAAATTGATTTCAATTAGCTTCTTAACTACTAGTGTTTCCGGTTTAAGAATAATTTAATTCGATGGGTTTTATTCAATATAGTCTATGTCACTGTTCACTTTAGTTTTCCTATAAGTTGTTAAAATAGCCATGAGAAGAAATAGACAAGGTAGCACCAGTTCCCAACATGGTCCTAATTGTTATGTTAGAGTCTTATCATGTAATATCATTATGGTTTTGAACAATTAATAGCGAAGACAAGTAAATCAATTGAACAATTTATTTGCTTATATCTGCTCAATGATGATTACTAACGTTTAATCTTTTTACATTCATATGATTTATTCGAATATCTTATATTTAAATTAATCTTTTAACTTCATACATTAATACTTGTTTGCAATATACATTTTTAGCCTATTTAAATTATGAAGTAGTTTAAACATTACAATGATTATACTAACTCCTACGCTAGGCTCAAAAAAATTAAATTAAAATCAAGTATGAAAAGAAAAAAATTATAACTTTTACATTATATTTTCTATGTTGATCAAATATTGTTTAATAAATTAATTTTTTCTTATATTAATAATTTTTATATTAATTTTGTCTTCAATATTATATCTTAATCTTGCCCCCCCTAAATCAAATTCTTGGCTCCGCCACTGGTTGTTATCGATGGTGATGGCGTGGGTTTCCCTCTTCATCTTCCTCTCTCTTTCTCTGATCTCTTATCCCTTTCTTTCTCTCTCACCTCTTTTTTTTTTCCTCTCTATCTTCCCTTGAATCAACCCTCAATGGTGGAGATGTGGTGTGGGACTCATGGATCGGTGGTTGGTTTCATCATCCCTAATGTGGGTTTCATTTTTTGGAGGTATGGGTTTCATGGATCAATGGATGGGTTTCATTTTTGGTGGTGTGGGTGGCTAGATTTCTTTGTTCCTTGGTTTGGTGGTTGTGGTTTTTGTGGGTTGGTGGTGGGTAATTTGATGGTAGTGTGGGTAGTGGGTTGATGGTGGTGGTTTTGGTTTTGTTGATGGTGGTGGTTGGATGAGAGTTTTAATTTTGGTTGGGTTGATGGTGGTGGTGGTGGTGGTGGGTTGGGTTGGGTTTGGCTTGGTGATGGTGGTGGCGGCAGTGGGCTGTGTGGGTAATTTATTGGGTAGTATAAATTATATTATTTTATTGTGTAGAAATATTATTTTAATGAGTAGAATAGGAAAATAAAAGTTGAGATGTTGAGAGTGATGTAAAATGGTATGGTATAAATGATAAAGTTTTGAAATGGTAAAATAGAATAGTTTGAAGAAACCTGATACAAATGCTCTAACATTGTCTAGCCTTTAGTTATGGGTAGGACCCAAGTTTGGATTCCCTCCCCTGCCTTGTTTGGAAAGAGAGAGGGGGGAGGAAAATTCACTTTGTTAAATCTACTTTTTCAAGATGAATTCTTTTATTTGACAACAAAATATTTTATCAATTGAGCTAATTAGAACTCAAATATTATGTTGAAAGTATTGATGTGTCTTTATAGTGGTAGGTTGTGAAGGATATAAGTCCCAACTGAAAGAAGTGAGTTTAGTTGGCAAGCTTTGCCATACAAGGCCAATCAAACAAAAAATTATCTTATAGAATTACCATGTAAAATACCTCCTCCAGTGAAACTGATAATTGGGCTAGGCTTAGGTTAGGGTTCTTATAAAAAAAAAAAAAAACTTTGTTTTATTAAAAGAAAAATTACATATGTAGTGGGAAAAGAAAAGATAACAAAAAAGCAAAAAAGAAAGATGGCCTACTTTGTTCACATAAAACAAGTGGTAGTTTCATAACAAACTTATTTGTTGATTGATCAAAATGCTCTCTCAAGCAACTTTCAATTAAAGCACAACACAACTTATTAAATTAGTTTCAAAAGTTACATTTCCTCCCACTTAAATTTTTAAATAAATAAATAATCTTTATATTTCCTTCATTAAGACTTCAAAACAAGAGAACATAAAGAATATTTTAAAATAAGTCATTTCATTTCATTCATTTCCATTTATTTTCTTCCTCCCAAACAGAAGAACCCTTTCTCCCCTAAACCCTCAAGCACTTTGTGCATGAAGAGGTGCCAATTCAGCTACAAGGCCTTTGGCCTCCCAAACAGAATGTTATTATTACTTTATTACACTATTTACTTTATCATTTTACGAGTCTCACCACTTCACTACTTGAGTTGAGGAAAAAAAAAGTTTAAGTTACATTTATAATTTTTTTTTTTTTTTGTTGATAATTTGATAGTCATAATAGATTGGTGATTTGAACTTCAACATTTCCAACGAAAAAATCAAAAGTGTAAAGCTCTTCGCTACACTTATGACTCATTAAAAGTCGTTCTTTTATCAGTGGCTTATTCGGTCTTGAGCAGTATGTCCATTGATTGGTAACTTAATTAATTTAAAGAGTCAAAGAATCACCAAACGGCATGTACCTGACCATGCATACGGAATTGTATAATAGATTGTCGATCACATCATCAACTTTCTATTGATTTTGACATTGTATTTTGTATCTTATTCGAAATGGAGACATTTGACATGTGTGTTTGGACATCCACGTGGAGTAGCATGAACTTTGAATTGACATTTTCCTAGGATGACATGTTCAGATGCCCTCAGAGGCTTAGCTTAATTAGCAGCATCTCCATTTGTCTAACCAAGCTATATAGCTAACACTAGATTTCCTTTTCAAAAAAAAAAAAAAAAAGCTAACACTAGATTTTCGTTTTAACTTTTCCCTTCAATATTATTTGGAAGAACGAAGGCTATACAAGTGGCAATCCAAACTAGAATATAGTCTAGTTTTTTCAAATATTAATTCCTTCCTTGCTTGACTTTCTAATGACACGTTTATTTTGAAGAAAAACAACTCATTACCATGAAGAAAGAGGGTTTTTTTTTTTTTTTTTACCCCTCAATTGAATTGGTATTTCATACCAACAACGTGTCTTCCTTGATGCCATGACTTAGCTAACATGTCATCACTCATCACCTTGTATTTTCTCTTGATTTTGTGGTCTAATATCATAGGTCATGTATTTGTATTAAGTATTATCAAGAGTCTTGTAATTCAACTAACATTTTTTTTTGTATTTCTTACAGAAACATTCGAAGTTCAAATTTATTCTCTCTAAATGTTGTAAGTATCGAGTTATTAGAAAATAATATTTGTATTAAGTATTTTATTTTTATTGGTATGAAATATCACATCAATTGTATTTTGGTAGTTCCTAATACTTACTTGGAAAGGGGGATTCAAATGTAGACTCTTCATATTGAGAGAATTAGATAATACTTGTGTGTTGGTGGCATAACAATTTTCTCAAATAATAACTCCTTTCTTGTTTGACTTTCTAATAACATGGTTACTATGAAGAAAAAAAAAACCATTACTATGAAGAAAGAGGGTGTTTTCCCTAGACATGGCAAAACGGTCGGGTCGGGTCGGGTTCGGGTCGGGTCAATCGGGTCGCGGGTCAAAACGGGTCACGGGTCAAAACGGGTCATTTTTAAACGGGTCAAACGGGTTGCGGGTCAAACGGGTCGCGGATCAAGTCGGGTCGCGGGACGGGTCGAGTTGACCCGTATTTTTCAAACAAGTTTTTTTTTTTTTTTTTGAAATAGATGCAATTTGTCAATTGTTTTTGAGTACCTTAACTGTGATTAGATTCTCATTGGTGATACTATTACCACTTACCAATTACCACTAAACACTTGATACTTAAATTTGGTACAACTCTTGTTCCAGCTTTCTAGAAACTAATCTTGGTATAATTTTTGATCTGTTTAAAGTAGGAAGAGAAAATGAATGTGGCAAGTAAAGAATGACAAACTATAATGGAGTACATAACATATTAAGTGAAGAAGAATAAGTAAATATCTTATAAGAATTACACCTCAATCTCAATCTACTCAACGTTGGTAGACGTGGCAAAACGAGCGGGTCGGGTCGGGTCCGGGTCGGGTCAATCGGGTCGCGGGTCAAAACAGGTCATTTTTAAACGGGTCAAACGGGTTACAGGTCAAACGGGTCTGATCCGTTTTGCCATGTCTAGTTTTCCCCTCTCTCAATTGAATTGGTATTTCTTTCGTACTAATAAAAACAAGTCACTAAATCCAAAAATGAACTTTTCATTTGACTTTGTGATCATATGTCATATATTTGTGTTAATTATTGTTAAAGAGTCTTGTAACTCAACTGACACTTCATGGTGTTTTTACAAAGTATCGCATCAATTGTACTTTGAGAGTTCCTAATAGTTACTAGGGAAAGGAGGTATTGTTGCAAGATTCTTGATTACTAAGAAGTATATTGGAGTATATGAGTTTTTCTTTTTTAGTAAACAGTAATACTTATTAGAACACATATGAAAATAGTAATATTAGTATTTAAAACCAAGTTTATAATACATTACATAACCAGAGTACAACTATAAAATGGCCTAACATTTGTAGTTGTAGACTGAGGTATATAAGTTATATATTCTTCAACATGACAGTCTTGCCCATATGTTTATTTTGCTAGATGTTAGCAAAGGTGGACTATTTTTTGTCAAAATGAACTATTTAGGGCCTGTTTGGACGAGGGTGTTTTTGGATCATATCACTCAGTTTCTATAACCGAGTTCTCAGAACACGTGGGTCCCACAAAAAAAAAAATTTAGCTTGATTTTCAAGCCTTGTTTTCATCACTCAAAACTCAAAAATTTGAGTGAGAGCGATGGAAATTGCAAACAAGAAATGAGTGATTCCGGATTCTCAAAACTAAGTTATGATGACAATTTTGCAATTTTGCTTATTTACTTGGGTCCCACATGTATGTATTGTCAACGTCAAAGTCAGAGTTCCACATGCACTCCAATGGCCCAATCACTGTGCACACACCAGACTTATGTTGTTCCTTCACTTTTCCTTAGTTTCACTTTCCTTTTCCTTAACTCATTTCTTTTATGGTCTGTTTGGATGTTTAAAAAATGAGGGGAAGTAGAGTAAAGGGAGGAAGAGTAATCCAATTACCTTATTTGAAATTTTTTTAAGGAAGGAAGGGGAGGAGTTTGGAGGGGTTTGGAGGGGTTTCAACTCCCTCTAACCCCTCATTTTTAATTCCCCCAAATTGGAGAGATTTGGAGGGAGAATAGAGTAGATAAATTATTGTCCAAGTAAATTCCCTAACTTATCATTTCTAAATTAACAAATTAATTATAGACCAATGTTGCAAGTCCATTTTCAAATAGGGGTAAATTTGTCCATTTCAATCATTTCCTTTCCTCTCCATCCTAATTTTTAAAACATCCAAACAAGGGGAAGGGCTAATTACTCCATTCCCCCTTACTAATTTTAAAAACATCCAAACAAGGTGGAGGGGAACCATTCCCCTCTACTCTCCTCCCCAGTATTCTCCTCCCCTCTACTCTCCTCTACTCTCCTTCCTCTCTAAACTTCCAAACAGGCCATTAGTTTGGACTTTGGAGTTTCATCTCTTCCAAAAAATTGAAGAGAGATATTTCCTTCTTGCATCCTTAGAAGTGAAGAACAACTTTGATAACTGAAGAATCGGTCTGGGTCTTGCAAACTCTGAAGTTTTGGTCTCTCCTCTTCCATGTCTGTGTGTGTTGTGAAGTTTGCAACATCTTTGGGTCTCGCATCTCACGGTAAACCGAACTGTGTAAGCACTTCCGTAGTGGATTGAGGGAAAATTTCTTGGAACTTTCTATAATTTCTAAATTCCTAACTCCCTAAAGCCTGATTTGATTCTCTTTATAATTTTTAACTTTTTTTTTCACATTTTTGTTGTTGGATTTTCTATTCGATTTGCTTTTCATAAAACCCATTATCATATAAAGAAACTTCATCCATGTAGCCATACAACAGCTTTGAGAAAACAGAGAGATAGAGGAAAGCCAAATTTATGTTAGGTTTTGTTTAAAGATATGAAGATGTGAATGGGTTCTGAAGTGGAGAGAGAAAGTCTACGCGGGTACAAACAGTAGCCATTCTGTGCATCTTGCTGAGCAATAATTTTCGTACGTCCCACAACTTTACTTAAAAGTTGAGTTTTTGAATTGAAATACTACTGAGAATTTCCATCCAAACAGACTGCAAGTAGAGTATGGGAAAAGTTTGAGTTAGAAATATGAGAATTGGGTAATGAGTTTGAGTGATGAGATTTGAGTGTTGAGATATGAAAATTGAGTGATGGGAAAACCAAATGGGCCCTTAGTCTTTGTTGTTGATTATATTTAAGGAGATCCATTAAAGAAAATAAGACATTTGCGTGTTGGTTAAACTTGAAGGGTACAAAAAACCGACATAGCTAACCCGAGGGAAAGAGAAAGATTGTCGGCATTTTGAATTCTTCGTCTCTTATTTTTGTTTATATGGCCCTAGCCCCTAGACCTAGACTACTAGGCTCTCCATAAAGATTTGCTGGGTCCTTCCTCTTCGTTTTCTCTTTTGTCTCCAAATACATGTCGTTTACGTGTCTTCCTTGATGCCATGACTTAGCTAACATGTCATCACTCGTCACCTTGTATTGTATTTTCTCTTTATTTGTTATCTCTGTTCTGCTCTCAAACAAAAAGAAAAATAAAAAGTTGTATCTTATTCCCAAGAAATAATTTGAAATTAATTAGTCGGTTTCCCATTTACAACTTGAAGGGGGTGGAACCTAGAGGTCGGGTCCATACTCACCCGTTGGGTCGAGTCGATGAGGCCCAACAAGCCAGTAGGATGGTTCGACCCTAGATCTTATGTCCAACCAACCAAAAAGGAGAGTGTTGTTGGTGGTTACTATAATCAATTTGGTGGCACGTCCTAACTTGACCGCCCATCTTGAACTGTGTATAACATCTAATTTGTGTTAAAATCAGCCTGGTCAATTCTTGATTAAGGGACAATAAGATGTTAGGCCTATTCTTGATTATGGAGAAAACAAATATCAGTAAAACTTAACAAAAACCACTCCAATTTACAAATAAAAATACACATTTTTTTAATAATTAAATTGATTCAAAGCTTATTCTCCTTATAAAGAAGACAAGGCTATTTTACTGAGTAACAAATCTCTTGGTTACAAATAAACGTACACACAAAAACATCACAAAAAATTGGGTTATTTTTCTTCTCCAAGTGAGTTGATCTTCGGAGCTTCCTTGACCAGCTCCATTAGTTGTTCTCCGGAGTAATGAGTAGGTTTCAATTTCTTTCTTAACAGATGCTTGATCGGATGAATTGAGAGCAGCCGAGCACAACCTTAGCTGGAGTCTTTATTGTAATTCAATAAAATATAATTTTCCCCTCCTACACAACTGTGTCACATAATAGATTTACATCCATAATTTTCCGTGAGGTAATTTTTTTTTTGGTAGTAAAAATATTATTCTCTTCACAGTTTACAATATGATTGCAAAAAGAATCTACAAATTCGGCGAGCTAACCAAAGGTCAATTTTTAACTTTTTATGTACTTGTTGCTTAGTATATAACCAATTTCACTCTTTAACAAGCAGATAGAAAATTGGAGCTAGTCCAGAAATGTCATCATCACAGCTTGGGGGTGACGAAAAGGCTGTCTAGATTAACAGAATACAAAGCATACGATAGCATAATTTGATCAATGAAAAAAAAAAAATCAGAATAATAATATTGAAAATAAGTTTTGAGGCAGTATTATACTACTAATTACTATGTAATTAAATATTTCTTATTGCCTGTTTTAATAAGTTTGAGGGATTATACAATTAATATTGCTTAAATTTGTCTTATTATTAGGCATTGCTGGGACAAGGTGTGGTAGGGCTTTGAAGAAATCGCTTTCCTTGACTTTGATTATTACTGACAAAAGCAAAACGATCAGGGTATTCCCTTTGCATGATTAATTATCCAAAGAAATATGATTGACCTTATTTCGGCATGAAAATGACTGGGAATAAACTTCTTTCACGTTACAATGTGTGCTTCGTTGTTTCATTGACGCGTTTTTATAGTATAATTTTTAATTTTGATAGATATAATATGATTTCAAACTTATTATGTTTGCTTCATGATGATTGTTTTTTTTTAATCATCAAACCAGAATAACGTAATATAAAGTAAGATGTGAATTCATTATTCATCGGATGCATATTCAAAATCCATAATTTTAAATGTCAGGTTATTAGAGAAATTGGACCCATCTCACTAGATCATGTTATACCATTATATCAAAGACAACTGTTGTTGATTGCTTAATGGCTGCCTTTTTTGTAATAGTCTAATTGAAGACATAGAATGTGTGAATGAGACCACATTTTACATGCAATAATCTGGAAATTCAAAGGCCATTTCAATATCCAAATGCATTGTTAAAACCACTACATGGTCAAATGGATCATTTTATATTTGCATGTCAGGCCTTTATGTTTGATAAACTACCAAAGACTGTTTGATAAACCACCAATGAAACCAAAAAATAGGAAAAGCTATTTATATTCTTTTAACAGCAAAGTGAAAATAGGCTATTGTTAAATTATGAAAGGCCTTCACCAAAGTGCAATTATGTACTAACAGATTTTCAATTTGAGCTGGGAAAAAAATTGTACTACAATTTAAGGCAGCATGCAATCTGCAGCTACAGATATTTTATGGTTATGCAGCACTTGTATGGCTCATATGTTGTGTAGTTAGGGTTCTATTGGTCTTACTGTTTTATAATGTATTTATGTTTCCATGTGATACCATATATAAAAAGGTACCTTTGCTCCTATTGTAGTCTCTTTCTCTAGACTGAGGACTTTTGTGCTAGTGTCTCCTCCACTATAAAGGATAGGTTAATGATATGTACATATAGATTCTTTCAATTGCATAATCATAAAAATATAATCAATTAAACTAAGAAGGGTAGTGTAATGAGTAATGACCCATTCTGGCTTATATTTCCATACTAAAAAAAATGATACATTCTTAATATAATATCATAGAAGAAAACTCTAGGTACCTTGGGCTTGGTCAAAGCAAAGTTCACTAGAGTTGCACTAATAACATGGTCTATTTTTACCTCCCCTCTTTCTTGTCACAGAGAAGCCTCCATATGGTTGGATAAGAAGCCAAAATTAAAAAAGGAACAAAGAAACAAGAACAAGCAGTAAGACGCTTTCAGCTCTCCACTCTTGTTTGTCAGGATCTTCCAATCCCTTCATATAAATGCATGAGACTCGCACATACTGAAACATAGCAACCAAGCCTTCACTAGCAACAAGAAAAATACCCCACAAGTAGTTTACCAAGCCTAGAGAAAAGAGAGATATAGTAGAGAACTAAACTCCACAAAGTTTACCAAACCTAGAGAAAAGGGAGATAATAGTAGAGAAGAGCTACTACACACAGAAAAAGTTTAAGTTCATATGGCTAGGAAGAGAAGGGCTACTGAAGTAGTGGGAGACAAAAATTCTAGTGAGGGAAGCATGGCTTGGGATGAGATGGTGAAGGAAGCTGCTGCAGCAGACGCTCTAGGTGGGGCAAGGAGAGCCCGAAAGAGATTTGTTGGTGTCCGGCAAAGGCCATCCGGTAGATGGGTGGCTGAGATTAAGGACACCATACAAAAGATAAGGGTGTGGTTAGGCACTTTTGATACAGCTGAGGAAGCAGCCAGGGCCTATGATGAGGCTGCTTGCTTGCTTCGTGGTGCCAACACTTGGACAAACTTCTGGCCTTGTCCCTCATTGTCATCTTCATCCCCAGCTCTCCCCTCAAAGATTACTAACCTCCTCCTCCAAAGGCTGAAAGCAAGAAATAACTCTTGTACTGCAATGTCTAATTCTTCCTTGCCCATCAGCCTGCAAGAAAAGCAAAAAACAGAAGTATACAGAGAAGAGGCTGCAGAGTTCCCAAATGCATCATTCACGGATTACCTTAACAATCCTGAAGATTATTACACCAACTGCAACAAATTTGTAACAAGTACTAATGCAAATGCTAGCCATGATTATATGACCACAAATTTTGAAGCCTCTTTTACTGAAAAAGAAGACTGGGGGCAGAGAGAAATGGACTTCGACTCTAATTGGAGTACCAACGTATCACAGACTTGTAGCGGTGATTATAATTTTGGAGGGGAAGGAGAGGTAGATGAAGAAGAAGCAGGCAGTGAGACTGGAAAGCTGGATTTTCAATTTGTTGATACGGTTGGAACCTGTTTCTATTCTCCCTTTGAGTTTGCTGAAGAGATTGAAGAACCGGTTGAACCAGAGAACTGCATGGACGAGCCATCAATGTTTAGAGCTGCCATGAAGAGGATGAAGTATGAAAGAAAGGTCTCAGCTTCACTCTATGCCTTTAATGGGATATCAGAATGCTTAAAGTTAAAGCTAACATCAGGAAATGTGTTAGGAAGAGAAATGTCTGACCAATTAACCAACCTACAAAAGGCGTGTAATAAGAACAAAGAGGCAAAAAATGAAGATGATCAAGAATATGTGGAAGTGATGAAGAGGAGGGAGGATGAAAATCCTGGAAGTTCAACTGAAATGGGGTCTTCCTCCTCTTCTTTGAGCAATGATGGTGAATTGTTGCTTTGGAGCTCGCTTGATCTTCAACCCATATGCTTTGTTAATTGATTGATACGTTCTTCAGTTTATAAGATTTTCACGGTCTAATTAGCAAGTGAACTATAATTTATGTTTAGCTTATGCAAGGCTGATCTTCTAATGTATCTTTGAAGAAAAAATGAAATGTAATGTAATTTTCGAGCCTATACAACGAATCAATATACCACTTCTTTTTCTAGTCGTGTTTATGAATGAATGATTGTATAGAATGCAGTTGAGTTCTTATGCGTGTACAAGTCACGTGACTTGGATTGCTTAGAGCTGCATACGCATTTTTTTTATTTCGGATGCTGGTTCCTGATCTGACCTTACATAGACCAAAGTCAACCAAGGTGTTGGGCTTTTGTGGAGCTTAGTTGTTTTTGATCCAGATTATGACTCGACCTGAAATAATATTGTTATGGTTTTTAATGAGAGATTTTTTGAGGCTTAGCCTATGCTCCCAGGAAAATTTTTTGGCCCATTTTGTAGCCCATTGTGAATCTTGTGCACATGATAGAAAAATTGTTGTTTTGGAGGTGTTTTAGAGGTTATGATTTTGTGCATTGTTTTTTAAAATGAAAAATGTACGGGCACTAGTTCCCCAGGCCCAATGCGCTTGGGGACTTGACCTAGCAGCCCAGCCCACCTACTATCCCCACTTTGGACCTCTAGCCTCGGTTCGGACACCTCAAGATCCAGTTTGGGCCTAAGAGCTTAAATAAGACCACACTAGTTTGAATACCTCAAGCAAACCCCTCGATCACTTATGACCTGGTTGGGAAAGTTATTGCTCGGAGACGCCTTGCACTTGGTTGCCTGGTAGTGCCTTTGAGAACATTGCTGCCGAGTAGGTTTCTGAAGGTGGGAACCAGTTCCAATGCCACTTCCACCTTCCCGACGGAGCGTCCACTTTGAGATGATAGAATTGGACCCCCATTCGCATTAGTAAGAGGGAGTAATCATGGCTCCTCCACTTATCCTAGCCTATAAATAGGAGAATAGAGTGAGAAATGGGGGGTTAGCAATTCTGGAGAGAATAGGGAGAGGAGAGAGCAATGATTCTAAGAAAGAAAGATAGTGATTTTGTGAGGTAAAGAGAGGGATTTGTGGAAACAGGAGTGTCCCTGGGCTTCCGAGCATAGGACCACATTCAGTAGGAAACCCAAAGCCCACAATACAAATAGATTGTGAGCCCAAGTAGTGGTTGAGCCCAACAGCTATATTTTGGGTACGCATAAAAAACTATATTGTCGCATCTTATATATTTTTTCTGAGAATAGTGAAATCCCTACCATGTACGTAGGCAAATTACCAAACTATGTAAATATTGCTTTGTGTGGTTGTTTTTCTTTGACGCATATTTTTTCTTTTATTTTTTGCATCTCACATATTTGAGAATTTCGTGAAGCTCACGGAATTCGAGGGGGCCTCCTTCCTAAGAGGGGGTTGGTTAGGTGAGGACTGCGATGATGTTCCGAACTGTTTTCCAATGTGAGCTGACATCGAGCGTATTTTGGCGATTAGGACAGGGAGCTTTTATTCCCTTCACAAGGTTGTTCTCCCAATGCTTCAAGAGAAAGCTTTACAATTGGTATGTTGTTCTCCCAATGCTTCAAGAGAAAGCTTTACGATTGGTATTTGTTTGATGGTTGCAACTACATAATAAAATGGAGGAAATATACAATGTAAATGGTTTAATTGATTCTATTTCAGTTGATGAATATTACACTATCAAAAGTGCACATTGATTTATAGTAGTTTAGATTGTAACATGTTAAAGAGTCTTATGTAGGTATGCACAAATATGAGGAACCTGTCGATGTGTTCTAATGATTGATAGTAGGCATTCAGAGTAAAGTTGAAAGTAAACAGGCAATTACAGGACCAGTCGCAAGCCCACAACATAACATGGTTTGGCACGAAAATATATGGGATTTAAATCCTTTGCTCTAGGCTTCAAAGAAGATTATGTTTTTTATTTGCTGAATGATTATGTTAATGAATACTGAAACGGTATTGTTAAATCTTGAAATAACAACTCTCTACCTATAAATGAAGTATTTGTTTATTCACTGGGTGAGAGATTAATGCAATATAATATACAAGTGAAAATTTTGTATCACATACAAGGATCACAAGACCAAGGATGTTAAACATGAAACATCAAGGAATTGATTGGCAAATCTTGATGGCTCTATCTACCGTAAAGAGCATTAGCAAAAAAGTGTAATGTGAAATGACAAAATCATCCCAACCAAAAGAAGAGGTAGAATCAAGATACCATATACAGTACAACTACAAACGTAACTTCCATAAACCATTTTGATTCGAAAAATATCAAAGGCAACATTTACATATTAACATCCTCCAGTGGAAGAAGAGGTAAATTGCCAAATGTTAAATTCATAAAAACACCATCCAGGGTGGGTTCGTAACATTAGCTAAATATCCAGGGAAAAGGCAGACAGCCAAAACCCAGATTTATGAACCAATTCCACTATTAACCATTAATTGGCTCAACTCAAGCATTACCTGATAAAAAGACCAGGAAGAATACTAAAGTGAAAAACCGGTTATATACACATTAATTTCTAATTCACAAGCATCACAAGATTCACTTGTGAAGGTCTACTTATGAGGCTAGCCTTCATGCTTCATAGGACGCGGAGCTGTGCTAGGAAAGCAGCACAAAGATCCAAGAAGAGAAACTGTGGGCCATGGACCCTTTGGAGATCAAGCAGATACTTTTCCTCACGAGTTTTGTAAAGCTGTAAAGAACGTAGCAGAAAATATACATTAGCACTATGATCAGGGGAACTGGCTCCATGATTTGGCATACATCTAAATCGTGCTCAAGATATAAGTAGAAAAGGATATTAAGAAAAGGACCTCTCACATGCTAATGCATACCCTATCATCACACATATACAAGCACAAAGAACTCATGATTCAGGGAGGAACAAGGAATGGCAAATTACCTGCACTTCAAACTTAACAACATTTGGTGATTTGGTCACGCCATCATTCTCAATGATGGTAGATTCATCCCCAAAGTAGTTATTACTGTGCACAGGATTGTTAATCATGCCTTCATGATGACCAGGGACACCTGGAATCCACCTACACTTCATGTTGTAGTGCCCGATCTTCTTCCAACAGACATTCAGTTCTTGCAAAGCTTTAAGAACTTCTGTCATTATTTCACGAGGATGAGCCCGCGACTGTCAAAATAAAGATAACAAATACATCAACAATAGTAATAAGCAAGCAAAAGAAACATTTTAATATTCATTTCAGAGAAATCATTCAACCTGGCTACGACCATCATGTTGTAGCTCGGGTAATTTTCTAGACCTTTCAGACCAGTAATTGGTTCAACCAGATAACAAAATCACAGAAAAATATCACTGCCTCTCAAATAGATAGCAAGGAATTCCTGAGATGGAAGCATTGACCATTTCAAAAGGCCAAGCCATCAACTTATACTTATCCAACTAATTATATCAAAGATATTGCCCAAAAGGAAACTGGATGAAAGCAAAAGAGAAAAGATATCACAGGTCTGGAACAATACACAAGCACATACAGCATAGCAACTTGACAATTTAAGTCCTTCCAGGTCAAAATAGCTTAAAAACTAACCTGAAGTCCAAGAGCCCATTTTCTCTCAACAGGAAATTGTGGTTTTACGCTCATTCCTTGATAATCCATATATCCTGGAAGGCGGTGCCCAAGAGCTGTAGGTGTAGCCTCATTTTGATGCATATGATTGAAACCACGTTCCTAGGCAACAATAAATCAAAGTAACATCAATAGAGCTTCTAAATATAAGGAATGGGTATAACAAAAAGAAATCATTAAATTAAATAGATGATACAACTTCTTAAAACAATGCAGTACATCCAATGAACAACCAAGTCCATACCAATAAGAAAACTAGTTAACACAGTATAGAATTACACAATTTATGTCTATCAATTTCCTGTGGTAGTTCAGAAAACGCTATCTACAAGATTGGATCAAATGGGGGCTCCAAATGACTTTCTCAAACCAAAAAAATTGCTAATTAAAAATTTAACAGCACAAAATAACTTATCAGAGAATAGACGCACCATAGTCTCTTGGAACTCAGCTCCAAGATAGCCACTAGAAGGACGAAACCGGTTGTCCAATAACAAATAGTAAGCAACAGTAGCCTGAAAAATGATACAAGAAATAAGACGTACAATTTGAAAATTTGTAGGGAAAAAATAGACTGAAAAGGTCTAAACCTTATTTTGTAGCCTGTTCCGAAGAGATTCAATCAATTGGTTCCTGTCGAATCCCATCTTAATCACTTCCTGTAGAATGTCCTCATCAATCTGCAAGAAAGCATGTTAATAGCAGAATTAAACACTAGTGAGGATCATAATAAAACAAATACCACACTACATAATATAACAAGTATGTTACTCAATTCTCATGTAATTTTACAACTACAAAGGATCAATAAGGTATGCAAATTTCCCATATCCATACAAACAAAGAGACACTTACCAATAAACGGGCTTTTGATGAAAAACAAACAATACAGATTTTTATCTTCTTCTTTTTTCTTAAGGCAATTAAGAGAGAGAGAGAGAGAGTCCACATACCTTCTTTGCTTGTTGAAGGGTGTCAGGTGGGGGCACGGCTAAATAACGTGGTAGATGCGCCTGAAACCATAGGTGCTGACGAATCTCAGGAATAGTCATCCGCTTCATTGGGTCCACTACAAGCATCCTTGGTATCAAGTCTCTTGCACCAGGCGATAAATGACTCGGAAGAGTGTATATCCCTCCCTAAAAAGCAGCAAAATTGTGTAGGTTCACAATATTGTCGATCTCTTCCCAATAACATGACTCTATTAAACTCAGATATAACGTAAAGCATGCAAAAAGAATCAACAAATAAACATAAGCAAAGCACACAGATTCTAGACTTACCATTTAACTTGTGACATTAGTAATAAATCTCAGCATTAAACCAAATAAAAATAAAAATAAAAATACTAGATGATGCCAGATCTGTAGAAATTCAATGTTGAAAGGTGAATTGAACGAGAAACAAAGAAGACAAACCCTACAATTCATGATTGTACTAAATAGAGAAGGTACCTCCCGTACACACTGTCTACAGAAATTTACAACCTACGGTTCAAATTAAAAATTAGATAGCTGTACTTGAAATGATTAGTGCCATTATAAGTCCATTGAGAACATGATTTTGACCTACCATAATCTTTAAGACTCTAACCATTTGAATCTAAATTGATTTTTTTTTTTTTGATAGGTAAGAAAAACTATATTAAAAAAAATGCTAGATACAAATTAGCACTAGCATATCAAAAGTACAAAAAGATGGAAAAGCAAAAACATAAAAAGACAATTAATTACAAAGAAAGAGAGCTAAGGAATAGAGGAAGAGAGTCACTAGATGTGAGTCCCCAAGCCCTATCCCAATCAAATAGGAAACCAGAAAAAAGAGCGAGCATTTGATCCTCGGATCTATCCAAATCCTCAAACGTCCGCCGATTGCATTCCTTCCAAATACACCACATCAAACACAACGGAACTAAGTTCCAAATGTAAGATGAATACTTCCCTAACCAATTCCACCAACTAAAAAGAAAATCTGACACCGTACATGAGGGAACCCATGAAATTCCAAAAATCCTAAAGACAAAGCACCACAGCCGATAAGACTTTCCACAATGTAACAACAAATGATCCACTGTCTCACCACAGCAACGACACATAATGCATCAGTCAACAAAATCAAAACCTCTAAGCCGCAAGTTATCACCCGTGAGAATCCTATCCCATGCAGCTGTCCAAACAAAGAAAGAGACACGCCGGGGTGCCTTAACCTTCCAAATACCTTTCCATGGAAAAATAACGGAAGAAGAGCTATGTAACTTATGATAATATGAGCGGATAGTAAAATTCCCATTTTTTGTCAACTTACATCTCAACCAATCACCATCAGTCCCTGAAGGTAAATTAGCTGCCAAGAATCGAAAGAAATCAACCACCACATCTGCCTCCCAATCATTAGGACCTCGAATGAAACGAACATCCCAAGTTGACTAAGTTGATCTTTATTGATTAAATCTATTTTATCACTAATGATTTCCAGGATGAACACATCCCTAGAGCAAGTTGCTCAGAAATCAAGAGACAACGTCTAATTGTTAAACAAGCAAGATTGAAAATAACTGAGTAATGGGTTTCCAAAAAAGAAAAAAAAATAGCAGTACCTTTATCTTCTTAAAAAGGTTAGGAATGTTTTCATCATCAAACGGAAGGGTGCCACACAGTAGAGCATATAAGATGACACCACAGCTCCAAACATCTACTTCAGGCCCAGCATACAATTTTCCAGAAATAACCTAAAGAAATTGATATAGATATAACCCATGAGATTGAGATCATGAAAATGGAAAAGCATTATTTGCCTAAATTCTTTTGCAAAAATGCCGCAAATCCATACCTCTGGGGCAGCATAGTTTGGACTTCCACAACTTGTCTTCAGAAAATGACCATCACGCATTATATTGCTTAAACCAAAATCAGCAATCTTCACATTGCATTTGGAATCCAAAAGCAAATTCTCAGGCTTAAGGTCTCTATGCACCACCATATTCCTATGACAATACTCCACACCAGAGATTATCTGCCTCAAGAATCAGGGATTAGCATACTTTGTTATCATAGTAACAAAAAGTAGAAGAAAACTGAAAAATATTAGTCAATCCCACCTGCTGAAAAAAATTACGAGCTTCATCCTCCTGCAACCTACCCTTCTCCACAATGTAATCAAAGAGCTCTCCAGACTTGACATACTCCATCACAACATAAATGTCTGCTGGCGTGTCTACAACCTCATAGAGTCTAATTATATGAGGATGCATAAACAATCTCAGTATTTTGATTTCTCTTCTCACTGCACCAATTTAAAGGGGGAAAAAAATAAACAAATGAAAATTTTAAGGTAACTGAAAAGAATGAGCAAACCTTTTATAGCTACATGCAAGATTAGAAGTAACTATGAGCATGGAGAACAACAATCAGAAAATCTTTAAATGTTTGCTTTTCATTTTTCAGACATACTCTCTAAAACCAGTAAATTAATTATAAATTGAAAGCATAGAGGAAAATATAAGTATGATTGTTATTAAATACAATGAACACCCAAGCTTATAGACATAGATATTTCAAGAATAGATGATCCAGTCCAATTATGGTTTCATTCAGAGAGACCACATAATAACCCAAGACTCTAAAGAAATACTACAAACCTTTTTCCTCCATTTCCATGTTCTTTATCTTCCGACGGTTAAGGATCTTTACGGCAACCTTATGTCCAGTCAGAATATGTTCTGCAATTTTCACCTTGCCAAAGGAACCTATGCCAAGAGTCTTTCCAAGCTTATAATTTTGTAAAAATATATCCAGTCCATTGCCACCGAGGCCAGCTGAACCATCCATTTCCTATATAATAAACATGGTTAAATAATAAGACAACATGAAAGAGATCGTGAACAAACACAGTATAAATAAGGGCTGACATCACAAATAACAATCTTTTCAAGAAAAAGACATCCCAAGGAAAGGACGCCAGTAGGTAGACACTTCCCACTATGCACAATGATGTATATTTACAGAAAAACATTATAAGGCAATATCCAGAATTCAGAAGAATTTACCCAACCACAAGAGCAGAATTCAGAAGAATGACCCAACCACAAGATATGAAATTTCTAGTAGCACTGTTAGCCTCTATTAGTCTGAAGCACTTTATGAAAATTTTTCCTTTCACTTAATTTGTTGCTACAATCAAGACTTAGATTAAGACACATGTATAGCAAAAACAAAATATCTAGGACAAAGATGGTAATATGCAAAAAAAATTGATAACAAAGAGATTTTATGTTGTCAATTATAGCAATCCAACAGACTCAATTAAAAAATAGAAAGATGATAACTATTTATACAGAGAAAATTTTGTATAGTTTTTTTTTTTTTTTTTTTTTTGATACAGAATTTTGTATAGATAGCTGCTCTGTAAATGGGTTGTGTATAATTCCAACATATATTCTGCAACAACATACTTCACTTACAATCATAGCTCAACAAAAAAACATGCTTAGCAATGAAGAAAGCACTGCTGCAATAGTTGTCAAACAACACCAAGCAAACAAAATCCAGTGTTTCAACATTTTATTATCCCAAGCCAAAGGACGCCAAATGTTTCAACCATATGCTCCTAGATCCTTAAACTAAAATTCCAAGATTTCAAAATCTTTCAGAAACAGCCCCAAACAAAATATATTTGGAAAAAGTAGATTCATTAACTAGATTTTATAACTTATCAATCAATTCATTCAGCTATCCAGGCACAAATTATTATACCATCACAATTTCAGATACAACCAACTTGCACTTAAAACAGTGATACACTTATGTCAAACTATTTGATTAACAAAGCTGCATGCAAACATCCTTTAGTACAAGTAAAATCACCAAAAATAGAAAATCATTCTTGGTGGACAAATCACAGAAAGATAAATACATTAGAGGGGAAAAAAAAGTCAAACTAGCTTATCTGCAGTACAATCCACTATGAAATTCCACTTAAAACATCTATAAACATATGCCTAACCAGTTAATTAACAAAACTATACCTTCAAACAGGTCAAAACAATTAGAATTATCCAAAAAAATAAAACTTTTCTTGTTTAAAAATCATATGCAAACCAATCAAAATCAAACAAACCCATCTGCAAATCACAATTTCAGGTACAACCCACTATAAAATTCCACTTAAAACAACCATACATACAGTTGATTAACATAAACACATACAAAAATCACTTAGTGTAAGTAAAAACAATTGAAATCATCCAGAAGAATAAAACTTTTTATTGATAGAAAATAAAAATTAAGAGCGTCAATCAAAATCAAACAAACCCATATGCAAATTCAACTAAAAACAAAGAAAACCCACTTCCCAAAACTGAAATTAAGAAAGAATTAACCATAAACTTAACGCAAGAACAATAGCAAAAATTTAACTTTTAGCCAATCTTAAAAAACACAAAGTGAAACAGATCTGAGAATCCACAAACCAAAATCAAAATTATTTAAGGATTCTAAAGAATCGTTACCTGCTTTTCCTACGCTATAATGTTATTCCTCTCTCTCTCGGTGTCTCTGTCTCTTTTTCTCTCTCACTCTCGCGCTCGCTGGCTATATAGATGGCGACGACAATGAGATTGTTTTTTTTTGTTTAAATATATTTTGATGTGGCTTTTTGTTAAATTACGGTATTAACCTTATACTTCTTTTGGCTTTTTTCCCAAATAAAAACTAAAAAGAGTTACGTTAGTGAGGCTAAATTAGGAATTGTGCCTTTGTAAGAATTATTTATGTTTTTTATTGTGTACTTGTGCAACTAGTTGTATCAACTTGTATGCAACAAAATCAATCAAAAAGAAAACTTGTTATGCAACAAACCTTTTTTTTTTCTTTTCTTTTTTTGTTTTAAGAAACATTACTTATTTTTAGAGTTCTTTTTTGCTAAACTTATTTTTAGAGTTAAATAAAAAGAAAAACTGATATCCTATTCCTTATTGAATTGGATTGGCCCATTGAAATTGTGGCTCGAAGTAACCCACACAAAAATAAGATTTTTTTTCCTAAGATGTCTAGGATTTCATTAATTAATAATAGATTATAAAATCCTACATGGTTATAAGTTTTTTTTTTTTTGGGAATAATATGGTTATAAGTTAGTAATACGGGATAAGAAATTTATTATAATTTAATTGATATTTTTTAATATTTTTAAATTTCAAGGATCATATTTATGATTCAAAATTTTCTTATAAATGATGTCACATCAACAATTTCTTAGTTACCTTTTTGTTGTAACAAATTGCACCTAAAATTAATAAACATTCCTTATTTGGAATCACCTTCCATACTGGTCACCTTGTTTTTTTATTTTTTATTTATTATTATTATTTTTTATTTTTTAATTAGAGAGTTTCAACCTATGACATCTACTCTTAATGATAGCTCTTTGTGATCAGATTAAAACACCAATCAGTTTTTGATATAGGCGGAGATTGAATTCCAAATCTCTTATATAACCATCAAATAGTTTACTAGCTGAACTAATTAGAACTCACTATTGGTTACCTACTCACCTTGTTGATTTCTTCCCATCACTCCGGAAAAAAAAAAAAAAAAAAATTTATATAACTAATTTCTTAGGATTTTTTCTTTTGATTTGATAAGAACTAACTTCTTAGGATCTACTGGATATAATTTCTCAAAATTCAACTAGTCATAAGAAATTTAAGTTCTAAAAAAGAAAAGCCTTAACAATCATATGTGCCCTAAAAATTCCCCCATTTTTCTTCTCTCAAAAGCAGACTAGACTATCAACTTTCGTCCTAAACAAGCGAGAAACTCTGGATCCTTTATTTTCAATCTTCTTCTATAAACTCTCCAACATGCCTAAAACACACACCATATCCCATTCCACTTCATTCCACTGTTTTATGATCTATCTCATCCATTTTATTCCATTCTTTTATAACCTCACAAACACCATTAGGCCACAAGATCATTAGTAGAAGAATTAGAGGGGGGAAAAAAAGAAATTGACCAGAGAACCTTTTAATATGATCTATCTGATAACATATTTTGTCAACAAAAAGAGAATTATTAATCCTGAAAAGGTTATGCGGTTCCCTCAATATCACAAGCTCTCCTTAATTTAACCACATTCTTGCATAGGCCTCATGGCAGTCATAGATTCATACTTGCAGAAAGAACTAATATGACCTCTGACGAAGGGGAATTGAAAAGAATAAGCATGTTTAAACCATGTTTTTTCCTTCTTTTTTTGAAACAACAAACAAATTACAGATACATGTGGTTCTATACAAGTGGTTTATGTCAGTGTCAAACAATACACTTGGAACAAAAGTCGATGCATACATAGATATAGGAAATATTTCCAAGACATGTATTAATAATCAGGAATTGAAGCGAATCGATATCCTTTGGCACCCCTCCATGCATAATATGCTATTCGAGTCTCATAAAAGCCTGCATCCACAAGTTGGAGATCAATATAAAGATTGTCAATTGATTATGCTATTGAGAAATGTAGACTTTTCAGCAGATCCATAAGGGGAAAGTAACTCAGCAGAATCAGAAACATAAATTATGAACAGTATCATAAGCCATTTGATAGATGCAGTTTAACAATCCCTCAAAGTAGAGAATTACTAATTCATAAAATCTTTCTTTACTTTAATGCTTTTATGAAATCTTTATCTGCTGCTACCGATACTCAAAACAACACTATTAAAAAACACTCAAGGCAATTACTTCTACAAGTGTTAGCTCACATATGGTAATGAGATTGGAAACTCAATGAACATCTCAACACTTGCTTTTATCCTTTTGAAGGATTATGTACGATAATATGGACATTCATGCTTTTTGGAGCAGCATATATGTAAAATTTGTGACAGTATCACGCTTATGCATGAAAATAATGACTCACATTGTCATGCTTTGAAGATAAAATAACACCTACGCATGAAAATAATGACTCACATTGTCATGCTTTGAACATATAATATGTAATACTCATCCATACTGTATAGTAAGCCAGGCAACTTGAATTAGAGCACTACAGATAAGGTCCTAACCTTAAAATTTTGTTGATAATAGTGCAATATAAAAGTCAAAATCTGAATAATTTGGCCTCCCTTGTGATCCATTCACCTTTAATTTTTCTCTAGGTTCTTAGTTTGTATGAAAGGGGATGTCATGTATCAATTAAACAACTTCAGATTTTTTTTTTTTGGATGGGGGAAAAGGGGGGCATGGTGGGGGGGTTGTAGTTGAATGACTGACTCCAGTTTCAATAAAGCTGAATAAATTACAAATCATTTGTCACCAAAAAGGAAAAAAAAGAAAAAAAAAATGTTGACATACCTGGGAGGAAGGAGAGAATTCCTAGTGCCAAAAGGCCATAGGCCTGGGATTGGTCGCCTCCCATGTGACCAGTCATTATGAAATATGAAAGAAAGAGAAGCACTAAGCCGAGAGAAAGCAGGAAGAGTGCTAGGGCAATGGATTTCCATGGGATTTTATCAAATGCTTTGGGTGAATAGTCAAATCGAGGATCATATTGTCTTTTCCCAGAACTGCCATAATCATTATCTTCATCAGTAGGAAGAGGGCTGTATTGAACATTTCTTCTAGATGCCATATCAATCAAACTCAACTCTTAATCCTGGGTATGTGTAAACAAACACCTGAAACATTCAAGTTCAACAACCAAATTAAGCGCACTTAAACATATAGTGAAGCAATACAACAACATAAAATAGGGGCAAAATGCTTTAGCACAAACTAACACTTTCTTCCTCTCACAACTGCATAAAGGTCAAAATCAGGGCCCCGCCCATTGGCACCAGAAAGCACAATACATCCTAAAACAGAATTTAAAAAGATCCATATTTCAAATTCGATAAAAATCTCCCCAGATAGACATACACTGCAACTTATGTTGGCTAGATAAAAAAGGGGGGGGGGGGGGGAATTACTGTATTTCACACTATGCATCAAACTTAGCTATATGGATGAGAAGGTAGAGAAAATTTTGGTATATTGACCAGACTAAAGAAAAGATAAAAGGAAAATCTACTTTCACACTTTTTCCAAAACCTACACTATGTTCATCTCCTTCATTCCACATAGCTTAAACATAAACTTCATGTCAGTAGAAAGCACATGCATTGCTCTACTATACATAAGATGTCAAAACCCAGTCAGCGCCTAAAGAAAATGAATCTAACCTATTTGTTTAATTTGAGACCATCCATAGCATAATAAAATAAAATTTAACCATCAATATGAAATTTCTGTCTTAAATGTCAGAGCTCTTATCCCATTAATAAAATAAAACATTTCCAACCACAACAATAATAAAATCTTCCAACCAAAAGGATGTTCCAACAAAAATAATCCACTTCCATAGAGTCCAAATTTCTCAAGCACTTTTATTACATCAATTATTCTCCAAAATGAAAGATCCTCAACAAAGACAAAATTACAATTTCTCAAACACATAATCAAAGCTCAACAGTAAGTTTCCAATCTAAACTCAATAGCAACCACCTTTACCCGAGGACTCTCTAATCCACAATTGCCTCAAGAATCTAAAAGGTGGGGATGAGTTGCTTAGAAAGAAGGATTTGCTAATCTAGGGCGTGGGAGCAGGCCATTTTACATGTACCTCATGGCCTATCAAGCATTCTTGGCAATCATATGCATTCACATTACCGCTAATTTAAAATTAGGCCACAACGTGTTTATGAAAGGCAAGACAAGGTGTTTCCTGTGGCTATCTGTAGCATCTAATTCATATATAGACTTGCCAAGGATCATTCATGCTTATTGTATGCAAAGAAAATTTAGAAATAAGAATCGCTAGTGGGCCTAGGTGATCAGCCACTTACCTCTACTTGGTCCCTTGCTTTTTTTCAAGGATTTTCTCGAGCTTTCTGCTACCTGCTGACTTAGAGGAAGATTTTAGTTTGGTTTTGGGCTATGAGAGAAAACGGCTGGGGAGGTGTACAACAAAGATTTATGTAAGTTTAGTTAGGGTTTCGAGTCTATTTACTAATTTGCCCCCCAAGCCTACTTTTATTTATTTTTTGAAGTGGCCATCTAATTCACCTTTTTTTTTTTTTTTTTTTGAGAATCAAGTCAGCATGTTTTTATTCAATAGCTAAAGAATCAGATATAAGAACATCCATAGAGTTCAAAGTTCTATGGAAACAACCATGCCTACTTTCTTATACTACAAATATATACAGTTCTAGGTTCTCGCATCATTTGGTCTTACAGTCTAGGTTCATTTAAAGAAACGATAGTTGGCTTGGAACAAAATCTACATTTGATGAGATAATAATATAAAACAATTTTCATACAAGGGGCATACTGATAACTTAAAAAACTGTTCTAGTCTTAGCCTTACTCATAGGCATCAACATATTCGTGTCATGCATTCCAAATAAACGACATAAATTGATCCATGCCCCCACAGTCCAGAGAACAAAGAATTCAAGCTCTCAGTTTAGTCTTCCATCACATTTTTTTCCCAATTTTAATAAAAGAGATAAAATTTAAAATTATACAAAGTTCAAAATAAGGGTCAAAATCTAAATGCTTCAAATTTTGATTGAGTGCACTCAAAAGAATCCCATAGAACAAAATTTCACCTTCACAAAAAAATTATCTCCACTAAACCAATGACATGATTAGCATAAATCAAAGATTGTCAAACTCAATGATCTCACACTCACCACCACACTGCTCTCAATCCTCAAATTACTAAATTGGGAACTATCCCTCAAATTTTCATACCCAAAAATTTATACTTAAAAATCCTAAGACCTTCCAACATGGGTTTACTCATTCAACTTAAATCTCTTCACAAAAACTTTCACTTACGAACTTCATGGATCAAAATTTAGACCACAGTTATGCAAACAAAGTTGGCAAAACCAATTCATTACAGACAAGCACTTCACCCCCACCATTATCTTCAAACAAGTCATGCTAAAGACACAACCTTTAGAGCTATACATACACCCATATACGCGTACATTCATCAAAACCAGAAATTTAACAGATTTTCAGGGCCTAAGAAAACATAATACTATGATAAAAAAAAAAAGCAAAACCCATTAACCAAAATCATCAAAAACAAACAAAACAAAACTGAAAATTCCTTAAAAGTCATTCAATTCTTGCATATTAATAGTACAAAAGATTTGAACTTTGTAAAAGGAAAATGGAAAAGACAGTTGAGGGAGTGATTGAGTACGAGAAGGCTCACCTGAACACTAAGGTTGCAGAGGATGAGCTTTTGCGGTGGTGGAGGAGGATCGGATCGGAGTTCCAATTAAAATCCAGAACCGTAAGACTTTTGCCTTTGAGTGAATATTGACAAGTCGTCTGTGACTGTGACTTGGTCACAGCATTAATCTCAGCCGTTAGATTCAATGGGTCAAGGAAAGACGGCTAATATTTTTCTTCGTTGGTCATATTTAGAAAATTGTGGTTAACTAATTTAAATTTTTTTTTCTTATTATTATTACTCTTATTTTTATCATCTCATTTTATTTTTATATCTAAAAAATTGTGCTTAACTAAGTTAAAATAGCTCATTCTTTTCTACTAAAAACCTTTCTTATTTTGAATATCTTTTCGGTTATTTAATTGTTGCTAATAAATACTTTTCACTTTCAAGTTCGGAGATCAATATTTTCAAAAATAAAATGGAATTTTGCATAATAAAAAGTATGAACTTTTATTTAGTTCTTTGTTAGTACCATTTCCTTCTTCTTTTTTTTTTTTAAATACTAGATCGAGTTATTGCTTTTATTATCAAATATTTATCATATTATAAATTATATGGTATAAATTTTCTTTTGTTTTGTTGAAATATTGCAGAATATCGTTCCAAATTTATCAGGTGTCCCCAATAATATTTTTAGAAAGACTTATAGTGCTGCTTCATTGTGACCAAAACATAGTATTTGCAATTAACACCTAATAAAGCCTTATCTAACTCCTTTTTGTTTCCCAAGAGAAAAGGTACAATCATCCTCCATTAAAGCCTCATCTAAAGTATTTTTTCTAATAATAATAAAACAACAAAACATACTATTATTATGACAAAAATTCTAAGATCACGTAAAATATCACAATTTTCATTATAATTGTTCATGTGGCAAACTGTGAGTAGTAGAAAAAAAATGATAGGTTCATGTGAAAGTGACTTACAATCAATTATAGTCTACTACGTAAGATAGTTTTGAAAAAAATTGTAGAGTTTTATGTGGTACTAAAATTAGTCTTATTATGCTATAATGTGTTCGAATGCTTAGTTTTGGAGAACCAAATGCTTAGTTAATGAGTACTCAAATAAAACAAGATCTAAAAGCATCAATTTCCGTTAGACTAGGAAAAGGCCACAAAGGAAAGGGATTTGCACTTAAACATGAATTTTTCTTTCTTTGTATTGATAAGCCTTCTTGAAGCGTTGTAACCACTTCTAGTGCCTACTTAATTGTCACACTATTACAGCATGAATGTCCTTCAACGGAAATATGATTAGTTTGAAAAGTTAATCCTAATCTTCGTGCAAGCTACGTATCACCCACTAATGCTTAACATATTGATAATATAAGACAAGATGAGGCATGTCCAACAGTCCAAAAGCAATATAGAGCTTAAGTCACTTTTGGCAACAGTATTCAGGACCAGTTATTATGGTCTCTGAGGCTTTTAATCTCATCTAAAGCATGTAATTTATTAAAGATTCCGTGCCATGATGAGAAACTAAGAGCTTAGGCAAAGACCAGGCCATATTAGCCATAATGACCTCAAAGAATGACCTCTACCTTCGCAGTTTTGTGTTTGTTTGTGGTGGTTGGAAGTATAAGGAAAATAAGAACCTAATTCATTATATTATTCTTGAAAACAAGGCGATGAATCAAAAATCTACATGTGTCTCTCTTTATATCCCAATTCACTTGTGGTACAAAACCATTTTCATGTCTAATTAGATGGAAGAAGCACCATCTGTTCTGATGGAGAGAACAGGAAAGATCATCAGGCTATCAATCTTTACCTTTCTAAAAGATTTTCAGTACTTCACCACCACCCCAGTTCTTCTTATGTTACCTTTCTCAGTATCAGTTCTCCTATCACAAGCTGTTTTCCCAACTTCGCTGCCTTCTTTGATCATTCATGCTCACTTTAAGTCCCTCTTCCATGCTGCAGGATTTTCTTCCCCTTCTTTATTGGATTCTCTTATCAATCTGAACCTTTCTCAAACCATGTTTAACTATATTCTTTGTCTCCCATTTATACTTACCTCCCTTGTCATCTCAAAAGCGTCTATAATTCAAGCTCTAAATGACCATCAAACATCTCTTCCACCTCCCTTTCCCTCTTTCATATTGCTTTACAAGCCTCTCCTAATAACCCACCTATGGAATTTGATCATCAACATCACCATTAATATGGCTGCCTTTAATGCCATTAAAGCTTTTGGGTTCTTATCCAACGATCCTATTTTTTCACTAGTAACAAGAATAGTTCTCTATACCATACTCACCAACATAGTTGTTGTATGCAACTTAGCTTTGGTTGTGACTGGGATGGGGAAGTGCACAGGCTACTTTGCCATTCATAAGGCTTTTTTGCTTAGAAGGGGTACAAATTCAATGGCTCTTTTGTTGGCTCTTCCCCTCAGTTTTGGTCTAGCTGCTATTGAGGCCTTGTTCCGCTTCCGGATTGTAAGAGCTTATCAGCTTTATGGAAGGCCTAGTGTTTCTATGGCCTTGGAGGGGTTATTTATTGCTTGCTTGTATTCACTACTTATTATCCTTGACACAATTGCTTGTTGCTTGCTTTTCAAGAGCTGCAGATCAGATTTTTTGATGGATGAAGCAGATGAATACAACCATATTGAGTTTCAAAAACAAGTAGGCAAGCACTCTCCTCCGGTGTTGAGAAATTTAGAAGAACTTTTATGAATTGCTTTTGCACTATCAATTAGACCAGCCTAAACTTGTACATACAAATGAATACAGATTTCTGTGAATTAAAACAGTTCTAGTTGAACGTGGAACCTTCAAGAATTACAGATGAACACAAATCAATTACTCAATTAGTTAAACAAGGAGAGAATGAGCAAGTATGCCACTATTTCAATCTTCCTTTGGTTTTCACTTTATTGTAAGATATATCTTGTAAGATGAACTTACAAATTATAATGAATGAATGCAAATGCCAATTGCCATCTTTTGGATAACAACCATCAAAAAAAGGCAACCCACTTTTTAACCTTTTTTTTAATCAATTCCAAAGTCACTGGTTTGGTGGCTCTCTGGTAGGTTTAGGTTCCTCATGAAGAGTTTGCTTGATTTTGAGTTTTCTTCACTCTCTGCCTCTCTGGTGGCTATTTCAAGGGACTTATCCTTGTAATTATCCAGCATGTAAAAGAAAGTTCCGGAATTAGCACAAACTGCTAAAATCTTGGTGTTAGCCTATTGTTGGCTGGTTGTAGCTTGTTTGGCATGACTTTGTAAGGTAGCAACAAGGGATCACACTGCTTACTGTTGATATGTTGTATACGTTCTACAGAGCAAGTCTGGAATCTCTGGATCATTTTTACTTTGGATATTCTCACATGAGGAGTGTTAAGAAAAAGAGAAAAGAGCGGCAGGAAATTCTATATGTTTGTGTATGTAAACTGTATAGGTAGAATCCTCTATCTATAGCCTCACATAATGTGAGTGATCTACAAGTAATAGGAGTACTGCACAAGCAATGCTAATGGACCTTGGCGTTTGGATGGAAGTGATGTGAAGATGTTTGGTCAAGAGGCAGATTAGAAACTGGCAGGATGAGTTGGATTGGGCTAGTAAAAAATTGAAGGGTGAGACTTTTTGGAAAGATTTGTAGATTGGCCTGAGCAGCCACATTTTATTGCATTTGGATGGAAACAAATGCTAGAATCCATAATGGCAAAATTAGAAGTGGAACTGAGCTGCTAAATAAAATTTTCTTTGCTGTGAAGAGCAGGATTTCTACTTGCAGGAACTTGAAGAACACAATTCAGAACAAGGTCCTTCCCAGCTTATGTAGGATACCTTCATACTTTTGTCTGTACTTGAAACCCATTAGTTGCAGCTACTGTATTAGACTATTAGTACTTTTAGTCAGCTTGCTGTTGTTGTTAAGGGTTGAGTCTCCTTTGTCTTGCTGCCAGTTGATATGTATCTAAGTTATACTCCTCCTACATGGTTTGTTGTAGTTGGTTGAGTCTTCTTTGTTTACTGATGTAAGGGTAGTCTGGTGTGCAGCAGTTATTAAATAAGTGATGCTAGAGATACTATAAATAATATTAAATAATAAATATTACTACATAACGTTTACAAAAACTAATGTGTTATCAATTACAAAAAAGTAATTTAGATGTTCATTTAATTATGCTTTTAAAATTCATCAAATCACATTTATTTTCACGTCAATTTGTAAACCTAATGAATAAAATTTGTAATATCTTTAGCATTTTCCTACCATCACAGTAGCTCATATGAGTTTTGAAAAAGAGTTATGTCTCTATACTTATTGATTTGGTAGAGCAGACCACTGGCGGCTCTACTTGAGTTATGTCTAGGACCACCCTCACTTGTTAAAAAAAAAATTATACATGCAAAAAAAAAAAAAATTATATAAATAATTATTTTAAACTAATATAATTTGTGACCACCTTGACTTGAAAAAAAATGTGTGTATATATATATATATCTATACACTTTAAAAAAATATATTGTATAATAAATTAACTTATAATGTTGAACACATTTACTTGAGAATCATAAGAATTTGAATTCAATATTTTTGTTGAGAAACAAATTTGAATTCAATTAATATAAGAGTAACGCTACATTCACAATATTTTCACAATACTTTCATAGTAAATCTTATGTGGTAAGCTGTTACTAATTCTAATTCGAGTTCAATATTGACATGTTTTACCCACCAATAACAGGCTAACAACTTGTTGCATAAAATTTGTTATGAAAATTTTGTAGTCACTTTATTATTCTCATATTAGCATTTTTAATTTGCACTTTATCTTTTATTGGTCATTTTCTTTTTCTCTTATTCTCTTTGTTAGTACAAAAAAATAGTAATATTTCATGAATTTGCATTTTTTTTGTAACGTTGATATATTTAAATTGTTTCTTTATTATATTTTGTATAATTTAAGTTTTTTAGTGTACAATATAAAACCATCCTAAAAAAATTTTCTAGAGCCGTTAGAGCATTCAATGGAGCAGACTATATATTGATTACCAATACTGACAGATTTAGCTTATGTGATCCACCAAGGAGCTTGGCTTGCCTTGGGCATCACTGTTAGTACGATATAAAACAGTCAAATTCAGCAGCACCAAGCAATGTGCCACGGCCATCACAACCATCATGATTTGAACTCCGGGCACAGATCTAGTGCAGGTCAGATCAGTTAATTCATTGTATTTGTGGGTGGCTGATTATGTAGTTGGATTTGGATACTGCAATATTGCTAAATCGAAGAAATAGTGACCCAGTTTTCAACTGGGCTTGTGGGCAGGGACGGAGCCAAAACTTTGAGTTAAAGAGGGGTGGCTTTACTGTTGACTGTGTGCAGCGGTTTCAACTTTTAACTTTGCTATTATTTAGTTGCTGAGATTTTATTTTATTTTATTTTTGGTGATGGTAAGAACAAAATTATTTTTGTTTAGAATATTTTAAAAGACAGGGTTGTTTATTTTAAATAAAATTGGTTAATTGAGTTTTTTTTTTTTTTTTTTTTTTAAGTTTTACTATTGGTAATTTTTGTTGTTGAGCTATTATTTTTGGGCTTATATATTTTGTTTTAGATTTTAGATTTAGAAATTTTTTTTATAATCACTAAAATGAGGAAAATACTAGCGCTACAAACTTTTTTATAAATTATTGATGTAATAAGTGGTTACTAGTAAGTAAAAAAATGATGTGAGTGGTGGGCTTATGTGCGAACTAATAAGAATTTGCTACCAAAACAATTTGTAAAAATATTGTAAAAAGTTTGTGAGTATATATAGCATTACTCTTAAAATAATTAATGATATTGTTTAAGAGAAAAAATGTAATTTTATAGAACAAAATTGTTAAAATTAGTACATATATATAATAATAATAATAATAATATTTTTTATAAAAAATCTAGTCCAAAGGTAGCTATGTCCCTGCTTGTGGGCTGACCATGTGAGCCTCTTTTATTATTTTTCCCCTTCTTGGGTACATCAGCACTTTTCCTTACATTACAAACTGAGTCATGGGTTTTGGGTAAAGGAAAAGGCTGAATCCACCAACCCTGAGTTAGAGCTGAGCCCTAATATGGCTCTTGGCCTTAAAAAATTTGTTGAAATTCAACAATGGACAGATAAAAATTTGGTTATTACAATATAGTACTCTCAAAAGTCTAATGAATTAACAAAAATCTTCTTAATAATAATAATAATAATAATAATAATGAATAAACAGAAAGGAAAAAGGATTAAAATGTAATGCATTTTATCATGATTTTTTTCTCTCTTCATTTTTGCCTTTTGGATTAATATATTTTCTATTATCGTCCATGAATGTTTCACACACCAAAGTACCTAACTTTTAAAAAAAAAAAAAAAAAAAAAAAAAAAAAAACCCAGAGTACCTAGTTTGAGAGGTTACATAAGTCAGCAGAAAATTAAAACATGAACATGAATTTTCAGTAGTGCCGTATGCTATTGACCATCCAATTGCCATGTAGCTCTTCTAACTCTTTAACTTTTTGCACCATT
Organism: Quercus ilex subsp. ballota; assembly: GCA_032727855.1. Classification (NCBI taxonomy): domain Eukaryota; kingdom Viridiplantae; phylum Streptophyta; class Magnoliopsida; order Fagales; family Fagaceae; genus Quercus; species Quercus ilex. Next base: position 85,429,288 of record CM064909.1, read on the forward strand.
TAAGGGGAAATAAACCACATACCATGTCTTTTTCTTTTGGGAGACTACAGAAAATTCGAGATACTATATCAAAACAATGGTGGTAAACCCAATCAAGTTAGGTTGAACTTTCACTCTATTTGGTGGAAGGTTTTTTTTTTTTTTTTTTTTTGAAACTATTTGGTGGAAGGTTTTAAGTCAAGCTCTTAATGATGTGCTAATTAGTAGTACCAGCTAGACAGATTAATTTTCCTCTAAATTAAAACAGTGAAAACAAATTAAAAAATATACACATAATTTGCCAACCCACAAGAAATTTCTTCTCAATTTTTTAAAGAAGCTTGAAGCTTCCTTTCCAGTAGCCACATAAAAGAAAAAGGTCAAGAGTATTTGTTTTATCCTCAATTATTCATTTTCACTAGAAAGCTTCTATCCTGCACATGTGCAAATGTGAAAGCCACCTTAAGTTTTTCAAACAGCGAATTAGCTACGCTCCTTAAACAAACATATTGTTTATTGGGGTTGTTTAGATCATATCAACAAAAAGGAATGGCATAATATAAAAGAGATATATATTATAGGGTACAGAATTTCACGTGTAGGTCATCCAATAAGCTATATAAAATTGTATAAAGGATCTCTGACTTTATAGTTCAAACTTGTCCTATTTAAGTGCATAAATATATATAAGATTACACTAATTTCACCTCCACTAATGTTTGTCAGGGATGCAATCATTTTGCTATATGAGTTTTATATGTGCACCCACGTGTTTGTGTGTGTATTTCCGTGTGAACAGTTCGATTATCACTAATCTCATTTATATTGCTCTTCTTCTACTAATTTCATTGTTAATTTCTTCTGCTAGCTGGTACTTCTAATTAGCACATCATTAAGAACTTGATTCAGAACATGCATGAAAGTAGAGACTCATTAATATTAGTCCCGCTACTCTTGCTTTTTCTAAACGCTTTCATGTTCAATGTTATTAATCAACTTTGTTTTTGCTACATATTTCAACAATGATACTGTGTATTTAGATTGTCACACAACTCCTTTTTTTTAAATGAAGGATTCTTACAGTCAAGAATAAATAATTGTCCGTAAGCTAGTTCAATGTTCAAGCACATCATAATGTTGTTCTTTAGGAAGACAAAAAAGCAAGTTAATGGGTCGGTCCCAACATCAAGTTCTCACTCCATGTTTTTTGAGCGGTAATCAGGGACAAAAATTAAATGTATGGGAAAATGTGGTGAAAGCACTGTTATCAATAGCCAAAAATATTGCTAGTATAAATGGCAGAGTTACCAATGAAATTTATTTGTCATCATGTAAAATGACCCCGTGTGCTTCCATACTGTGGAGCTTTAGATTTTTTAAAAAAATTAAAATTTAAAATTTAAAAAAAATTCTAGAAGTATAACTTACATTAGAAACATAGACAATTTCAATGACTACAGACTAAAATAGAGTATTCTTCAAATCAAGAAGTTAGAATTGATAATCAATATAAAATTAATTTCTCACCTAAACTTTCTTCTGACAAAAAAAAAAAAAAAAAAATTTCTTCCCATACAATTTTCCTTCTAAGTTTTTTTTTTTTTTTTAATTTTTAAGAGAGCTTCAACCTATGGTGAATCTTCCTTTTGCTATCTTTTTTATTTTATTTATTTATAATAGAAAAGTGGTACAAATATCTCAATGACTCATTTTTTAGAATTGCTTTGGTCCATCTAGTTCCTACCATCCTAGCCACTCATAGTTGAGAGTCAACTTGCTTCAACTAAAGGTCTGTTTAAATACTGTTTATTTTGTTGAAACTGAAAATTTATTACTAAAAGTACTATAAATAAAGGTAAAAGTTAGTTGAAATAACATCGGGGCCCATGAATAGTACCAAAAAATGCAATGAGGCCGATGAATAGTAGCAAAAATAAGTTAAATAGTAAAATAATTTTAATTTTTCATTGGTATCCAAACATACACTAAAGCACTATTTTTGATGTAAAAGCCTAACCTTTTAATTAATTATAAACAAGGTGCCCATGATCCCCTTTTGAAGGTTCACCACAACTAAACCTTTACTTGTGCCGCAAAAAATTAGTGTTTTTCTTTTTCAATGTCACAAAGAAGGAAGTGGTATCTTATACATGTAATCATTCTCTAATAGGATATGAGTTTCATAAGTATGTAGACTTAACAGTAAGTAAGAAAACGATTAAATACGATGGCTTTATAAGATATTTTTGTAATAAAAAACAAATAATTTTGTACCTTACAGATGAAATGACATTCCTTATGTTAATAAATGCTTGAGAGAATCTAATCTAATTATCTAAAGAAAACATTTTTGTTTTATATGAGATGGTGGAGAACTATTACTTTTCTACATTTTCCAACTATCATCATTAGAAAAAACTTGAAGCCCACTCACTATCCTTGGTTCATATTAGGAGTTTTTGATACATCGATAATTGAGAATTGGTGAATTTAAATATTGTATGTCTTCATTAAAAACTTTATTGCTGAGCATTACACTTGAGGTACAAAACTTTTAGTTTATATTAAGAATTAGATGAACATTTTATGAGTAAATATCAATAACCTCCCTATTAAAAAGAAAAGACACTTAACTCATAAATTAGCTATGACTTTTGTTTTAGTTTTCTTGATTTTCCTTATCATACCTCAAATATAGTAATATCACCACCAAAAAAAAAAAAAAAAAAAAAAAAAAAAACGAAGGCAGAGTTATGGTTTCCGGCCAAGGAACGCACTCGATGCTTTTCAACAAAACCAGGGATTATTTTTTGTAGATTAATTTGTTGGCCTTTCATCTCACGTGAAATGCACCTTTTCTTTTTTTACTTTTTTTGAGGAAAATGTGAAAAGCACTTTAATATTTGCATACACCAGCATACGCAACTAAACTAGTTATTTATGCCAAAAAATTTATTAACATTATTGCTTTCCTATATTTGGTGCCTGCATCTAGACATTTTTTTTGGGTTATAATGCTCATTGATAGTTTATTTTCATTGATTTTTTTAATAAGAGTTTATTTTCATTTTTTTATTAAGAGTTTTTTTTTTTAATAAGAGTTTATTTTCATTGATTATTGCACAATAAAATCTTACTAAGATTTTCACAAAGAGTTAACACATCCGTTATCATTGTAAAAATATTGTGAAATTTTGTTTTTTTTTATAAACTTTATTAAAATATTTGATTGAGTAAAAATAAGTTGTTACTTTTTTTTTTAGATAGTTTCAACAATTATAAACTTTACCAGTTGAGCTAACTTAAACTCATAATTACTACCTATATCTAAACAAAATAATTAAAAAATTCTACATGAATTATATTTTAATAATAAGTTATAATAAACTGAAAAAAAGGGGGACAAACAAAGGAGCCCTCATGAAATACAGCCTAACAAATAAGCTATTGACGTGCAAATAAAAGTGTGGACAAAACACTCGCCTTTACAACCAATCACAAAAGCCAAAATGGGACCATAAAATAAAAACATATGTGACAACAGAAGAGAAACATTTTACACTTTCCAAACGAGTACAAAAACCTGCATCTATCTTTTGGAATGTCTCACTCATCATCAAACATGAGGAACCTAACTCACTAGGTACAATGAAAAATAATTCAAGCATAAAACAAATAATTAAATAGAAATATTTGTTACATATGGGTTTATTAGCTCAATTAATAAAATTACGTTATATTATTTATTTTATATTACATTTTGTTAAAATATTGTTATTTTTATCAATTTTTTTATTTATTATTCTATCAAATCATCTCTTTCTCTACATATGAGTTAAAAGGTATTAAAAAAAAATGTATGTGAACAGTAACCGTATATATTTACACAGTTGCTATAGTAAGAATTTAAATTTATACAACTTACATTGATGTAAATGATTTTTGAAGTTGAATGTATAAAATTTATCTCTTATGCAGTTATAAATTGACTGATATAAGTGTTTCTAGGATGAGCTAAGTTTAGTCTATTTGGTTTAACACATTCTTTTTTACTGCAGAAGATAATTGAATAGGTAAATTAATATGTTTACATATGGTTAATATTCCTCGGCCCTACTTGGGCCCCTTCATCATGATTGATATGAAAGCACGAATGTGGAAAAAAAAAAAAAAAAACTAGACAGCTTTAAACATTTAACTGTTGATGTGCACGCATTCGTACGTGAAATTGAAGAATAATGCATACCAATCATATAGCGTTTGAATCTTTTGCTTTTTTGGCTAAAGTTCTTTGACAATCTTTTATTAGTTCTTGTTCATTTCGTCCTTATGTCCCTATTTTTTTTGTGTTCAAGTTGATCATAAAGGAGATTAATAGAGAAACAAATGCAGCTGTATTCAGCTGTACTTGGCTAACCTTGGTTCTGGTTAGGCCATGTCTAGTGATTTATTATGAAGTATCTGCAAGGTCTTGTAGCTCATATAACATTATAGATTACATTTCTCGCATAATGGTTGATATGATTTGTTGTTACTGAAGCAATACCGCTTTTATAGTTTTATCTTGGTCAATCATTTATAGTTCTACTTCAGTTTTGTTGTACATCAATTACAGCTGGCTATATGGACTTGTGACAACTATTTATGACTCTATGTTTGTTGGACATAAAATAATGACCCCAAGAATAAGAATTCAATATACTTATTTTCCTCTATCAAAATATATATACTTACTTTCCCATTTCTGTTGAAAAGAAAAAAAAGGACAGATAACTTTTTTTCATGAAAAAAAAAAGAAAAAAGATCATATTTTCATATCTGTTCAGAACTGCATTGTTTCCAAATTAATCACATTAGCTTAAATGAAAAAAAAAAAAAAAAAAACCACCAGTATTGGTTTTGAATACTTCAAAGTTCAAACAAGATCCACATGAACAAGCTAAATAATATCTTGGCAAATTACTAAGCTGTACTCTTCAGTGGGAGGACAATTTCTGAAAACTGCATTCAATATATTGGTCCCTTTGAAGAAGGAACGATTTGACCGGGATAAACAGCTAGATTATTGAATCCTAATAATCTTTTTCTTCTGGAGGGTTGGGAATTGGAATAAAAAATTGAAATGAAAGAGTTGGGATCATCAAATTATTCAAATATCAATAAATGGTTGACTACATGGCAATTAATAGGGAACAACTAACCTTATCAGTTGTCTCATCACTTTTAACTACTAAAAAAATACAGGAGTTGTAAGTTATCTTGATGCTCTACCGTACCAAAGAAAAGACGATCAAAAAGAAGATCAAAGAGTTATGTATCTTAACTGATATTTTATTTTATTTTATATTTCTAATGAAAATATTTAGGATATAAATTTTATAATTTTTTTATTTTAATAGTAATTATTAAATTATAAAAAAGATATTAAAAAAAAAAGCAAGGATTTGAGCTCAATTTCTATTTCATAGAAAAATCGATAATATTAATGAGGCACAAAACTTTTGATGACCTAAGAGTTATCTTAAATCTTTGCTTCCTTAGGTTAAAAAAAAGAAATTAAAAAAAAAAATCTTTGCTTCCTATTCCCAATTGTAATTTTTTTTCCTCATTTTTGTTGTTAGTGGAGTGGTGTGTGGGGGTAATTAAGCCTATCAGTTTCTTGTGGCTTACCTTTGAAATGACTATGAGTCAGCTCCTCATTGGTAAAGTAACTTTTAAAATGGTAAAATGAAATATTTTTTAGAAATCAGAAGCTAATGCTCTTACATTGAGGCCCCAAAAATATTGCATAATTTCTAGGATATTTCTTTTAACTTTTCGTCTTCTCTCTTCCCTTTTTAGTGTCCTCTTATGTGTCCTATTGCATACCATAATAATTGTTGTTACCAAACAAAGGATGAATAATTGTAAAATGATGATTCCTTTCATTCTTATGACATCCTTAATAAGCAAAATAATTACCTATTGTTTTAAACTTTGGTATAAATTATGAGGAAATTATTGGCCACTAAAAAAATTGTGATGACATATTTTTGGTGGTTTAAAGTTTAAACTAATTTTCTATTCTTTTTTATTTATAAAGTTAATTTTTAACTATAATAATCCTAGTAATATAAAAATAAAAAAAAGTTCACAAGTGATATGTTTTTAGAAATTTTTTATAGGATAACAAAACTAATTTGTTTAAATAGTTTTTTCTATTTCTCATAAAAATAGTGCTAAAATTTTTTCAAAATAATTTATTAACAAATGTTTAAAAGTATCTCTTAACTAGACTCTATAATTAAAGTGATATCGATTATGAATATATATATATATATATATATATATGAGAAATTGATGTTATATCAATCATTTATTTTTTTAATAAAATTAATTTTAGTGATACAAAATAGTTGAAGCGGCATATTGTAATCACTTTAAATTAACACAAGTGGTGGTGAAAATATATGGATCATCCAAGTTACTGAAAAAGTCTGTAAATACGGATTATGTGAATTATGTAACGTAGACGTGCAACTTAAGACCAACAACATCAACAACACCAACCGCTCTTTGTTGTTTGTGTATCTCTCTCTCTCTCTCTCTCTCTCTCTCTCTCACAGTTTGCGCCAGCAAAATCTTTGACAAGGAAAGCTAAATTCACATACATTACTTGTGTTAAAACACAACATCTATAACATATATTGTGATATAAATAGAAAAAACCATCGTGATCCTCATTTATTATCTTCTCCTTCTTTGTTTAGATTCTCATTTATAAAGAGAAGCAAGCAAAGGAGGAGGGCCGAGGGGGAGCTTCTTTTCTCACTTGCTTCTTATTGGATACCACATTGTCGGACCCACCCATCTAAATCTATTTCTCTTTCTGTATTGGGTTGCAGAGAGAGAGATATCTCTGTACCATCTTCTTGAAGATCTGCCACCAAGGTATGGCCTTTCTTGATTATTTATTGAGTTAACTTTTCTGGGTTTTGCTCCAAACATTGTTGTGTGTTAGTTTCATATATAATGGCATCTATATTTCTGGGTTTTGCTCCAAATTTTCATATCTGTAAGTTTCATTTATGAAGTTTCTTTCTTTTTTGTTTTTTCGGGGTCTATTTGTTGTGTGTTGTTTCTTTCATATTCTTATATTCTGCAAGGCCATTTGTTTGTCAACAAGTTCTTTATCACATTGTCAAAACTGTTTCTTGCATGTTTTTGACGAGGACAAACTTCTGGTCTTTCTTTTAAGTTTATTTATGTTTGAATGGTTAATTGTCATTATTCTCAAATTTATTCGTTTTGTTTAGTATAATGATTGTGGTCCCTTTGCCGTGTATTTTCTTCAGCTTCTCTCCCTTTATTTATTTCTCCTTTGAAAATGAAAAGAGAAGCTTCTTAAACTGATAGAGGACCTCTCACTCCTACCGGATGGAAAATTTAGAGAGAAATGTTGAACTTTGAAGGCTTCAGGGTGTGAAGTTCTGCACTTTTTGGAAGATTATTGTCATTTATTTTCGTTAAAATCACAGCAGAGCTGTTGAAATTTGTGTGCTATTGCTTTGTAGTTAGCAGGGATATTCTCTTGAGAATTTTGGGTTGCTTTGTTTTCTGAACCTAAGTTGTGATCTATTGTTTAGTCTTTGAATCTTAAGTGCGCAACACTTGAGTTAAAATTACATAGTAGTATCCTATTTTTGAGTTAATTCATAGCGTCACTCTCCCTGTAGTGACTTTTTATTTTATTTTTTGGGTCTCAATTCTTGTCTGAATCCTCAGAATTTTTTGACAGTGTGCTGTTCTACATGATCATTTTTATCTGAGAATTTCAATAACTAAAATTACGATGATTAACAAAATCATACTATCAATAGAACCTCATATATCTGTAATGTAGGTTGTTAATTAGAATAGACTTAGGAAAATCTTTTCTTTCCTATATTACTGAGGTTTCACAAGGTCAAGAATTTTAGTGTAGTAGCTGTCTTTTCTAGAAAGCTTGTCTTTATATCTGTTAGAGCAACGTGTAAGAGCGATGAGTATTAGCATAGTAGTAGTGTTTAAGAAAGCTTTTACTCGTCTTTCTCCAGGGTGAAATTAATGTCATGCATGTTTCTCGTTGTTGCAAGTGTATAAGGATTAATGGTTTTTGGCTTTCAACTAGAAGACATCTACTTTGCCAGAATTGTCTGACATTCTTCTTTTAGATGATTCCTATATAAAGTAAAGTACCAATTAGATAAAATGTGCTATGTACACCAGATTTTAACCTATTGGTTAATGTCATGTTCTTTGGGGCATTTAATGATCTTTGAAACTTGGTTTGAACTGGTATTATAGAGGGTTACTTTTAATCATGTGGTTTACATGATTGATGAAAACTGTGTTCATAATATGCATTTTTTATTAATGAAAACTCTCTCATTTTAACATTGTTTAATCCTTTCTGAAATGCTATGTTGCAGATACATTTTTGTGGTGGCACATTGGCTTCTTGCAAGTCCTTTCTGCTAGGTAGCTGATTCTTTTGACAAGAATACTTTTGGTGATCAGAAGTTCAACAGTGATCAGAAGTTTTACAGTGAACAGGTTATAATGGGTGCTTGTGTATCCGTGCCATCTAAAAATATTAAATCACGAAAGAAACACCATCACCGGTTCAGGAAACGGCATGGAAAATTTTCTAAGAAATTCCCTGATGGCACCAAGAAAAGGAAGAGTGATGCAGGAAATCGGTTAACAGATTATGCTGTAAGTGAGTTTGTTCACATGGACTTTGAGAAGGGTGCAACAACTACTTGCAGAAGATCAGAGGTTTCCAATTCAACATTCCATCTCACTCAGCTGCAATGGCACCACAGTCAATATGACACAAATGGTATGTCCTTCCACACTTTTTCCAGAGGATGTACAGAGGAATCCCTATTTCCATGGATCTTAATCTCTGACTGCACAGTTGGATGCTCATAAGTAAGGCGTTATGGAATATAGATTTATTGATGTGTGTGTTTGTGTGTGTATGAGTACACAAATTAAAGCTCCATAATTAGATTAGAGTTTTGTCTTAGTGTGTATCAAGTATTGAAAGTAAGGAGCAATAGCCCATATATTGTTCTATTAACATATGGAAGTATCATACTTCATCTTACTATTTTGTTGTTCTTTTCTTATACTTTTTTATTGTCCCAATCTATCTGTAAGTTTTTCATGTATGTACCTTGTCTAAATCAAAATCTGATTGCTTAGAGTCGGTGGTTGCCAATAAAACATTCTTGTGAAATATATTGCACAATCAAAAATTTGAAATCATTTTCTTAATTGTCATCATTATGATTTTATTGTGGATTCTGAGTTTGTGGCATTTGATTTTTCATATGTTATTCATTGAGTGTCTTTAATTGTACATGTGCTTAACAAAGTAGGCTATGTTTATAATACATTTAAGAATTTATTCTTAAAAGAATGAACTTTTTTTGAGTGTTATAATGTTTCTTCATGTATCGTAGCCAGATGATGTATGAAATAGGTCCAAAGACTAATTATTGTCACTGTATTTCTAAATATCAGTTCCTTTATCTATTTTCCTTGTGGCTTTTTCCTGTTGATTTCAATGTTTTACATTTTTTTTTTTAGTCCTGTCAAGATGAAGATATTCTGTTTTTATTTTATACCATTATATAAAACAATTAGCTTAAGGACTTAACATGACTTTATACTTGCATTTGCAGTAATTTGCCAAGAGGATGCTTGGTTTGACTCAGTCAGTATTCTGGATTCTGATTCGGATGATGACTTCATCAGTGTACATGAAGGTAAGGAACATCAGCCTGCGTTTACAGAGTGAAATCTACCTTCTATATAAAATAAAACCAATGTCCTACTGAAATGACAGTTTTGGACTTGACCACCCTGACCATTTTATATTACTGACTAAGCTTTTCACTGCCTAGTTATATAGCTGCTAATTCTTATGGAATTTATATAGTATATGATTTTTTGTAAGTTGACTACATAATTTTGCTTTCTTCTATTTTTCAAATCTTCAGATGGTTTTCAATCGGTAGGCAGTGCAATTGGGAATATTTCAAGTGGCCAAGTGCTTCAGTATGAAAGATCCGCATGCCTTATGGATAGCATGTGCAAGTATGAAGAATACCATGAAAGATATCTGAAAATTGATGGAGGAAAATCAGAGAAATTTAGTTCCCAGGGTTATGAGCTTTCTCGCTTAGGAAAGGCTGATGAAGTTTACAGCAAGAGGGAGAAAATGATAGATCAGTCTTATGGAAGCTTTAAAGGTCTAAAAGAGGATAGACGTGATTCTAAAGAGAAAATTCAAGGCTTGCCTAAGCTGTTTTCTTCTTACAGTTTCAATGAAAAGGTTCTAAACCCACCTAGTATGGGTCCCCAGGCTCAGAGAAAGCAATCAGCAGTTTTCAGGCTTTCTTTCAAGAGGAAATCCTGTGATGGAGAAGAAGCCACCAAACATTGTAGGTGTTGAAATCATTTAATTTTTATTAAGTATATGGAAAATAAAGCATTAAGTAAATTATGTATAATCTACTATTCCCAAGGCACATCACTGTTTTCATTTCAGTTTAAATAATGGTCACTTAAGCATATTTTGTGACAGGTTACAGTTTTGGTTAATGGCTTAATTTGCATTACAGTTTTTCTTTTAATTATAAAATAATATTTTAATTCTATTATTGCATCACACAAGAATAACAAACATAAGGACGATGTATATGCAGGTCAATCAAAAAGATACGTGTACTGTCCAAGAGCCGGACATATAATTCCACGTTGTACAGGAGAGAAGTTGACCCCGGGATGTTGGTCCGAGATTCCACCCTCAACTTTTAAACTCCGTGGTGAAAGTTATTTCAAGTATGCCGTTGGCCTTCTTTAAATACCCTTAACTGCATGCGTAGACACTTGCAACATGCCAACAAGTAGTTTTTCTTTTATGTTTGTGTTTTCATCAATAGGAATATAACCTTTTGATGATCTACCATACAGAGATAAGCGGAAGTCACCTGCTCCAAATAACAGTCCATACACTCCAATAGGTGTTGATTTATTTGTCTGCCCGAAGAAGATAGATCACATTGCCCAACACATTGAGCTTCCTAATGTGAAAGCGAATGACAAAGTGCCTTCACTCCTTATTGTAAATATCCAGGTACCTTTTTTATATATTTACTTTGAATTTTGTAAATTTTGTATAAATGGTGGGTTGTAAGGCCGGAATACCAATCTCAAACTCCTTCAATTTTAATGGTAAATAGTGGCTTCTGAGCAGTCTTTCATGCTGTATCTTATTATTTTGTCATGCACCTTACGACAGTTGCCTACTTATCCTGCTGCAATGTTCCTTGGTGATAGTGATGGGGAAGGGATAAGTCTTGTACTATACTTCAAAGTTTCTGAGAATCTAGACAAAGAAATCTCTCCCCAATTTCAGGAAAGTATCAAGGTAACTTCATTTTCAGTTGTGATTTTCCATATGACCTAAAACTTTCTTATGATTATTATTATTTTATTGGGCTCATATTGCATTTTTGAAAATTGTTGCAAGGGTTTGAAGAAGTTAATTGTTTAGGTTTCTATTTTTTCTTTTGGTTGCTTATCTTATAGACGGCTATGAAGTTTAAGTTAATTTTTGTAGCTTCTGTTATCCACATTTCTTTTGGAAGGTTCCACTTTTGTTGTTTCTCTTATGCTTTGCCCATTGCTTACACACTTGATTAAACTTTTTCTTTTATTTAGGCCATTTTCTTCCATAAATATGCATTCGTGATCATGAATGAGACATCATAGCTAAACATCTTCCTATGCTTTCAATTGATATATTTGTTGCCTTTTATTGTAGCTATGCTGTACCAGTAGCTTTGTATGAGGATGTTGCAATTAGGAATTAGAAAAAAATTACAATTGAAAGTTCAGATGCATCCAACTAATGGTACATGTTGTGAACATAAGTGGTGATTTATAACATTTATTTTGCTTTCCACTCTTATAGACAGTTCTTTAAATATTTCCATTTTGTTACTGCAATTCCAAAGATGATAAGCTGATGTTAGAGATCTTCAAACTCACTGGCTGGGTTAAACAGATTAAACTCAAAAGCAGTTCTTAATCTTCGTAGGGAAGACTGGTTTGGAGTATGATTAGACTGGCTAGAATTAATGATGGAGATACATTGACCATTCAACAATTACAAGTCAGGAAGGCCCTCAAGGCACAGTGAGAATAAGATATCAACGTTTTTATGAAATTTATTAGTTTAAAGAGAGTAGGAATTATTTACTTGATATTTTTTACTATCATATAAAATGTATATTTTACATATATCATGTGTTTGTTCCCCAAAAAACTTATTACTGTTTGAATGGAGCCTATTATAAGTACTGTGGCTTTATATATATGTTCATTGTATATATAGTTAATAGGTGCAGCTCCTCTCTCTCTTTTCTCTATGTGGGGTAGGCTTTCATGGCGAAAGGAAATATCTTCTTCTTCTACTTCTTTCATTTGTGGAGGGTTGGGGGGTTGTTGTTTCAGGGGTAACTTACGTTATTCTCTCTCATTCTTGATTAGTTTGAAGCTTGCCATTTTGTACATATTTGAAATCATCAAACGATTGTGTGTTGCCACTCCATTTAAATGAAAAGCAACTGAGTTATTGCAAAGTAATGCGTCAATGACCTCTACTGCCAAAAACATTTTAATTGAAAATTCAATGGCATTATGCTCTGATAATTTTTAATGTTAGATGGGGTTCTAGTTATTGAATATAATATTTCACCCTTATGGTTTTCTTGGTAGCACAGCTCAGTTCAACATTTTCTGTTTATCTTACAGAAATTGGTTGAGGATGATATGGAGAAGATTAAAGGATTTGCAAAAGATTCCACTGTTCCTTTTAGAGAAAGGCTAAAGATCATGGCTGGGGTCGTTAATCCTGAGGATCTTCACTTGAGTTCTACTGAAAGGAAGCTTGTTCAGGCTTATAATGAAAAGCCAGTACTTTCACGGCCTCAGCACAATTTTTATAAAGTAATGTATAAATTTCATGTTTTTTTATTTCAATATTCCTGGTGTCAAGCTAAAATTAGATTATAAGTAGGTCAATAAACAATTATCATGATAGGTAGATTTTCATTTCACACATATTCTGAACAGCACATATATTTTACATTGCTAAGGATCTTATCATTCCACAGTAGTTAATATGGGACATAAACTGATAAACACCTGGTGGCACCCCAAAAATTGAAGAGGATGTGAATAGGATATCATTTTAGTCTTGTTGACCATCTCTAAAAAAAAAATATATATATATATATATTGTTCCTTACATATGCAGTTATATGTTCCTTCTGCTAAAGCTAGTGGCCAGCGGGTTTTCATTTCATGCGAAGGTCTAAAAGACAATAGAATTCTCAAAATATTTGGCTCAACCTTATTGTTTTGTTAATCTTTATGTTGCTTCCTCCACAGTCAATTATATACCACACTTGAATTAAAGATGGTTTATGGTGCTAGAATTCTTGTTGCTCAACCTTTTATGTTGCCTGTAGAGTAGGATCTGGTTCTGACTTTGCCTATTCTGGCTCTGATGCAGGGTCCTAACTATTTTGAAATTGATCTGGACATTCATCGCTTCAGCTACATATCAAGGAAGGGACTTGAATCATTCCGAGAACGTCTGAAAAATGGAATACTTGATCTGGGTTTAACAATCCAGGTAACTCGATAATCTTGTTACGTAGACAAGCATTCTGGGTTATAATTTATTGGTGTCCATTGACCTCTAAAAGAATTTGATTCATATATGACAACAAAGTTTATGTCAAAACTCTTCTAACTTTGTAGCAGGTGTTTTAAGGAGTTAGGAACTCGGCAGATTCATATTTTTATGCATTTGCTTTTGTTCAATTGACATGATAACACTTTGACTTCCTGGCCTACTTACTTAAGCTTTGAACTTATTCTAACATTAACGCTCTTCACATTACTTTTAATAGGCACAAAAACAGGAAGAACTGCCAGAGCAAGTACTGTGCTGTTTGAGAATGAACAGGATTGATTTTGTTGATAATGGTCAAATACCAACACTCGTGACTCTGGATGAAGATTGCTACAGATGATTAGATGCAGGGTAGCATATAAAAGATACGGACACTTGACAGCATCATGTACACATTGAACTCTCTGCATTTCGGCCATATGTAGAAGTAAAGAAAAATCCAAAATAATATATATATGAAGTGTTCTTTTGTTTTGAATATCTAATCATGTCCACATCTATGTGCTTGTGCTACTATACGTATGTTATATATGGACCTGGGCCATAATTTGTATTGGTACAAAGCGGTCAACAGTAACACAAAAGATGAACTAGTAATATTAACTTGTAAGTTCATGTAGTAATAGCCCTATGCATCAACTTTTGATTACCAAAGACCAGCTATCATTCGAAAATAATGAAATACGATTAATATCTATTGCTAGAGTTTCTTTGTTTCCTTTAATGTTTCAAATACATAAAAGCTGAGCAGCTTATAAGAAGCATATCATAAATAATATGCCATACGAGGAGAAAAATTCTAAATTGAAAACATACTTACCAAAAACAAGCATGATTGAAGGAGATGAAAAATACAAAATAAATCTTTAAACATTTTGCTCCTGTAGCATAGGAATAAACTCCAACATAGAAAAGACAGAAAAAGAATTACACAAACATGGACCTAATTACATATGCATATGCCCCCCACCAGAAGACATTAAAATCAAAGCAAGTGACATGCAATATCCAGAGGAAGGAACCAAATGCCACATCGCTCAAATTGTATAAATGAGAAACTTGAAATGATTCTTGAACAAAGTTCCCATATCAGTTGAAGAAACACAATTTGCAACTAAGATTATAGTGATAAAATTTATAGAGAAGACAGAGCACCAAGTCTCTAGACACAAGTGAAGTAAGACATTAAAAGGGTAAAATTTTCAAACAAAATAACAAATAGAAACCAACAATAGAATCATCCTCAAAAGCCAACAAAAGTTTTACCATCAAAGAGAAGCATGCGCATGGCATATGCCATGCGCTTGGTAAGCTAAATTAAAATTTCCAACCAAATCCCTCAAACTAAAAACAAATAAAGAAATAAAGATTGAAATTATAACCAAAAAAGTTCCTTCTACCACCCTCAACAACCCTCAGAGCAAATTCAGTCCCCACAAAGACAACTAAACTCACTTCAGCATCAACAAAGTTTAGAACTTTTAATAATATGTTAGTGGATGTAGTGATCACTATATATTCTATGCATTTTATTTTTTCAAAAGAAAGTACTAGGAGAGAGAAAGAGAGTGATGATAGAGATTCAGGAATATCCAATGGCTGCTCTGAGCGACAACTAGTTGCAAAATAACTACAATGAGGATGTTTTTCCATTTCAAAGGCAAATGTTTGTAGTTTTGGAGCCCGACAAAACAAGAGTCGTACCACATGCCACATATAGTACTAATCATGGCAATTCAAACCATACAACTTCAAGGATGACAAATTAGGAAACATGGGAACATCATCATTAGAAGCACGATAGAGTGTCTGCAAGACAACATAATAATAATTAAAATTTTACAAAAGTCACTCCCGTAATTTGGCCCGAAATCACTTTGTCTATTTGTGGTTTAAAAAATGTCACTTTACCTACGGAGATAAGCTCTATTTGTTTTTCGTAACTCACTTCCATTAAAAAATATGAATAAGTAGGTATTTTTGCTTGTATTTTACGTTTCTCTCCTCCCAAAACAAAAAAACACATACAAAACCAAGTGAAAACAAGATCAAAAAGGGTAGGTTTTGTATGTGTTTGGTTAAGTCGTAACTCCCTTATCTTTAACAATAAATATATCACTCTATCCCAGCTTCGCAAAACAGGGATACACCATGCCACTGAATTCTTCTATTTAAGCATGCATCCTAAACTTCAACACCAAACCAGGGCCGGTTCAACAACTTTAGGGGCCTTAGGCGATAATTTCAAGTGGGGTCTTTTTTATATTTAAATATTAATTAAATAATATGTATTGAATTTTTTTATTTAAAATCTATTTTTCTTACTTTTTGAGATGCAAAATTACTAGAAATAAAATTTAAAGTATAGAATAATAGAAAAAATTATTGCAATTTTTCTAAAGTCGTGACCACTTTAAAGTCTAAACCTACACAAATAAAAATTAATTTATTACATGGTTCAATAAATTAGTATTACTATAATATAAATGAGTTGATATAATACGTATCAAATTATTAATTAATGTGATAATTTATAATAATTGATAAAATAAGAGTATGCATTAAAAAAATGTGATAAATTATTAATTAGTATGTGGTGGGACCAGCAGTGATGTGCTATGGGCCTTGGGAAAACTGTGCAGTGCTATGTGCACTGTGCAGTCTTGTCTACACAACTCACAACCTGTATGTTGTCTTGTCTTAACTATTTTTGTTTTATTCCCTTTTTAATCTTCTGCATTTTAGGATACAATGGTGTCTTTTTAATGCATTTTATTGATTAATAAAAGTACTTAAATTTTTTTTAATTAAAATATATAAATAAATATTATATATATATATATATATATATTTTACAAGTGGGGGCCTTCTTTTATTTGGAGGCCTTAGGCGATTGCATTAATTGCTTCACCTGTTGAGCCGACCTGCACCAGACCATCAATACTACATTTATTGGGTGGAAGCCAAATGCTTTCCCCTTCCTTACTCTTAATACTGATGGTAGCTCAAAAGGAAATACGGGCCATGCTGGAGCGGATGGAATTCTACGAAATCATTGGGATAAATGGATAGGAGGCTTCTCAATTAACATAGGTATCACTCATATCATGATGGCAGAACTGTGGGCAATTAGAGAAGGTTTAAAATATGCTTGGAATAAAGGGTACAAATATATACAACTACAGGTGGATTCCAAATTGGCACACAATTGGATAACAAACTTGAACTCTTTTTTTCCATTGGAATATTCTAACTTGATCCATGATTGCAGGTCTCTCCTGGAGCGACCTTGGGTGGTCAAAACTAATCACATTTGGAGGGAAGCCAATGGGTGTGCTGACCTGTTGGCTAAGAAAGGAGCAGATCAAACTGAGCGTGAAATTTTCTATGATACATTTATTGCGTTTTTGACACAATGCTATTTTTGGGACTGACTGGGATTCACCTTGGCTCGATCGGTGGGTTGTATATACCAGAAGCTAAAATCTGGCTATCGGAAGTCTGTGTGTGTTACGTCTTATCTTGTTGTTGTGTTCTGTCTTGTTACTGTGTCATGGTCGTTGTAGTGTTATCGTATAGTTTGATGTGTCTGTAGCTGTGGTTGTCAAGTTATGGTGTCTAGTTATGTAAGTCTTGTGTAGTCTCTGTACTGCACTTTCAGTTTGCAATAAAATCCCTTTTAAAGCAAAATAGAAAAAAAGAAAAAAAAAAGGTCAGGTTTTGCGAAAATGAATGTAACAAAACTCCCGTGTTCAAAACTCCAAACAACAAGTACAAGAATGTAACAAAATCAAACAAAAAACCAAGCACTTAGCAATGGCACTACCGTGAAATTGAATCAAACCCAAACCAAGAAATTGAACCTTCAAATTTCCGTGACCCATTCCAAGAAATCAAACCTTCATCTGTATTTTTGATGGACAATGTTTAAACAGGATCACAGTTGAACATAAGAAAAAAGATAAGAAATTAAGAATGGATTAAGGGGGAAAACTTGAAAGATAAAAAAGGGGTAGAAGATAAAATTTTAAAGAAATCAATAGCAACAGATATATCATATATAATGAAATATCAACTCCATTCTGCTTGTATTCAACCAAAGAAAAACACTATATTCTCGACTTTTTTTTTCTTCTTTTCCAAATTTAATTCCCACTTGTCCAAATGCTTTTACCATCTGTATGTTAGCAAGTCTATAATATAGGTCTTTTTTCAAAAATAAATATAAAAGCCAAACTATTTTGTTAGTTAGCAAATGTTTGAAACTATTTTGCTAAGTAACAACTTGAGAATGTGAGTCTTGATTTTGAGCTTATAAATCGAGTACATAATCCTCGATTTTCCTATTGCGCCAGCAGCTGAGGTGGACAAACTGTCCACGTAGGCACGTGACTTGAGTCTAATGGAATCAGTTTCTGGTCACTGAACTCGAGTTTGCTACATGGAAACCGAAAATATTAGACTTGATTTATAGGGGGTCCCATCAGCCACACTGTTTCATGCTTTTTTGGCCATGTGGATATACAACTTGAGTCCATTAGACTCGATTTCTCTTTAATGAAAATCGAGTCTAACGAACTCGATTTTTATAAATGGCCACCACCCCTCCACATGTGGCATGTGGGTCCCAGCTGGGACCTTTGTTCCCCCTTACCCGTCTCACTTAGTCTCTTCAACTCTCAAACTCTCTCTTCAGCTCTCATACCCTCTCTTCACAACTTTCTTCAGCTCTCACACCCTCTCACACAACACTCACACCTCAACAAATATCACAGGTAATGTTTTATATATATTTGTAATTCAGTTATGTTATATATTTATTGTGTTATGTTCTCACAATATTGGGAATATTTTTTGTTAGTTAATATTGTGATTATTTGCTAGGTTTTTTTTTCTTAAAAAAATCACAGCATATTAGGAATATTTTTTTTTGTTAGTATAAATATTGTGATTAATTTATTTGTTAGTATATTGTGATTATTTGCTAGTTTTTTTAAATAAAAAAATTAATATTATGATTAATTATTGGGAATATTTAGTACTAAATATTGTGATTAAAGTTATTACAACATATTGGGAATATTTGCTTCTTTTTTTTTTTTGGTTAGTGTAAATATTGTGATTAAATTATTTGCTATTTTTTTAAAATTAATATTGTGATTAATTATTGGGATAGTACCAAATATTGTGATTAATTATGTTATTACAAAACATTGGGAAAATTTGTTTATTTTTTGTTAGTGTAAATATTGTGATTAAATTATTTGCTAGGTTTAAAAAAAAATTAATATTGTGATTAATTATTAGAAATATTTAGTATTGGGGGAATATTTAGTACCAAATATTGTGATTGATTATGTTATTACAACATATTGGGAATATTTGTTTTGTTTTTTTTTGGTTAGTGTAAATATTGTGATTAATAATATGCTAGGTTTAAAAAAAATATATTTATTACTAAATATTGTGATCAATTGTTAGGGATATTTAGTACTTTTAGGTTTTTGTCATGGGTATGAAATGGATTATGAGTTTGATACCTAAGGTAGTATTTGTAGTCTTTTTAGCATAAATTATTTCAAGATATATTTGTTTAAGATTTGTAACAGAGATTTCAATATATTTGTAATTTCAAGCTAAGACATAGGCATAAGTCCACACTAATCTAAAAAAAAAACTAAATACAAAGAAATCAAAATTTGTCGGTTTTGCCATATTTCTCAGAACCCAAACACTAAGCAAACACTATGGAGAGAGAGAGAGAGAGAGTCCTTACTTGTGATAGACGTGGAGTCCCTACCAGCGGAGCCACCCAAAATAGAGAGAAGGAGAGCGACGGATTGACGGACAGGTGGAGCGACAGAGCAATGGGTCTTTGAAGTTTGAAGAGTGAGATGAGAGGGAAGTTTGAAGTGTGGGTGTGTGAATGAGAGAGTGAGAGAGACCGTGAAGTGAAGAGTGGGAGGGAAGAGTGAGAGTGAGAGTGAAAACCCAGTTTGAGTGGAGTGATCTGTGAGTGTTGAGTGATATGGGAGTGATTTGGGACACGTGGAGGGCTGAAGGGAAGTAGAGTTTAGAAGACTCGGTTTCCATTAAAACTAAATCGAGTCCAGGAGACTTGAGTTCTTAAATTGAGTCCAATGAACTCGATTTCTTAAACTGAGTTCGACTCGGAGCCAACATGGACCTGATGTCCACCTTAGCTGTTGCCGCGATGGGAAAATCGAGTCCTTTGGACTCGAGTTGTTAGATACCTAAATAGTTTCAAACATTTGCTAACTAACAAAATAGTTTGCTTTTTATAGTTATTTTCAAAAAAAAACTGTCTTTATAGCAAGTGTTGATATAATCAGGGATTTTTTTTCTTCAAAATAATCAATTCTCTCAAATAATTCCATTAGTTAGCAAGGTTTTGAAACTATTTAGCAATCTAACAAAAAGAGTCTTTTAGACTCGATTTTGATCTTTGAAACCAAGTGAGAGTTTCAGTTGGAAATTGAGTGTCTCACACTCGAGTTTCATACTCGAGAGTGAAACACTCGAGTTCCATAGCAAAAACACCAACCTAGAGCAAGGAACTCGACCTCTTCACACTCGATTTAGCACAACAAAATCGAGTTCTTTGCACTCGATTTGTTAGATTGCTAAATAGTTTCAAAACCTTGCTAACTAATGAAATTGTTTGAGGGATTTGATTATTTTGAAAAAAAAATCCTATAATCAGGAAACAAAAGATGATCTTTGACTGAACCACCAACACCTTGAGCGAGTAGCAGCTCAGACAAAGAGGGCTCAAGATATATGGATTTGGGGTTTGAGTGAAGAGAAGATAGCCACCAACAGCAGCACCAATGACCCACCACAGTCACGACGACATCATCACCAAACCTAAACCAACGCAACAATTAGATTGACCACAACATAAACCCAAATCGCAAAGCAGCCGTGCTCCTCCACAAATCGAAACCCAAACCATACAACCACCTCGCCCTCCTCAAAACCTAGAATCAAAGTAGTTGTGCTCCTCCACAAATCAAAACCCAAACCCATACAGCCACCACATGCTCCTCCACTATCACCACCAAAGCCACTGTGACCGAGAGCTACCGTCGATCTAACTGGAGTGTGAGAGATAAGAGAGACTTATATGGATAGAGAAGGAAGTAAGTTAATGGGTGTGGTAAGTAAATTTTGCCCATTGTGTTATTTTCTTATGTGTTTGTTACAAAGACATTTTGTGATCTATGGAGTTCTTGGGCCAAGTTTCTAAATTTACAAAACCTTTCTTTTTTTTTTTTAAATCTTATTTTCTCTTAGTTTTGTGTGTGTGTGTGTGTGTGTTTTTTTTTTTTTTTTTTTGGCTTTGGGAGGAGAGAGATCTAAAAGATAAGCAAAAATACTTATTTACTTCTATTTTTAATGAAAATGGGTTATGGAAGACAAACGGAACTTGCCTTAAGTAGATAAAATGACATTTTTTAAACCACGGTTAGGCAAATCATAGTTGGGTTTATTGTAATTACCACTTTAATCAATAATAGAGAGTTAGAGAATGATCAAAAACATAATTTGCCCACACCTCTGTGGTTACTATGCACAATTCCATGGAGTTAACATTATAGAGCCGTCCCAAGAAGTCCCATCCCCTCTTCAAATAATCTGTAAAACTTATACCTTTGAGACTCTTAAGTCCTGTCTCAATATGAAGGACTGATTTAACCAAGTTGGGAAGGTTTTCCAGCACAACCTCGTCCAAATTACCTTCGAAATAAAAGTACTCGAGAACCGGGGTGTTAATATGGAGTTTGTATGATGAACACAGAACACGTAGATGTAAGTTTTTTAGCGTAGGTATGAGTACAACAATATTGAACTTGACAGCATTTTTGTCCAAATTTGTCACATCTTCATCATGCACTTTGAGGAAGAAATCTTGGAGGACCGGGCTGGCAGCAAGGAGTTTGAAGAGAGAGTTGCGGTTGGCAAATCTTACACATTCAAGTTTCAGAATCCTGAGACTTGAGAGCCCTTGAATTTTAGGAGGAGGATTGAGAAGAAATTCACCCTTCAATTTGAGAACCACTAATGATGTACAAAAGAAGAGACTATGTGGCAGCTGCAAAATTCGATTCGAAGTATATATGGTGAGATCAAGCTCTTGCACACCATGGCAAAAGGTGGCGCAGATCCATGTGTCGACATGGAGTGGAAGACAGTTTTTGAGCCAATAGATCCGCAACTTGTGTATGGGATTAGGATTGGGAACAGTATAGCGAAGAATCAAGATCCTGGACACTATTTCCGCGTAACTAAAAGGCTGATCAGGTGTTCTACAAAGTTCTCTCTGGTCCAAGTGAAGAACTGGGACGAGAGTCCAGAGAGGCCTCCACCGGCTGGACAAAACGCTTGTTGCCACAGAGTCTCGGGTTGGAAGAAAGGAGAGGATATGGCCGAGGAGAGAGTTTGGTAGACTGCTGATAATGTCAAAGGACAGGGAACACTGCCTCTTCAAGCTGCCCCCAGCTTCAATAGCTTCTGATTCCAAGCTCTGATTCATTATGGTTGCTTCACTTTGTGGAGTTCTTTTTTGTGTGTTAATAAAAACAAAGAGATAAGAGCTTAGAACTTCGGTATATAATTAATGAAAGTGTTAGGGAGTAAATCTCTCTATAGCTTAGGACTTAAGGTAGAGAAAATGAATGTTGGGGAGTGAATAACTCGTGAAGAAGTAATGAAAATGTTGGGGAGTGAATAACTGAGGAGATGGCGGCATGGGGCATGGGGCATGCTGACTGACTATAATTTTTTATTTTATTTTTATTACACTAACATGCCCGCAACCAAGACAGATAGTTGCATGGAGCTACAAAATTAGTTGTAACCTTAAATTACAACTTTACTTAATATATTTTTATTGAATATAAATTTTGACAAGATATCAATAACAATGGATTGAGATCTGGTGCAATTGCACCATGCGATTAACCTCATTTTCTTCGCAAAAAATTTTACATTCTCAACTTTATAACTTTAACATTTTATTTCTTTTTAATTTTTTTTATTTAATAATTGAAATTAAAAGTTATTTTTTTCAACCTCAATCTTAATCATTCATTACAATTGCATCAAATGCTATCCATTGAATTGGGAGAAAGGAGAGGATGTGACAGAGGAAACAGTCAGGTAGACTGCTAATTATGTCTGGGGTCATTATTCTCCGTTTCTCTCATCTGCTGCTTCAATTTTAGAGTTTTTGGTTACAGTTCGTTGGCTACTTTGCTCATATTGGCTAATAACCCTTATCAGTTATCATATGGAAGATATTATATATTAATTAATTTTATATATTATCTTCAAAGTTCAAACTATAATATTTATTTATTAATAAATATTTTACACTACCACATTATTTATCCTGAGACTTGAGAGCCCTTGAATTTTATTAATAAATATTTATTTATTTATCGTTGAAAGGTTTTAGTTTCTCTTTTATTTTGGTTGCATCGCTTCGCTCTAAATATAATTATTAAAATACCATTATTTTTCTATAATTACAAGACTTCTATTGTAATTTGTAACCATTAGGAATTAGGATCTATGTATATTTACTTTATTTTAATTAATGGAGCATTCAATACATTGGACTTTGTTTTATTGTTTTCTTAAACAAGTTGTAGGAATTTCCTTCTCAAAAAAGGAAATAAAAAAGTTGTATGAGTTTATTTATTTTTTTTTTTTAAATGGTGTAATTACGTATTATTGCTTGTCTTGTGTTAATGTATTATGTTGTTACATTGAAACTTTGTATATATTACTGAGAGTCTGGGACAAGCATGCCTTTTAAAGCTGATTTAAAATATAAAAAACAAAAAGTAACCCAGTTGCTATTGTAAATAAGAGTAACCGTATCAGTCCATCTAAAATTTTTTGTCTATTTTACACTACACTATCACATTTCCAATACACCCACATCATTTTATCTATTTTACAAATCTATTCTAATTAAATAATATTATTTATTGTTTTTTTATTATTTATTAATATCCATTCTCTTTTTCCCTCAAAATCTATTTTACTTTTTCAGCTCTCTCACTCGTTCATCTCTTTCCCTCACTTTCTCCCTCACAGCTGCCTCACCCAGCCCGTCGTCGCCGCCAATCCAGCTCGCCGCCGCCGCCGCCTCAGCCTTCTGCCGATTTGGCCTCCCTCTTTCCTTCGCTCCTCCCTTTCTCCTTCACCACCGACCCTTCACCTCCCACCCCTAACCAATGACAACAATGGAAGATTCGGTGGCAGCAATGGAAGACCCGACGGCAGCAGATCGAGCGGTAGCAGTGGCAGCAAATCGGGTGTTTTGGGTTGGGTTTCTCGGTGAGTTTTGATTGATTTTGAGTTGGGTTTTCCAGTGGGTTTGTCTTGATTTTGAGTTGGATTTTCTAATTGCTTTTTCGTTGATTTTAGGTTAATTTTCTGTGCTAGGTTGCGGTGTTTGGTGGTGTTGCTGGGTTGGTTGGTTGGGTGGTTATTTTCTTCTTCCTTCTTCTTATTCTGCCGTGCTGGGTTGTTGTAAACGTTGGAAAGAGAAGTAGTTTGATAGAGGAGAGAGAAAAAAAGAATAAAAAAATCATTTACACATGAACAGTAACCGTGCATATATGCATGGTTAATGTTCATTTGCAAAGCCATGGTGTATATTTGCACATTTTTACAAAGACTGATGTGGGTGTTTTTTGGGTTGAAATGTACAAAATTGAGCACTTTTTTTCATTTTACACATTTTTGCAACCACTGATGTGGTTGCTCTTACATGGCAATCTAGATTGGGCATATTACTAGGTTGCTCTTACATGGCAATCCAGATTGGGCGTATTACTAGGCATAAGATAAAAGTTGTTCATGTAATTACTTAGCATTCAGTTTAGCTATGTGTTTGACACAGTGACTTTTGGGCTCAAATATTTTATCTATTGGAAAGACCCATGCTTGATACTATGGTTCAGAATGGAATTTTTTTTTTCATTTAACATTAGATTGCTAAGAATTTCGATAGTTGCCTAGTTTCAAAACAAAGTGAAAAAGTAGCATCTCGAGTTTTTAAAACTCAAGTTCCGGGTAGAAATCAAGTTTCTAATACTCGAGATCCTAAGCTACAAACATCTAACGTGGACTTTTTTCCACGTGGAGCCACATTGAAATTGAGTTTCTAATACTCGATTTGTGATCATGTTTCAAACACAAAACACAGACTCAACTTTTATACTTCTCACTCTCACTCTCCTTCACACCCAAACATACAAACCCCAAACCCTCACTCTATCAGAGACAAGCGCATCTCATCGGCGGCAGAAAACTCTCGTCTCCTCTCATCGGCGACCTCACACTCAAAACCTCACTTAGCTCTTTCACTGTCTCGCACTGAGGTCAGTAGAAAAACACAGCCACTCTCCTTCTATATTTACTCACAAACATTTGGCAGTTCTCCTATCTTTTATCACTACTCCCATTTATTCATTATCAAACCACATCAATCCACTCAGAATTTTGTTTTTCCCTCATTTCCACATAACCCCAAACCAGATACATAAAACACAGATTCTTATTCCGGTAGAAATTGAGTCTTGCAGACTTGAGATCAGTGGCATTTCTTGAATAAAATCAAGTCTTAAAGACTCGGTTTTGCTTTGTAGAACTCGAGTCTTTAAGACTTGAGATCTATGTAGCATAATAGTCTCCAACTCAACAAGTAGGAAGCGAGTTTTTAAGTCTCGAGTTTTATATGGAACTCGAGTTTTTAAAACTCGAGATGCTAGTTTGCAATTATCTTTCAAATGCGTGTTAACTTACTATATTCTATCCCCGTTCAGAGTGACATTTGATTAGGAAAGCATTTCCTCCAAATTTCTCCTTTATTACAAAGGAGTTCGCTTTTCTTTAACAGTGTTTTATGGAAGCCAGGAAATTTGCCTCATGCTCAGCGAGTTATTGTAAAAGTAAAACATGTTTGAATTCAATGCTTTGGTTAGACCTTTATCATATAGAACATTGAATCTTGTGTTTATACAAAGCTATTCATCTGCTTCATATTTATAGAACCTTTCTTGACACATATGGAACATTTTAATAGTGACTAAACTAAACATCAAGTCCAAAATTCTTTGTTTTAGAAGGCAATTATATATCAAATTGCATGCTACTTCCCTTAATTGATATGTTTTTGGAGATTTAGTATCATAAGCTGTAACCAAACCCTTTTTTCTTAGTTTTTATTTTTATTTTTTTTATAATATGAAATCTGTTTCAACTTTGATATTCTTTGTGCTAAGCTAATATATATATATATATATATCTAAAAACTGAAGTGTAGTGTTTATTGTTGTTATACTCCTGTTGAGTCACATCATCAATTTATTTTCTCTCTCCTTTTTAATTTTTTTTTCTCTTTATTAGTTTGCTATTTTATAATTACACACTCTCCAACATTTACTTACTTTTACCTTTTTATCCCCATACTACTCTATAGCTTAACCTTACAATTTCTCCATTCCTTTATCTTTCTTTTATTTTGACTCTTCTTTTCCCATTTTTTTTACTATAATTTTTTTTTTCTCTTCCATTCAATTCATATTTTGCTCACACAAAAAGGTAAATGCTCTCTCTCTCTCTCTCTCTCTCTCTCTCTCTCTATATATATATATATATATTCTTTCTTTTGGTGGATGTTTAATTCTTTAGACTGATAAATTTTTATGTTTAACTCTACTTTAGGTTGATATGATTTGGATATATTTAATCTTTTATCTTTTTAATTTTATTTTTTTTGTTTCTTAAATGTTATTCTATGAAATTATAGAATAATATTCGATTACATAGCATGACTTGGATAATTTGATACTTACAACTATACATTTTCTTTTGAATATTCTTTTACTCGTCTTCTTTTATATAATTTTGTTATTTGGATAATTCTCTCTCTCTCTCTCTCTCTCTCTCTCTCTCTCTCTCTCTATTATTAATTCTTTGGTGCTGTGTTTTTTGAGTTATTTATCACATGCACTCTCTATCCCTCTTATAGTTTTGATTTGAGTTAATTTTTAGATATTTTAGAAGTGAAATGATTATGTATTTGAATGTTTCTATAAATTATTTGAGTAATATCAATTGTAAATTTGTGATGAGGTTTGGTTATCATGATAATATTTTTAAGAGAATGAGAAATTCAAATAATTAATTTTGAACTTAAAAATTTTAGTTGTAGAAAAAAAAAACCATAACACACTATACAAAAGTTTGAATAATATACATCACTTGAAAAAAGAAAAGTTTTTCTATCTTTTATCTTAAAATATATATATATATATATATATATTGGAATAATATCAATCAAATGCACCTAAGTTTTTTTTCAAAAAAAAAATAATAATAAAAAAAAATAAAAACTCAAAATAATAGAATGATATATTTGTAGAGATAGAGAGATGAAAAATAATTTTAGAAATAAATTATATATTATACTACATTAAAAAATAGTTGTATATTCCCACATGTAGCATGGGTTTGCGACTAGTGTTATATTAATTGTAGGTCAATGCACAATTATCATGATCGGTAGATTTTCATTTCACACAAATGTCCTAGCACATTTATTCCACTTTTTTCTATAGTGGACCTTGGCCAATCCTGTCCCCTTCCCATGATCCCATCCCAGGAAAGCGCCCAGTAGCAACCTGGCAATCTTACCAAGTGGAAAATATAAGAAAATGGTTGAAATACTTATTGCCAATGTAACCTCAGCAATATTGTTGTTTTACAGCTGAATCCAGTCTCCAATACTCACTTATCCCTCCCTCAACCGGTTCTCCTTTATTATTGGTTTTATCATTCCATAGTTGTTAGTACGCACCCCAAAAATTGAAGAGAACCACAATAGAATTTCATTTTAGTCTTGTTGACCATCTCTACTCGATAAAAATTGCTGTTCCTAATCCTAATGTATGCAATCAAACGTTCCTTCTGCAGTTCTACTAATGCTAGTAGCCAGTAGTTTTTCATTTCATGTGAAGTTCTAAAAGACAATAGATTTCACCAAATATTTTACTTAACCTTATTGTTTTGTTAATCTTTATGCTGATTCATCCACATTCAATTTTATACTACAATTGAATAAAAGATGGTTCATGGTGCTAGAATTCTTGTTGCTCTGTAGAATATGATTGGTTCTGACTTTGCCTATTCCGGCTTTAATGCAGGGTCCTAACCATTTTGAAATTGATCTGGACATTCTTCGATTCAGCTACATAAGGAAGGGACTTGAAGCCTTCCAAGAACGTCTATAAAATGAAATACTTGAGTTGGGTTTAACAATCCAGGTAACTCATAAATCTTGTTACATAGACAAGCATTCTGGGTTATAATTGTTTGTTGTCCATTAACCACAAAAAGAACTGGATTCATGATTTGACAACCACATTTATGTCAAAACTCTTTTAGTTTGTTGTAGGTGTTTTTTAAGGACTTAGGACTTAGGACCTTCCTAAGCCATTTGAGATATATGAGGCTTTGGCAGATTCATATTTTGATGTGTTTGTTTTTGTTCAATGGACATCATAGCATTTGACTTAAAACAACTTTCTACTACCTTGCATACTTAAGCTTTAAACTCGTTCTAAATTAACGCTCTTTACATTACTTTTAGTAGGCACTAAAACAGGAATAACTGCTAGAGCAAGTACTGTGCTTTTGGAGAATGAACAAGATTGATTTGTTGATCATGGTCAAATAACAACACTCGTGACCTTGGATGAAGATTGATATGGATGGTGAGATGAGGGGTGCCATGTAAAAGATACGGAAACTCAACACCTTTTTGTACACATTGAACTCCCTGCTAATTGCCATATGTAGAAGTAAAGAAAATACAAAATAGCATATAAGTGTTCTGTTCTTTTGTATTCAATAAAAAATCATGACAACATCAAGATGCTTGTACAACCATACACGTGTTATATATGGCGAAACTATAACCTTGGGCCTTAGTTTGTCTTGATTACACCTATGAAAATTTATAACCTGTTTTTACATTTCTCACCTCAACAAGGATACAATTAAATTTTATCAATCAAATACCCAGGGAGATAAAAGGAAGAAGAAAAAGTTCAAGGAGAAAAAGAATATACAATATCAGGGGAAAAAAAAATTAGATCTTCAGGCGCATTTTGATCCTGAAGCCTAGTAATAAACTCCAACATAGCAAAGACAGGATGTGAAATACACAAACAAGGACCTAATCACGTATGCATATGGCCTCAACATAAGATATTAAATCAAAGCAGGTGACATGCAACATCCAGGAGGAAGGAACCAAATGCCACACCACCCAAATTGTATCATTGAGAATCTTGAAATGATTCATGAACAAGTTCCCATATCATTTGAAGAAACATAATCAACAACAAAGATTATATACTTCCAGAAACAAGTGAACTAATATCTATCCAAAAATTTAAAGACAGAGCACCGAGTTTCCAACACAAGTAAACTAATTCATTAACAAGGTTAAACTTGTAAACAAAAAATAACAATAGGAGCCATCAGTAGAATCATCCTCAAAAGTCAATAAAAGTTGCTCCACCTTTGACACCATAAGAAACAAAAATTTTACAATCGAAGAGAAGCATAAGCCATGGGCTTGGGAAGCTAAAAATTGGAAATCTTAAAGAAGTTGAGTCCACACTGTGACAGCTAGACTCACTTCCGCATGAACAACCTTAGTCAAATGCAATTTTACAAATTTGAGAGCTCTTTGGGAACTCCCTTAATCTCTTCAAATCATGCTGCTTCTCCTTTGTGCCTAGATGACTGTCAACAATGATAGTCAATGTCTTTAACACACTTGCTGCCTTCAAGATTTGTTTAACAAGTTTCATCTCTTCATTAAGCCCCCGAAATCCTTCATAATGACAAGTGGTAAAGTATGGTGATTTATATTCAAGAAGATGCAATGCCTCCTCCAAGTAACCTATAGGTGTATATGACAGCTCCAAGTAACCTATAGGTGTATAATAATTACAGTGTTTAAATTCGAAGGAAAGTATTTGTAACTTTGGAGCTTGACTAAGCAAGAGTTGTACCACATGCCATGTATACCGCTTAGGCGAATACAAACTGTACAACTTCAAGGAAGGCAAATTATGAAACATTGGAACATCATCATTAGAAGCATGGTAGAGGATCTACACGACAACATAACAATCACAAGTTTCACAAAGTTAGAACTCACAACAATATTATTAACTAGTAGTATTTAACAATTTAATTAATGATGGTGAGTTAGAATGATCAAAAACAAAACGTGCCCTTACCTCTGCTGTTTCTATGCTCAATTCCATGGATATAGCATTATAGAGCTGTCCCATGAAGTCCCATATCCTCTTTGCATTATCTTTAGTAGTCAATACTTGATGTTTCTCAACTTGAAGGAACGATTTAACCAAGTTGGGGAGGCTTTCCAACACAAAACTCTCGTCCAATACACCTTTGAAATGAAAGTACTCGAGAGCTGGGGGGTTTATTAGGAGTTTGTACCACGAATAACTTGACAACGTTGTGTTTATGGTGAATTTTTTCAGGGTAGGTACAAGTACAATGATATTCTTGTTTGTACGTTTGAAAATATCACGACACACAGTGAGGGTCAAATCTTGGAGGACAGGGCAGGCAGCGAAGAGTGTGGGGAGAGAGTCGTTGTTTGCATAGCTAACCCATTTAAGTAGCAGAATCCTAAGACTTGGGAACCTAAAAGCAGACGCAGGAGGATTGAGAAGAAGCTTATTACCATCCAATTTGAGAACCACTAACGTTGAACAAAAGAAGAGACTAGGAGGCAACTCCATAGGTTGGCCATGAGAAAATATGTGGACATCGAGTTCTTGCAGGCGGCCATGCAGAATGGCATATTCGACCCATTTGTGGACGTGGAATGGTTCACACTTTCTGCACCAATTGATGCGCAACTTGAATAAGGGAATGGCTTTACTGGTGTGAAGAGTGAAGATGTTGGACACTGTATCCACAAAGCTAAAAGTTTTTTCATTGTTAAAAAGTTGTCTGTGGTCCAAATCAAGGATAGGTACGAGAGTCCAGAGACTCCACTTGCTGGATAGAATGGTTGTGGCAATAGCGTCTCGGCTTGTGAGTAAAGAGAGTATGTGGGTGAGGAGACAGCCTGGTAGACTAATGATTATGTCAGTATCAGAAGGAGAAGGAGAAGATAGGAAACTTCTCTCTGCTCTTTCAATTATTCTCGCCCTCCTTTTCCTTCGTTTCTGTTTCTCTCCTCATCTGTCTCTCCCTCTCCCCTTCCTCCTCTATCGTTTCTCTCCTTTGCTCCTTCATATGCTTTCAATCTAGGTCTGAACCATGATTCAGTGTGCGTTTGCTTCAAGGAGTTTATGCTTATTTGAGGAGGTAAATCTAATTTTTTTTTAAGATAAAAACAATGAGTGTTTGTTCTTATCAACTTATTTGGATAAACTAGTTACAATAAGTACTGTTCATATCCACTTCTTCTTCATCTTTTAGCCTGCGTTTGTTTTTTTTCATAATGATAAAGTAACCCAAAAAAAAAAGCTAATATGTATTAACGTAAACTAAAAAAAACCTAATCTAATTTATGTTCTTATGGTTTGAGAATCATGGTACATATATCTTCCATGAGAACTGATAGATTAATTTTAACCCAAAAAAAAAAAATCTCCTTTGTATTAATGGTCTCATCTCAGCAAGAATACAAAAGATTTTATCTTTTGGATATTTAGGGAAGAAGAAGAAAGAAAAAAAATAATAAATTGAAAACATGCTAACTAAAAACTCGCAAAATTATATTGAAGGAGATGGTAAATACAAATTAAATCTTAAAGCATTTTGCCCCTAAAGCATAGGAATAAATTCCAATATAGCAAAGACAGAAAATGAAATGCACAAACATGGACCTAATTACATATTCATATGGCCTCACCACAAGATATCTAATCAAAGCAGGTGACATGCAATATTCAAAAGGAATGAAGTAATTGTCACATCATCTAAATCGTATAATTGAGAATGTTGAAATGATTCGTGAAGAAGTTCCCCATATCATTTGAAGAAACATAATCTACAACAAAGATTGTAGTAATAAAATGTATGGAGAAGCCAGAGCACCAAGTCTCCAGACATAAGTGAACTAAGACATGAATAAGGTAAAAACTGAAAACGAGATAACAATAGAAGCCATCAGTAAAAGCATCCTCATAAGTCCACAAAATATGCTCCACCTTTGATACCACTTTTACAATCAAAGAGAAGCATATGCCGTGGGCTTAGAAAGCTAATTTTTCCCACCATCACTCAAACTGAAACCAATTAAAGAAATAAAGATTGAAATATTAACAAAAGAATCCCCCTCTACCACCCTCAATAACCCTCAGAGAAAAATTGAGTCTGCACCATGACAATTTTACAAGCAAGAAATTTGGTTATGGTGGATAAGCTTTTGTAACTCTGCCAGTTTTTCAGCAATTAAAACCCAGTCTTCCGAGCAAGTACATTCAGTTACAATTTTACTTAATTCTGTACTGCAAAGCGGGTCCACCTTCTTGGTGTCACCCCATAGGCTTTACTTTGAAATTTCTCAGACCACAACTGCCAAAATTGTAGAGTAAACATGATTGACATGAGCATATTTTATAATTCTGTAGACACCAACTAAATAGCCACACCCCCTTTTTTTTGTGCAGAATCTTTGAACTTTATTTCATTGTGAGAAAAAGAAAGTGGAACAATATACTCTAAGCTATCAACATATTTACCTTAAAAAATGCACTACATTCACCATGTATATCAGCAACACCATTTAATGTGCGATCATTGGTCAAACATTACATAGAGATTAGCCATACAATCCCTCTTTAGATATTCTGGTACTGGTTCTAGCAAAATTATTTTTGTTTTCTTATTAGATTTATCTTCTTCAACAGCAGGTTCAAGTTAATTCTTCTGAATTTTCAAGTTCATCACTAGCAACAACAAGGCTTTCCATTGGTTTAACAAGTAAATCTGCAAAGGCAATAGGCAAATCAACATTTTCTAATATTCTCATACCATCATTTTCTAGAAATCTGCTGTACCATAATCCAATACATCATTAAGCTGGAATATATGAAATGGTTCAAGAAGTTCTCCATACCACTCAAAGAAACATAATCTGCAACACAGATTGAAGTGATAAAATTAAGAGAGAAGCTAGGGACCAAGTCTCTAGACACAAGTGAACTAATACATGAATGGGGTAAAAACTGTAAACAAGATAACAATAGAAGCCACCAGTAGAAGCGTCTTCAAAAGCCCACAAAATTTGCTCCACCTTTGACACCACTTTTACAATCAAAGAGAAGCATATGCGATGGGATTAGGAAGCTAATTCTTCCCACTAAATCGCTCAAGCTGAAACCAACTAAAGAAATAAAGATTGATACCTTAACAAAACAAGCCTCCTCCACCACCTTCAACAACCCTCAGAGCAAAATTGAGTCTGCACCATGATGGCTGGACTCACTTCTATAAGCTGCACAGGGCCTCCATGTTACATAACATGTTTGTGGATATAGCAAGCACTATATATTTATGCTTTTTTTTCCTTTTTCAAAAGAAAGATACAAGTGCAGAGAATTTAAACATTAAACAAATATTCTAATCTTGAATCCATTGAAGTTTCAAATGAAAGATGCAAAGACCAATGGTCATTCCCATAAAGCTATTGCTTCTCACAAATTAAGAAAGAGAACTTAAAAATCAACTTGTCCTTCATCAAATTCAAATTGACAAGTAGGATACCTCCTTTGAAGCTTTCTTAATTTCTTACGAGCACAAAGCTTTATCTCTGAGTCTAGACGACTTTCAAAAGTGATTTTCATTGTCTTTAATATACATGCTTCCTTCAAGACTTGTCGAACAAGTTCCATCTCAACTTCATGCCCTGAAAATCCTTTATAATAACAGGCGGTAAGATGTGATGACAAACAATCAGGAACATAAAGCCGCTTCTCCAAGCGATATTCCAAGCGATTGTCAGGTGAGGAATCATTATAGACATTTAGTGTCAATTCAAAGACTAGTGTTTGTAGCTTTGGAGCCTGACAAAGCAAGAGTTGTACTGCAGGCCACATATAAGAACAAGTCTTAATAGAACCATCAATCGTCAAGGAAGTCAAATTATTAAACACGGGAAGATCATTGATAGAACCATAGCAGAGGATCTGCATGACCACATAACAATCACAAGTTGCACAAAGTCACAACCCACTCACAACAATATTATTAAGTAGCATTGAGCAATTTAATTAATGATAAGAGAGTTAGAGCACGAAAAACGTAACATGTCCTTACCTCTGCGGTTTCTATGCTGAATTTCATGGATTCAACGTTATAGAGTGATCCCATAAAATCCCATATCCTCTTTGCATAATCTCGAGTACTCACATCATTTTCTATCTCCTCAAATTCAAGACCTGATTTAACCAAGTTGGGGAGGTTTTCCACATTAACGTCCTCGGCCAAAAGACCACTGAAATAAAACTGCTCAAGGGCCGGGGTGTTTAATTGGAGTATGTAATAGTGGAGGAATGTGTAGCACCAATCATCGAGAAACCAATATAAATATAATTTTTTCAGCGTAGGTATGAGGACAATGATTTTGAGCATGCCTGTATTTGCTTCCAAACAAAAGAAATTTGTATCAGACACTGTGAGGTTCAACTCTTGGAGGACCGGGCAGGCAGCAAGGAGTGTGGGGAGAGAGTCGCAGTTTTCATATGTAATTCCACTCCCAATTTCCATAACCCGGAGAGTTGGGAAACTGGAATCAGAAGGAGGATTGAGATGAATGACACCTTCCATTTTGAAAACCACTAATGTTGTAGAAAAGAAGAGACTAGGATGCACCTTCAAAGGTGGATTAGTATCAGTAGTATATATGCAGAGATGGATCTCTTGAAGCACGCGCCCGCGCAGAACGGTATGTTGGATCAATGTGTCAACATAGGATGGGTCACAATCGGAGGTCCAATGAAGGTGAAACTTGCGTAAGGGAATGGTGGCGTTGCGACGAGTCCAGATGCTGGACACTGTATCTAGAAAGTTTAAATTTCTAGAAATTCTGAACTGGTCCAACTCAAGAACTGGGACGAGTTTCCAGATAGTCCTCCACCTGCTCGATAAAATGCTTGTGAGGACGGCGTCTCGGGTTGGAAGAAAGGAGAGGATGTGGGTGAGGAGACAGTCAGGTAGACTGCTAATAAAGTCAATTCTCTGCCTCCTTTCAGCTCTCACGTTTCTCTGCTGCTGCTGCTGCTGCTGCCTCAGAAGATCTCTCTTTCCAGCTCTCTCTGCTCTCTCAATTCTCTGCCTCTCTCCCCTCTCCTCTTCTTCCTTCGACTCCATGTCTCTCCTCTTCTTCTGCCGCTTCATGCTAGCACCTCCAATCTGCTTCCGATTCCGATTCCGATTCAAACCCCCCTTTATTATTATTATTATTCAGTGAGCTGGTGAGACTGTGTTTCTTTCAATTTTGGGGATTTGCCGATTTGGTTAAATTAATACAACAAACGAACAAACAAGGAAATACGAGGAGGCTGAGCAATGGCATGCAAAAAAAAACGACGTCGTTCATAATATCTGTTATTTTCAAACCGTAATTTTTTTTTTTTTTTAAATTATGTAAATCTTATTTTATCTTTTTATGTAAAAGCTTCTTTATTAGTTATTATTATTTAATGTATTTATTAATCCAAAGAAAAATGTTTATTAGGTAAATCGATATAGAACAGTTTTAGGCCTCAAAAAAGGATATAGAACAGTTTTACCTTTCTTTTTTATGTTGGTTGCCATTATTTTTTTTATAATTACTATTGTGATCAATAAACATTTTTCTATATTTACTTTATTATTTTAATGGATTTTTTGATACTTTGGGACTTTGTTTTACTATTTTGTCAAACAAATTCTATTAAAATTGTGGTTTGTGTATATATATATATATATATATATATATATTTGTATTAAAGATTTGGATTGTATTATGTTTTATTGCTTGGTAAAGAACTTGGCTTGCGTTATTACTTATTATATGTTATTATGTTAGTACATTATAGAAATAGGAAGTTAGAAATAAAATGTTTGAAACAAACAGATTCAGATCTTTTAGAATTCTTAGGGTACTCTACCAAATTGAGTTCTTTTAATCTT
The DNA here is from genome assembly GCA_032727855.1 of Quercus ilex subsp. ballota. NCBI lineage: Eukaryota > Viridiplantae > Streptophyta > Magnoliopsida > Fagales > Fagaceae > Quercus > Quercus ilex. The sequence continues at coordinate 85,465,346 of CM064909.1, forward strand.
GACTTTTCATTTAAAATCCAATAGTTCAGATTATACCATATCATTTGTAGGATCAATTTTTGTAGCCCAAGCCCACTAAGATATGGATTTCGAGCCCACTGAACCCAAAACAATAAATTTGTAGAGAGTGGGTGAAAGAGCTAGGCTAGAACGGAATAAACAGAAATGAACAGCAATGTTTTAGGATGGAATTACGTTAAGACATGCTCAAACGTATGTATACTCCACGTCCGAAGAGATGTTTCTATATTATAAACTTGGTTTAAAATTCTTGGAAGCTACAGTAATGAGATTCTCCGCCCTTTTTCCTCCCTTTTTTTTTTTTTTTCTTCCTCTCCCTTTTTATCAGGGGCATCTCTCTCTTATATAGTACCCCCTTCTTCCATCTTCACCATCCACCTGTTCAAAATCCAGACGCCCACTTGAGTGCATGTCCCATCACACTCCCCCTTTAGCCTTGTGTGAGTGGCGGTACCTAAGAATACACTGTTCAGGGGTCCTCTCCACATAAATGCGGCCAGGAAGGTAGGTGCAATACATTTAATGCGGTGGTTGAGGCCTGTCTCTTAGATATTTCTTTGTTCCTGTTATCCTCATGCGTGTCCGAGGTTCACTTCCATCCTTACGCTTGTCAGAAGGATCATTTGAGCTCCCCATATACTTGCCAGGCAAAGGTCCTTCGGTCCGAGGGCATTGGACTCTTTGGACAAACAAACATCTCCTCGGATGTTGCACGCGTCCCTCTCCAGGCACGTTCCCTTTACGTGGGCCTCTGATTAAACGTTTTCGTCTCCTCGGACGAACAGTGTTCCTTAAATGGGGTCTCGGGCCCAATGAGTTAGGTTGGGCTTTTCTGTCCCCCCCCCCCCCCACAATAGCCCCTCAAAATTGTAGTTTTTCCCTCGCATCCGAAGAGAAAAAGTAGGATTTTGACTTGCCTCGGAGTAAAAGCTCGTGAACAGGCAAATTTGAACCGGCACGTGTGTGGGCATAGGAACTGATGCTTCATTAATGCCGCTGTTATTTCCATATCCCCCAGGCGCTGCATTAACTGCGCCAGGTGGCGCTTTGTCCTTCGTATCCAGCGATGTTTGATTGATCCAACGGTCGTGGTTTTTTCTTCAGGATTTGGGCGGGAGTGCCCCTGACTCTTCATTTGACTCCGTATAAGATCTCAGAGGGAGTTATCTTTCTTCACCTTGCAAATCTTCAGACGCTCCAGCAAGAACAAGTGCGCGATTCCGTCCAAATTTCTCAGTCACCGGCTTTAGTCTTCCCCAGAATCTTCACGAATCCCCACGAGCTTGCAATCTCTTCTCCGGTCCAACCCTCGTAAGTCATCGCCCACCGAATCCTCTAGTTTCCTCCTCAGCCAGACATTTTAGTTACGTACCATAGGGAAACTCTAGTACTTGGTGGATAGCCCCGAGCAAATGGAGGCGTTCAGGGCCACGTATCGCATACCCCCAAACGTGGGTGTGAGATATTGCCCCCCGGAAAAGATACTAACAGACCGAAAGACAGGAGAAGTCGTTATCCCTCTTATCGCATTCATAGAAGGGGGAATGACAATCCCCATAGGTCCCATCACCACTAGCTACCTTCGGAACCATAGGCTTACTCCCTGGCAATGCGCGCCCAATATGTTTAGGATCCTAGGGGCGATTGAGGACCTCAACCTTCACCTAGGATTGGGACTAACCTGGCGCGACGTAGTACATATGTATGAATGCCACAGCCAGCAAGATGCGGGGTATTACTTAAAATCCCGATCGGACGTTGTCAGACTCATCTCCTGCCTCCCAAAATCCAATAAAGGGATGAAGGACGACTACGTGATCGTCTCGGGCGCATGGCATGACGGCCATCATTGCCCAACCAAGCATGGAGAGCCAGGTGGGGTATGCTAGACTTAGGCACACTAACCATAGGTTTAGGGCCCTTGTCTTTTAGTGGTTTTTGGTTCTTCTTATGTCGCCATTTGTGAGACTCTAACATGATTTCGCTGCAATGTAACAGATAAAAATTTCGTTGCTCCTTGGCTCAGCCTTACGAACTTCGCCGCACTCAATTTTCTATTGAGATCGGAGATATTCGTGAGTGAGGACGGACAGCTCCGATCGGCTCCTCTCATTCTGGGATACACAGGAAAACCGAAGAGTTTTCAACTAGTCGGCAACGCAATTGTTCAGGGAGACCATCGCCTTGCACTAATTGACGTCGGCCGGAGAGGTTTTTTGGCGCCGCACGATCTTGAGCCCGTGCCTCATCCACGTCCTCAGGCCATACCCTCTCTTGTCCAACCACTCCAACAAGTTCCCCTCGGACAAGCGGTTGAAGGTGAGAGGGTCGGATCTTCCACCTCCTCGCTAGAAGATCAAATAGACGGGTTCCAGTTCGGAGAGGCTTCAGCGGCGAACCGAGTGATAGAGGTCTCAGACGCCGAGGGGGAGACCGATAGGCAATCAGGCATTCACCTTGATCTGCTAGCTGCTCACTCTGAAGGCTCTTCGGACGACAATATGGATTTGAGGAGTCTGATGAAGACCAGGGGTAAAAAGGCCGAGCAGAAAGGTGTTGGGACCTCCCAAACGGTGGTGAACCTGCCCCCAGCACCATCACATGTTCCTGACCCAAGCTTAAAGCCCATTCCTGATCTAAGGAAGAAGCGGCCCTTCATTGATGCTGAGGAAAAGCAAGTGCCGCCACCCAAGGGGCCTAAGCAGCAGAAAGTGGTGAAAGACCACCGGACTCACAGGGCCTCATCCACTGAAAGCCGCGATGAGGCTTTACTGGCAGATGTCCGACGAGGAGGAGGACCCCGAATCTGGTCTCCAAAGTTGGAGTTGGAGGGCGCTCCGATCCTGTGGGATACCTCCCTCAGGAATTATGACGGAGGAAGGGCAGGCTATGTTGCCGAGGCTCTGCAGCAACCGCTCCTCCTCCCCCATGACATGGAGTCCTTCAGGCGTTTCAACCAGCAGGAGCTCTTTCAGTCCCTTAAGAGGGATGTAGCCATGGTAAGTGACCTCAGTCCGTTTAGCCGAATCCAGACTCGCTTCTCTTTTACCGCGCTTGACATTAGGAATTTCTGTTGTGCAGCTCACCCAGCAGATCTACGTGGCTGAGGAGTGGAACAAGAAGAACCACCTCGAGGCCCAATCAGCATTATGTTCCCGCGATGAGGCGGAGAAGGCGCTGGGCCAGCTGAAGGAGGATTATGCCCGTCTGTCTGAAGACCTCAAAGAGATGACCAGCCAAAAGAGGAGTCTTGACGCTGGGATCAAGAATGCCGAGAAACAGGCTGAGGAGCAGCGCAAGCAGTTAAACATGGCAGAGATCAATCTGGCGACCGAGAGGGAGCTGGTAAAGGGTCTCCGGGCTGAACTGCTGAGGGCCAAGGCGAGCACCCAGGTGGCCGAGAATAATGCCAAGCTGGCCAAGGAGGCGGTTGAGGCTGAAAGAAAAGCGGCTTACCAGTTGGGAGTGGAGCAGACCTCGTCCCAGCTCATGGAGCAATTCGCTATGGTTAGCCGAGATTACTGCGGCATAACTTGGAGCAAGGCACTGGATGCCGCCGGAGTACCGACTGACTCTGTTCTGAGGCTGCCCAGGAGCGTATACTACGATCCTGAGATCCGAGAGCTCCCGGAGGATGACCCCGCTGCTCGGCTTCCAGAGGCTTCGGAGCCGAACATCGTTAGTGAAGCTCCCCCATCCACCCTTCAGGCACCAGAAGGGGCTGGTCAGCTAGGTGTCAAGGGTAAACCAGCCGAACCAGCCAAAGGCAAAGGCAAAGAGTCAGGCAAAGAGAAGACTCCTGCTGGGCCTAAGGATCAAGCCCCTGAAGCGCCTGCTCCGACTGACCAAGTTACCGGTTCTGTGCCCCCTCCAGCAAAAGAGTAGATACATAGGGCTTTTCTTTTTGCACTTGTACTTTCTTTTGTTTTTGTCCAAGGAATTGTAAACTCTTCTCCTATTTATGGAATGGCTTCCCCTTTTGCTTCTAATGTTTTTAGTACATGTCTTATTACTTATTACTGCTACTCGTAACTGCGCATTATACTTACAACAAAATGATACGAACAGACTTGATTGATACATCGCATTGATGCCGTGAGTAAGTGAAATTGATGTTGAAAAGAACAGTCCGGATAAATGTTATTAATAAGTAATAATTGCCTCGAGTAGTACAACTAAGGGAAACAGTCATAAGTGAAAATTAATTTTGAACGCAAACGAATGTTAACTAACCCTAATCATCTGGTCCGAGGACTGCAGGCATGATTGGATTTAAGTTTAAACACTATAGAACTGTAACCGAGTGTTAACTAACCCTAATCATCTGGTTCGAGGACTGCAGGCATGATTGGATTTAAGTTTAAACACTATAGAACTGTAACCGAGTGTTAACTAAGCCTAATCATCTGGTCCGAGGACTGCAGGCATGATTGGATTTAAGTTTAAACACTATAGAACTGTAACCGAGTGTTAACTAACCCTAATCATCTGGTCCGAGGACTGCAGGCATGATTGGATTTAAGTTTAAACACTATAGAACTGTAACCGAGTGTTAACTAACCCTAATCATCTGGTCCGAGGACTGCAGGCATGATTGGATTTAAGTTTAAACACTATAGAACTGTAACCGAGTGTTAACTAACCCTAATCATCTGGTCCGAGGACTGCAGGCATGATCGGATTTAAGTTTAAACACTATAGAGACGACCTTGCGCAGTGAATTGGCACATCGGTTGAAAAATAAACTTGATTAGTAAAAGTACCTCTTGAGGTTATTTACATTCCATGGACGTGGTATTACATGACCATCCAGGTCCTCCAAGAAATATGCCCCAATGCCTGCTCTTGAAGTGATGCGATATGGTCCTTCCCAATTGGGTCACAGTTTTCCCCAGGCCGAATTTTTTGCGGTGCCCACAACTTTCCTCAGCACTAGATCGCCAGGCTCTAGAGGCCTCAGCCTTACGTTAGCATCATAGCCTTGCCTGAGTTTCTGTTGGTAATGTGCCAGCCGAACCATTGCATTCTCCCTCTTTTCCTCAATCAGGTCCAAACTCTTCTGTACTTGCTCATTGTTGTCGGCTAGACTGAACGAGCTACTTTTCAACGTCGAAAACCCGGCTTCTAGAGGAATGACAGCCTCAGCCCCGTAGGTCATTGAGAAGGGGGTCTCGCCTGTAGACCTACGAGGCGTAGTTCTGTAAGTCCACAGCACATGCGGCAATTCTTCCACCCATTTGCCTTTTGCATCATCCAGCCTCCTCTTCAAGCCGTTCAGTATGACCTTGTTGACAACTTCTGCTTGCCCATTACCCTGAGGGTAGGCGGGAGTAGAGTATCTGTTTACAATCCCCAGCTCGCTGCAATAATTCCTAAATGCCTTGCTATCAAACTGTAGGCCATTGTCCGAGATGAGAGTGTGAGGAATTCCAAACCAAGTGACAATATTCTTCCACACGAATTTTTGCACATCCACATCTCTGATATTGGCAAGTGGTTCGGCTTCAACCCACTTGGTGAAATAGTCCGTGCCAACCAGGAGGTACTTCTTGTTTCCTGCAGCTTTGGGAAAAGGTCCCACGATATCCAAGCCCCACTGGGCGAAAGGCCATGGGCTTGATAGCGGATTAAGAGTTCCCCCTGGCTGGTGAATGTTTGGAGCGAAGCGCTGGCACTGATCACAATTTTTGACATAATCGTGGGCTTCCTTTTGCATGTGTGGCCACCAATAACCTTGGGTGAGGGCTCGGTGAGCCAGGGATCTACCTCCAGTGTGGCTCCCACAAATTCCTCAGTGTGGCTCCCACAAATTCCTTCGTGCAGCTCTTCTAACAATAACTCAGACGCTTCAGGATGCACGCATAACAAATATGGTCCCGTATAGGAGCGTTTGTACAGTTTATGGTCCTCGGACAGCCAGAACTGGGTTGCCTTCGAATTTTGTCAGCTTCTCCCTTCTCTTCTGGGAACGTATCTTCCTTGAGGAATTTGATTAAAGGATCCATCCAGCAGGGCCCGGCCCTGACCTGGTGAACCTGGATTGCCTCTGCTTTCGCCTCTGTAGGCCTGTGCAAGTCCTCGACGAGGATAATTCTCGGCAGGCCTTGGTCCGAGGAGGTAGCAAGCGTGGCCAAGGAGTCAGCATGTGAGTTACCACTTCTGGGGATGTGCCGTACACTGAAAGAGTCGAACTCTAATTGCAGATATTTAACACGGCTCAAGTACCCCTGCATTCTTTCGTCCTTCGCCTCAAACTCGCCTTGTACTTGACCTACGACCAACCTTGAGTCCGAGAACAACTCCACGGATTTTCCCCCCATCCTCAGGACCATAGCCATTCCCATCAGTAGGGCCTCATACTCCGCCTCGTTATTCGTTGCCGAGAAGTCCAGCCTTAACGATTTCTCGATAATGACATTATCGGAGGATGTCAGTACCAACCCCACTCCAGAACCTTGCTGGTTTGCCGCGCCGTCTACATACACTTCCCAATGGGAGGGATTCTGTTGTGAGATCATACCAACTGATTTTCCATCCGTGCCTGACGTGGGCTTTATTTCTTCTAACTGGGGCTCCGTGAACTCCGCCACCAAATCCGCGAGGACCTGACCCTTGACCGATGTGCGGGGCATGTATCTTATATCGAACGCCCCTAAGATTGTGCCCCACTTGGCAATCCGACCAGTATAATCAGCGCTTCGGAGTATAGCTTTGAGTGGGAGTTGCGTGAGAACAATGACCGTGTGGGCCTGGAAGTAGTGAGGTAGTTTCCGTGTGCCGAGTACTACCGCTAGGATAGCCTTCTCTAAAGGTAAGTAACGGATATCGGCCTCATGCAGTGACTTGCTCACGTAATAAACCGGTCTTTGTACGCCAGAGTCTGATCGTATCAACACCAGGCTCACCGCACAAGGGGCCACGGCAATGTAGGCGAAAAATACCTCATCTGGCTTAGGACTGGACATGATTGGTGGCCGAGCTAGATAATCCTTGAGCTGCTGAAATGCCAAGGCGCACTCTTCAGTCCACTCGAATCCCTTCCACTTGTGGAGCAGAGAAAAGAAAGGCCGACACCTGTCTGCCGATCTAGAGATGAACCGATTGAGGGCAGCCGTCATTCCGATTAGTTTCTGAACTTCCTTGGGATTCCGAGGAGCTCGTAAGTCGTTGATGGCCCTTATCTGGTCGGGGTTAACCTCAATCCCCTTGTGAGTCACCATGTAACCCAAAAACTTGCCGGACCCTACCCCAAATGAACACTTCGAAGCATTCAGTCGCAGCTTGTACCTTCTTAGAACCTCAAAGGTACTTTCAAGGTCCTTCACATGCTCGGCGACGACCTTGCTCTTCACCACCATGTCATCTATGTAAACCTCGATATTCTTGCCCAGCTGTGGCTCGAACATCCTCGTCATCATCCTCTGGTAGGTAGCACCCGCGTTCTTCAAGCCAAATGGCATCACTTTATAGTGGTAGTTACCAATAGGAGTGACGAAAGCAGTTTTCTTCTGGTCATCCAGGGCCAATGGTATCTGGTGGTAGTCTTGGAAAGCGTCTAGGAAGCTCATCCGGGGGTGGCCGACAATGGCATCTACCAGCTGATCAATTTTCGGCATAGGGAATGGATCTTTGGGGCAAGCCTTGTTTAAATCGGTGAAGTCTACGCACACTCGCCATTTCCCGCTCTTCTTCTTTACCACCACGGTATTTGCCAGCCATTCCGGGTAAAAAACTTCTTTGATAGTCCCAGCCTGTTTGAGTTTCGCTACCTCCTCTCTCACTGCGTCCGCATGTTCCTTGGACGGGCGCCGAATAGGCTATTTCTTGGGGGTGACTAGGGGATTCACCTTCAAATGGTGACATATAAACTCCGAGTCTACCCCTGGGGCTTCATAAGCACTCCAGGCGAACACATCGAGATTCCGCTTGAGGAACTCTATTAGCTCTTCCCTCTCTTGAAGAGGCAGCTGAGATCCGACTTGGAAGAACCTATCGGGATCATCTCCAATAACCACTTTCGCTAGATCCTCACATCGATTGCCTTCATCTGAATCTTCGACAGGCAGTTCCCGAGACTGTAGCTGCTATAAACTCCTTTCGGGCATGGCCGAAGACTCGGATTGGGCCTCATGTTGAATGGCAGACACCAGGCACTGTCGGGCAGCGGGCTGATCTCCTCGGATCTCATGGATCTGTCCTTCAGATGGGTATTTGACCTTCTGGTGCAAAGTAGAGGGGACAGCCCCAAGCGCATGAATCCACGGTCTGCCTACGAGCGCCGTGTAGGGCGAATATACGTCCACAACTATAAAGTCCAGCTCCACCACCTCGGAGCCGGCCTGCACGGGTAAACGTATCCGGCCTTTCGGGGTGACAGGCCTCCTTCAAAACTTATGAGAGGGGAATTGTATGGCGTCAAGTCCTGGGGTCCTAGGCCTAGCCCCTTGTAGAGGTCTGGGTACATTATCTCCACGGCACTGCCTTGGTCCACCATCACCCTCTTCACATCATACCCTGCTATTCTGAGGGTGATGACTAATGCATCGTCATGGGGTTAAATGGTGCCCATCATGTCTTCGTCCGAGAACCCTATCTGCAGTGGGGCCCCAGACTTAGCTCTCTTCAGACCTCGGCTTGACTCCCCTGCTGATGGTCGGCCTACCGACATAACTTTCAATGGCCAGGATCCCGTCCTCCCCGGCGTAGAGAAGACAACGTTTATAGTCCCTAGCGGCGGCTTTGAGGGGTCATCTCTTCGTGGCCTTGAGCCTGTTTGCCCCTCTCGGCCGCTGGAGGGGTGCAGGAGGTGTTTCAGTCTGCCATCGCGAACAAGTTGGTCCAAGTGATCCCACAAGCTCCTACAGTCCTCCGTGGTGTGTCCATGGTCTTGATGGTATTGGCAGTAGAGATTATGGTTGCGCCTCTCGGGGTTTCCTACCATCTTGTTCGGCCACCTGAAGAATGATTCGTTATTGATCTTTTCCAGGACCTGGTGCACTGGCTCTTTGAACACGGCGTTGACCGCTTGAGGATTCGCCGATCCTGATTGCCCAGCAAAATCCCTCCGCGGTTTACCATGGTTGTAACTGTCCGACCTGAAATCCCTTCTCTCCTGAGGGATAACCTTGTCCTTTCCCTGGTCCTGCCGCTGGTCTTCTTCAACTCTCTTATACTTTTCTATGCGGTCCATCAGTTGACGCACGTTTGTGACCGGTTTGCCAGATAAGGATGTTCTCAAACCGTGGCCAATAGGGAGGCCGAGCTTGAAAGTGCTGAGGGCCATTGCATCGTTGTTGCCCTCCATATCGTTGAACATCTCCCAGTATCTGTTTGAATACGCCTTCAAGGATTCGCCTTCCTGCATGGACAAGGATAGCAGTGAAGAGAAGGGCCTGGACACTCTTCGGCATGTGACAAAACGGGAGCCGAATGCCTGAGTGAGTTCTTTGAAGGAGTTGATGGAGCTTGCCTTCAGACCATCAAACCACCTCATAGCAGTAGGCCCAAGACTGGAAGGGAAAACCTTGCACATCAAAGCTTCGTCTCTGAAGTAGACAGCCATCCTCTGGTTAAAATGACTCACGTGCTCCACGGGGTCAGTTTTACCATTGTAGATGGTGAACGTTGGTTGGCTGAAGCGCCGAGGAAGTTTGGCCTCCTCAATCCTACGCGTGAAGGGTGACCTAGATATCTGATTCAGAGCTCTGTTCATGGCATCGTTCTCCCCGTCCTCACGTGATGGGCTTCTTTGTTGCCTCTTACGATGGGACTCCTCTTCATAGGTGTAGGACTTGCTGGCTGGTGTCCTGGATTTATGCTGGTAAGAGACATCCTGCTCGTCATCAAGATCCTCCCCATAATATGAGGGAGCCCGTTTCCTTTTTGCATGGCGCAACTCTCTTCTAAGTTTTTCTACTTCTAGTTGTAAGTCACGATTCTTCTCTGCATGGGACATATGACTTTCGCCCTGTGACTGGCTCTGGCTAAGGCGCACGGTGTGTACGCTGCCCTCACGATTTTGTCTCCTCTCTAAGTTGACGAAAGGGTCCACGTGTTGGGATGCCCTGGATTTTGCTTGTTGTTCACCTTGTCCTGCCATCATCAACTGTCGTTTTCGCCCTCGCACAAGCTCTCCCCACAGATGGCACCAATTGTAGGGTCAATTTTTGTAGCCCAAGCCCACTAAGATATGGATTTCGAGCCCACTGAACCCAAAACAATAAATTTGTAGAGAGTGGGTGAAAGAGCTAGGCTAGAACGGAATAAACAGAAATGAACAGCAATGTTTTAGGATGGAATTGCGTTAAGACATGCTCAGACGTATGTATACTCCACGTCCGAAGAGATGTTTCTATATCATAAACTTGGTTTAAAATTCTTGGAAGCTACAGTAATGAGATTCTCCGCCCTTTTTCCTCCCCTTTTTTTTTTTTCTTCCTCCCCCTTTTTATCAGGGGCATCTCTCTCTTATATAGTACCCCCTTCTTCCATCTTCACCGTCCACCTGTTCAAAATCCAGACGCCCACTTGAGTGCATGTCCCATCACACTCCCCCTTTAGCCTTGTGTGAGTGGCGGTACCTAAGAATACACTGTTCAGGGGTCCTCTCCACATAAATGCGGCCAGGAAGGTAGGTGCAATACATTTAATGCGGTGGTTGAGGCCTGTCTCTTAGATATTTCTTTGTTCCTGTTATCCTCATGCGTGTCCGAGATTCACTTCCATCCTTACGCTTGTCAGAAGGATCATTTGAGCTCCCCATATACTTGCCAGGCAAAGGTCCTTCGGTCCGAGGGCATTGGACTCTTCGGACAAACAAACATCTCCTCGGATGTTGCACGCGTCCCTCTCCAGGCACGTTCCCTTTACGTGGGCCTCTGATTAAACGTTTTCGTCTCCTCGGACGAACAGTGTTCCTTAAATGAGGCCTCGGGCCCAATGAGTTAGGTTGGGCTTTTCTGTCCCCCCCGCCCCCCCCACATCATTAATTCGTAAACAAAACCTTAAAAATAGATTCCACATTAGCTATTAAAATAGATGTGTCACATTTTGAATTTTATTTTAGTTTAAAAAAATTTTAAATTCAACTCCGAATCCCAATCTCACTGCCGTGCCAACACCCAAAGGCATCAAACTGATCTCCGACAAGATCTCAGCGCCACAATGAATAGAGAACTCGGTGGCAATGTTCAACGCCAAAAAAATAGTTGCTTTGGTAGAACCATTTTTAACATAACTCTATGCAAATTATATTTATCCGATTTTCCCATTTTTCAAGTAGTAGACTTGCTCTTTTTGCGTAATGGCCTGGGATAGTTTTTGTACCAATTTTTTTCTAAGTTAGTTTCTGTACCCAATTGAATTCATTATTAAATCATTTTATTTGGTGAATGGAGTCCATACGTGCAAAATGGATAGATTACTTTCTCTGTAATAAAAGGTTTGCACCTCTATTCTATAACTCAAATCAGAAAAAAGCAGCATTTTCACCTTGCAATTCGAGTTCTTGGCGACATAGGCCACCCAGCTCCTCCACTCACCCCACTCCAGAAAAATACCTCCCTAATCGCACTAGCGGCCAAGTTCTCTATTCATTCCAGTGCTGAGATCTCGTAGGAGAAAAGTTTGGTGTCGTTGGTGTTGGCACGACAGAGAGATTGGGTTCAGATTTGAGTTTTTAAAATTTTTTTTTAAACTAAAAATAAATTCAAAATGTGACATGTCCTTTTTAATAGCTGATGTGGAATATTTTTAAGGTTTTGTTCAAAAATAAATGATATGTTGTAATCTGAACCATTGGTTTTTAAACGAGAGATTAAAATTAAAAGAACTTTATTTGGTAGAGTACCCTATGAAATCTAGAAGATCTGAATCCGAAACAAACTAGTATTTTTTGTTCGAAGCAACTTTTTTGGCGTGTTATCTAATACCGCAAACAACAATCTTTGTGTTGTGCTTGAATCAAGAATCATTAATTTCTAATTTAGCTATTTTGAAAAAAGAAAAAAGAAACAAAGGATAAACTAAACCCTATATTTTAAGGAGATAGCAGATGAAACTCAAACTCTATAGTAATATATTCAACCATGAAATTTCAAAAGCAATATGGCATAGAATTCCAGTCACTTTGCCATTTCAAAACAATGACTTGACTAAGACAGATGATGCAGAAAGATACACGTTAATTATAAGAAAACTCTTAATGCTGCCACAACTAGCAGGACCTCGCAAAAAATGCCGTAGGATTAAATCTTTCAAACCAAGTCATAAAATCCTTTTGTGATTTTATGCTTTATGGCACAAAATGATGAGCTCCCAAGTACAAAATAGATGAAGAACTGATGGAAAGAAAATTTTGAGGCATCAATGAAGTTAAAAATAAAATAAGAGATAAATCAATCCATGAGTTGCTAACAATTTGACAGAAAACCATTTGAAGGATTGGCAATACTGAACCTAGAGAAACATATTTAAATGGAATGATACAATTCATTTAAGTTAAATGACAAGGATAACAAAATGAACAGCAAATTTGGTAACTTCAATATGAGACAATTCATGGTAAAAATTATGAGAGAGAGAAAAGGAGGTAATTAAGGAAAACAAGAGTGCCAAAATGGGATACATCTGTGATCTAACAACACCCTTTGAATAACACTTGGACGTTCTTCATGCCATACAAAAGGATCACTACTATGTTGAGCACAATGAGCAACTTGATTGCTCTCTTGCTCCACATGACTAGTAGGGTAGGATCTCAAAGTTTGCAGCAGATATCTCACTTCAAGGCTCCATCAAGTTTTTAGAGTCACCCTTCAGATTTAATATACCAGAAACCTGCTTCATGTGCAAACCAAAGGACCTATAATGCTGCAACAAGTTCAGCTTCCTCTGTAGATCACGTAGGCTTACTCCGCGACAACACGAGGCCTGTTTCAACAAAGCACCAGACCATCGGGTATCTTTAAATAGAGCTCCAACAAACTTGATTTTGTAGATTCCCTGTTGCTGTGTATTCCATTGTGCTATCCAGGAAGATCTAGTCACCTCTGACTGTTCCTGAACTCTTATGAACTCTTGCAGCAGTGACTTTGCATTTGAAAATTGGACTCTTGGAGCATGCTCAAACTTAAACACATTCCTAGAACAACAGATTGACCAAGCCACCATTAGACATAACTCAAAATCCTGCCCACTGTTTAAGTTCAGACATTGGGTCGTTAAAAGGAGAAAGTTGATGGGGACTTCTCTAACATACTGAAGCAGCTGTGGAAAATTGTTCCAAACCTCCTTAGCTCTTTCACAGGACCAGATACTGTGTAGAACTGTTACCAAATTCTCATTACATCACTCATAGTTTGGATCAACCTGAACATGTCTTCTTGCTAAATTTGCTGTTGTGGGCAATTATATTCCGGCAAGCTCTCCGCCCAAAATCCATCACTTCGTTAGGAATTTTATTTTCTCCAAAAACCGATTCCAGAAACTCTGTTGCCTTTGATTATCTGAGCTTTCTCCTTCACTTTGGCTCTTCCATGAACGAAAAACCCAATAGGCACTCCTTACGATAAACCTCACCTTTTTAGTCCTACTTAAGAGAATTTCCTTAATGTTTGGCAAGTTAACCAGACACAAGAATCAGCTAATGGCTTCATGGTTCCACTCATGGTGGAGAATATCAATAAGCTCACATACCAGCATCTCCTCCAATTTAGGTGACTTTGGGGTAATGACCTTGTACGAACTCGTGTTGGCAATTACCTGTCCCTCCACGTTCTCACCTTTTGTCCATCCTCAATCCTCCTCCAACTTCCCTTATCAATAACTTCCTTGGCACTCATAATGCTTTCTGCCAAGCGTATGAAGCATATTATTTCATGCTAGCTTCCATCACCGAATGTCAAGGAAAATATATAGCCTCAAGTACTGAGTAATTCACTAATCTCCACAGTTGTTTAGGCAATAAAGCTACATTGAAGGCCTCCAAATCCCTAAATCCCATTCCCTCTTCCTTTTCGTGCTTCCACAGGGCCTCCCAATTCAACCAACACATTTTCACTCAGTCCCTTTGAGACTCCCACCAAAATTAGTTCATAATAGTATTTAGCTCCTTACATAAGGTTAAAGGGAGCTTAAATACACTCATGGTATAAGTTGGGATTGATTAGGCATTTGGGCAACTGCCTGAATCAGGACCTTGCTACTTGTCTTTAACATTAGTTTCTCCTTCCACCCTTGCACCTTCTACCACACCTTAATAAGGTTGCCTACTCCTTAATACAAGTTAAGCAAGTTTCTGCAGTAAGCTCTCTGCATCAACCTAAGATTGGTATTGACTAGCTATTGTTCGAAAACAAAGTAAAAAGATATATATATATATATATATATATTTTTTAAATTTAAATACAGAAAAGATATACTCAGCTCATGAGAAGCATATCATAAATACTCGAACACCACCTAAAATATTTATAACCTATTTTCACATTCCTCATCTCAGCAAGGATGCAATAAAATTATTCAGGCACAAATAAAAAGGAAGAAAAGAAAAATAAATAAATAAAGAAGGAGCTCATGGAGAGTAAGAAATCAGCAAGTATATGTTATATCAAGGGGGAAAAAAATCCCAAATTGAAAACATGCTTAAGAATATGGCAAAAGCAAATTAATTCTTCAAGCATTTTGCCTCTGTAGCATAGAGATATACTCCAACATAACAGAAACAAAAAAAAGAACTACATAGGCATGGACCTAATCCCATATGCATGTAGCCACACAACAAGATATTACATCAAAGAAGGTGACATGCGATATTCAAGAAGAACAAACTAAATTCCATATCATCTGATTCGTGAATTAGTTCCCCATATTATTTGACAAAATACAATCTGCAAAAAGGATTGTAGTGATAAAATGTATAGAGAAGCCAAAGCACCAAGCCCCCCAAACGCAATTGAAGTAAGACATGAATAGGGTAAAATCCGTAAATAAGATAACAAAAGAAGCCATCAGTAGGAGCATCCCAAAACGCCAACAAAATATGTTCCACCTTTGACAACACGTATACAACTAAAGAAAAGCATATGCCATAGGCTTAAAAAGGTAAAACTTCCCACCAAATCACTCAAACTGAAACAAACTAAAGAAATAGAGATTGAAATCTTAACAAAACAAGCTCCCTCTATCACCTTCAACAAACCTTAGAGCAAAATAGAGTCCATACCATGACAGCTGGACTTGCATCAATGATGACAAAGGTTAGAACTACAAGCTGCATGGGGCATCCATATTATATAACATGTTAGTGGATATAGAAAGCACTATATATTCTACGTTTTTTTTTTCTCCCCAAAAGAAAAATAAAGGTAGAGAAAGTGAAACAGAATTTCAACATTAAACAAATATTCTAATCTTGAATACATTAAACTTTCAAATGAAAGATGCGAAGAATAATGAGCATTCCCATAAAACAATTGCTTCTTGCAAATTAAGAAAGAGAACTTTTTAATCGAAATGTCCTTCATCAAATTCAATTTGACAAGTACAAGATCTCTTTTTAAGCTTCCTTACTTTCTTGTGAATCCAAAGCTTCATCTTTGGGTCAAGATGACTTTCAATAGTAATTTTCATTGTCTTTAAGACTTTAGCATTTTTCAGGACTTGTCTAACAAGTTCCATCTCAACCTCATGCCCTGAAAATCCTTTATAATAACAGGTCGTAAGGTGTGATGACAGACATTCAGGAACATTAAGTGGCTTCTTCATGCAACTTTCAGATGGGTAGTCATCATAATCATCCAATTCACCAGTGAATGCCATTTCAAAGGCAAGTGTTTGTAGGTTTGGAGCTTGACAAAGCAAGAGTTGTACTGCAGGCCACACATAATAGTAACCCGAAAGCTCACCATCAAAGGTCAAGGAAGTCAAATCATCCGCTATCTCCTCGAATTGAAAGCCTGATTTAACCAAGTTGGGGAGGTTTTCTAACACAACATCGTCGCTCAAAAGACCACGGAAATAAAAGTGCTCTAGAGCAGGGGCATTTAATCGGAGTGTGTATAAGTGGAGGAATGGGTAGAACCACCCTTCCAAAAGCCAAGATAAATATAATATTTTCAGCGTAGGTATGAGCACAATAATTTTGAGCATGCTTGTATTTTCGAAATTATTATCAGACACTGTGAGAGCCAACTCTTGGAGGACCGGGCAGGCAGCAAGGAGTGTGGGGAGAGATTCGCAGTTTTCATATGTAATTTCACTTTTAATTTCCATAATCCGGAGAGTTGGGAAACTGGACTCAGAAGGAGGATTGAGATGAATCTCACCTTCCAATTTGAGAACCACTAATGTTGTAGAAAAGAAGAGACTAGGATGCAACTCCAAAGCTGGATGATTAGGATCAGTAGTATGCATGCAGAGATGGAGCTCTTGGAGCACGCGCCCACGCAGAACGGTATGTTGGATCATCGTTTCGACATAGGATGGGTCACAATCGGAGGTTCAATGGAGGTGAAACTTGCGTAAGGGAATGGTGGCGATGCGATGAATCCAAATGTTAGACAATATATCTTGGTTGCGCAACCGTTCCAAGTGAAGAACTGGGACGAGTTTCCACAGAGGGCTCCACCTGCTCGACAAAATGCTTGTTCGAACAGAGTCTCGGGTTGGGAGTAAGGACACAGTCCGGTAGACTGCTAATAAAGTCAGTAGTACCGTTTTTCTGGCTTTCTGTCCTTTCGTCTTCTTCCTCCGAATCCATTTCTCTCCTTTTCTGCCGCTTCTTCAGTGTCTGTGTTTTGTGTGTGTTTTTTGCTTTGAGTGAGTGAAAGGCTTTCTTTCTGGTTTGATTTTGGGGATTTGCCTATTCACTAGTGAAATTAATACAACAACGAAAACGACGTCGTTCGCAGCAGGATTCATACACGGGAAAAAGCTCTGACCCGCTCAAGACCCAAGTGCATGGAATTGGTATCCTATATGTTATTTTCAAACTTATCATTTTTTATTTATAAAAATAAACTTAGATAAATCTAACTTTCTTTTTATTACATTTTTTTACTGAACTCGATCAATTGAATTGATAAATGTTTCTTTATTAGTTATTATTATTTAATGTATTTATCAATTCAAAGAAAAAAAAATTTATTTAGCAAATTGATATAAATGGTTTTATTTTTACTTTTTTTATGTTGGTTGGTTGTCAACCTCAAATATACTTATTTCAGTGTCATTATTATTATTTTTTTATATAATTACAAAATGACCATTGTGAACAATATAAATTTTCTATATTCACTTTATTTTAATGGATTGTTTGATACATTGAGACTTTGTCTTATTGTTTTGTTAAACAGATTCTATAAAATTTGTGGTTTGTATTATTATTAGTGAATTATATGATTATGTATTATTGCTCGGTAAAAACCTTGACGTGTTATTATATTAGTACATTAAAACTTTGCATTATTTTATTGTTAAAAGTTTTTATTGGAATTCCATAAAAATTCCCTTAAAAAATAGGAAATTCAATACAAATATTGATATTGGAAATTTAAATCAACGTGAGAATGTACTCTTTTTATTGCATTTTAAGTTTCTTTGGAGTTGTGCTTGAACCAAGAATCAATAGTTTTTAATTTAAACTATTTTGAAAAGAAAAAGAAAGAATAAACTACAATTTAATCCTATCTTTTATTTTAAAGAGATAGCAAATTAAACTTTATAGTTTCTGTGGATTTAGTTAGTTCAACTGGTAAAGTCTCTGATAGTTGAATAAGAGATCTAGATTTAATCCCTGTCTAGCCTACACCAAAAACTAATTAGTGTCTTGATCTGATGACAATGAGTTATCATCAAGAGCGAAAATCATAGGTTAAAACTCTCTCTCTCAAAAAAAAAAAAACCAACAACTTTATAGTTTCTAAAGTAATAAATTCAACCATGAAAGTTTCAAAAAACAACAAATTAAACCTTATAGTTGTAAAAATGAAACCCTTTATTAAAAATAAATAAATAAATAAATAAAAAAGAGGAAAACTGTGATTCCATTTAATTACCAGTAATTAGCAAAAATTGGATACATCTTTTAACACCCACCTCTGAATAACACTTGAACATCACTTGAACATTCTTCATGCCATACATAAGAATCACTATTATGCTGAGCGTGTCTGGCTAGACAATGAGCAACTTGATTGCTCTCTCGCCTGACATGACTAATTGAGTAGGATCTCAAAGTTTGCAGCAGATATCTCAGCTTCTTGGATCAATGAACAATTGCTCCAACAAGTTTTTACAATCACCCTTCATTTTATGTGCAAACCGAAGGGCCTATAATGCTGCAGTAAGTTCAGCTTCCTCTGTAGATCACGTAGGCTTACCCCGCAACAACACAAGGCCTTTTTCAACAGAGCACCAAACCAAATCCTGACCATTGGGGTATCTATAAACAGAGCTTCAGAATTGATTTTGTAGATTACCTGTTGCCAAGTACTCCATTGTGCTATCCAGGAGGATCTAGCCACCTCAGACCGTTCCTGAACTCTTTTGAACTCCTGCAGCAGTGCCTTTGCATTTGAAAATTGGACTCTTGGGGCATCTTCAAACTTAAAACACATTCCTAGAACAACAGATTGACCAAGCCACCATTAGAAATAGCTCAAACTCCTGCCCACTGTCATAGTCCATGCATTGGCTTGTTGAAAAGAGAAAGTTAATGGGGACTTCTCTAACGTACTGAAGCAACTGTGGAAAATTGTTCTAAACCTCCTTGCATCATTCATAGCTTGGATCATTCTCTAACCACAAAGTGTGTTGAACCCTTTCCAAATTCTCATTGCATCATTCATAGTTTGGATCAACCTGAACATGTCTTCTTGCTAAAATTCTTTCCAGCAATCTCTCCACCCAAAATCCTTAAAATTGCTAGGAATTTTTGTTCAGCAAAAATGATTCTAGAAACTTTGTCATCATTGATTATCTGAGTTTTGTCCTTCACTTTAGCTCTTCCATGAATGAATTAAACCCAATAGGCACTCCTTACTGTAAACCTACCAGTTTTAGTGCTTTCTCAAATGAGTTTATGCTCTGTTCTTGTAGTACTCAGGCGATTTTCCTTGATGGTTTGCAAGTCAACCAGCCACAAAAATCTTCCAACTGGCTTCATGGTTCCATTCATGGTGGAGGGTATCAATGAGGTTCCTATTCCTTATAACAAGTTGAGTGTGTGCAAGTAGTAAGCTCTTTGCACCTATGATTACTATTGACTAGCTATTCTTTGAAAACAAATTATAAAGATTTATATACACAGCTAGAGTTTTTTCTTCTTTAAAAAAATAAAAAAAATCAAATACATAAAAATCAAGCAGCTTATGAGAAGCATAGCAAGTGAAAATTTATAACCTATTTTCACATTCGTTATCTTAGCAAGGATACAATAAAATTTTATCAATTGGATATTCTGGCAGAAAAAAGGAATAAAGAAGAAGCTTAGGGAGAACAAGTAATCAGCAAATTTATGATATATTAAGGGGGGGAAATCCCAAATTGAAAACATACTTGTCAAAAACTAGCATATTTGAAGGACGCCTCTGTAGCATAGGTATAAACTCCAACATAGCAAAGACAAAAAATGAATTACATAAACATGGACCTTATTATATATGCATATAGCCACACCAAAAGACATTAAGGTTGCGTTTGACATTGGCTAAAAAAGACAGTTTTTTTTACTATTCAACTTATTTTTGCTACTATTCATGAGTCTCATTTCACTTTTTGATACTATTTATGAGTCACACTGTACTATTTCACCTAACTTTTAGCTTTATCTACAGTATTTTCAGCAAAAAGTTTTCAATTTCAGCTAAATAAACTGTTCCCAAACGAACTCTAAATCAAAGCAGGTGATGTGCAATATTCATGAGGAACGAACTAAATGCCAATCATTTGAATTGTATAACTAAGAATCACAAAATGATTCGTGAAGAAGTTCCCCATATCATTGAAGAAAACATAATCTGCAACAAAGATTGTAGTGATAAAACGTACAGAGAAGTGTGAGCACCAAGTCCCAAGATACAAGTGAACTGAGACATGAATAAGGTAAAGCTAAAAACAAGATAACAAGAGAAGAATCCTCAGAAGCCCACAAAATTTGCTTCACCTTTAACACCACTTTTACAATCAAAGAGAAGCATATGCCATGGGCTAAGTAGCTATTTTTCCCCCATCAAGTCACTCAAACTGAAACCAATTAAAGAAATAAAGATTGAAATATTAGCAAAAGAAGCCCCCTCTTCCACCTTCAACAACCATCAGAGCAAAATTGAGCCCGCATCATGACAGCTTGACTCACTTCAGCATCAACAAAGTTTAGAATTACGTGCTTCATGGGGCATCCATATTATAAACATGTTAGTGGATATAGCAAGCAATATCTATTCTATGCTTCTTCTTTTTTCCAAAAGAAAAACAAGTAGAGAGAGAGAAAGGGAATTTCACAATTAAACAAATATTCTAATCGTGAATCCGATAAAGTTTCAAATGAAAGATGCAAAAAATAACGGGCATTCTCATAAAACTAATACTTCTTGCTAATTAAGCATGAGAATACTAATCAAGATGTCCTTCGTCAAATTCAATTTGACAAGTACGAGAGCTCCTTTGAAAATTCATTAATTTCTTGTGAATACGATGCTTCGCCTTTGAACCTAGATTACTTTCAATAGTGATTTTCATTGTCTTTAATACTTTGGCTTCCTTCAAGACATGTCTGACAAGTTCCATCTCAATCCCATGCCCTAAAAAGCCTTTATAATAACAGGTTGTAAGGTGTGATGACAGACATTCAGGATGATAAAATTCCTCCTTAAAGTGGCAGTGTTTGAAATCAGAATAGTCAGATTGATCCTTGAGTGTCAAGTTAAAGGGAAGTGTAAATTCAAAGGCAAGTATTTGTAGCTTTGGAGCCTGACAAAGCATGAGTTGTACTACATCCCATGCACACCAATAAGAACAAAGTTCACCATAAAACAACAAGGAAGACAAATTATGAAACATGGGAATACCATCCTTATAAGGATTGCAGAAGATCTGCACAGCAACATAACAATCACAAGTTCACAAAGTCACAACAATATTACCAAGTAAGTATCTAGCAATTTAATTAATGATAGAGGTTTAGAACATGTTAAATTGTAACGTGCCATTACCTCTACGGCTTCTATACCCAAACTCAAGGATTGAACGTGAAAGAGTGGTCTCGAGAAGTCCAAAACCCTCTTTGCATAATCTACAGTATTTGAATCATCATCTTCAAGTTCAATGACTGCTTCAACTAGGTTGGGGAGGTTTTCCAACACAACATCCTCTCCCAAACCACCGCTGAAACGAAACCACTCAAGAGCCGGGGTGTTTATCTGGAGTTTGTAAAGCCAACAGTCATCAGCAGGCCATCGTATATACAATGTTTTCAGCGTGGGTACCAGTACAATGACATTGACCTTGCCTGCACTCTCGCCCAAACCATAAAAATTGCTAGTAGACACTATGAGGCTCAAATCTTGGAGAACAGGGCAGGCGGCGAGGAGTGTGCAGATAGAGTTATGCTTTGCATATCTAACACGTCCAATTACAAGAATCCTTAGACTTGGGAAAGTTGAAGCAGAAGCAGAAGCAGGAGGATTGAGAAGAATCGCACCTGTCAATATGAGGGACACTAATGTTGAACAAAAGAAGAGAGTGGTAGGCATCTCCAAAGGTGGATTAGGACCAGTAGCTACGTAGAGATCGAGCTCTTGCAGGCCGCCACGTAGAAGTGTATCTTGGACCCATGCTTCGACGAGAAATGAGTCAGAATTGAAAATCCAATGAAGGCGCAACTTGCTTAAGGGAATGGCATAGCGAAGAGTCCAGATGTTGGACACTGCATCCAGAAAGCTGAAATTTGAGTTTGTCGTTGTTGGGCCTGGGTAATCTGTGTCTGATTGACTAAAAAGCGTGCGCTGGTCCAAGTCGAGAACTGGGACGAGTTTCCAAAGAGACCTCCACCTGCTCGATAAAATGCTTGTGGCGACTGAGGCTCGGGTTGGGAGAAAGGAGAGGATATGGATGAGGAGACAGTCCGGAAGACTGCTAATTATGTCTTTGTAGTCATCAGCAGAAGAAGAAGAGAGGGAATTGGATGAACTCCCACCGCAACCGCAAGGTCTCGCTCTCAAAACATCTCTCCTTTCTGCCCTCTCTGCTCTCTCTCTTCTCTGCCTCTTTGATTTCCTCTCCTCTTCTTTTTCTTCCTCCATGGACTCCCTCTTCTGACCCTTCATGCTAGTAGCTCGAATCAGCTTCCGATTCACTGTGAGTGAGAATGAGAAGGGTTTGTTTCAATTTTGGGGGCTTTGGCAGCTAAAGGGATAGTCCTGGATTCTGAAACGAGACAGATGAACATTTATTAGGCAAATGAAATGGCATATAAGAAACGACGTCGTTAGTGCGTATTATATAATAATATTATCTGTTATTTTCAAACTATTATATTATAATATTGTCTTTTAAAAAATTATGTAATTTTTTTTCTTCATTATTTTATATTAAACTCAATTGAATTTATAAAAGTTTCTTTATTAGTTATCTTTCATTGATATTTGTTGTTTTATTATATATATATATATGTGTGTGTGTGTGTGTGTGTGTCTTTCGTTGATATTTAATGTACTAAATACTACTTAGAGCATTCACAGCAGTGAAGGCAACATTTTAGCTATTTAGCTACACAAAAAGCCATTTTATCTATTTTCCTTACACACATGCTGTAGCAGTGGATCTATTTTAACTTTTAACACAATAAAATAATATACACATCACAATAAAATAATATAACTACTACAATAAAATAATATATACTACTACCCAAAAAAAACAACCACAGCACCAAGCCACAGCCACTCTACCATCAACCACAGCCACACACCCACCACCACCACCACCACCAGTCCACAGCAGAAAAAAAGAAAAAAGAAAAAAAAAAGACACCCACAGCACCACAAAACACGGCACAACCACCGCCAACATAGCACCACAAAACAAACCCACTCTACCATCAGCCATAGCCACAACCACACCCACAACCACCACCACCACCACCACCACCAGTCCACAGCAGGAAAAAAAAAAAAGAAAACCCCACAGCACACCACAAAACAAACCCACAGCCACAAATCACAACCCCGATACCAACGCACACCGGAGCACAACCATGACCCAGCGGCGGAGTGGAGGTGAGGGAAGCCACTTTGATCCACGAGGCTGGAGGCGATCGGCGACGTGGGTCTGAGGCGGATGGCGGCATGGGTCTGAGGCGATCGGCGCTAGGCAGGGGCTTGGGTCGGCGGCGGTGAATGAGGGAGCTTGAGAGAGTGACGGTGAGAGAGGAGAGTGACGATGAGACGATTGGCGGCTTGGAATGGCTGGGTCGGGCTGGCGGCGGTGAGATGAGAATAAAAGAAATGAAAAAAATAAACAAGATGGAACGGTCAGATTGACGATGGCGGCGACCATACCGGAGTTGACGATGGCGGCGACGTTGAGAGAGTGAGCTTGAGAGGCTTGAGAGATGAACGAGAGAGAGTGAGAATAGAGTGAATGACCGGATTTGATAAATGAAAAAAAAAATAGAAACAAGTTGTACGGTTGAATAAAAAATGATTTTTTATTTTTTACTCCAAGCTACCGTGCACATCTATCTATAGATGTGCACTGTAGCGAATCAGCTAAAATTTTTTGCTTTTGCTCCACTGCTGAAGCATCATTTTAATGAAAGTGTAGCTAAAATATAGGATTATTGCTTTATACCTCCACTGCTGCAAATACTCTTAGTACTTACCAATCCAAAGGAATAAATTCATTTCGTAAATTAAAACTATTGTTTTTGCTTACACAAATTGTGAAGGCAGTTTCTGTACTGTAATCAATGAGAAAAAAGTAAAAATGGCAATTGGACACTCGAAAGTAGAAGAAAAAAGTCAAAAAACATGCTCTACCAAATTGTTTAAGGCAGCAATTTCTGGATTTCTTTTTGCAAAGAATAGAAGCACTATTCAGTTACTCTATCATCTACATGATCAGCCATAGCCATGATGTTGTGTACAGCTGTTCTGTGTGAATTTTTCCCTATTATTTTGTTATAATACAATGGATATCAGCACAAAAGTAAGGTCTTAAAAGCATAAGGGAGGTAGTAGGCCAAAGGGAACCAAAAAACTTCAAGAAAGACAAATTATGAAACATAAGAATATCATTATAATTTGAAGCACGACTGAGGATCTCCACAAAAACATAAGAATTACAGGTTTTAGAAAGTCAAAACTCACTCACAACAATATTATTAAGGAGTATTTAGCAATTTAAATTAACTAGTCGCTAACTCATACGGTGCACGGAATAGTTAGAAAATGTTAAATAAATAAATATATATTCACTCTTTCAATGCTACTATTAGTTAAAACCGAACAATAATCAAATCGATACTTGATAAAAGAAGGTAAAGAAATAATTTGAAATAAATACAAAGTTAGTTATTCAAAAATAAATTATAAATAATAGCAAAAAGAAATATAATCAAAATTAAAGAATTAAAATAATACAAAAAACAATTGGACAAAGAGAGAGATGACCTGTTAAACAAAATCAAATATCTATGGGCTGAAACTTTACTTGAAAATGCATAATTCAATCTATTCCAAACCTATTGTGATTGAAATTTCAACAAAATTTTTTGTCTAACATGAATCACATAAACAACCCAATTTCAAGGGCAAAGTTTGGTCCAAAAATCGGCTGAGAACATACAATTCAAAAGAAATCAGTACAGGTAACTCAACTGGCAAAATCTCTGATGGTTGAATAAGAGATCTGGGATTCAATTCTCATCTACACCAAAAATTGATTGGTGTCTTGGTCTAATGACAAAGAGCTATCATTAGGAATGGACGTCATAGGTTGAAACTCTCTCAAAAGAAAAAAAAATCAATACTTATATTAATTACCTAAAATTAGGGCACCATTAAATAATGTCAATAATTACTTATTGGGAATGCATCAATTACTGCATAATGGGTTATATGTCCCAAAAAAAAAAAAAGCAATATGTGTCCAAATGTCATGCGCAATGCACATGATTAGGTGGATCCAATCTATTCCAAACTTATTGTGATTGAAATTTCAACTAAAATGTTGTCAAATATGAATCACATAAACAACCCAATTTCAAGGACAAAGCTTGGTCCAAAAATTAGCTAAGTATTGTGGTGGGCCTTTTGATGTCCTGGGCTAGATTACTCTTGTCGTACTATGGCCCAATGATTCTGGGGTAAGAGAGTCGGGATTGGCTTAATTGAAACTCACCTTAGGCCAGCTTATGCGCAAGTTAGAACCCTTGATAGGAATCTTGATGGAGTCACGTGCCCATGACAAGAGATACTGTCACAAAAAACATTATAGCAAGATAACTAAAATATTTTAACTAAAGTACTCGCTACTAACAACAATAATGCTTAAAAAATTCCACAAAAAAGGAAAATACGAAAATATAATTATGACAGGAGTAAATTAATAACAAGAGAATAGCATTAGTCCTTGATCAATCATAACAAAAGCAGGAAAAGGATTAGTCTACTGAACTTGGTTCTTTGGTAGATTCAAGTCCAAAAAGAGAACTAATCTCTAATGTAGATAACCTCATAGGGGAATCCTGCTATAGAAATTACTTACTTTGGAAAATGGATCTACGTGGCTTAATTTCTTATTCTTAACTTGCTAGAGAGTGGGCTATTGAGAATGAGAGAAGTAGGTAGCTTATTGGTGCATGTTTTTCACTCTTATCACTCCTATTTTCTTTCTCACTCTCGGTTATCTTATTTTCTTTGTTTGTCTTCTTTGTTTCCTTTCCTCTACTTCTCTATTTTCTGTGTCTTCTCTTATTCCTTCCTGTTGTTGTTTATTGTGCACGGTTAAGGCCTTTTTATATTGTTTGCTGTGATAAGATTTACCATTTTTACCCTTCAACTACTTTTAGCCTGTTGTGGGTGTTCTTCCCGAACTGCCCACTTGTTTGCTAACTATCCAACCATCACCACTACCTTGTATTGGCCACTTCACGCTTCATTCCCAGACAAAAGTAGTTTTGTTTTGTTTTCTTGCTTCCCTTGGCACTCTCATCTGGATAAGGGCTAGGTTTCTCTCTTACTAGCTCCTACAGCATGCACTTAGTGATTCCAGCTCATGTTTGCCTATTTTGGATGGTATGTCACCCTAGCAGGACATTTCTCCTAAAAGAGCTTGAGCGAGAACCTTAGAATAGGCTCCCTTTCTCCCTACCGCCAGACTACACCCTCTCTTACCTCTAACATATGGTCCACCTCCCCTATATTGGTTAGGTACAAGTAGGTAGTGCCTGAGCCTTGTGCGTGCTCCACTCTCATATGAATCCATTGCTTTTCTGGCGTTCATGCGTTTGCCATTGCCTGCAAGTTTGTCTGGTCCTACTACGTGTTTTGCTGCTTGTTTAACTCTTGTGGCGTGGATGAGTCATTGGGTCTTCATTTTTTGCATCTCGTTTCTTTTTTAGGTTGGGCATTGCTTGGGTGTGGGCTTTCTCTTCTTTAATTCAGCCCATGTTTCCTGTCATCCTTTATCCATGGGCTGGCTGGTGCTCCTACCACGCCACTGCATTGTTTCTACCATGATATGTTTAACTTTGCTTGCTAGACTTCTTCTGGACCCATGGGCTGAAGTGCCTGCCATCTAGTTTCATGTGTTATTCCTTCCTTTAGTTTACATTGCCTAGTATTCTTGTCGGGTTAGTTCATATAACATCTTGGGCTTCCCTAGCCCATTTTATTCTTTTGGGCATCCTCGGCCTGTTCCATTTTTTGGGGCATCCTTGGCCCATTTTCATCTTTCCTACTTCTTACATTTCCATGGGCTTTTGCTAAATCTTTTGAGCTTTCATGGCCCAATTACCACATCCTTTACATTTGGGTTCATTGGCCTTTTGAACCAATCACATTTACTAATTCCTTTCTTTAGGCTCCTTCAGCCCCTTTTTTGCTTTCTTTCTATTTCTCATGCTTCTCATGGGCTTGTTACTTCATCATTTGGGGCTTCCTTAGCCCGTTTGCTTTCTTTGGAGTCACTTTGTTATTTTGTGGGCTCGTGGACCATTATTCCTACCATTCAGGCTTAATGGATTTTTACTGTACTATTTTTCTTTTTTCACCTCTTTTCATATTGTTGGACTTCTTCTGTCATTGGGCCCTTTTGCCAAAATGGGCATCAACAAGTACATACAATTCAAAAAGAAAAAAAATACTTATATTAATTAACCTAAAATTAGGGTACCATTAAATAAAGTCAATAATTATGTATTGGGAATGCAACAATTGCTGCATAATGGGTTATGTGTCAACAAAAACAAAGCAACATATGTCCAAGGATCATGTGCAATGCATATGATCAAGTGGATCCTTAGATACTTGTCACTTTCTTTTGCTACCACATAACCCATTATATGGCAATTGTTGTATACAAGTATGTAGCAAAACCTTTCTCTTATTTATTTTTTATTATAAAAAATCTAATTATTTATTTTTCAAGATACAAACCTAAATTATGAAATTAGAGATAGAAATTTAAACAATGCAAAAATTGCAATATAGTTTTTTTTTTCTCATAAAGATGCAAATATGCAATTAAGTTATACAGTAGCATGCACTTAGGGGGGGAAGAGAAAGAAATAGAGCTACCAAAATTACTTAAGAAAACTTTCTCCAGGAAGGAGACTTCTACTAAACAAACCAAAAAAGGGGGGAGGGGGAGGGGGAACTTACCGTAAGACTCACCTACAATAGAATGAAGTCTCATTTATGAAAAACAATAAAGGAATGCCAAAGTTGTTGACTGTATGTGGGGTTTTAATTTAGGCAGGTGCAACTCTACATGTATCTCAGGGTGGTCACAGGTCCACCCTGATTTGCCAAAAAATGTATATATATACATGCAAAAAAAAATGTATATAATAAATTAACCTATTTTGACCACCTTGATTTGAGAATTGCTAGAATTTCTATTCAATAAAAATAAGAATAATGCTACATTCACAACATTTTTATAAGGCGTAAATGCACTTTTAGTTCTTACATTTTGCATCTTTTCCATTTTGGTCCCTACTTTTTATTTTTACCACATTTAGTCCATATTTAGAAAAACGTCATCTATTTTAGTCCTTTCCATCAGTGTCCTAATGGCAAAATCCTAGGTGGCAGGCGAAACTATTAAAATAGTAATAAATTTTTTATTTATTTTACTATTAAAAATGCCACATCAGCTTATAAATTAAAAAAAATTATTTATTAATTTTAACTAAATAAAAAAATTAAAAACAGATTGTTTAAAAAAGAAATTAAATTAATTAAATTAAAAAAAAAAATCTTTACATTATGTTCTTCCCAGTCATCATGAAGAACATGTTCATGCTCTTCCTCAAATAATATGTTTGGTTGCCGAGAAAAATAAAAAAATCAAGAACATGCCAACATGGAACACGTAAAATCAAAGGGCACAGATTTACAAAATACAAAGACCTTTAAAGATTCAAAACACAAAGAACACAAACCCAAACCCAACCCTCAATCTCTAGTAAACCCAAAACATCACATGAAAAATCAAACCCTCCATACAAACATGAAACCCAGAAACAAACCCATAAATTTCAAACCCAGAAAAATTCGAGAAACTAACCCACAAATTTGAGAAACCCAAAAACAAACCCATAAATTCCAAACCTAAAAAAATTCGAGAAACTAACCCGCAAATTCGAGAAACCCGTGAACAAACCCAAAAATTTTAAACCCAAAAAAATTCGAGAAACTAACCTACAAATTCGAGAAACCTAGAAACAAACCAATAAATTTCAAACCCAGAAAAATTCGAGAAACTAACCCTCAAATTTGAGAAACCTAGAAACAAACCCACAAATCTCCACCGCAATTTCCACCATAAATCTTCCACCTATCTCCACCGCATCATTGAGCTTGGTTCTACCACCTATCTCTAACGCAATCTCTACCACCGAGCTGAGAGATTGAGAGATGAAAGAGAGAGACCCACCAATCTAATAAGACCCACTAATCTGTGAGAGATTGGAGGTAAATGCACTTTAAACCCAAATCCAAACCACCGCCAACCTCAGCCCCTCTCTTTCTACCCAAATCCAAACCACCACATCTCAGCCTCTCTTTCTCTAAACCCAGGTCAAAGCAATATCCCAAAAACTATGTGAAGGTCCTTTTTTTTTTTGGACAGTGTCTAGGCCCTACTTAAGGCAAGGACCCTAGGCCTTTGAGTTGTTGTTTAAAGGGACTAGGCTTGGTTTACCGCAGTTAAATAGGTTGTTTACAAACCAAGTGATGCACAGAGCAAGAATCCTACAATACATACATACTAGCAGGCAAGAATATATATGTATTGAACATCAAGAAACAGTAAAGGAACAATGTAATAAAGAGAGAGAGACAATATGTTGTTAAGGATCCTTAAAAAATTGTGAGATATTTCATTACTTTCATTAGTTGTAAATTACAATGTGCTCACTAAGACGTGTTACAAGGTCCAAATAAGCTCAAAAATTACAGACTTAGATGGCTATCTAAGCCTCTAAGACTTGCAAGATTTGAATCCCTTTAAATCCAAATATGTTCTATAATGGCTGTTTCGGGATACCGTTCGATATTCCTCTTTCTTTTACTACTTTCTTTGAATTTTTTGACAAAGTTTTCTTAATAATTCTGTTCTAATTCACTCTTGTTGAATGCCCTTCCAATGTTGGCTGCTTCCCCCTTTTATAGTGTCACTCTAGGGTTCCGGGGTACCACTGATTCCCCTCCTCTACTCCCTTGGGTACCAGAGCCCACGTAGTGCTAGCTATTTTGATGACCAGTCCGTTCCTTGCTTCTTACAGTTTTCTTCTTTTGGTGCTGTTTCCCTAAAAGCTTCTTGCTGACTTTCCATTCTGGGATGTCCTTAAAAGGCTGACCTCCAATCTCTCTTCCCTTAAGGCTTCTAAACCTTACCTTTTCAGACTCAGTTTTTTGGTTGTTCTTCTTTCTGTCATTTTTCCCAAGTGAGCCGAATTCATTCCTGCCAAACTGAAGTTTTTCCCAGCTACTTCTCTTTATAGTTCTTCTTTCTGGATTGCCCGAGGTACCAGCCCCTTTATTCATGAATTGTTGCTTTCCAAGCCTTTTGGTTCCTTTCTGCATCATTGGGAAATTGAGAAGAACATATCTGTCCTTCGTTTCTTGTGTTTCTGAGTGCTCTTTTTGAACTGTCTCAATCTCCTCCTAGTTGTGGTGCACACCCCAAGGATCCCGAGCCCCTAGTAGCCTCTGGGTATCCCGACCCAGTTCTTTCCCACTGGACTCCCATTGATTTTTGATCTTGACATGCTAGGCTTTTTTTCCTTTCTTCCCTTCGTTTCATGGGCCCTAAGGCCTTTCCTTTTGCGGATTCTGGGCTTTAAATCTTTTGTAATGGACTTGGGCCTATCCTTCTTTTCTCTTGTGATGAGCTCAATCCTTTTATGTGGGGTTCACCTACTGCATTATTTTGGGCCTTGGTGTTATAACTTTTTAGACCTCAACAAACTATAGCTTGAACTTAAAAAGAAAAAGAAATGAGAGAAAGCAAAGAGGGAGAGAGCGGAATTTGAGTGTTTGACGAGAGAGAGAGAGAGAGATAGGAGAATGAAAATGAGTTTGAGTTTTGTGTTTATTGATGATGTTGTGTTTTGTTGACAAGAAAATTTAAGAAAAATTAAGATAGTTACTACAAGTTTTTTTTTTTTTTTTTTTTTTTTCCTTCAGGGATAATTACAGTAAACACACCTATGGTATGACCCGTTTTCACTTTGCCTACCCGTGGTTCAAAACTTATCACTTTGCCCACCTGAACTTCAATCCGTTACCCCCCTCCCCCCGGTTACCCATCTCACCCTCAGAAGTTAGAAAAACATATTTTTAACGAAAAACAAACATAACAGAGATCAACAAGTTAGGATTTTTTATTACTTAAGAACTTCTGTGAGAACAAAGTGGAGGTAGTCTTAGTTGTTTGGATCTGTTGAATGGGTTATTCAAACATGTATTGGTTTGGATCTGTACTCTTAGTTGTTTCTTTGCCTAAAAAGCAACCTCCTTTTTATCAAAACAACACCCATATACTCAAAACCCACAAGCTAATGAACAACACATGCACAAATCTCCCAAAGGGAGAAAGTATTAAAGTGTTCAAGAGCAGATTCAGCTTAGTCTTTATCACAAGCACTATCTTTGATGAGGTATTAACAATAAGAACACACCAAAACCACAGCACCCCATGAGCAAATCCCAAAAAAGAATAACCTCAGAACCCGAAAGCAAGTCTCATGGTTTCCAGAGTGGAGGGAACTGGGTGAGGCTGGTTTCACAGAGTAGCGACTACCTCCCGCCCCTGGTAGTGGAAGGATTACAGGTCGATGCTTACCTGTGCCCATCAAGACCCGTTGAGTTCATCCTAAATGAACTGTCACTTTTTTTATTTTTTTGTTCTGGGTTTTGCTGTCTAGACTCTCATTTCTTATTTGATCTGGGTTTTACTATGAATGTTCAATTCTTTTGTTATATTATTTGGGTTTCTGTGAAAATTTAAGATCTAAATGAACCATCACTTTATTTTTTTGTTCTGGGTTTTGCTGTGTGAATGTTCAATTCTTTTGTTATTTGTTCTGGGTTTTGTTGGAGGAGAGGCAGAGCGACTGGGCGTACTCAAAGTCGGTTTTGGTTTTGGATATGCTTTGGAACTTTGCATTTATTGGGGTCGGGTTGGTGGTGTTGGGGCTGAGCGTGGAGGAGAGGCCAATTGCGCCGTTGAGGGTGTAGGTTGTTGGATAGGATCGGAAGGAAGTGGGGTTTGGGGAAAGTGGTGCGGATTTGAATTTGAATTCAGGTTCAACTTCTGGGTCTGGGAGTGATGGTGATGATTATGGGATTGAGAAACCAGGTTGGGAGAGAAACCAGGGAAGGCCAGTTTTGACAATGTTGTCCTTGTCCTTGCTGTTTTTGTTGTTATTTGCTTCAATATATCTTTTGTTTAACATGGGGCTTGGTTAAAAATTCATTTTGCATTGAGAAAATTTGTTCTCATAGAAGTTCTTAAGAAATAAAAACCCTAACTTTTTTATCTTTGTTATGTTTGTTTTTCCTTAAAAATATGTATTTCTAACGTCTGAGGGTGAGGTGGGTAACGAGGCCGGGGGGGGGGGGGGGGCAATGGATTGAAGTTCAGGTGGGCAAAGTGATAAGTTTTGAACCACGGGTAGGAAAAGTGAAAATGGGCCATACAATAAGTGGGTTTACTGTAATTATCCATTTTCTTTAATATTTAAAACTGAAAAGAAAAAAAAGGTTC
Organism: Quercus ilex subsp. ballota; assembly: GCA_032727855.1. Lineage (NCBI taxonomy): Eukaryota > Viridiplantae > Streptophyta > Magnoliopsida > Fagales > Fagaceae > Quercus > Quercus ilex. The sequence goes on from CM064909.1 coordinate 85,497,866, forward strand.
TTCATTTTTTTTTTTTAAATTTAAATTAGAATTGCAAAATTAAAATTTATTGTTTTTAAAATTTTAAATTAAAATGCTGAAGTGGCATATTTTAAATACTAAGTAATTAATTAATATTATTTTATTGGTCACGTTTGCATTTAATGTGCCAACAGTGGACTCTGTTTGCCACATCAGTAATTTCTGTTAAGTGAGTAACAGTAAGGACCAAAATGGAACGCGTTAATTGATTTGACGACTAAAAGTGGTGAAATGAAAATGTAGGAATCAAAATGGAAAAGATGCAAAATTTAGGGACTAAAAGTGCATTTACACATTTTTATAATAATTTCATAACAAATCATATGTGATAAACGGAAATCAATTACTATTTTTAATTTGGGTCCAATATTGACTTCACTTTTTAAACAACTAATAACAAATTATTATATAAGATTTGTTTCTAAAATGTTTACTCCAAAAATATTTTAGGCGCCTCAAGAAAAATATTGTAATCATGAGTTCTCCTTGATAGTGCCGGCAGTTATGCTCTTTTTGGCTTTGCAATGGCAATAATTTTTCTTTCCTTAGCAACTTAGCTCACAGTTGTAGCAGATATCATCTGTTTTTCTTTTTATTCTCTATTATCATTTCAATTCTCTTACGTCATTACTCTGATCTCAGCATTCTCAATTCTTACTTTATCTCTTATCAATCTTTTTTTTTTTTCTTTGATAGTAGAAAAAAAAATGGTAACATTTCATGTATTTTTGCATTTTGTTTTTTGTGATATTGATATATTCAAGTTATTTTTTAAAATTTTTTTGTATAATTTAAGTTTCTTAGTGACCACCTAAAAGTAATTTATGGAGCCACCACTGAATTTAGGAGAAGTTTTACTATTTTAAATTTTGAATTTGATCTAAGAAAAGATGGATGTAGAAGCAAAGAAGCAAAGCCATGCTTAATGGAAAACAACAACTCACAACAACAATAAATTTATTGATTATATTGAAAATAACCACACTCTGCTAGGATTCAATTGGCAGTGGGACTAAATAGTTGGCACCATCATCATTCTTGCAACCCAAACTTTAGAAATAAGTGTAATACCTAGAAAAAAAAAAGGGAAGGGTAATTAAGTAAACCTCTTGTGGGGTCAATTTTATAATTAATATTACTGAGGGATATTTTAGAAAACTAGGTTGAAACCCTAGCTATATATAAGCTAATTAAGTTAGAGTATAACGTTAGATATTTTGTTGGAAGAGGACTTCTGAGTTTGTTCAAGTAGTAAAAGATTGATGGCATACTTGAGGTAAGAACCTAAGAAATCTCATTCTTTGTTAGATTTAGGTTTTATATGGATTTAGAATATTTTTTTTTATATGAGTATTTCGGCCAACAGTGAGACTTTCTTTAGGCATGGCCGCATGGGTCTGTTCAACATAATTTTTCTTAAAGGAATAGTACCAGATTGATGGAGTTAGGGGGGAAAAAAAAAACTTGACGAAAAGAAGGAACACCAACTTCTTCATGATTTATTATTATTTGTTTATTGATTTGGTAGAGGAAGAATAGTGTTTCCATAAAAGCTTGTGTCAGAGTTTGATTTGTGTGATTTGTCCTCATGCCAAAAGAAAGCTAGAGGCGGAAGTGGCAAATATATATATATATATATATGTTGGTAAATCTGATTTTGTATCTTATACAAAATACACAGCGAAAATAACAAATAAAGATCTATTTCATTCATGATTGATAACTTGCATTATGTAAATTTCAGAATTTAAGAACAAGATAGCGTACCTTGGTGTAGTGAAATTCAAAACAAAATATTATAAATACTTGTGAACACTTTTAATCTTCACTCCAATTCCACTTTACACCCAAGAAGTATGGTCTCTCAATCAGTTTCCAAGAGAGAATAATCGAGTGGTTTCACTCACACATTCACACCATTTCACAATGATGTCTCTCTTTTCTTTTTTCTCTTTCTCTAAATAAAAAAATTATGTATGTCTCTCTCTTTATATATAACTGATTATCTAATTAGGCTGGCCTATTAGACCTTTCCAATTGAGCTTTAGTGTGTGGCTTGGAGTGGGACTAAAAGGGACCAATAAGACACTAGCTCCAATGGGTCTTGGACTTTTCTATCAACTCTTGACAAGTCCAAAGTTATCATTAATTATATTTAATACCACTATATAAGTATAATTGCACTCTAAACCTTATTAATAAATTATATCCCAAGACTTTATTATACATGCAACCCCTTCATAAAATATTCGTAGTAATTCAAAGTCATAAATATAGACTGTCACTTTGAAAATTACTACATCTTAATCCTTAAGTACTCGATTTAATCCTTTAAAGTTATTCATCATATATTTATGAAATCTAATTTCATAAATATATACTTTAGTAATTTCTTACAAAAGTGGTTATGCCTAACTCTTTGAATAACTGAACCCATTAAACTTATCCCAATGGAATATTTTATATCTCCGTTAAGAGATTATGAATTCCATCTTGAGAATATATATTCCATCAACACTAAATGTGGCTGCCCAACATACTAAGATTTTGATCGTGACTTTAGATCTCACTCCTGATATATCAAAGTAACTTACACTTCATGATCAGGTCCATTATTCTCTCAGGATTAAGAGTTCACGTAAATAAAAGTCGTGAGATTTATTATTCATTTGACAGTCGTTAGGAGAATAATAAATCTCATAGCGGTCCAGTTCAATATGTCTTAACTCTTAAAATATATTAACACATCAACTAGAAGTCTCCATTTCCATGATCAAGACAAATCATCTTAGTTGATATGTTATAGTCTTCGTAGATGAAATGTCCAATTTTATCATCGACTACGAATTAAAATTCTGAGTTTACAAAGAACATGTGACTTATATCTTCTGTGATTAAATCACATACTATGCATCTCATGGACTATATGATAATGTTCAAATATTCAAGTTATCATTATTTTAGATAATAATAAAACAAATTTATTAATCACAACATTAAGTCATACATAATATCATACATAGTATCATACAATAGGATTTAAGGGCACTAATCCTAACAATATATATATATATATATATATAAAGGGCACACATTAAGCCATTCATTTTTGGAAACATTTTATTGAGAATTGAAAAAGCTGTCAATACTTTTTCAATTCCCTAGAACAACGCCAGCTTCCTTCTAATATTATTATTATTATTATTATTTGATGAGATTATTATTATTATTATTAGTTCATTGGTATGGTAATTGAGGCATATGGGGAAGTCAGCAAGTGGTCATGGAACATGGTCTAGGCGATGCTTTTGACCCTATATGACAATATGTATCCTAGGTTTTATTAGAGGCAATAGAGGATATATACAAGGATTTTTACTTTGAGATAATAAAAAGAAATTATTTGATATTTTTAGTAGTCGCTCTGTTGGCCAAATACCGTTATAAGTCATTCTTAAATTATTTGATTATTGAGTAAATGATACCTGCAAAATTGTTTTAGGTGATATCTAAGGATTTTAGAAGAAGTATTAAGGAGAAGTTCCTTTTGGTATGGCTTTTGGAGGTAAGTAACCTTATCTTAATTGGGTTTTATTTTGCTTATATTAATGTATTTTTAACTACTGAAAATTGTTTATAATTGTTAGAATTTTTATTTCTATTGTTTTACTGATTTCAAGTAAAGGATTATTATAAATATATTTTAATACTGAGTATATGATTTTTATATACATGCTTGAATAAGATATATTTTTGTTAGAAACTATGATTTCATATATATGATTATGGACAATCTAACTATGAATTGATTCTAATATCCCGCCAATGGGGATTATTCATTGATACTCTGATACCCAAACTAATGGGAGTTATTCATTGGTACTCTGATACCCAGCCAGTGGTGGTTATTCATTGATAGTCTGATACCCAAACTAATGGGAGTTATTCATTGGTACTCTGATACCCAACCAATGGGGGTTATTCATTGGTACTTTGATGCCTAGTCACGGGGATATAGCATGACTATAGTTATAAGATAGTTAAGAATATGAATTACATTTGAATTTTGAGTCCTTAAAACTACATATTTGATTTTGGAAATGTTTGAGTATTTAAACTATTTTGAGTCATTAAAACTACTTATATATTTTTGGAACCTATTATAAGTTATAGCTTTTGATAAATGGAAAATTGACTACTTTCTAAACCATCTACGATATATTTGTAAGATTAAAGTATGTGATCTATTTGCAACTTATTATTTTAAGACTATGAAACTTCTTTAGTTATTTTTGAAAACTCATAGTATATCATAACTTTTGAAGACTCATATTACATCTTATTACTTTACAGATCTCTTGCTTGATAGAATTTATTAGGATTTTGGTTACTTATTGAGTTGTCAGCTTACCTCTTTTTTCCCATCCAATTTCAGATTGTGAAAAATAGCAAGTTTTGGGAGTTTTGATGTTGTGTTGTGAGCAGGAAAAGAAGCTTAGTGATTTTGGGATTGGATGGTCTTCTAATAGTTTTATATTTGGCCAATTAGCATGATGTACATGAGATTTGGATTTTATTCTTATTAAATTATTGGAGATCTATTCATAAAGAAATTGTTGAGGTATTTTGGATTTATTTGATTTAATTTTTGAGGATAAATTTTAGTTTTCTAAGAAAGCCTTGCACACTTGTAGGGTGCTTACTTTATAAGCGTGTGGCCGTTGCCACGTGCTTATCTTAATAGTTGGATTCGGAGCGTGACAATAAGAGTAAGAGAAAATCCTAGAGAGAGAATTTCATGAGAAGCAGATCAATCAAACAGGAGAGAGTATGATAGAGGGGAGTCTTTTGTGGTGTGAAAGTAGTAGAGTGAGAGTAGTAATCTTTTGTGGCTGAACAGTTTCAGATTCTAATAGAGTTTTATAAAAATAAAATTAAAAAAAACAATTAATGATGTGGAAAATTGTAGAGCTAGTAAAACTGATGTAGCAACATATTATAAAGTCAATAGAAAGTCAGAGGCTTCAATTTTATAATATATACAGATGATGGAGAAGTAGAGAAAGATAAATAAATAATAAATAACATAACATAACGTGCTGGTACCTTTGTGGTTCCCATGCTCAATTCCATAGATATAACATAACAAAGTGGTCTCATGAAGTCCCATACCATATTTGCATATTCTTCAAGTATAAGAAAGTTGATGATTCTCAACTTTAAGGAACAATTTAACCAAGTAGGGATGTTTTCCAACACAACATCCTCGTCACCGAAAAAACCTTCGAAATGAAAGTACTTAGAGAGCCGGGGTGTTTATTTGGAGTTGGTATGTGGAATACTTAGCATTGCAAATTAAATGTAATGTTTTCAACGTAGGTGTATGTACAATGATAGTGAACTCACCTTTAATATTAAAGAAGGCTAGCTCCAATACACAGTAAGAGGGTGAAATCTTGAAGGAGCGGGCAGGCAATGAGGAGTGTGGAGAGAGAGTCACAGTTTGCATATTTAACATTTCTAAGTTGTAGAATCTTGAGACCAGAAGGAGGATTGAGAAGAATGCCATCCTTCAATTTGAGAACCACTAATGTTTAGCAAAAGAAGAAGACACTAATGTTTAGCAATAGCAATATATATGTGGAGATTGAGCTCTTACACGCCACAGGGAATGGTGGCTCAGACCAATGTGTCAACATAGAATAAGTCATAATCGGGCCAGGTCCATTGGAGGCGAAACTTGCATAAGGGAATGGCGTTGCAAAGAGTCCAAATGTTGGACACTGTATCGACAAACCTAAATTTTGCATTCTTATTCCTAATAAGATTGAAGTAGTCCGAGTCAAGAGTTGGGACGAGAGTCCAGAGGGGCCTCCACCTGCTGGACAAAACGCTTGTGACGACGGCGTCTTCTATGTATTGTTTGTTCTCAATCCTCTGTCTCTGTGCCTTCAAGCTCCAATCTGCTTCTCTTATTATTCTCTATTTTTTTTTTTTTTTTTTTTGGCTAAAGGAAGTGTATTCCTTCAATTTTGGAGATTTGCAGGTTTCATTCAGAGTATATTATTGGCGGCAGAGTTTGGCTTACCTTCAGTATTTTTTTATTTTGATATTAAAAAAGTACTAAAGATAAACCAAATCCTTGATAGCAGTGGCGGAGCTAGAATTTGAGTTGAGGGGGGGGGGGGGGAATTTATATATGATGCACGCACTTACACACATTAGGTGAATATATAATATTTGAGACCAATTTGAAAAATTAAAAACTATTCATTTAAATACTAAGTGATATTTAATGTTATTATACCCAAAAAAAAAAAAAAAAACTCAACAAAAAAATACTTATTCATAATGTTGTACTTATCTATTGAGATATTTCTCACATGAATGATCTATTTTTATTTTTATTTAGAGCTAAAACTCAAGTTATGAATGAAACTATTAGTAGTTAGATAAATACTTAGTGTAATATATGTGAATTTCTATTATTTTGGTTAATTTTGACCCATAAAAGGTTCAAATTATAATATGGTAGAGACAAACTAAAAAATTCAGAGCAAGGCATGCTAGTGGAGAATTTAAGGTTCCTCAATAGTTCGTTTAAAAGTTGTGCTCTGTTTTAGGCATTTAATAAACCCAAAAACAAAAAGTAAGCAAGGGTATTTAATAAGTATTAGCTATAATAACTAAGGGTATTTTTGGGCAGGCTAGGAGGGGCAACTGCCCCCCCCCCCCCTCTCTTCTCGATCCCCCCTAGCTCTGCCCCTACTTGACGACTTGTTCCTTAATTCCTACCATTTTTTTTTTGGCGAAGTAAACACTTTATTGATCTACCCATAAAGGGGAACAACAAAAAGGTGAGGGCCTAGGTCCATCTCGATCTAGAGCCTGATGAATTAGGGGAAGAAGAACAAAGATGGGAACTAGCCCCCTCTAGTTACACAAAGAGGCTCACTGGGCTAGTAAGTGAGCAGGAACATTATCGGCTCTATATACAAAAGAAAATAAAAACATTCACAAAAGTAGTACAGAGGCATGAAATATCATCTATAATAACTCTGATACTCCAATGTGGGGCTACATCAGACTTGGATAGAGGCTCAATGACATTCCACACATCACCTTCATGTTGCTGTAACCTTCAAGCACTGCCCTTTTAATAGCCCCGAGAGCAGCTTTAGCTTCCCCAAGCAGAGGACTTTCAGAGACCAGCTGGTCTACCCAAGCCAACAACATCTCTCCTTTCTCATTTCTGGCAATAATAACAATAGAGGTTTTGTTTTCTCTAATTGCTGCATCAAAATTGAGCTTGACCCAATCTTTTCTGTGGTGGGGACCAACCTTTACCCAACTTCTTCTTCTTTGACTTGCTATCCCAAGCTTTTTTATGATCCATATAAGTTAAGAACACCTGCTTCGATAGATTATACGGGGAAATAGTATTCTTCTAGTCTCTTCTTATTTCTAGTCATCCACAACATATCACAAAAATTGCTACATAAAGCTGGAAGTTACCCACATCTTCATCCACAATCACCAGAGAATCCTTTGGATTAAGGATGAGTTTAACCCAATCTTGAATAGATAAATTTCTCATATTGTTTATATTCAGTGGCCAAGGAGCTAAGAGCCAAAGTTGTCGTTCCCACACATTGAATAAATATGTGCTCCAAAGTTTGTGGGGCATTTTTGCAAAGGCAACATTCAATCAAATGCAGGGAGAATCTTTTGTTAAGGATCGATCTCGTTGGAAGGATTTGCCAAGCCATTTTCCATAAGAGGTTCTTGAGTCTTGTGTGGACTTTCAGCTTCCACAAAACTTTCCAATCAGCTAAATTGAATTGAGGGTGATTGAGAAAGTTTGAGTTGCTAATAGCGTTATACGCTGATTTAACAGAAAATTCACCTGATGGAGGTGGACACCAAAAAACTTGGTCTTAAAGGCTTGTTGTGGCAGATGGATACTTATTATCTTGTTGATTGTCTTTGCTTCAAAACTTTCCTCAAGTCTGCCTCTGTCCCAACTCCGGGTATCATGATTAATCAGGTATGCCACAAGGTGAAATTCATTAGAGGCATCTTGCTTGGAGCTAGGAAAAAATTTTGGTTATGAAGGAATCCAAGGATCTTCAAAAATCCTAGTGTTCCACCCATTCCCTATTCTGTGGCAGAGCCCTTTTCTAATCACATCCCTGCACTCAAATATGCTCTGAGATGACCACGAGGCTGCTTTTGGAGAAGGCATGGCCATGAAATTTCTATTTTTGACATAGTTCTTTTTGAAAACTTGAACCCAGAGAATCCATTGGATTAAAAATGAGTTTAGTTCCTACTATTTGCACGTTGACAGTTTGACACTTACATGTGTATATCTAAATAATGTCTTTTTATTGATTCTCAAAATAAAAATAAGTCTTTTTATTATGTTTTTATTGAACTCAATTGAACTTATAAAAAGCTCTTTTATTAATTATTTTCTGCAAATATAAATACATACATATACATACATACATACATACATATATATATATATATTTTTTTTTTTTTTGAACAACAATACTAAAATTTCATTAAGAAAAACTGACTATATCAGAAGAAAGTTGTGGAGGAACATCTTCCATCTACACGACACAATCTAAATAAATTATAACAAACCAAGCGAGATTTGCAATTTATATTTGATGTACATAGTACTTACCAATCCAAAGGAAAAATATTTATTTTGCAAACCGATATATGTTGAAAGGTTTTACTTCCTCTTTCTTTCTTTTTTTCTTTTTTGTTTTGTCAGTACCGAATATATTTAATAAGAAGTAATATGGAGTATTATATTTACTTTATTTTGATCAATTTTTTTAATCTATTGGGACTATGTTGTATTGCTTTTCAAAGTTTCTATGTTTAGTACTTGGAATCAAGAATCACTAGTTAACTCTTTTGGTCTGTTTGGATCGAGGGAGGGGGAAGGGGAGTAGAGTAAACTTAGCCGTAAATTATGCTATTTCAAACCACCCCCAACAAAAAGCAAAAAATTCATTTAATTTAGCTATATAAAAAAATAAAAATAAAAAACATAAACTACATTTGAAGCTTTATATATTTTAAGGGGATAACAAATTAAACTGTTGTTGAGGTACAAATTTTCGAGCCCTAATTTCATTAGCCCACTCACTAAAAAATACCCACACAAGCCCATAAACTATTTTGAGCCCACATAAATAGTTCCCACATATTACCCAAATATTCTCTGTATTATTGGGCTTCCACAAATATTCCCTATATAAGCCTCTTAAATTACCTTGAGCTCTCTCACAAATATTACCCATCATATCCTACATATTATCCAATTTGGGTCTTTCACAAAAAATACTTATCACATTACTACCGAATTGGGCCACAAAATTACACTATCTCTACCAAAAATCCCAAAATCATTTAACTTGTGAGCAAAACCCGAAAAGCCTAACAAAACTCTCTTATAAAGCCTGTTACTACACGGCACTCTAAAAGCCCGTTACTACACAGCACCTCTAAAAGCCTGTTGCTACACAGCACTTTTAAAAGCTCATTGCTACACAGCACTCTAAAAGCTCGTTATTACACGGTACCTCTAAAAGCCCATTGCTACACGACAATATTATTGCAAAATCTTACAAAGCCCAAATATTATTTTGGCACCTATTTTACAAATTTGGCACCTAATTTTACAAAGCCCAATATTATTTTGACACTTAATTTTATGAAGCCCGAATGATATTTTAGCACCTATTTTTACAAAACCCAAATGCTATTTTGGCACCTATTTTACAAAGCTCAAATGTTATTTTGGCACCTAATTTTATAAAGCCCAATATTATTTTGACACCTAATTTTACGAAACCCAAATGCTATTTTGGCACCTATTTTACAAAACCCAATATTATTTTGGCACCTATTTTACATACACTAAAGTCTCTAATTCATGGGAAATATAATTACTCATCCCTCAAAAAATACTTCTCTTACAAAATTTATAAAAGCCCATGTATATCACCATGGCAAAACTATTCATTTTTGTAGGGATGATCAAGCCCAAAAAAACTCAACTATAAAGCCTAGTTGAACCAGCCCAGCTCACATACAAATCCCAGTGGCTGAAGCTTACGTGAGCTGTCCAGTCAAGCTTTAGCAAGCTTCAGCCAGCTGTCTTTCCTTTCTTCTCCAACCCATTTAATCAAGGACTAAGGGCAGCCATAACCAGGCCGTGAGAGCTTCTAGAACGACTGAAAATAAGTTCATTTTCATACCAAAAACGTGTACTCTCTGGTTCATGAACCAAGCACATTATCCCTAAATTGGAAAATTTAGGGAAATGTGGTTTGGAGGGCACCAAAGGGATCGCCAGTAGAGTTCCCAACAAAGGGCTCCAAGGTTGACACCTGGCTTGGGGTGATGCAACCTACCCTAGGGAGCTCTGATTCCAGCAGCAGCAAAACCAAGATTATTAGCCTAATACATGCTTTAATTCCATCAGTTAAGGCCAATTAGCATTTAATGCTAGGTCAGAACTCCAGCTGCCATTACCCAAAACAATAAAGAACACTCTAAAGCTAAACTTACCACTCTTGGCCAAATCCTAGGAACGATTCTCCAAGGATTTTCTGAAGATTGAGGAAGATTTAGTAGAGATTATTTGCTAATTACCCCCTCAAACTCAACTATAAATGGAAACTTTCCACTAATCCTTCAAGGGGGGATCAAGATAGACCCACATACACTAAGAGATACACTAAGAGAAAAGAGTTCTTCCTTAACTTCTTTGTTTAGCCTTCTCTAAGCTCTGGCAATGTTCTAAGTCACTAAGTTATTAGCTTCAAGCTTAGAAACTAAGTTCTCCAGCTCCTAGCTCATAAATATCCCTCATACCTCTACCAATAAACACTCATCTATTTCCAGCAGAAAGCTCCAACAGCTTTACTGAACACTTTCTCTCACTACTCATACTGCCCACAAATGGCCTTCACTACTCACTACATATACTATATCCATGAGCATGCCCAGGCATCATAATGATCTTATTGCGCTAGTTGGAATCTCTCTCTCTCCCTTCATCTCACACTAAGTTTCCTTATTACTTGCTGTGGGGTCAAGGAATCCTACGGCCCAGCCCACTTCGTTCTTGGGCCGAAGGCCCGAGCCGAGGAGGCGCCTAAAATTCAAGGAGGAAAAGAAGAAGCCCAGGCACACAGCTGGCCAGGCCGAGGACGACCCCATCATCGGACATCCGAGAACTTAAGTCAACCAGCAAACCCTTCCAAGGAAGCCTTCATGACTACTTAAAGGGCCGAGGGGGAATACCACGCGCCTGCAATATAAATCTGATGGAGGGACAAGCTCACGACAGACTGTCACCTCCACATTTAATACACCTGACTACCGCCCGGGCCGCATTAATGAGGAAAGGACTCCGCACCAATGCCACCTTGGCTGCTGCGACTCTCAAAGAGAATGGGAAGGCGGCTGATGGGACAAGCACCTAAGTAATGTCCTGATCGCTCAACAAGTGTAGGGCTAGGATTAGTTGGGTAAAGGGTATATAATGTAAGGGAATCCCTCCTGAGAAAGGGGGGAGGGGAGTTGAAAGGGAAGAAAAGCCTCCTCGGCTATGGGCCGAGGAGCGTCCCCCAGTTGTAAACTGCTCTGAGTATTTTTTCAATAAAAGAGAAAGGAGTTCACGCTTCGTGAGCGCCGGCCAGCGCCTAAACCTTCGATCCACTCTCTACAAATTTATTGTTCTGGGTTCGTTGGGCCTTTGACCCATATCCTTTGGGCTTGGGCTACAAAAGCAGACCCTACAATTGGCGCCGTCTGTGGGAAGGATTAGTGCGCCAGCCGGCGCAACAGGCTACTGTTCTAAATAACCATTCTACGGAAGATCGGTGGTGATGCAAAAAGAAAAAAAAAAAGAACTACCAAACAAACACTGCAGAAAGACAAAAGCTCGAGACAGAAGATTCAACAGCAAAGAAAGAAAGCTTGATATTATTTCATAAAAAGAAAAGTTACAAATTATAATCAGAGGCTCAGGCAGGCGTGTTTTAAAACTGTTCCTACCAGCTAGTCCTACAATCAGAGGTCCAGGCGGACTCGTCCTAAAACTAGCTAGAGGGAAGTGTCAACCCATACCCTTACTGGCATCAAGAGAATGGGAGAACTTGACAGTAAGCGGGCGGAATGGGGCTGAGGCTGGCTTGTTTCAAGGCCACCAACAACTCCTTTCTCGGAGCAGCGGAGCTTGAACAAAGCGAGGAGCAGATGCAGGGGCTCCGGGACGCCCTCCCCCGTGATGTTCCCTTGATTTTCTCTAACCCCCACGAGCGTTGGCCGTTGGAGACGGCAACACTCGAGCACCGCCCATGATGTGAGTTCGCATGTCTCCTCCGTCGGGGGTGCGCTCCGAGGAGAGACGTTAGGTACTTCAACGACATCCCTCTGGGCCACCGTGCAGGGTGCCATCGGGGTTACGCCTAGACTCTGCCGCACCGAAAGCCCAGTGGGGGCTGCGGCCACAGTGGCTCTTGGCATGGATGTCCTCACACCCGCCCAAAGTCGCCCCATATCTACTAACTCTGGTCACAATTCCGGCGGGGTTATTAAAGGGGCTTGGGGAGCTGAAAGGGTGTGTTCTTTCTGTTTGTGTTGGGAGGTTCATGGAGTATGGAGAAACCATCCCCCCGAAAAGCCTTATATAGAGGATGAGGGTTGGTGAGAATTAATCCACGAAAAGAGAGTTGCCAGCAGGGCTAATAATGAAGCTACCAAATTCCAAGGGGGCCGTAGACCGTTGGACTTATGTTAATTCACGAGGCCATTAATGAAGGCGTGTCTCGCGCACCGAAGCGTCAAGCACGGAACACGAACGGCCAAGGGACGCTTCGCAAATAAAAAAGATGGGGGGCTCGAGCTGGAGGCGAGATCAACGCCACGTGTAAGATCACAATCTGACCGAAGGAGGAATCGTCTCCAGTAAAGCGGTCCGAGGACAAACCCCTACTTACAGAGAAATGAAAGTGTTAGACAGAACCAAGGCACTGCATGGTCCTCGGACCCAGGCCTATGGGGAAACTAACTACTTCAGAAGAACAAGTGTTAGACAGAACCAAGGCACTGCATGGTCCTCGGACTCAGGCCTATGGGGAAACTAACCACTTCAAAGACCAAGTGTTAGACAGAACCAAGGCTCTGCATGGTCCTCGGACTCAGGCCTATGGGGAAACTAACCACTTCAAAGACCAAGTGTTAGACAGAACCAAGGCTCTGCATGGTCCTCGGACTCAGGCCTATGGGGAAACTAACCACTTCAGAAGAACAAGTGTTAGACAGAACCAAGGCTCTGCATGGTCCTCGGACTCAGGCCTATGGGGAAACTAACCACTTCAGAAGAACAAGTGTTAGACAGAACCAAGGCTCTGCATGGTCCTCGGACTCAGGCCTATGGGGAAACTAACTACTTCAGAAGAACAAGTGTTAGACAGAACCAAGGCTCTGCATGGTCCTCGGACTCAGGCCTATGGGGAAACTAACCACTTCAAAGACCAAGTGTTAGACAGAACCAAGGCTTTGCATGGTCCTCGGACTCAGGCCTATGGGGAAACTAACCACTTCAGAAGAACAAGTGTTAGACAGAACCAAGGCTCTGCATGGTCCTCGGACTCAGGCCTATGGGGAAACTAACCACTTCAGAAGACCAAGTGTTAGACAAAACCAAGGCTCTGCATGGTCCTCGGACTCAGGCCTATGGGGAAACTAACTACTTCAGAAGAACAAGTGTTAGACAGAACCAAGGCTCTGCATGGTCCTCGGACTCAGGCCTATGGGGAAACTAACCACTTCAAAGACCAAGTGTTAGACAGAACCAAGGCTCTGCATGGTCCTCGGACTCAGGCCTATGGGGAAACTAACTACTTCAGAAGACCAAGTGTTAGACAGAACCAAGGCTCTGCATGGTCCTCGGACTCAGGCCTATGGGGAAACTAACCACTTCAAAGACCAAGTGTTAGACAGAACCAAGGCTCTGCATAGTCCTCGGACTCAGGCCTATGGGGAAACTAACCACTTCAGAAGACCAAGTGTTAGACAGAACCAAGACTCTGCATGGTCCTCGGACTCAGGCTTATGGGGAAACTAACCACTTTAAAGACCAAGTGTTAAACAGAACCATGGCTCTACATGGTCCTCGGACTCAGGCCTATGGGGAAACTAACCACTTCAAAGACCAAGTGTTAGACAGAACCAAAGCACTACATGGTCCTTGGACTCAGGCTCACGGGGAAACTAACCACCTCAGATGATCCTAAGTGTTAGACAGAACCAAAGCACTACATGGTCCTCGGACTCAGACTCACGGGGAAACTAACCACCTCAGATGATCCTAAGTGTTAGACAGAACCAAGGCACTGCATGGTCCCAGGACTCAGGCCTATGGGGAAACTAACTCCTTTAGAGGATTCTAAGTGTTAGACAGAACCAAAAGCACTGCATGGTCCCAGGACTCAGGCCTATGGGGAAACTAACTCTTTCAGAGGATTCTAAGTGTTAGACAGAACCAAAAGCACTGCATGGTCCTTGGACTCTCACCTACGGGGAAGCTAACTACTCCAGAAGACTCTAAGTGTTGGAACGCTGGGAAAGCAAGAGTCCTGCCTAGTCCCAGAGACATGAAATACCAGCCTATGCGTACGTACCTTTACGTTATTACAATCGCTGCCATGACTGGCCGAAGTATAATTGGTGATAAAATCATGCAAGTAAAGAAAAGGATGAGACAACAAGGAAAAAAGAAAACGAATAACACGCAGATGTACAAACAGCCAGAACAATTGGAAGGAGAAATAGAAATCACATTGCATTAAATCCATAAGGGATACATGGTGAACGTCACATTACAATTCAAAAAAATAAAATAAATAAATAAATAAATAATAAAAATAATAATATGCAAAAGACAAGAGAGACGACGGCGTCGAGGGGCCTGCCCTGCCCACTTATTTTCCTCCCTCAGCAGGGGGCTGGACCATAGCTGTTTCAGGGCCTTCTGAGCCTTGGCCAGAAGGGACAGCCTGCGAAGGCGCGGCAGGAATGGCTGCCTCCTCAGCAGCGGGAACCTCAGCTTCAGAGGTTGACTTCGTAACCTCTTGGGGCGTCTCCTGAACGGGGCCCTCACCTGACTCAGCTACCTCGGGGGGGTCACTTCCTTGGACGAGCTCGCCCGTAGGTTCAACGATGGAGGTGTCCTCACCCGTGGCAGCACTGGCTTCCTCCGCAGCCTCCCGGGCCTCAGCGCCACCTGGAGTTACCTCGCGGATGGCAGGAGGGTAGTACACGCTTTCCTCCTTCCACAAGTCGGACGAGGCCTCAACCTCAGCCTGCCTGAGGGCCTCCCTCCAAACCTCAGCAGAATAGCGCCTGCACAGCCCGGGGACTTGAGCCCTAAAGGCTACTTCTATCTCGGCCATCCCCGCAGCATAGGCCTTCTCCTCGGCTTCCTGCTTAGAGGCCAGGGCGTCTTCCCTGCCATGGTCAGCCTCAAACTTGGCCTTCACGGCCTCATCCTTGTCCCACTCAGCCACCCTCTTGGCTTCCTCGGCTGCAGCCACCTTCCTTGGCAGATCAGCGAGCAGCTCCTTTGCAGTCTTCAGCTGCTCCTCTGCCTCGCCCAGGCGCTTTGACTAGTCTTCGGCCTGTTTCTGGAAGCCGGTGAGGCCTGACAGGGCGTTGTCCTAAGCACTGGTCATCGCCCTCAGCTCCTCTCGGGCCTTGGTAAGATCAGCCTCGGAGTTTTTAAGGGTCCGTGTGGCGTCCAGGCATTTCTCGCGCTCCACGTCCATGGCTTTCCCCTGGTCACGGGCCACGTCCTCCAACCTATAAGTGGCCTGAATGGCCTGCCCAACAAAACAAGTACACGGTTAGCCAAGCTCAGAAAGGGGAAGAGAAAGCTGAAGCTAGGAAAAAATCGTAAGTGTTGAGGAACTTACCATTCCTAAGTACCGCTTGAGGCAGAGGAAGACCTCTCTGCTCCTCATAGTCCCTAGCTCCGCCATGTCAGCTGGAAGTAGCAGGCACCTTTCCAGCGCGTCGGCCACGTACGCGCCCTCGCCCTCTTTAAAATCCCTGAGGGAGGAACCTTCCCTCAGCGGCCCCCCATGGAGCATTGGGGTAAGAAGCTAGGCCTTAGCTTCGGGCTGGGCGTCAACCTGTTTATGCTGGCCTCGGGAGCCTATCTTCAACTGTTTGGACGGCCGCCGAGTATCGCCCTCCTCCCGGGGAGACTCGGACCTTTCCTCGACTGGCCTTTTTCCCTTGTCCTTTCTCTGTTTAGGATCAGAGGGCTCGTGCCTAGAAGGCAGACTCGTCTGAGGCGGAGAAGGAGGAGGTCTTCACTGTGTGGGAGCCGACCTGCCCGGGCAGAATGAGCCTTGGGAGGAGGGGAAGGAAGCTTTGGCTCAGACTTCCCTGGTTGGCCTTCAATCAGATCCAACAGGCTAGATTGGGGCCTCTTCTTGTAACCCATTTCGTGCCGGGGAGAGGACTTAGACGCTGGGAAGTCTGCTTCTGTCAGACGAGGGTCACCCAAGTCTCTTGGAGGATCCTCGGACTGGTGAACTCGTTCAAAAACGTCAAACTCGTCCTCGGCAGGGGCGAAATCAGCGACTTCCACTTCCCTCTCTAGGCCTACTTCGGCGGGTTCCGAGAGTCTAAGGGAGGAGGAGGGACCCGCAGGTGTTGCGCCTTCTGATGTGGAGGGCACCTCGGAGAACCGGAACCCGTCCTCGGTCACGGTTATTTTCCGAAGCCGAGGATCCTTTGCTTTGATCACGTACTTCAACGCCGCGAATGACTTTTGAGCCGGGTCGTATCCTAAGATCTGGTGAGCGGCCCTAACTTGATTATCGGCTTCGTTCACGAAAACCTCCGCCCTCAGCACCTTCTGCAAGTCTTCCCGGTTGATCAGACTGAAGTGGCGCGTGAAGGCGTGCGGATCTGCAAAAGAAGACACATTCACATTAATAACCAAACGGTGCAAAAGAAACAGACGAAATAAAGAATGGAACTGATTAGGGCCCATTTTCCCACTGCCCCACCTGGGGTCCCCTCCGTCGTTGGGCAGTGAAGGCCATCGTGCCACTCTCCAGACACGATGAGGAAGTCCTTGTTCAGCCCTTTGCTAGACTCAGGGAGGCACTGAATGAGCCGGACCCTGTCATCCCTGGTCTTCAGGTAGTAAGATTTGCCCTTCAGGCACTAGAGGTTATAACACCAGTTAACGTCGTGGTGGGTCAACCTCAACCCCATCTTCTCGTTCAGGGCGTCCACACAGCCCAGAATTCTGAAGACGTTGGTGGCACACTGGGTGGGGGCTAGCTGGAAGTACGTCAGGTAGCCCCTCATCACCGGCCCCATGGGTATTCTCATGCCACCTTCAACGAAGGCAACGATGGAAATTACCACCTCACCCTCTTGCCTCCGAAAGCGCCACTCGCCCTCCTCACAATACCTTAAGCCCACATTGTTTGGTATATTATAGTTGGCGATGAATTTCTCCATCGCCTCTTCGGTATAAACATATTTCTTAAATCTACCCATCCCAAATGATGTCTAAGTGAGCTAAGAGAGAGCAAATGAAAGAGAGGAAGAATAGAGAGGAAGAAAATACGAAGAAAGATAGAGCGACTTACAGAAATGAGTAGACGCTCCTCGGACAAGCTTTTTATGCTGGAGATGTAGACTCTTGGATGCGAGTAAACAGAGGAACTGGCCTTTCGAGTGGGTATTTATACCCCAAATCAAGGAGCTGCGCGGGTTTTCCCGCCCATAAATGTTAGGCGAATCCCAACCGTTGGATTATCATCCTCCCGTGAACGTGGGGAGCACAGAGCCATCTTGATTTAATGAAAGGCGCATCGCGCACTTCGAGGCGCCAGTAACGCTTTTGGGGCAGTTGAAAAGACTCCAGCACTAACAGAGGGCCAAACTCGATGGGACGCGTCACAGGCCCGAGGACATCAAAATCCTCCTCTCCGCCCGAGGGTGCGGATAGCAAGATTTTGAGGGGCTATTGTAGGGCCAAGGAATCCTACGGCCCAGCCCACTTCGTTCCTGGGCCGAAGGCCCGAGCCAAGGAGGGGCCTAAAATTCGAGAAGGAAAAGAAGAAGCCCAGGCACACAGCTGGCCAGGCTGAGGACGACCCCATCATCGGACATCTGAGAACTTAAGGCAACCAGCAAACCTTTCCAAGGAAGCCTTCATGACTACTCAAAGGGCCGAGGGGGAATACCACGCGCCTGCAATATAAATCTAATGGAGGGACAAGCTCACGACAGACTGTCACCTCCACATTTAATACACCTGACTACCGCTCGGGCCGCATTAATGAGGAAAGGACTCCGCACCAGTGCCGCATTGGCTGCCACGACTCTCAAAGAGAATGGGAATGCGGCTGATGGGACAAGCACCTGAGTAATGTCCTGATCGCTCAACAAGTGTAGGGCTAGGATTAGTTGGGTAAATGGTATATAATGTAAGGGAATCCCTCCTGAGAAAGGGGGGAGGGGAGTTGAAAGGGAAGAAAAGCCTCCTCGGCCATGGGCCGAGAAGCGTCCCCCAGTTGTAAACTGCTTTGAGTATTTTTTCAATAAAAGAGAAAGGAGTTCACGCTTCGTAAGCGCCAGCCAGCGCCTAAACCTTCGATCCACTCTCTACAAATTCATTGTTATGAGTTCGTTGGGCCTTTAACCCATATCCTTTGGGCTTGGGCTACAAAAGCAGACCCTACACTTGCTATAATGGAACCTATGACATTTGTTTATTCATTTACTACTAAAGGTTATGATGTAACTATTACTACAGAGTTTTTCCCTCATATTATTGTATTAGAAGACTCTTCTCCAGAGCCCATGGATGATAAGTTTGAAGATGTAGATACTTTTCTTAATCTGTGAATAGCTAACAGCTTGAGGTTTATGCTGTTCTGTCTCATTTTACTGCTGAAATATTTTACTGCTAGAATATTTTACTGCTGGGCTATTTCTTTATTGCAGTATGCTTTTATTGTGCTGACGTGTCTACTGTAGGAAATGTTTTTGGGCCATCTCATAACCCTTGTCAGTCCCATCCTAGGCCCAAGGTATGAAAAGAGGGCGAACTCTTCAAAAACTTCACCGATAGCCTTTAGGCCATGCTTCAAGCCCATCATCAAGTTTCGGTTTAGGCCCCCAACCTAACATAAATCTCATTTGTCGAAAGGAAAACTTTTCCGCCCCTGACAACTATTTAGTTACAAAAATAACAATTTCAACCATAAAGTTTCAAAAGGCAACATAATAAATCATATAATTTCAATAATAAATCCTATAATTAAAGGGTTTAATTTATTAGTTTTTAAATTTCAAAGTTTAATTTGTTACACCCTTAAACAACACAATTGAAAATGTAGTATATATTTCTCAAAGTTAAATTTCAAGAGTCTTGAGAAAAGTTGGGTTCTAGTTAGCTCAACCGGTAAAATCTCTGATGGTTGAATAAAAGATCTAGGGTTTAATTCTTGTCTACACCAAAAACCAATTGGTGTCTTGGTTTGATGATAAAAAACTATCATCAGGAGCGAACCTCATACATTGAAACTCTCTAAAAAAAATGAGTCTTGAGAAAGGGGTGGCCTGGTATTTCCATGAGAGAGGTTTCAAAATTCGTGGCACACTATTTCTAATAACAGTGCGATAGGCATATATTATTTAGAGGGATGCCATGGCCGCTCTGCTACCCTAGTCTTTGCAATTTGAGCGAGAGGTTGTCCAGTCCCTACATTTCAATTTACCATCATTATTCTTTTCTTTACAGAGTTAGCTTTGAGGAGTCAAACAAAGCCCATTTTTCTACCTTGAGGAGTCTTGAGAAAGGTTAGGTTCCACTTAGC
The DNA here is from genome assembly GCA_032727855.1 of Quercus ilex subsp. ballota. Classification (NCBI taxonomy): domain Eukaryota; kingdom Viridiplantae; phylum Streptophyta; class Magnoliopsida; order Fagales; family Fagaceae; genus Quercus; species Quercus ilex. The sequence continues at coordinate 85,517,839 of CM064909.1, forward strand.
CCAACTGATAAAGTCTCTAATGGTTGAATAAGAGATCTAGAGTTTAATCCCCACCTACACCAAAAATCAATTTGTGTCTTGGTCTGATGATAAAAAACTATCATTAGGAGCAGGCCCCATACATTGAAACTCTCTAAAAAAAAGAAGGGTTTAGGGTTTAGGGTTTAAAAGATCTATGGTTTAATCTCCGCTTACACCAAAAAACAATTGGTATCTTGGTCTAATAACAAATAAAGAGTTATCATCAAAGAGCAGACTCCATATATTGAAACTCTCTCAAAAAATAGTCTTGAAAAAGGGCGGCCTGGTATTTCCACAAGAGAGGTTTCAAAATTCGTGGCACACTATTTCTAATAATAGTGTGACAGGCGTATATTATTCAAAGAGACACCATGGCCGCTCTGCTACCCTAGTCTTTGCAGTTTAAGCGAGAGATTGTCCCTACATTTCAATTTACCACCATTATTCTTTTCTTTACAACGTCAGCTTTGAGGAGTCAAACAAAGCCCATTTTTCTTCTTTGGCAAATAGTTCTCTCTTTTGATTTTATAACAATGAAACAAACCAGCACTTTCATTAGTTTTCTAGCAAAATCTTGTAAGTTAGAATGTGTATAAATTGAAGAAATTCTATGCCCCTCGTCAGTTTAGTAGCTGCGGATATGCCCAATGTATACTTTCATAATGATATTCATAAAGGGTATATTGGAAAAATTATCCAAATTATGTCAATCAATGAAAGACTATATTTTGACATATCCTAAAATCAAATAGAGGAGGATTGTCCAAATTGTGAAGGCAACAGCCTGTTTCTGTCAATGACAAAAAGTAAATGGCAATTAGACACTTGAAAGTAGTTCCTGATATTCTTTTTGCGAAGAATGAAAACACTCTTTAATTACTCTATCATCTACATGATCAGCCATGATGCTGTCTACATTTGTGTGAATTTTGGCCCTTTTTTTATATAATACAATGGATATCCGCACAAAAAGTTGGGTCTAAAAAACCAAAGGGGTAGAAGAACCATGTGAACAAGATGGAGCTGTCTGAGCTTGGAAAAAGGTGTTGTTCAGAGCAGTGTCAGAAGGCCAATGAGTTGGGTCCAGGAGGTCTTACAATTATTATCCTCTGAAAGGGTGTGAAGGATTTCCCCACCCTAAAAAAACCTTCCCTCATCAATCTGTAAAAAACAAGTTAAAATTTCAGTATTTATATGTGCTACTCAATAAACACCTTTATTATATCTGTTAGTTTAGAGCAATAATAAGGACAACTTTTTTCACTGTCTTTATATGTGCTACTGAATAAACATCTTTATTATATTGTTAGTTTTGCACAATAATACGGACACAACCTTTTTCATTATCTTTTCATAACTTGTTAAGATGAAAAGTTGTAAGTGGAGCAACACTACTTTCATATAGACCCACAACTTAATCACTTTATTATACACCAATCGCAACATGTCATTGTGAATATTTTTGTCACTTACTGATTAGTTCTACATGGACTCTTTAGCACAAGTTTGAATCTTTTTTCTTCCTAGAAGCTTAATGTGCAATGACTATAGCAATGTATCTCAAAGAATATAGTAAAGTTGAAAAGAAGATAAAAGATTGCATACTTCGAGCTGGATTCACTGATAGTATAAAAAAGAAGGTGAATTTTCAAATACCTCTTTCAAACCTTGATCTACGACCTGCTCGACGAATTTGACTTTCATTCTTTTGTAGAAGTTCATCAAATTTATTTGGTAATGGTCCTGAGAATTCAACACGCTCGCTTCTGCTTTTGCTACTCTAAATGATGGAAGAAAGAGCAATCGTTTCAAACTCAACACATGTAGAAAATGACATAGCATGAATGACTTTTACACAGTTGAATGGCGTCTTATTTTTTGTAAACAATTTACCAAATTAAAAATAGATTTCCAGCTTTGGGCCAGCTAATAGAACACATGCTAGTTAAGTTTTATTACATTATTTGGTTTTAGGTTTTACTTAACGATGAGATTGTACACTTACCTTATTAGTTCTTGAAGCATCTGGTTCTTCCTTTTCACTAAATGCCATTGACATATCATGAGAGCCGTATAGTTCAGATGTATCGAAAGAATCTGGATGGCGTTGCTGCTTCTGTATTGCATGCTTGGTTAGAACCTTGGATAAAAGATCTCCATTCCCTTTTTTCGTTGAGTAAGATGTTTTGGCAAATGATGGATCTAATGCACTAATTTTGCTTTTTGATCCATCTGATATTGTGGATGCAGCAAAAACCTCTTTTCGCCTTTTTGCCCATGTAAAGCCGCTTGGTGCTGCAACTTCTGATGGGCCTGAATATGTACTTTCCCCTTGAGATGTATTCATCACTTGGGAAGTCTCTGACATTGTATCAAATGATGGCTTTAGTGGCTCTCCACGCATAGAAGTACCTTTTCCTTGGGGAATATGTGAACGGTCACTGTTTCTATGATCAAGTTGAAAATATTCTTGTTTTTCCTGCACAATAAAGGATACATAAGTAAGTAAAACCTAGGTTTCTTCCTTTAACTACACAAACACTGTGCATGCATGCACACTCACATATACCTCTTTTGATGCTAGTTTACTGAGAGAATTTGTTTCTTGCAAATTTTTACGGACTCTTCTAGGCTTCTTTGATGCTGCAGGCTCTCGCATTTTAGCACCAGTCTTTTTCCTGGAAATACATTGGCTATTTAGCAGATAATTACTTATATTATTAAAACCAAAACAGAGAAGGAAGCCATTAGGAGTGGATGCACCCATCTAGGTTTTCATATCAGCATGACTCATAGATTCAAACCCTAACTTAATCTAGCAATTTAGACTCTTGACTTTAAAATCATGCGTTAACAATAAATTCACTCAATTATGGAGAAAAGATATTTGCTTATTTTATTTTATTTTTTCTCATCAGGAAGGACCCAGGTCGCTAGTTCCACTAACATAGCACGCAACTGCACATTCTACAGATTAATGGTTGTATCATATATGTGAGTGTGAACAAACTACAGACACAGAAGGACCCCCATAAATGAGTGCAAAGGAGATATAATATAGATTTAGATTGATTGTCAGGCAGCTTCAAGAATTTGATTCAGAAGAGTGAAAACATGTCTACCCAAACCAGCATGAGCAGTTTATATAATGAAGAGTAAAAAATATTTCACCTTTGTCCATCCTCACGACTTTTAGCATCAATTTCCTTGCTAGGGGGATACTTTGGAAAGCTTGATGGGTCACATGCAAAAGGCTTTGTGTTGAAATACTGAAAAACAAAAGCATGACGCAGACATCAAATCAGACAGTCAAAGGCTCAAAGCTACAAAATGGTACGGGTTTTTATCATTAATAAGCATGCACCACAATATGATAATATGAAAAATTCTGGAAAATATCTAAATTATAAGTGTAGTAAGGGAAATCTCAAAAATAGCCATGCCCTAAAATGTGGTAAAATTGGAACTAACTTTACTTTGAAAAAGAAATTTAAACAAACTAAACTTTTGGCAGAAGTTACCTCAGACATTAGGGCAGAGGATGCAGTCCCACGCTTTTGAGGATCTATGGAAAGTAAAATTTCTATCAGGTTCACAGCAGTTTTTGGAAACTCTTTACACTTCTCCCTAAGAGAACTTTCATAATTATGCAGGGGTTTAAACATAGCTGCTTGAGGAAGTTTAGACTTTTTCCAGAACTCATCAGGTGGTGAACCACAAAGCTTGAAAATTTTGTGTAATTGCTCAACCTGAAGATTGGAGTAGAATGCTCATCAAACTCAAGTGCTATGTAAGAAATACTTTTTTATAAGCTAATCAATAAGTGAACAAATTCCATTCTCATGGATATAGTTAAGAATTAAAGTGCTAGGAGGATGTTTCCAAGTCAAGAATTCTTTTGAAATTTTCACTGCAATATCAACAAAGTAAAATTTAGATTAGAAAATTACCATATCCTAAATGTATCTAATAGTAGGTACTGAGAAATTCTGAATTTTTAAATACTATAGTGTTTGAGAGAATTTCAAGCACTAAAATGAGTTTTTGTTTACTTAATAATATTATGTAGATATGTGTATAAAGAATTTTGTATAACAATTTGTACAAAGCATAAATACAGAATACACTACATCTCTTGTACTCTTCATCAAACTCCCATTTGTCTCTGTCCATTAGGTATCAGGTAATATAAAACAGGTAAGAATCATGGGATAAAGAAATAAGTGCACTTCATTAGTGTTATCACCTCAGTTCTTCCTTTAAGGATAGGCTTCCCCATAAGAATTTCTGCAAATACACAGCCCACACTCCAGAGATCCACTGATACTCTGTAATTTGTAGCCCCCATCAAAAGTTCAGGAGGACGATACCACAAAGTAACCACACGACTTGTTAGAGGTTCCCTCTTCGGGCTAGCAATATTTGCCAATCCAAAATCCCCTAATTTCAGAATCCCTTCATTGTTTACCAAAATATTTGATGCTTTAATGTCTCGATGCATTATACCTCGTAAATGGCAGTGCTCAACTCCACATAATAGCTGTGTCATATAACACTTGACCTACAGAGAAGTCAACCAAAAACTTTTAAATACCAAAGGAGAACCGAAACAGAAACAGATCAACGATAAAGCCTTTACATCATACAATAACCTAATGTCTTAGCAATGATCTTATTTCGCCAATCTATATATAGAGTATTAACAAACCTGTGCCTCACTAAATTTGATGTCAGGGTTGGACACCAGTCCAGCAAGATCGTGTTCCATGTACTCAAATACAAGGTATATACTATTTGATAACCGAGAAGTAATAAGCCCCTCCAATTTGATGATGTTTGGATGGTCCAGCCTGCGGAGGATCATTATTTCTCGTGCCATAAACCTTATGCTCTCTGGCTGAAAATTGTCTACTCGCACCTTTTTCAAGGCAACCATCTTCCCAGTTTCAATTTGACGTGCTCGAAACACACTGCTGTATGTACCTTGCCCAATCTACATGCATGGAAGGAATTAAATAATGATAATTTTAAGAAATGAATATTAAGAAAAATTATCAACATACGGCCAAGGAACCAGCTATTGCAGCATAAGCAAAATGTTAGTGTAAAACAACCAACATCATGATTATCAGATGCATGTCAAATATCAAATACAAGTCATTTGGCTGAAATTAAATTTTTTCAGGTAATTATTTGGCTGATTTTATTCTGAATCACGTTTGCACAGAAAACTCCTTTCAAGATTTTAAGCATATATGCAGTTATTAGATGTCTGCATATTAAAACAGATAGGCACAACTTCACACTTTTGACACACTTATATCCACTACTTTCACAGGGCAAACAGGGCTTATGGCTCGAGGTTCACTTTCGGGTAATACTCTACGTGTGTTAAGGTTTTTATTGTCTGAAAACGAGAGTCCTATAACACCTGTTCTTTGAGGCTCATCCCAAGGTAATGATGCTTGGGAAAATTCATCAAATGCTTCACTTGAATGGCTGAAGAAGGGAGTTGCCTTGAAGCCTATTATAAGCCAAGGAAACAGCCAAATATACATTCATTAGAACTGTACTTTTTACACTTTAGATCTATCTTGACATTCTCTTTTAACACTTTCCAAATAGATTACATGATCCATCAACCAGTTGGGTCATCCCAACCTGCCTGCTCTGCATTTTCAGCTTAATAGATCTAATACTTTTGTTCAAGCATGACTTCATCTCTCCAAGCCAGCCACACCCTGTTAGGCCTTAATGTCCCTTTCCAAACAACTTGTCATACCAGTCAATATCTTCTTCTTTTTTTATAGGTACCAGTCAATATCTTCTTAAAGGCCCTGTCAGGAGTCATTGTCCTTTGACTAAATAGAAGTCCAACGTACATGATTGAAAAATTCTCGCGCACTTCTTATTACTTCAATATGAGGTGAGAGTGCTCATCTACATATCTCTTTCTTTTCTTTCTCCTGAAACATCTATATATTATAGTACACCATATTGCAAGTACAACATAATTTTTTTCATTATATATCTGAAATGTCCCATGAGGTATTAAGGTTACTAACAGGGTAAGATAAACTGCAAAAAGTCCTTGCTAGGGAATTATATCCTCATTTTTAGAACTCCCACTTACTTGCCTTCATCTTCTAAATAATGCCACCTACTACTTTCCAATTTTCACTCCAAACCTGGATAGGTAACCTTCACAACCAAATCCCACTACAAGCAAACTATGCCAAATTATCCACCACCAACGAGTCTACATTTCAATTCAAACCAAAATTTTAGAAAGAGCAAACATTGAAATGGAAATTTAACATGAATAAAAAGTCCAACAAAATCATATATATACGTTAATGCAAGCTGTAACACAATTACACCCACATCCAAATCCTACAACATACATACATACATACATACATATATATATATATATATATATATATATATATCTCATAAAAAATTCATATCCAGTGCAGCTCCCCCTCGTCTAGGTAGAGGTGATTAGTAGGCAGCCTTACATATTCATTATATATTATATACAATATATGACAAATGAAAATCTGATAATGACATATAAAACATAACTAAATTCATTGTGCTCTAGTTATTGTTTAAAAAATATAAATAAAAGCACATGTGTCATTAAACAAACAAAATGGGAAAGTTTTTGAAGTTTAGAATGATTGAGGCCAACCTTCTCCAATTTCTCAAAAGAATCAGCTCTGAGAGGGACCCAACCATCGACGGCTTCTGAGGCAGCAGAGCTGAGCCAATGTGGCCACCCAGCTGCAGTTTGCTCCGCCTGCACGTACCGTTGAGAGAAGCCAAGCCGGAAGCTGAAAGAGCCTCTGGAATGAGAGGCTTCCTTCTTCGTCTTCCTGATCTCACGGCTCCGACTCTCCACGGATCTCTCACCTTCCTTCTTTTTACTAGAGCTATAATTTCTTTCCAAATTTAAAGGCCCAGATTGGATCTTCAATGACATGGCAGAATCATTATGTTTATTGTTATCGTGGAGAACAGGGGATGAAGCCTTGACAGCCCGAACCGCTTCCTTGGAGCTAATGCAACCCATTCAACACCACACCCAATTCCCTCCAGCATCGATTGGACCAGAATTCGGGTCGACCCAGATCGGTAAATGGGGCAAAGTTTGGGTCTTTGTGGGGGTAATTGCCCTGTTTAGGCTTCCCCTGTTTTTTTCACATTCGGTTTTGAATAGGATTGCATTGCAATCTCTCTCTCCCTATCTCTCACTCACTCACTCACTCTCTCTCTCTGAGAGAGAAGGAATGTGAATTCGCTAAAGCCCAACAAAAACCTCCTGAGAGAGGAGGAAGAAAAGGAGGAGGAGGAGGAGGAGAAGCAGGGAGAGGAAGAGCCAGAAAAAGCAAAAAACAGAGGCAGACAGAGAGAGAGAGAGATAGGGATAAACAAGAAAGAGAATATTTTTAGTTGTATTCGGTTGGACTCGTTGTTTTTTCTCTTCTGGGTGGTCTCTGCGAGATCTACGGAGGTATTAGAGGATGGGAGTGTGGTTTTTGTTTTTCTGGGACAAACGGTCCGAAAGGAAAGGAAGTGAGAGAGAGAGAGAGAGACAGAAGTATTCGTGGGTCCGAAGAATTGGTTTCATTGCTTTTAATGCGTGTATGTGTGCGTACACTGTGTTATACTGTGTGTGTTTCCTTGGTTTTGCAAAAAAGGAAGAAAAAGGTAAAATGTAACCGTTTGGGAAGCTCATTATTATTCTCCGTTTGTTGCTTTGGTTTGGTTGGAGAGGAAGAGGGTGAGGTGTGGTGGTTGTTATGGCTAACTGCCCAACAGCTCCACTGCAACTCACTATCCATTATGGCTTGGAAAACTATTAGATTAGATTTGATGCTTAATTAGTGGTAGTTTGTTTTGTTTAGTTTGGAAGGTTTGGAACTTTGTGTTCTTTCTTTGGATCTTTTATTTAATTGCCTCTTTTTTTAATTGCATTTGGGACTTTCTTTTTTTTTGGGGGAGAAACACATTTGGGATTTGAAAGTAAGGAACAATGATCACTTGTTAAATGCCAACAAAATGTTTACAGATGTAATAATAACAAAAGTTTGTGCTCAGCGCTTATTTAATTATTTATTTGTTAACAAAGGATTCTCTCCTATTAATCTTGGTTAACGTTAAACCGATTTAGGAGTTGAGTCACAAAGTTACTAATTCAACCAATGGATCATCGGTTGAATTTATAAGGGCTATATATATATATATACATACATAAATATATTCTATGTATAAGGGCTATATATATATATATATATACACATACATATATATAAAAGGGCTTTGTCTAAATTAATTAAAATTAAGTCTAAAAAACTAGCCACCTAATGCAATTCAAAATTGAGGTTTCACAAGTAATAGTGCTAGAAAACATAAAATAAAAGGATGTCATACAGTTGTAACCAAGTCTTTGCTCAATAAAACCTACTAAATGACTTAAAATTCTAGAAACAAAAGCATACCTCAAACTCCTAAGTCACATTCTATGCATATTGCATGTCCCATACTCTCATTAGCTGCTCCAATTCTATGGATTATGATTTGAGCTAAAATTTGAAAACTCTATCTTCATTGAAAAGTCTAGCATTGAGTTCATAATAAAATCATCTATTTTTATTAAACTTCTCATTCAAAAAACAATACCACAGTGGGCCAATAAAGATAATTTTGTTTAGAATTATAAAATCGAATGGATGAAAACAACTCGTTCGTGTTACAGGTGTTACAAAAAACATGTTGGGTTTATATTAAGTCATTTTCATAAGTGGTCCAATTAAACAACCAAACCAATTTAGGTATCATTCACTAGGTTATGGGTCCAACCGGTCGGGTCAGTTCAGGTTTAATAACTTTGTTTATTATCATTGGGAGGAAGAAAACCTAATTTCGGTTAGCGCCTTCCAGGGTGAATATAATCCCCTTAATTAGGATACCTGAACACATGACCTTATAGATTACATGAAGCTTTGAAAACTAATAGACTAACCTATTAAGTTTCATGCTTTCATGTATTTGGAAAAACATAGAAAATAAAATTTTATAAAAGAGAATTTTGCACAAAGTTTAAGGCAAACATAATCGTGAAAAAACATGATTTCAAGTAACACCTAACTAATCCTTCTGGTTGAATGTAATCCCTAGGAAACTTGATCCCATGACCTCATGCATCACATAAAGTTTTAAAACAATTAGACCAATCCATGTAGGTTCATGCTTTCATGCATTTGGTGAAACAAAAGAATAGAAATTTTTATATGAGAGAATTTTGCACAATGTTTGAGAGTAGTAATGAGAAAATATGATTCTGCATTACACTTAATTAACTCTTCAGGTTGAATGTAATCTTTTTGTGAGGAAACTCGAACCCAAGATATTAAGCACCCATTGAGGTTCCTGCTTTTGCCTATTTGGCAAAAATAAAGAAAATAAATATTTTTGATCTATAAGAGAGAATTTTTTTTTTTTTTTTTTTTTTTTTTTTTTTTTTTTTTTTTTTGAGAATCTTATAAGAGATAAGTATGCACAAAGTTTGAGGCAAAAATAGAATTCAAGATTAGATTTTTCAAAGTTAATTTCTTGTAGTATATGATACGTAGGAACATCAGTGCACCACTACAAATGTAATTGACAGGCTTAAATATATGGACTCACAAGCCTTTTTCTTTCTTTTGACAAAGTCTACAGCGTACAACATGGGTTCACTTTTGGAGCCTTCAAAGTATGCCACTCACGCCATATCACAACAAATTAATGATTCTTCATTCTGATTCTAGGCGAAGCTTCTTGCTCTCCGAATCAAAATTTTGACAAACATGTGACAATTTATTTGTTTCTTATTATGATTGAATCCAAATTCCAAAGTGAGGAATTTCCAAATCACATGGAATAATACTTTACCACTTAGGGGTAGAGATAATTGAAAAGTAAGGTGCGTACCACATAAGGTAATTGTGGAGTATAACAATTAACAATATTAAAGAAAAATGGTTAGCCATGTGTGCTTTTTGTTAAGAAATAGCTTTCAACTTAATCAAGTGGAGTGAATAGGAAACCTTTGTTAAATGCATCCAATACTTAATAAGTTCTTTTAGGTCAACAATTTGTGAAAGAATGTTCTAATAATACGTGGAAAGATTTATCTTTCAGACTAAACTAATGTAAAATGAAACAAAACAAAAGCAAAAGCAAAAGTAAAAGTGAGAATCCCTCATATGGAGTCGTGCATAATGAGAATTTATGTTCACTATAACTTTCTCAAGATCCAAATGTAACCTATGTCCTGGTCAACACAACATTGTAGCCAACATCTAACTTTACAATTCAATGATTTGTACAAAAGCAAACTAGCATGCTAAGCTTGCCTCGAAAATTACCAAACTCGATGGAGAAAGATCTTCACATGCGTGCAAATACATCAATATTACTGTTAAAAATAACAAACCAATCTTAATCAAGCCCTAACTCTAATCCTACTTGGTGGGTAAGCAATACTCGAGTACAACTTTTGTAACCATGGTTTAGTGTACAGTTAGTTTAGGGTTTAGCCTCTTATAAATATTAAATACCACACATTAGGTTCAATTGCAAACCACAACTTAGTAGGGAAGATGTAGTCGCTAAGGGTTTTTTTATGTGGATGTAGTCCATTAGGCTAAATCACGTATTTCATGTGTTCTCTCTCTCTCTCTCTCTCTCTCTCTCTCTCTCTCTTTATTTTAGATTCTTATTTCAAAGAAAATATGCAATTGCAACAAGGACTTCAAGGGTTCACAATGATGAACCCTTGCAACCTAACGATTTCCCACTAAGAAAGAGTGTTGAGGACCCTTTTTTCGGCCCACGTGACATTACTTCATTCGCAACCCATGCCACATCAACATAGTATTGATTTTTTGAGTAAATCTCTTTAAATTCCAAAATAAGCTCATATCTCATTCAACTAGATGAATTGAGCTCACATGGCTCACGAGATCCTTACTTCAAGAGGCAGATTCATGGTCCACATTTCCTTTTCATCAATTGGGATCATAACCCCACGACATCATCAACATCAACATATAGATCGGACTTAAGTAATGAATCAAAGCTCACGACCCATATTACCTCTCTTACACTCATGGCAAGCGACTTCTTCAATAAGAGCTCATATTTACACAAAATTCTTCAATAAGAGCTCATATTTATACAAAATGACAACAAAACCCGAGATACGTCATCTCATCTGCGGCTTATAATCCAAGCTCATAAGTCTCTTTTGGGAAACTTTGGGAGTTGTGGTTTGGAGGGCCAAGAGATATGTTCAGTAAAGCTCCAGCGATTTAAAGTTGATAAAAGAGACATGTTGCTTGGCGTGTCTTCTCCAACTCCCTGAACTCTGACGAGTCCGTGTGTAGTGGCTAACATATGGTAAGCATCTCTTATCACATAGCACTTTAGATGATAAAATTCCTCATCGCTCTTTTCCTAAAACTTGATATTCATCATATGACAAATACTCAATATCTCTTATCACGTAACACTTTAGATGATAAAATTATCCATCGCTCTTTTCCTAAAACTTGATATTCATCATATGACAAATACTCAATATCTCTAGTCATCTAACTGCTGAGAAAATAACTGTTCGTTCAATCCACAGCCGTTGCTATACAAATTTAGAAACTTCATTATATTATTCTACATAAATCTTATTACTATTTTCTGCTAAAATCCAACCCAAACACATAGCCTAATCTGATTGGCTATCTTTTATCTCTCTCTATACAAAATATTCATGATATCTCTAATATCCAGCTGCTGTCTGCCATAATCTGACCATATATTTCTCTGCCAGCTGCCAGAGCAGAGCATTAAATACTCTTCTTGCTCACCAAGATTATGTCACAACACAATGAGACATTAACTAGATCTCTAAAGCTTCTTTGACTATTAATCAATCCTTCTATTACTTACTAGAAATGTGTTGTAATGGAACCTTGGGCCAAAAACATAAACAACCAAAAAAGGAAACATTTCTAGCTGAACCCCAGCAATGTATTCAGCACTTGACACCTGGCTGGAAGTAATATCATCTTGCATTTAATGCTGAAATCCCAGCAACCAACTATTATACCCAAAATAGCAAGATGCCCTTGAAAAAGATCTTACCATTTTTCAGCCAAATCCATGAGATGACCTTTTCAGCAGTCTGAAATCACCCATCTGACCTCATTAGCTTCTGCCCAAAGCAAACAACTGTCTTATGATAGCTGTGACAACTTTTTCATGATAGCTGTCACAGCTTTTCCTGATAGTTGGGACAGCCTTTTCAGAACAGCTGTGACAGCTAACCCACCAACCTGAGCATTACTGATTTTTGTACTTTTGGCTAAAACCAAAACCAACTAAAGTAACTACATTTCTCTTGCTAAAATACTTTCCTTTTCTGCTACTTTTTCCCCAGCAACCCTTACCCGAAACAGCAAAAATACCTTAAAACTAAACATACCATTTTCGGCCAAATCTTAAGATGATTCTCTAAAGATTCATTGCTATTTGGGACAGTTCTTTATGATATTCTTTACTAAAATACCCTCTTAAACTCAGCTAAATGGAACCCTTCATCAACACCAAAAAGGGGACACTAATGGAGGGGAACTCTCTCATAAACTTCTCTCTCCCTCTAATAATCTTCCTAAGCTCTTAATAAAGTACTGAGCTTCTGGGTTTTTAGTTCCCAAATTAGAAACTAAACTCTCCAGCTCTTAACCCATAAATGCCTTTCATAAGTCCTCATACATCCTTCAGCAAAAAATTCCAGCAGCTTTGCTAAACAGACTACAATACTATTACTCTCTTATACTCATTCTCTCACTCTCCATATCCAGAAAATACATGTATCTTGCTGCCCATATCTCTAAGCATCTCTTTCTTCACTTCTCTTACACAATCTCATACACACTTGCTACACCATTACACACAACACACCACAACTCTTTTAAACTCCACTCTCATACTCTCTCACTCTAAAATTCTACTGTTTTGCTGCCTATAAACACATCTCTATACTCTTCTCTTACAAAATCTTTCTTCTTGGAAAGCAATCTCTACAACTTCTCCAGCAGTTATAATCTCATACTTTTACTATCTTTAATCTCCATATCTCTCATACTTCCATACATCACACATGTTACAAATACTACACCCTACAACACATCTATATCTTTTATCATCTCCACACCTCTCAAGAGATATCAAACACTCATACTAAAAACCCTTCTCGTGAAAGGCATGAACTTCTATTACTAAAGCCCTTCTCCTAGAAGGCACCAAGATCTTATATCAAAACCCTTCTCCTAGAAGGCACAACTACTTCTTACAAAAGCCCTTCCCTTAAAAGGCACAAATTACATCCTACAAAAGCCCTTCCCATGGAAGGCAATACTATTCATAACTTCACAATAACTAAAAGAGTATTGTCAAGGGGAAAACTCATTTAAGTGCATGATAATAGGGGCAAGCTTAACCAGCTCCTATACATAGCTGGGAATACTCTCTCTCCATCCAGTTGCACCCATTTTTCCCCCCTCAATCTTGAAGTTATCATGGCAAACTATCTCTCTACCGCTTAGAGTCACTCTGCTGGGATATTATCAACTCACAGAAGCTGTACAACTGGACTACGAACCATATAAAGATAAGTGACTTTGCTTCCTTATCTTTAAATTTACATCATTGAGTATATGATTACTTCATATTTAAATACACATTACTTTATTCCAACTACTATTGCAACTATTAACCAAGGCTTAAACTCATTTAAATGCATGATAAGAGGGGGCAAGCTTAACTAGCCTCTACCGCTGGCATTCTACTGGAATCCTATCAGCTCACTAATGCTACATAGCCGAAGCTATAAACCATACAAAGATAAGTGACTTTACTTCCAAATCTTTAAATTTACATCATTGAGTACATAATTACTTTACCTCTAAATAAATTACTTTATTTTAACTGTTATTACAATCACTAATCAAAGCTATTATATTAAACACATATTACATATTTATTCAACCATTATCTTTATTCGACCATTATCGTAATTCTTAGACTTTGGCTTTTAATGGTTTTATAGGCTTAAAAATACACCGGTAGTCGTTGAACCATGTGGCCCAATGTTGAGTTCCGAACGCAACTCCTTAAAAAGAACTAGGGCCTAGCAAGGTCATCCCTCCAACGGATCACACATGGCTGGACAACCGAAAAAGGCCCCCAAACAAAGAGAAACCTGAATTTGGCATTAACCAACTCGGGCATTGGCTAGAGAGGCTTTGATGGTTAAGTCCATAAACCAATGGTAGAAGAAGAGAAATGAAAATGGCAGAGTAATAGTGCCAAGGTTACATACCTAGTACAACAGATGAAGGGTATATTAAACTATTTATAGGCGTGTGAGTGGTCGGTTTTGGTAGTACTTCCCTTCCCTTCTAAGCTAGTCGTCCCCTTAGTTCGACTTAGAGGATGTGTGTCTAGATAGCAACTCCTGATCTATAAACGGATATGAGATATTCTCACGAAAGAGGGAAGTGGGATCAATTCCCATCCCCCAAAATCATGGGGAACCGGGTTACCATTAAAAGAAAATTGATGGTAATTAGGATGCATCAAATACAATATTAAGGAGAGTGGTTGAAGCAGCAATATGCAGCAATATGAATCCCCATAGTCTCGACTATGTGAGGCTCATGTTTTTCTATTTCGGGACCATCGGTTCTAGGTTAAGTTCTAATAGGCCTATCTATGCTAGAAGGCTTCCCAGTAGCTGCTCAGCAATACCTCTCAAGTGGGCGAGGACCCTCGTAATTGGCAAGGCTCCCTTTGTACTATGCCCACAAATCGACCTTGGGCCTACACAATGAGCAACAAATTGAGGAAAAGTTGATATCAGTGACCAAGATGACCATATTGCTCGGTCATCAGCTCAAAGCTTGATTGACCCTTTACTGACCCCCACAAAAATGCAAAAAATGACATATATATATATATATATATATATATATATGTGACAACACTAATTATGCAATACTAAATTGCAAAACGAACTGCTGTGAAGCCAATAATAAAAAATTAATTAAAAAAAAAAACTTTATACAAGGTTTCGGCTGCTATGCATTTATCACTATGGTTCTTTGCCTCAAGCACACATTGCCAATTACAAAACAGCCCCTATAAGGAGAATTAAACAGGAAAAAGAACAGCCAAGGAACTTAAGCTAAATCAATATGTAAGTTATAGTCATCTACTATTTAAGTGTAAACAGTATCATATATATGTGTGGTACCAAATCTCAATATCAAAGTGCAGAAGGAGCTGTATGCAGGAAGTGTCATCAACCAATTACACATGCAGTAACCATCTCCAGAGAATGCTAATAAACCTTTCATGTAATTTCTATATTCTGCATTGCTTCATTTTGCACCTTGTTAGTCCACTTGAATCAACCACTGAACTGATGATGGCATCATAAGAGATTTCAGCAGGGAACTTTATACTGTAATTTGCTCTTCTTTAAGTTGTAGAAGTACTGGTCTCTGGTCATTACTTCCAAAATTCATCTCCTTAAGCAATGGATGTTTCTCAGTCACCACCTTCTGTGGTGCAATTCTATTGGCTGTGTTGTGGCTGCTGTTTCTAGCTGCTGGGACATCATGATTGTGCTTTCCCTCATATGTTGTTATGACAGCTTTAGGATCTGTTGAGGCTCTCTCAACATGTTTACGGACATTGCATCCCACACTAGTGCATTTGTAATAGCTCCTGTTAACAGATAGTGAGATATAAAAATGATTCTAACAGAGAATAAACATCATTAATGGTTTGAGTGCCAAAAAATTGAAGAAGAAAAAAAAAACTCAGGAGAGGATACCAAGATAAAATTATAAAAATAAGCTAAGCATAACATAAGAAAAAACTAGCTTTGGAAAGTATGCCAAGATCAAATTGTTAGCTCCAAAGGCAAACACACTCAGAGAAGTTCTTTTGGTTAACTGACGTGGGTGACAAAATAAGGTCATTAGTCATCACTGATCATGAAATGAGAGTTTAATCTCAGCTTATCATAATAATTTCATCAAGAAACTGGGGATAAACCAATTATACAGCACACAAACTATTGGAATATGAGCTTAAAAGAAGCAAATTCACATGAACAAGAAATAAATAAAAAATTCACACAAGACATCAATTGTTGGAGAGATAACACCTTGGGAAGCCTCCAATTGAGTAGTCAATATAAGATATGGGGACACTACTTGACCCAAAAGGCTTAGGCCTATGAGTTTGGACCTTGCTATATTATATTAATCACTCCCTCTTGTCATTCTTATTCAACGTGGGACTTCATTTACATATGTATACCCAACATCAATATTTCACATAGTTTGGCGAACTAGTCAACTACATGCCTACATCCAAGGTCGATGATAATCAAAATCTATTTTCAGAAATATGGACTACAAATACATGACTAACTCTCACAAATAAAACTCACAGACGCTCACAAACAATACTCACAAACTTCACAAGCTCAAACACTCTCAAAACCTCTCACAAACATGACTGACCCAAATCCAAAAACACCAAAAATAAACTCTCAATACCAAACTCACAAACAAGACACTCACAATCCCAAAGTCCCAATAGTGTTCATTTAAACAATAACAAGCTCTTAATTCTCAAATGCAGGTATCTTTTAAACTCAAAAGACCTACCAGTTCTTGAAAAACCCATGCTATGTTCTTCTATGAGTCTTTTCCTTGCCCTATACAAGAGCCCTCATAGGCTAAAGCCATCAAACCCTTTATAACACTATCTATTTATCAGACTTCAACATTTACTCCTTGATGGACTAGCAATACCTTCCCTAGTGGACAATGAATACTATTGCTTCTTGAACAAAGAGTAGACTTTCCTACAACTCAAAGAAAACCCAAACCAATTCAAAATAGGAATACGAGGCAATTTCTAACACAAATACTTAGACACAATATCTCATATGTGAGGGCCTGATAACTTGAGAGACCAATTGACGCAACAAGGAAGAAGTAATTAGATTCTATATTGAATGATATAAACATTATCAAGTTTTGCATTTAGTGTTTAAAATATAAAACAGAGAAATTTAAAATTTTATTCTAGATAATGTAAAAGATTGTCTCATATCACTCACAGATGCTTCTGTCTCATGGCCAAAATTTTGGAAGGGATAAGATTTCTTATTTTTGAATATTAAGATATAATAAACAGTGGATCAGATTCTTGGTCTCATATATAGAACATCTGGTAAATGTGCTAGTCATCAAGTGCAGAGGGAAGAAAGAAAACATTCAAAGAAATAAAAGTATAGAAAAAAGCTTGTAGGACCTACAAAATAACTGTTTGCACAAACTAATGATGGTCAAGTGAAGCAGAAGAACAAGAGACTTGAGGAGACTCTTTTTTTTTTTTTTGGTGAAGGTGGGGGGGGGGTGGTGTTAAGAAAAGAGACATTTTTTTAACTGTCTTTCATTTTCAATCTTCTAATAAAACTTTAAGTCCACAGTGAGCTACTTGAGTTAGACTCTTATAAATCAAAGGAAGATAAGGGTGGCCTAAATCAACATTCTTGTAGCCCAGGTTCTAGCATGGTGATCTTTTCAAATGAATACAGAAATTGTAAACCATACATAAACTCTTAACTTTAAGAGGCAGCCTTACTAGCATGTTTACTCATATTTTTGGATTGTAAGCTTCAGCTTATGGCCCCTTTAATATATATGAAATTTCAAATTTTTTGGAAATATCATTTTTAAAAGTAGAATCCAAATCAGATCAGACAATTGAAATTAAAAGCTCATGACACTTCAAATTATATAAACATTAAAGCTTCATCTTAGAGGTACAAGAAGCTGTTTAACTGGGGCCAAAGTTGATGCAACTCTTTCGCTCAATATATTTGATTTTTAAATGTCAGGTCAGAAAGATACTGAAATATTTTTAGAATCCTCTTGCACCATGCAATCATTAGAACAAAACACAAACAAATAGAAACAGATGAGGTTACCACCTTGGATGAGGATTGCCTTTGACCACCTTTTGTCCATACTTCCGCCACCTGTAGCCATCATCTAAAAGATCAACTTCACTTCTTGTTTGTACAATGATTTTTGGTTCTGTTACAGTCTTGTGCGACAAAGGTAACTCAGATGTCCCAGCATCTGTCATCCTGCACTCCAAGGTAAAAAAAAAAATTCCAAAAATTACAAAAAGCAAAAAAAGGTAAAAGAATGAATATGTACAATAATAGGTTGGGAACATGCCTTCTCTTTGGATTTGGCTCATCACCACCCCCCTCTTCTCTTGTTTCTGAATCACCTTCCTCCTCACTGTCACTTGATCCAGTTAACTGAGTGGGTGCTGTTTGAGTAGATTCTTGATCCCTCTCAGGAACTGAATAAGCTGGTACCACTTGACTCGACTTGTTCCAATTTCCAGCCTGATTTTGCGAACCAAGATCTGGCTTAGCTTGAGAATTTGTATTTCCACTTAGATCACTACCTTCTTTTGCACGCTTATTGGGTGGAGGTAGTTCATGATTATGTTGTCCTTTGTAGATGATTTCAGTTATTTGTCCTTCATGAGAACGCTCAACCTTTTTTTTGACAGGACAATTCAGATGTGTACATTTGTAGTAGCTTCGTGGAAATTCACTGCCCTTAACCTGCTTCTGCCCATATTTACGCCAGTTGTAGCCATCATTGGTAGGCTTATCAACAGCAATGGTAGGCTGGTATCTCCTATCAGAATGTGAGGCCTCTGATTGTTCCATCATGGAATTTCTGGGGTCTGATGTTGAGGGTGCCATCTGCTGTTGTGAAGCTTCACTTAAAGTAAAGGATGGATTATGCGTCAATGACTCTGTAGAAGCTGCTAGTGTAGAAGGTTGATATTCAGCTTGCATGTTCATGTGAGATTGGACTAGTGCAGCTTGAGCTGTAACCTGTGCCAATGCCTGCTGGTGAGACATTCCAAAGGGGCTCTGCATGGATTTTGCAGAACAAAAATAAGCCACAAGAAAATTAGATGGTAGCGTAATAATCCATGAAGTTCTCACTCCTCAACATAATATCCAACTTGTCTTATAAGGAAATACAGACCAAACCAAACTTTCATTTTTCAAAAATCCAACAATGCATGAATAGCTTAGTATAATTACACTATCAGCTGTCGATCCTTAACTATTGGCTCATCTGTGATGTCTATATTGAAATTCAAACTCTTGCATTCCACAACAGATTCAAGATTAACTTGCAAAGTCGTTTCTCACCAAAAAAAACTTGCAAAGTCCACCAGACAATTCAAAGTTAGTGTCAAAATTAATAAATTAGTGGACCTGTTGAATGGTGGAATGCACCAATATGTCAAAATTAATATTACTTCCCAGTAATTTACAATATCCACCCTAATCAACCCAATAGTTTGTTAATTTAACACCAATTTTGGATAATGGACAGACATTGCACATTAATCTTCAATCAAAGAATAGATTGCAAAATCTTAGAGTTTAGGGTGAAAATTGCGAATAACAAAGTTTAGGGTGGAGAGCAACAATTAAACCTCAATTAAATCACGATAAATTCATATCATTAATAGTTCCTAAGTTATAATTTATCATTTCACTTTTTCATAAAATTCACTATTATTATTATTATTCAAAATTCCATAATTTTTCCAAAAATACATTTTCACCAAGTCCAACTCCTCAAAATTTCAAGTAAAAAAAAGTTCTCCCCGTGCTTGACACAACAAGGAAATGCCTCCTCAATAAATAGTTGTAGCCACCACAAGCTGAATCAAACATTAATTAGATAAAGGAACCGAAAGAAATTGATCCAGCAAATAGGAAACAGGTATACTTCTTTGCTTACAGGCACAATAGCATGAATCTTACACAATATCCACAAATGAGATAATCTAAGTGCCTCTTGCTTGTCCCATGGAATTTGAATTGCTTCGATGTGATTTACATTGTTGGAAAGCAAGATTTGAAAACCTTATCCCTTTACAACCAAAGCATCAAACTTAAACACCCTCTAGTTTCAAAAAATGAATCTATTCCAGTTATAGTTCAAACCCCTCACCATATATGCATATTATTCACAATCTTAAAATCTCAATAAAAGTGGCTCTTTCTTCAAAACAAGCATTATGCAAACTCCATAATTTCACTTTTCCTAGAATCAGAAACCATCAAATTAATACAGAATCAACAAAAACATGTTACTCACAATCTTAAGTATAAAATTCTTAATAAACTACCTTAACACAATGCCACAACTTCAACTGCCACCCATACCTTATTCCTTATCTCTCAACCTCAACACTCTAAAACAGGCATTATGCAAACTCCATAACTACATTTCCCTACTCTCAAAGCCAACAAGAACCAACCCTTACTCCCAAAAATTTGGGGTCAGCTATGAATCCTCAATAGACTAGTCAAGGTTCAGCCACGTGTACTCTTTTCTATCATTCTAATTTATCATACGTCCTTACTTGATATGTCATTTCTCAAGAACCGTCAGATTCATATCTTATCCTTATCTTGTTCTCGTCCTCAACGCAATCACTCTAAAACAAGCATCATGCAAAGTTCATAACACTACTTTCCTGCTCTCAGAAACTATGAAATTAACACAGAATTAATCAAAATCAAAACAAGCCCGTTACAATCGGATTCAATTACCTGAGGAGAAAAGAATCCAGGGGAGTTGAGAAAGCCAGAGGGGCTCAAGCCAGGTGGAATAGTGAACAATGGTGAGGAAGCAACAACCAAATTGTTTGGCCTACTTTGCTTAAACCCAGAAGTGTTATCCTTCAAAGAATTGTCTTTGTGGGTGAAGAAGTTAGGAGTGGCTAGAGGAGAGGCCATGGCTCCAGCGAGTAGCTGAGAGAAGGAACGGCAATCAGAGTCAGGGTAGTTGTCAGAGAAGAAGGAAGAGACAAGAGTCATGGGTCCAGGGCTTGCTCCAGGCCCACCTGTGAAAAGGGTCTCCATGGATGGTCGAGGTGGGAGTGTTATTGTTGGCCTTGGTGCTGTAACTCTCCCTGAATCTTCACTCTTTGCCATTCTCTCTCTCTTTCTCTTTCTTTTTGTATGTCTCTATGCAAACTACTTTCTTGTAAAAGCTCTCTATCTCTCTCTCTCTTTCAAAGTTTCTATCTTTCTGTGTATAACTGTCTCTGTGTCTGTGCAATCTTTCTCTCTCTCTAAAGACTCTGCAACTCTCTCTCTCTCTCTCTGTGTAATTGCTTGCAACTACTTTCTTAATAATTTTATAAAAAAAAATGTAAGTTTTATTTATTTATTTGTTTGCGCGTTAGTGAGAAGAAATGATGGTAGTTGATGTTGTTGTTTTCGTGCTCTCTTCAAATTTATCTCTCAGTGGAAAGTCCACGGAGCCGAAACCGATAATGACTTTTTTTTTTTTATATATAAAAAGAAAAAAAAAATGTATTACTTAGATTTTAACCTTGTTTGTTTTGGACACTTTTTTTTTTTTTAAATCAGCAGATTTAATAAAAATGGAGAATAAAAAAATATTGGACTCACATAATTTATATATATATATAAAATAAATAATAATAAAAAGAATGAATAAAAGTAAAGAATAAAAAAATAGGGGCTCAAAATTCAACCGAGGAAATTGACAAAGAAGACAATGGGGCAATGGCATATATATCATGTGCCTTGACTTTTGTTGCCCACCAGGACCGCCATTCCCAGCACGTTTACAAATACAACAAATGCTTGTCCGCTTGTTTCCGTGTATAACAGGAGCATGATGCGTGTAATATGCATCACTCCATCTCACAATCTGTGATTGTTTCCGACCTCTCTTTTTTTCTTTGATTACATCTAAGTACCATAACAATTTTTACAATTTTGTCGTAACTTTGTCATGTGACAACTTGTGAATGGTAAAATCATGAACTCACTATTTTATTACTAGCCCTTATGAGTTGTCACGTGACAAAATTATGACAAAGTTGTAGAAATTATTGTGGTGCTAGACTTACTCTTTTTCTTTTTCTTTTCTTTTTTGTCTTTTCTTTTCTTTTCTTTTTTGATTATAAACATAGCTTGTATTTAGTGTATTAGTGTATTAAATACGTTAAAATGCATGTGTTCAAAATTAGACATGTGTCAGTGTTTTATCATGGTACAATAGACACAATCTCAACCCTTTAATTATTAAGGATTGCAGGTGTTCCAAGACTTCGGCACATGCTAATTTCCTAACGACTCGTGTGAGATGCTTCATACCTACGCAAACAACGATAACTACGGGAAGTCGAACCTCTTAGAAACATGCCAAAGACCTAACCAGCTCAACTAACTCCTCGTGAGTATGATTTTAACAATGGTTTAAACTTAATGAGAACGTACCAAATGTGCCGACTTGCCCTATGAGCAAGTTGTGAGAAAATTTGTGGTCTTAGCATTTTCATTTTTCTTTGAATTTTTTCTTTTCAATTTCAATTTTTAAAAATGTTTTTTTTTTTTTTGTTAATTTTGCATAGTACCATTTTACTATTTTCAGAAGATATTATTGTTGTCCTTTTCACCTTTTTTCGGGGCCGTTTACAAATTGATGGACATGACAATTTTTCTATGACTTGCCTTAATTTAAATATTAATATATATATATATATATATATATATATGTATATGTATATATTATTTATGACCAGTAAACATTAAGAATATAGTTCACTCGCAATCCATTCTGAGTCACAACATGTGCTGTAGTTGTTGATTAGGTATTATGTAGGAAAAGAAAAGTGTCAAATCAACCAAGTTTGTTACTTGATGTAAAACGGAGAAAAAAAAAATGGCCATTGATCCTCGTAGGATCAATTTGATGCACAATGCATTTTTAATAGCTTGAACTTTGAGTGAATTTTCATTAACGAAGGTATAATATGTATCATTTAATATTAAACAACTTAGAATGTGTTTGAATACTGTTTATTTTGCTAAAATTAAAAAATTATTGTTGAAAGTATTGTAGATAAAGATAAATATTAATTAAAATAGTATAGTAGGCCCTATGAATAGTGTCAAAAAATGCAGTAGGTCCATTAATAGTAGCAAAAATAAGCTAAATAGTAAAATAATTTTCATTTTTCATCCTAACACAAATGCGCACTTAATGCAGCAAGCCCCCGACTTTTTCTCTATGTGTGTTATCAATAAATTCAACTATGTTAATTAAAAGTGAAGTTATAGTTTATTCTTCTCCCCTTCCTTTTTCTTCTAGAACTATAGTTTACTTTTTATTTTGGTGTTGTTATTGTTTTCTATTTTGGAAATGAATAAGGATTTTGGGTGTCTAAAAGGCACATATTGATGAAAATCATCTCAACTTTTGTTAAGTTGTTCTTTACCTAGCTATTTAAGAAATTTTGAGCTCCTAATCTCTGCATACATCATAGGTTACACACTTCATTCGAATATTAATAAGTATATACATATATATATATATATATATATATATAAAGTTAAATTACTAATTACAACCTCTAAAATTCAATCTGTTTTCTATTCTTGCAAGTTTCATTTTTTTATTTCAATATTTTTACTTTAATCAATTACTAAATTAGTTATTCCATCTAATTTTGTCTATTTGTACCATTATTTTTATTATTTTCTTTTTTCCAAAAATAACATCATTTTGGTGGACTTAATGGTGTAGATTGAATGGAAAGAATACATTGAAAACAAATTAAAGTTAAAAGAAAACAATAATAAAAAATGAATTGAAACAATATTAAAATTATAGAGTATAATTTGTAATTTAATCTATTTTTATTTTATTGGTTAAATAATAAGAGTGAAAATCAAACCATACTAAGTGTGGGGACTGGGTTTTTGGCTGCCCAAGCCCAATGGACCCGGGTCAAAAGCCCAACGAACCTCGCAATGAATTTATAGAGAGTGGGTCGAAGGTCTAGGCGCCGGCCGGCGCTTTGGCGTGGACTCCGGCCTCTTTTATTTAAAGAAAAAAGGATTTGGAGCAAATTACATCTGGGATAGACTCCTCGGCCCATGGCCGAGGAAGCTCTTACCCCTTTTCTCTCTCCTTCCTTCTCTCTTGTTGTTTTCTTTACTTCCCTGAAGAGTCCCTCTCCTCCCCCCCCCCCCCCCCCCAAAAGGTCCTTCTTCAGGAGGGATTCCTTTACATTATATATCCCCCTTACAATTGATCCTAGCCCTACATTTGCTGAGCGATTAGGCCCTTTACTCAAGTGCTTGTCCCATCAGCCGCCTTCCCAGTCTCTTTGGGAGTCACGGCCTCCAAGGTGACACTGGTGGAGGTCCTTTCCTCATTAAGGCGGCCAGGGTGATTGTCAGGTATATTTAATGTTGAGGTGACCGTTTGGTTCGAGTTTATCCTTCAAACCCTCGGACGTCCGATGATGAGGTCGTCCCTGGATTTGGATTGTCTCCTCGGCTCGGGCCTTCGGCCCAGGAATGTAGTGGGCTGGGCCGCCGGATTATTTGGCCCCACAATAGCCCCTCAAAATTTTGCTGTCCGCCTCCTCGGGCGGAGAGGAGGATTTTGATGTCCTCGGGCATGCACTATGTACCGCTGGAGTTTGGCCCTCTGGGGATATTGGAGTCTTTTCGCCTGCTTCAGAAGCGTTACTAATGCCTTGAAGGGCGCGACGTGCCCCTCATTAAATCCAGGCGGCTTTATGCTCCCCACGTGCAACGGTAGGATGTTAATCCAAGGGTGGGGATTCGCCTAACGGTTGGGAGTGGGAAAATCCGCTCTGTTCCTTGATTTTAGGGTATAAATACCCATTTGAAAACTCGGTTCTTCTGCATCTTTGCACCCAATAGTCCACATCTCCAGCATAAAAGGCCTATCCGAGGAGCTTCTACACATTTCTATAAGTCACTCTGTCTCCCTTGGAACTTTTTCCTTTTTCCTCTCTGCCTCTTTTTTGTTTACACCTTCTTAGCTTGTCTAGGCTTCATTTGGGATGGGTATTTTTAAGAAGTATGTCTTCACTGAGGAGGCGATGGAGAAATTCATCGCTGATTACAAGATAACGGCCAACGTGGGCTTGAGGTATTGTGCGCAGAGTGAGTGGCGCTTTCGGAGGCAGAAGGGTGAGGTGGTGATTCCCATCGTTGTCTTCGTCGAAGGTGGCATGAGGATACCCATGGGTTCGGTGATGAGGGACTATCTGATACACTTTCGACTAGCCCCCACTCAGTGCGCCATTAACGTCTTTAGGGTTCTGGGCTGTGTGGATGCCCTAAATGAGAAGATGGGCCTGAGACTGACCCACCATGACGTCAACTGGTGTTATAATCTCCAGTGCCTGAAGGGCGAAACCTACTATCTGAAGACCAGGGATGACAGAGTCCGGCTCATTCAGTGTCTCCCTGAATCCAGCAAGGGGTTGAACAAAGATTTTCTCATCGTGTCTGGAGAGTGGCATGATGGCCTTCACTGCCCGACGACGGAGGGGACCCTAGGTGGGCAGTGGAAAAATGGAGAGAGAGAGTTCTAGGACCCTAATCAGTTCCATCCTTTCTCTCGCCCCTTTCTCTTGCAATGTTTGGTTTCTAATATGGATGTGTTTCCTTTTGCAGATCCGCACGCCTTCACGCGCCACTTCAGCCTAATCAACCGAGAAGACTTGCAGAAGGCGCTGAGGGCGGAGGTTTTTGTGAACGCGGCAGATAATCAAGTTAGGGCCGCTCGCGAAATTTTGAAATACGACCCGGCTCACAAGGTATTTGCGGCACCAAAGCACGTGATCAGAGCAAAGGATCCTCGTCTTCAGAAGATAACGGTGACCGAGGACGGGTTTCGGTTCCCTGAGGTGCCCTCCACATCAAGAGGCGCAACACCTGCGGGTCCCTCCTCCTCCCTTAGGATCTCGGAGCCCGCCGAAGCAGGCCCTGAGAGGGAAGTGGAGGTTGCTGATTTTGGCCCCGCCGAGGACGAATTTGACGTGTTTGATCAAGCTCACCAGTCCGAGGATCCTCCAGGGGATTTGGGTGACCCTCATCTGACCGAAGCGGACTTCTCAGCATCCAGGTCCTCTTCTCGGCGAAAAATGGGCTACAAAAAGAAGCCGCAAGTTAGCTTGGCTGAACTGATTGAAGGCCAGCCGGGGAAACCTAAGTCAGAGATCCCTCCTCCTCCTCCGAGAACTCGCTCTGCCCAGGGCAAGTCGGCCTCTGCACAACCAGGGCTTCCTCCCCCTCTGCCCGAGACGAGTCTGCCTTCCAGGCGTGAGCCCTCTGATCCCAAGCAGAAGAAGGACAAGGGCAAAAGGCCAGCTGAGGAGAGGTCCGAGCCCCTACGGGAGGAGGGTGATGATCGGCGGCCCTCCAAACAGCTGAAGATAGGCTCCCGAGGTCCGGACAAACAGGTTGACGACCAACCCGAGCCTAGGGCCTGGCTTCCTGCCCCAATGCTCCGTGGGGCGCCGCTGAGGGAAGACTCCTCTCTCAGAGATTTCAATGAGGGCGAGGGCACGTACGTAGCCGATGCGGTTGAAAGGTGCCTGTTACTCCCTGCCGACATGGCAGAACTGGCGACTATGAAGAGGAGGGAGGTTTTCTTCTGCCTCAAGCGGTACTTGGGGATGGTAAGCTCCTCAATATTTAGGACTTTTCCTAGTTGTAGCTCTCCTCTTCCGCTTTTTTGGTCTCAGTTAAAGGTTTATTTGTTCTGTTGGGCAGGCCGTTCAGGCTACTTTTAGGTTGGAGGACATAGCCCAGGGCCAGGGGAAGGCCATGGAGGCGGAGCGCGAAAAACGTCTGGAGGCCACCCAGGTCCTTAAACACTCTGAGGCCGATCTGTCCAAGGCCCGGGAGGAGCTGAGTGCGATGACCAGTGCCCGGGATACTGCCCTGTCCGGCCTCGTCGGTTTTCAGAAGCAGGCCGAGGATTACTCAAAGCGCCTGGCTGAGGCGGAGGAGTAGCTGAAGGCTGCCAAGGGGTTGTTAGCTGATCTACCCCAAAAGGTGGCTGCCGCCGAGTCGGACAAAAAGGCGGCTGAGTGGGCGAGGGATGAGGCCCTGAGGGCCAAGTTAGAGGCTGACCAGGGCAGGGAGGAGGCCTTGGCCACTAAGAGGGAGGCCGAGGAGGAGGCTTACACCACGGGGATGGAAGAGACCGCAGCAACCTTCAGGTCTGAAGTCCCCGCGTTGTGCAGGCGCTACTCTGCCGAGGTTTGGCGCGAGGCTCTTAGGCAGGCTGGGGTCGAGGCCTCATCCGACTTGTGGAAGGAGGAGAATGTGTACTACCCCCCTGCCATCCGCGAGGCGGCTCCAAGTGGCACTGAGGCCGAGGAGGCTGTGGAGGAAGCCGGCACTGCTACGGGTGAGGACACATCAACTGCTGAGCCTGTGGCTGAGCCCGCCCAAGGAAGTGACCCTTCCAAGGTGGCAGAATCAAGTGAGGACCCCGTTGGGGAGGTGCCCCAGGAGGCTGTGAAGTCTGGTGCTGGAGCCGAAGCTCCCACTGCTGAGGAGGCCACTATTCTTGCTTCGCCTTCGCGGGCCGTCCCCTCTGGCCAAAGTTCAGAAAGCCTTGATGCTGCTATGGTCCAGCCCCCGGCTGAGGGAGGAGTATAAAGGAGTGAGGCAGGCCCTCCGACCCTGTCGTCCTCCTGGTCCTTTGTACTTTCCCTTTTTTTTTTTTTTAGCTTTGTGACTGTAATGTGGTTCTCACCATGTAGCATTTGTGAACTTAATGGAATGCGAGTTTTATTCCTTTTCCTGTTTGTTGTGGTTGTTTGCTTATTCGCACGTTATTCATTCTTTCTTTACTTGTGTGATTTTATCTTTAATTGCACTGCGGCCAGTCGCGGTATCAATTGTTGCAGCAAGGGCATGTGTGCTCGAGTGGGCCCATCTTTCCCTAAGAGCTGGGTAGAAAATTCTTTAGGTTGACACTTAGGTTCTCCTTGATGTGATTGACTTCCCCACAAGCATGAGTCCGAGGACCGTA
The DNA here is from genome assembly GCA_032727855.1 of Quercus ilex subsp. ballota. NCBI lineage: Eukaryota > Viridiplantae > Streptophyta > Magnoliopsida > Fagales > Fagaceae > Quercus > Quercus ilex. The sequence continues at coordinate 85,545,966 of CM064909.1, forward strand.
CAGTGCTTTGGGTTCTGGCTAACACTTAGAATTCCCTGAAGTAGTTAGTTTCCCCATAGGTCTGGGTCCTGGGATCATGCAGCGCTTTTGGTTCTGTCCAACACCTGGAATCCTCTGAAGGAGTTAGTTTCCCCATAGGCCTGAGTCCTGGGACCATGCAGTGCCTTGGTTCTGTCTAACTCTTAGGATCATCTAAGGTGGTTGGTTTCCCCGTGAGCCTGAGTCCGAGGACCGTGCAGAGCCTTGGTTCTGCCTAACACTTAGGTTCATCCCAAGTATTTAGCTTCGCCGTTAGCCTGAGTCCGAGGGCCATGCAGTGTCTTGGTTCGGTTGCTGCCTTCGAGATAAGTGGCCAGCTCCCTATAGGCTTGAGTCCGAGGACCATGCAAGACCTAGGTACAATTGCTGCCCTCAAGGTAAGTGGCTAGCTCCCCATAGGCTTGAGTCCGAGGACCATGCAAGACCTAGGTACAGTTGCTGCCTTCAAGGTAAGTGGCTAGCTCCCCATAGGCTTGAGTCCGAGGACCATGCAAGACCTAGATACAGTTGCTGCCTTCAAGGTAAGTGGCTAGCTCCCCATAGGCTTGAGTCCGAGGACCATGCAAGACCTAGGTACAGTTGCTGCCTAGCGCTGGGCGTCTGGAGCGGTTAGTTTCCCCATAGGCCTGAGTCCGAGGACCATGCAGTGCCTTGGTTCTGTCTAACGCTTGGCATCTGGAGCGGTTAGTTTCCCCATAGGCCTGAGTCCGAGGACCATGCAGTGCCTTGGTTCTGTCTAACGCTTGGCATCTGGAGCGGTTAGTTTCCCCATAGGCCTGAGTCTGAGGACCATGCAGTGCCTTGGTTCTGTCTAACACTTGGCATCTGGAGCGGTTAGTTTCCCCATAGGCCTGAGTCCGAGGACCATGCAGTGCCTTGGTTCTGTCTAACGCTTGGCATCTGGAAGTAGGAGTTTGTCCTCGGTTTGCTTTACCAAGGATGATTCCCCCTTCGGACGGATCATGATCTTACACGTGGCTCTGATCTCATCTCCGTCTCGAGCATCCATCTCTCCTTTTTGCGAAGCGTCCCTTGGCCGTTCGTGTTCCACGCCTGACGCTTCGGTGCGCGAGACGCGCCTTCATTAATGGCCTCATAAATCCTCATAAGCCCAACGGTTTGCGGCTCCCTTGGAATCTGGCCGCGTTATTACCATCCAACGCTTCATCAACCGGCTTTTCGAATTCCGCGTGGATTTAATTTCCACCTACCTTCATCCGCTATATAAGGCCCCCTGGGGGAATGGTTTTTCCTCATTCCATGCATTTCTCAACCCAGCCACAAAGAAGGTACCCCTTCAACTCCTCATGTCCCTTTAAAAACCCCGCCGGGATTGCAACTGGAGTTAGGCGATATAGGGCGGCTTTGGACGGACATGAGAACGTCCGCGCCAAGAGCCGTCGTGGCCGTAGCCCCCACTGGGCTTTCGGTGCGGCAGAATCTAGGCGTAACCCCGATGGCGCCATGCACGGTGGCCCGGAGGGATATTGTTGAAGTACCTAACGTCCCTCCTCAGAGCGCACCCCCGACGGAGGAGACATGCGAACTCTCATTATGCGCGGCACCCGAGCGTTGCCGTCACCAACGGCCAGCGCTCGTGGGGGTTGGAGAGAATCAAGGGAACATCATGGGGAGGGCGTCCCGGAGCCCCTGCATCTGCTCCTCGCTTTGTTCAAGCTCTCGGCCCCCTTCCGCCCCCTTATTGTCAAGCTCTCCCATTCTCTTTCTCCCATTCTCTTTATGCCAATAAGGGGACGAGTTGACATCTCCCTCTAGCCAGTTTTAGATCGGGTCCGCCTGGGCCTCTGATTGTAGGACTAGCTAGTAGGAACAATTGTAAAACAAGCCTGCCTAAGCCTCTGATTGTAATCTGTAAATTTTTTATGAAATAATATAAAGTTTTTTTTTTTGTTGAATTTTCTGTCTTGAGCTTTTATCTTTCTGCAACGCTCTTCTTTCTTTTATAGTTCTTTTTTCTTTTTGCATCACCGCCGATCTTCCATGGAACGGTTGTTTAGAACAGTCGCCTGTTGCACTAACCAGTGCACTAATCCTCCCCACAGACGGCGCCAATTGTGGGGACTGGGTTTTTGGCTGCCCAAGCCCAATGGACCCGGGTCAAAAGCCCAACGAACCCCGCAATGAATTTATAGAGAGTGGGTCGAAGGTCTAGGCGCCGGCCGGCGCTTTGGCGTGGACTCCGGCCTCTTTTATTTAAAGAAAAAAGGATTTGGAGCAAATTAAATCTGGGATAGGCTCCTCGGCCCATGGCCGAGGAGGCTCTTACCCCTTTTCTCTCTCCTTCCTTCTCTCTTGTTGTTTTCTTTACTTCCCTGAAGAGTCCCTCTCCCCCCCCCCAAAAGGTCCTTCTTCAGGAGGGATTCCTTTACATTATATATCCCCCTTACAATTGATCCTAGCCCTACATTTGCTGAGCGATTAGGCCCTTTGCTCAGGTGCTTGTCCCATCAGCCGCCTTCCCAGTCTCTTTGGGAGTCACGGCCTCCAAGGTGACACTGGTGGAGGTCATTTCCTCATTAAGGCGGCCAGGGTGATTGTCAGGTGTATTTAATGTTGAGGTGACCGTTTGGTTCGAGCCTATCCTTCAAACCCTCGGACGTCCGATGATGAGGTCGTCCCTGGATTTGGATTGTCTCCTCGGCTCGGGCCTTCGGCCCAGGAATGTAGTGGGCTGGGCCACCGGATTATTTGGCCCCACACTAAGTATTAAAATGATCCACAACTTAATAGAATGGATAAAAAGATAATATTATAGAATGTCATGCATAATTATAGTCTCAAGGATGGTGTCTTGTTACCAAGGCACAATTCCAAAATATATAACAACTTACATTTTAGTGTTTGGCTTATGATCATAGTTTTAAAAATTGGATCGGACCAGCCTGTTCAACTGGGAACTAGGCACCAATTCTGTTTGGTAAAAACCCCCTAAAACCTGTTATAAATCGAGTAAAATCGAGAATCGAGACCAAAACCGATTCTTTGACCATACCCATTTTTAAAACCATGCTTATGATAGCTTGACAATTGAGGAATGAGCAATATGTTTCAAATATTAATATATTGCACAATACAACATATCTACATTAAAATTTGATTTAAGATCCAATTCATGATTTTTAACAATTATGCATAACATGATTATAGTAGGTAAACAACTAGTTACATTACTTTAATTAGAGATTTTTTTTTATAAGTACAAAGAATTCAAACCTACGATATTCACTCCATAATGACTGTTATTTATCATTATTTGAGACATCATTTGGTTTTTGGGTATATGAGGGATACAAACTCACATTCCTTATTCGTTGACAAAAAACCTTATTTAATGGAGTGGTTTTCTTGCAAATAAAAATATAAAATTGAGCCCGCCTAACATATAATGTCAATACATTGTCTTTTCATCGGTTCTAGTTAACTCAATTAGTAAAGTCTTTATCATCAAATAAGAGATTTAGGATTCAAACTCCACTTACACCAAAAACCAATTAATATATTGATACGATAAGAGCAATCATTATGAAATAAATGTCATAAATTGGAATTTTTTATTTATATTCTTTTCTATTTAGAAAATTGATAGACTATAACCTAATAACATGAAAATGATTTGATGACCCTAGAAAGATAATTGCTAAAGTGTTTTTGTTACTCACATTTTGAAAATACCACTTGTTGGTCCCCAGGAGAGACCAAAACTTCATAAAAATTAAAATGAAAAACCAAAGGGAATGAAAGATAATAATAGAAAAACTAATGGTGGCTGCTTCTGTTTTATTATTTTCTTTTGCATATTGTGGGGCCAAGAAATGGTTAGACGACCCCAGCTCACTCCCAACCGGGCTCAAGGCCCATGTCCGAGGACGCGCCCATGGACCGAGGACTGAAGTGTAACGCCCAGCTACCCTCTAAACAACGCCAAGGATGATAGCATCCTCGGAAGTCCGAGGTCCGAGAAATTGCAAGCAGCACTCCCTCAAAGGGAGCCTCCCCGAGCATCCAAGGAACAAACAGCGGGTACCAAATACTGGACATGGAAGCATGGTGGAGGAGCAAATACCAGATGAACTGTCACCTCCACATTAAATGCTCCCAACTAACGTCCTGGCCGCATTAATGAGGAAGAGACGCCCCAACAGTGCCACCTTAGTTGCTGCCATCCACAGAGATAAAGGGGGAAGGTGGCTGATGGGACAGGCACTCAAGCGATGCCCTAATCCTTTTACAAATGTAGGGTTAGGATCTATTGGGAAAGGGATATATAATGTAAGGAACTCCTCCTAAGAGAGGGGGGAGAAACACTGTAATAATTTACATGTTCTGAGAGAACTTCATAGTTCGTCTAAAGGAAATAAATGAGAAGAACTCCCGGTCCAGAAAAATACGTCCGAGGAGCATTATTACTCACCCCAATGTACATTCAAATTGTCCGACCCATGTACAGCCATGTGTGATCGTTGCATTTCTCACTAACACCTAGTTCTTGAACTCATCCTCTATAAATTCATTGCGGGGAAACTGGGTTTGAGTCCACTCCTTCAAACCAGGTCCCTACACATATTTTTTAAGTTTTTATTCAAATTTATTTTAAGTTCATGTGATAGTGAAACCATTTATGGCATCCTTGATTCAAACCCCACCTTTCACTTTCTTCATTCTCTATCTAAAATAATTAAATAAATAAACAACTAAGTACACATTCTCTCTCTCTCTCTCTCTTAGGGGTGGCAATTCGTGTTCATATGTCGGGTTCGTGTTGTGTCGACTTATGAGTATTCAACTATATGGGTCAACCCAAACCCGACATGTTTATTAAACGAGTCAAGAATCTTTAACCCTAACACAACCCATTTATAAAACGAGTCAGTCGTGTCGACCTATTTATTAGATTTTATCAAAACTGAGGAAAAAAAAAACTAATTTTTGTATTAATCAAATTGATATGAATTATGAAAAAACAAACAAATAAATATTTTTAATATAAAATTCAAAACTAACGAGTAACTGCATTACAAATAACAATTCAAAACTAAAGCATATCTCAATATCATAAATAATCAATTATAATAGAATCTTTTGGTTGAATATTGTAGAAAATGGAGTTTATTTGTGATATAGGCACTGTTCAAAGTTATTTGGCAAATTAAGTAAAGAGAGTGAATTTCGGCAACGGTGTTGTCGAAACTCGAACAAAAAGTATGAGAGTTGAAACACAAGTGATGTGATGGAAGGATTTGAATTTTGGTAATCTCATTACTGAAATTCTTGTTGCCCGAATTTGCTGCCCAGCTGCCAGGTGGAAGTGCCCACAAAGGAGTGGCTGAAAGGAAACCAATTGTGGCAACCAAGTCGTCGAAAAAAAAAAAAAAAAAAAAACCAATTGTGGCAACCAAGTTGCTGAAATTGTACAGGCGAGGAGAGAGAAAATAAGAATTATGGCAACCAAGCTGCTGAAAATGGGAGGGGAAAAAATGAAGAAGAGAATTGTGTCAACCAAGTTGCCGAAAATGTGGGAAAAAATATGAATTGTGACTAGATCTCAGCATATATATATATATATATATAATAATTTTACTTACTCGTGCGCTGGCACTAGATCTTAGCACATATGTAATCATGAACGTGTAAGAATGAATGTTCAAAACCAATACAGAGAAAGCCAAAGCCAAAGGAAAATGTCAAATAAGGTTCACTTTGTAATCACAGCCTTTCTTATAAATTAAGATAATAATTAATACCTCTCTCTATAAACACACTTTGTATGACATAACTATATACGTATAAAAGTCACAATTCATATTTTCTCCCCAAGATTTTGGCAACTTGGTTGCCACAATTTTTTTTTTTTTTCCTCCCATTTTCGGCAACTTGGTTGCCACAATTCATATTTTCTGTCTCCTCCTTCCTTACAATTTCGGCAACTTAGTTGCCACAATTCATATTCCCTTTCAAGCACTCCACCTAGCATAGCACTTGGGGCACTTCACAAGCAGAGCTTGGGGCAGCAAGAATTTCGGTAATCTCATTACCGAAATTCAATTTTTTCTCCCTCCTCCGTCACATCACTTATCTTCTCTCTCTCTCATACTTTTTCTTGCAATTTCAGCAACGATGTTGCCAAAATTCACTCTCTTTCCTCATTTCCCCAATAACTTTGAACAATACCTATATTACCAATAAACTCAGTTTTTTGCAATATTCAGCCAAAAGACTCAATCATAATATGTCAAAGAAAATAAACCACAACAACTAATAAGTTTATATATGTAGGGTTTGAACTTTAAAGGGTATATTGGTAAAATGTCATTTAATTAAATAAGTCAGACATGTCAAACAAGTTCCATATGATGGTCATTAACCCAACTCATTTATTAAATGGGTCAGTCGTGTCAACCAGAAAATATGACACAAACTCATTAAGGCTCAACCCATAACCTATTAATTTCGTATCGTGTTGTGTCTGGTTCGCACCACCTCTCTCTCTCTCTCTCTCTCTCTCTTTGTGTGCGTGCGTTTTACAAACCATTATTATCTCCTATTTAAACACAATTGCAAGAATCAAAGAAAATGCTACCCATATTAATTACAAGAAACTCACTTTAAAAAGGAAAGGAAGAAGAAGAAAAAGGAAAGATGTATGTGACAAATTATATCTACTTTTTAATTCAAATATCAAGTAATTGCTCATCAAACCCAAAGAAAAACTAGTAATTAACTTAAGCATTGTCTCCAGATGGGAATTTCACATACATATACACTTAGATTAGACTAGAGTAGAAATTCTATCTTATATAAAAAAAAAAAAAAAAAACTTAAGCATTGTCGCTTAACACCTCACTAGTGTCTCTCTTTTCTTTTTCTTTTTTCTCTATCTAAAAAAAAAGAAAAAAGAAAAAAGAATAGCACATTAAGCTAGATACCATTGACAACAGGTAATTAATAAATTATAAATTGTAGATCATAAAGTGGTATAACTGAGCTCATGTAAAAATAAATATCAAAATGTTTATAAAAAGAAGAAGAAAAGCAATTTGAACATGTGATTGTGAGCTGAGTAAAATAAAAAATGGTATAATATTAATGTTAGGGTAGTGTGTTAAAAACTCAAAAAATAAAAAAATACTAAAAGCAAGTTGCAAACAAAAGACATGTTGGCAAATTGGCAACAGAAAGAAAAGAATAAAATAGAAATGAGCTGCGTGTATGAAGTGCAAGCCACAAAGTTAACCAAACAAAACAACAATCCACTAGGGATTGAAAATGAGAGAAATGATAAGGATTGGTTAGTACATGTTGAAGCTGACTCACCCCAATGACAATTGGAAAAAAAAAAAAACCCGAGCTCTCTCTCATCACGGTGCCGTGTACGCCCCTCAACTCACCCACATCTCAGTTCAGTCTCATCCATTATCATTGCCATTGGGTCATCCATCAGGACCCACTCATTAATATCTACAAACTTATTTGCCTTCTAAATTTTCTTCCAAAATAAAAATAATTAGCCTTGAAAATAGGTTTTATTTTGCTCTAAAAGTTTGGTTTTTGCAATATTTAATTATGTAGTTTCTTTTAGGACTCAATTTTGGCAAAATCAAGTTCATAATAAAATTTGAATTCCCCAAAATAGAGTTTTATGCAATATTTACTTATGTGCACAGCAAACTTGGAACTCGAGTTTAATTTCACATTGGTCGTGTCACATCAATGTTACTTGCATATAACTTGACTTTGGCAAAATCGAGTTTCAAATGAGGTTATATAACTAAAAAATTTGTTAAAGAGACTTTTTAATTATATAATTAAGGAAAAAACTATTACATTACTTAGCGAAATAGGCCCTTGAAAATATCATCAGGTGGGGAACCAAAAAAAAAATTGTGGATGGCTCAAGTTCATAAGATTTTGGTTCTAGTTTGTATAGCAAAATAGACATCTGACTCATTAAAAAAACAAACAAAAAAAGAAAAATCCTAAGTCGTGTGGATGGCTCAAGTTCATAAGCTTTGGTTCTAGTTTTTCTTTCTTCTATTTTTTGTTTATTTATCAAGGAGATTAAACAAACAATAATTTTGTTAAGAAGTGTTGTAATTGTACAAGTTTACAATTATTTTATTTAGTGTTTTAAAAGTACAAGTAATGTTTGGTTTAAAAAAAAGTACAAATAATATTTATTTAATATATATTATTATTTGACTTGCAAAACGTTTGTATGGGTTTATTAATAAAAATGTGTAAAATAAATGAAAATTTTATCAAACTTATATAATTGAAAATATTTATAATAAAGTATATAATAAAAAGATCACCCTAGGTTGCGTGATAAAATAGGTAGTGGTTATTAGAATATTAAAATTGTAAAATGTCTATTATTGAAATTGCCTTCTCCCAAAAAAAAATAAATAATAATAATACATTTCTTGAAATTGCCAGAGCAGCCTTTTAAAATTAATTTTCCCTTTTTTTAAAGAGTTAGTGGTTAGCAAAAAGATTAGAATGCAAATCTATGGAAAGCTCAATGTACTCTCCAATGCATTTTCAAAACAATTTGTCAATTTGAACCCTAAAAAATTGAAGTGCAGGTATGGACCACTAAACCCTGTAGTTCATGTGATATGGCTGTTTTTGCACTGCAAGTACATAAAAAGTATACGGATTTAATCTACCAAGGACCGAGTTTGGGAATATATACAAGGTTGAGTTCAAGTTACACCATTCGATATTTTTTAATTGAATGTAAATTTTGACAAATTAACCGATAGATTACATTATTTTTGTATATTCTCCATACTTGCAAAATTTAAAAATAATCAAAGATCAATGACAATGTCATCAATCAATTGTTTAAATTTGAGTTTTTGTAGTTTAAAATAATGCATAAAAAATGAGTTTATGAATCGAATGATAAATTACATCTGACTAGTATGAAAATTCGTATGCATGTTAAAAACATATAGAACATATAATTCAACGGTGAGATTCTCAATATACACACAGAACAACACATGAGTAATATCCGCACCGACATTCCAGGCACTACTATTTATTTATTTATTTAAAAGCTGAGACTCAAAATTAAACAATTTTTTTAACTTTCCAAGAATCCAACTTCAAAATCAATTCAACGCTTTGTTGTGCTACTTTGTTTTTCACATATTAAGGATTTTCATCAAAGTGACTTCATTTATAATTGTGCTTTCTTTAATATCTTTACAATATGATTTATATTGCCTTTTTTAAAAAAAAAAAAGAATTGATTTAAAAATTGCAGCATCAGTATTCCATGGTGAAACGTGCCACATTTTAAAAACTATGAAATTGAACTTGTGATGCACATGCACAGGAGTAGCCGAGTAGGTACCTACTTCAAAATCAGTTTTAAGGCTTTATTAGGAATTTTTTTCATATATTAAGGATTTTCTATTTTTCTTCAAAGTGACTTTATTTATAATAATTCTTCTTTCTTTAATATCTTCACAAAATTATTACATTTTTTTTTAATGCCAGCATTAACTAAAAAAAGATAATGGTCCACTTCATTTAGAAAATAGCACAAGTTGTGCGCAGTCACATTTCTTGATAGGACATTGGTTCAAGCCTCAAGGTCAATGGATGCCAAATCTAATTGGTCATAGCATTTGCATATTCAACATTATGTTATCTCACCACAGACCAAAAAATACCGATTACAGTCCTTGTCATAGTTAATTTCTAAATTACTACATGTCTATCAGAATCAAAATTCATGTTAGCACATACACCTTGTACCACATTAACCCATCCTTGGTGGCTAGGTAGCAAAGATATCATATTGCTAAAGGAAAATCCAACTCAATATGGGAGCATTTTGAGGTCGGCCAAACAAACAGAATTTCAAGATACCAAACCCACAAAACCAGAAAGAAAATGTGGAAATAAAATTAAGAAACAGGAAAAAGATACCAACAAATTTAATAAGGCCACCAACCATACTGCTCTATTATAGAAGACAAAAAAAATGTGTTGGTTATGTTTGCATTCTCCAATCCAGAGAATCTACTTTTCATGTGCTTGGTGGTTGAGGACATATACTACTTATTAGCAGCAACAGATGTGGTTCAGAGTTCTGCACCACTTGTGCAATGCTAATTTCAACATGCAGTGTGGAAACCAAGCTTGGCAAGTTGATATATATATATATATATATAACATGTTCTTCTATGCTAAACTGTCAATCTAGAGGAGAAGTAAGCAAGGTTCAAACATTAGAACCTAAGGCAACAATAGATAGTTAGATACTATAAAAAAATCACATCTATAAATCACTCCAAGAAGAATTTTGCTACATTTTTGCTAGCAGCAAATCATGATATTAAGTTGTTCATAACATACTTTATAAATATTTGAGATAATTAATGCTTTTATTCACAAAACTCCCCACCTCAAGAGTAGTCATTTTGATTTTATGTCAAGAGAGGAGTTGGCGATTGATTCAAGATGGGAGGATTTGTGAAAAATAGCAATGCTCATTTATAAAATCAATCACCAACTTTTCTCACCGGACTATTAAGAGTAATAGAAGCAAGCGTAAATCGATTCATCATTTGGGTCTTTTTCTGAAACATATGCGAGCAAATATGGGTAAAAGGATCATTCTCCATTCAATTCAAAAGTACATGTACAATGAAATTGGGCTACTCACAATTTAATCTCAGAAAAATAAGTTGATGAGACAGCCAAGCCTTCAACATCATAAGTACGAACTAGCCTCTGTCTCTTGCCAGGTGCTTCAAGCCAACAGAACTCCAAATGGAATGACTTGTATTCTGCCACACTTTTTGCCACATCACATGGGCATCCCATATACATGCCACCAGGCAAGAGTGTAATCTGGTAACCCCCATCAAATATAACTAAATTGTCTGACTGGGTGCCCGTCCATGGAACATTAGTGGTAACTTCACCCCCAGTAGATGTTGAAGTAACATCCTTATTTTTTGTGTGGAGGAAAAAGAGAAAAGTGACTTAGAACATAACTTTACATAAACAGATCATAACATTATTATTTACATTTTTATCTTGTTTTAACAAACAGCTGTAACAAGTAGTATCACAATATATCACTGCAGTATTTTACTACTTGATCATATTCCAGAGCACGATTTGAGTTGCTGAAGTACTTTATTATCCCAAAACAGAGACAAATGAGCATGTCAGACAGATTGGGAAGCAATAATCGGCAGTTTAGAGTACGTAAAACCTGTTTGTTGCATGCTTTACAGAGAGACAATAATAATGTCAAATGCTTTTTATCTTCATTTTTATTAGTCAAGCAGCTCAAATTTCTGCTGTTTACATATTATTAATAATAATAACCAGCTCATATTTATTATTTTCGGATTCATGAGGAAGTAATTTGCCTATGAGGGTATACCTGAATGAGCTGACCCTTGTCATTTATTTCAAGCGATGAAACTGTATCAGCTTCAGCAATTGTTGCTCCATAAACACCACTGCGTTTTGTGATAGAGTGACCTTTCCATTTACCAAGATATGGAAGAATCCTGTTTGTGTTTCCCTGGATCTGGAGAAAGATATCTAATGTGACCACAAATCACACTGAATATGTTTCCTTGTAGTGGCAATATTTATTAAAAAATAAAAAGAAAAGAAAAATAATGATGAAAACCCAAAAGCTACTCGCTATCTGCTGCTCAACAAAAAATTGTGTATTAAACTCACTGTGGTATTGTCAAGGGAAGGAGGAAAAGGAACCCCATCACCTCTTTCCTCAAGGAAGACAAGAAGCATTTCTAGGATGCCCTTTGGGTCCATAATATGGAATGCTCTTGCTCGCATATCTTTCTCCAAAGAATATAGGCAGTTCTCGCATACAATAGAGGGACGACGAGAGGGAAGCTTAAGATTTCTGCATGGTGAGGGGCATTGGAAAGATAAAGGAAGTAAGCATATTCATTGAGAAACAATAATTGTTAGAAAGGTTTATAGGTCCTCCACATAAAGGTATCAAGGTCACATAGTAGCAATCTACAACTTGTAGATCCTCAATTGTGAAACTTTGTGAAAATGAAGGAGGTCCAAAATAATCAAATTGATAAGTTCGCACCTGGGAGAGAAGTTTAAAATCTCATTTTTTTCAAGTTTTTCAAAATCTCACTTTTCTCTAGGTACAATTTTTTGAAACAACATTTTCAAAAAGTTAAAATATAAGTTGTACCAAACAAGTACCAACCAAATCTCCAAACAGGACATTAACTGATTAATTATTATAATGATTTAAACAAAAAGAAGTGTTCAAATTATTAATTTTCCAGTAACTGGACAATTGCTCAACTAATTGCTCTTTGTTATTGCCCACTAAGCATACACATGCTCATCCTATGGGCAGTCTGGATGGTTAAATAGATGACATACAAGTGAGAGTTTGACACTACGGAGACATTCATATACCATAAGCATTTGCAAGCATCTACTCTTTCCACGTTGAAAGCGTACAACTTCTGGCCTATGTGCATACCATATCTATATGGAACTATCCATTTCTGTTTTCCACATTTGATAGTGAAGAACCAGCACTTCAAATGGAGCAACGGCCACTATTACAATTTATAGAATTTCATAATAATCCTTAAGATGATAATTTTGAAAGTCATTTTGCACAAAAGAAAAAATTAAGAAAAACAGAAAATTTAATCCATAGGCTAGCTACAGAAACCTGTGGAAATGAATTGTATAGAATAATTACATATCTATGGAAAGACTGGGGCAAATGCAATCAAAAATATAAACAATAGAAGCTAATACGTGGAATACTGGCTACCTATTGACCAATATTCATTTTGTTTAATGTATTGTTACAATGAAAGTAGACATTCAAAAATGACAACATAAACTGTGTAAAAATCTCCATCAATTGCAGCCCTAGTTTCACCCAATAATGGGCAAAACAATTTTCTATTCGTTTTCTTTTCTCATCAATTTTAACAGGCATGAACCATATTACTAATGTGACAGCATAGTCCCACTATTAATTGCCAGTAACGCATAAAAAACATTATTAGAAGAAGTAACTTACTTTGGCGATTCTTCACCAGTGTCATCTTCCCCTAGAACCCCTTGCCTTAATACAGTCTCTAACATGCCAGCTGTCTGGTATCTTAAAGCAAACGCTCTCTCCTTTGGGAAAAAACCAATCTGCAGACTAGTTGGAATGGATATTCAACAGAAACAATGGGATCACAAAAACCTATTCCACGGGAAAGCTGATAAGTGAACTCAAAACCTATTTAATGTAAAAAATGCTAGAATACTTACCTGTTGATATTTGTCCACTGTGAACATGTTGGTTTCTTTAATTTTGTACTCTGCCCATTCTGGCTCATCATCATATCCCGAAATTGAAGTGCTTGATGGAGGCTGTTTTATGTATAACCTATATAGTAGAAGATAATTAGTACAATAGAATCATACAGCAACAAAAAGTGCAAGATACACTGCTATTATTATTTGATATGATATTAAGGCCAATTCCCTCTAGAGCAAATGGCTTGTCCTCCCCCATTCATGAGTAAAAGGTAAGTTTATAGGTTCAAAACTATGCAGGAAAGTGAGTTGTAATCACCCATTTTAAGGAGAAAAAAAAACTTGATATCAACAAGTACCATAAACTCCTTGTTCCAGTTACATTTCCTTCAAAAAAACCAGAACCTCAATGAACTGCCATTTTTTCTTTCATTTTTTTTTTCCAAGTATAAAAAATGTTGTATTTAATACACAAAGCTCCCACTTTTACGGGGTCTAGGAGAAGTGATTGGTATCAAAAGTGAAAATGAAAGTTAAAAAAAAACCCAAACTTGCTCATCAAAAGACTTGGTCGTCTACTCCCAAATTCATTACAAAATTCAGTATAATCATATATAACTGGCCACCATCATTAGAAACTGTAGCAACAATATTGCAATGCCAATCATTTCATGATAAAAGCCAATCATGTACAATTACCAATGGAGATAGACCCTGCTTTGAAGCCCTATTCTGGTACGAACTCTCAAAATGTCCTTAATAAACATAACAATCACTTCTGATCAACAAATGTCCAATGCACTGCAATTTCTCAAGCAAATGGATCATGTTATACTTAAGCAATCTTCAATCCTTACATAGACTTGAGTCCAGTAAGTCCTGACATGGTTCACTAGACTTCCCCTTTCATTTCAAAATATTTTAACCATCATCATTATATCAATCTCAGAATTACGAACAGCGTTTTTCATCCAGTTTATTGCTCAGTGAACTACAATTAATCAATAAAAAATTTTTTTGATCAACAACTAATGCTCATTAAGAGTGACACTTACGTCTGAATGAGACTAATGAGTTCATCTTCTCCATAGGAGCTCACGGCAAGCTTTGTACTCACTTTTTGCAACAAATTCCCGTAAGCATCAAATTGCTGCCAATTTTTTTTTTTAAATCAGTACCCCCAGAAAACAAACAAAACACTTTTTTTTCTCTGTTTGGCCTGGCAATGAAAGATATTTAAAACATAACTAGACACAAAACTCCATATTTGGAATCAAGTATAAAATAAAACGAAAGACCCAGAATTCATTTTCTCAGAAACCAAACAAAAAGCTCAGAATTAGAAGAAGAAAAAAATATATACAAAAAGAAGTTAAAAGCAAAATGAGCAGTAAATGACTGAATAGACTTACAAAGAAAGAACCTTTCCACTTGCCCAGGTTGAGTTTGAAGAAGCTGTGAAGATTATCAATGCTCATGGAGTCTTCTTCGCTTGGTTTTTGAGCGTCTCCTTGTTGTTGGACAGTGGTGGACGAAGGTGAGTCATTGGCCCGGGTTACGGAGCTCCGGAATGTGTGAATGGAGCGGAGAAATGGGTTTGGGATGGAGATGGAGAGACATGTGGAGAAGGGTCGAGTTTTATGGGAGTTTGGTGGTTTGGGAATGGGAGGGAGTGAAAGTGAGTAGTAACAAATGGAAGCCATTGAAGTTCTGTGGAGGAGTGGAGTTAGTGTTGTCTCTTCGCTCTTGTCTGATATACCATATCCTTATTATCTGAAATGGGTTGGAGAGTTTGGGAGAGTTCAAAGCCCAATTTCAAATGGGTTAATATAGGGCTCTGCCCTTAGGACATCACTAAAGATTTTCCATATTTTTGTACTATTTGGACAATAAATATTATTTCTTCATTTTTTAATTTTTCTTTATTCATTCCCACACAATCATAGCAATGCTCCTGCCATTGTCACCACCATGCCACTAACATTGCACCGCAAACCCACATCAACAACCACCACCATCAATCACCCTACCCCCCACACCAACACGGCAACCCCCTACCACTACCACCACATCAGTCACAAAACCCACCACTTCCACACCCACACCCACACTCATCTAACCCACCACCACCCAAAAAAAAAAAAAAAAAAACCCACCGCCACAACTCAACCACCACAAGCCACAACCCATCAGCCACTACCACGCAATCTCCACCATCAACAACACAAACACCACCCATACCCAAATTAATTCAACAAAAAAATTGACTAAAACAACCCACAGCCAAAACCCATCATCAAAAACCGATTAGAACCCATCACCACCCACGACCGCGCCAATCTCGCCGTCACAGCAACAACTTCTCCACAAAACCACGCCGCAACAACCATGCCAATCTGATAGGGTTGTCTCTATGCCAATCTGAGAAAGAGAGAGAGGAAGGAAGTGCCTATGGGTTTCAAGTTTGAAGAGGCCGGTAGAGCTTGCCGAAAGTGGTTTTCTGAAGATTTTGAGGAAGAAGCTGATGGTGTGGCCATGGTGTGGCGTGGCGTTGATGTATTCTGAAGAGAAACCAAAGAGCACAATAGAGAGGAGGAAAAATGTTTGAACGAGAGAGAAAGAATAGTAAATTAATACCACTGGGCAATTTTTTAAGATAAAATAAGGGTATAAAGCTACTACAGTGTTCTCTAAATTAAGAGAACTACTGTAGCAACTTCAAAAAAAAATTGGAAAAGTTTTGTGTTTAGAGAACCTGTTGGAGGGTGAATAGTGAGCTTTTTGGGTTGATTTATAGAGATAGAACATCTGTTGGAGATGCTCTTATGTCTAGATTATCTCTCATTCTTCTTTTATATATATTATATATATACTAGTCTCCTCGCATTTTTTGCATGAGATGAGGCTTTTTTTTTTTGTCTAGTGTCATGATTTTCCTTTTATTTTTTTAGATAAATTTGTTTTGAAGACATGGATTAGTAGGAGAGTATCTTATTTTTGAGGCATTTTATATGGAGTTGGAGATATATTTTTACCAAGTTGTCCTTATTAAACCTAGGGTCTAGAAGTATTTTTGAACCACATAAAAGTCCAATCCAAAGAGGAGAATCCTCTCTATAGATAGTATATATGTGTGAGTGTGTGTGTGTGTGTGTGTCAGAGAGAGAGAGAGAAACTAACATTGTAGTATTTATTCTATGTAATTAGAAAAATATTACTAATAGAATAAATATGTTTATTTTGTTATATTAATTGTTTTAAGCATAATGAAATTTTAATATCATTTTTCTAAGATTTATATGGTAAACAATTGAATTTTTTTTTATGTGAGAAACAATTGATTTGAAATATGGTATTCCTACAAAATTTTAAAATTTTTTGCAACAATTGAAACAATGTCCAACAAAAAGGGAAAAAATATAATTGAAGGATATATGCATTTTTTTGGTAGGCTTGAAACATGTCTATCTATATTAGCCACTATATCATGCAATTTTCAATTTGTAAACACACACACACACACACATATATATATAGTATGATCAAATCACTACACTATTTTTAGTGTTTTTCTATTTTTTCTATAAAATAACTAAAGATTACAATTTTTTACAAGGAAATTTATTCAAATTTTTTTTTTTTACATCGATAGTTGGAGGTGGGAATCTAAATCCTGAATATCTCTATTGGAAATTAAGGTGCTAACCAGTCAAGTGACAAACCAATTAAGATAAAAGATTCTTGGTAAAATTTATTGAAATATTGGAGAAAACTAATAATAAGTTGCACCACACTCAACTATTTGTATAAAATTGAGCCAGTTTGTACTCAAATTTGAGTAGTGTTGCTTTGAGAAATGTTGCTCATCTTGGGGTAAGGATTTTCCCTTCTTAATGAATTTAAGTGTGTTTGGTTCAAAAAATCTTGATTTTTGCAAGGAAGTATATGCTTTCCTAATAATTGCTTCAGGGTTTAGAAAAAGAAGCAAACCAAGAACAAAAACCTAGCTCCTCCTACTCTTAAAAATATTTGAGCGCAGAAAAGTGTTATCCAATTTTAGTGGAAATTAAGGGCAAGCTATATGCCTAGGGCTGTCTAGACCTGATCGGAGCCTGACAATCTGACCAAACCGCCTAACGCCGACCCAATTCTGGCCCGAACTGAAGGTCCAGTCGGTCGACGATGGGTTTCCGTTTTCAAGAGCAGACACCAGTGGGTGAAGTGGCGGGTTTGCTTCTCCAAAACCCAAGCAACCCAAACCCGACTGGAGCCATATAAAAATCTGCCCAAATTTGCAAAAACAAGCCAGATCCGGCAAGATCTTGGCCAGATCTGGCTAGATCTCAACCAAATCTAGCTAGATCTAATGGGATTTAGCCAAATCCGGCCAAATTTTAGCAATTTTTAGCCAAAAAAATGTAAATTTTGGCTTAAAAAATTGCAGATTCGAGCGACTTTTTCCAAATTTCGAAGAATTTTTTTAGTTTCCAGTGACCGACCGAATCGACCAACATTCGCCCTCACCCGAAACCAACTCGACCAATTGATTTCGATGGTCGGTTTCGGGTTTCTCCACCCGACGTGGTAGGTCGAGTCTAAGTTGGGTCCAAAACTGACCTAGCCTAACCTGTGGACAAGCCTATATACGCCTTTATTGGATTACCATTTGAACCCATTGGGGACTTGCCTAAACCTATTTGTGAAGTTTATAATCCTTCAGTTGAAGAATAGTCACCCTTCCCTCCCCTCCTTTTTTTCATACCTCAAATGGTATTTTATCCATAATTTGTTGGTTTCAAAATATATGGGTTCAGATAGATAGATGGTTTTGTAATTTAGGGTTTTGATTCTCATTCATCTATAAAAACTTTTGATATCTTAATGACAATTTGGACAATTTAATGCTTCAATATCTTATAGCAATAGGCTATTACTTCAAAAAATTTATTGTAATAGATTGCAAATAATTGACATCTTATAACAATAGGCTATTACTTCAAAAAATTTATTGTAATAGATTGCAAATAATTGACATCTTATAGCAATAGGCTATTACTTCAAAAAATTTATTGTAATCAATTGCAAATAATTGACAAAAATAATTCAAGTTAAGTTATTGCAACAATATCTTTGTTGTAATAGATAATTATTTCTTATTTGTCATTGCAATAGATTATAAAATAATTCATATCAAGTGATATCTTCAACTTCATGTTTTTCATTACAATAGATTATCAAATAATTGATATTTAATTATAGCAAAGATATCTTCATTGCAAGAAGCTATCGCTTTGAAATTTTCATTGTAATAGATTGCAAAAATAATTGGTATCAAGTTATTGCAATAATTTCTTTAATTTAATTTATTGCAACAAATTTTCCTAATGCAATTTTGTATTAAAACCTCTATTGCAACCAAAAATTATAATTTATTGCAACAAATATGTGACATTATATTTAATATCACTATACTAATGGACCAAAGTAGACTGATATGATGTTGTGTTTATTACTAGAAAACTTGTTGCGGAAGAAATTCGTTGTGTAAAATGTAATTGACATTGTACAAAATACACTAGGATTGGGTTTGAAGGGAAGAGAGGAAAAGGTTTAGGAGAGAGGGACATGGATTAGAGAGTTTAAAGCATCAGCAATAAAGGTGAAAAAAGCTATAAAGCTATTTTTAACACTCCCAAACTCCAAAAAATGCCCAACATCAATGGTGCTAAAACTAAATTTTTTTGGCAATTTGCTATAGTAGTGAACTGCCAAGACTAGTAGTTCACTGTAGTAAGAAGGGATAAAAAAAATATTACTTTATTACTGTAGGGGCCTTTTTGACTATGTTGGGCTGGGCTGCCTCTTTCGTGGTTATAGGCCCAAGTGTCCTGGGTTGCGGGAGTCGAGACTGGTCCAACTGGAACTCAACTTGGCCGACTTGTGCGCAAACTGGCCCCGTCTGCCAGGAGAGTGTTCGCGACAGGCAGTGCTGTTTCAGAGAAGCTTGCAACAGACAGATATAATTGATAAAAAACAGAGTAATATATATATTCTGGAATGACCAGATAATTCTTTTAATAATGAATGACCGAATGATCCATAATCACAATACATGAGTAATTTTGACAAATAAAATAGTAAGAGCAAATGGTAACAAAGATTAATCAACTATTAAAAGGAATAAACTCAGTTTGGTCCGCGGGGCAAGGTCAAGGAGGAAGAACACCTCTTCTCAAAAACGATTAACCTCCGAGGAAAAAAAGGAAATTCCTGCCGTGGAAATTAATGAGTTTGAGGGAGACGGACCCGAATGAACAATGCCCAGGACGATTCTAAAAGAGAGCAGAGATTTGAGAGGGAGAGAAGGAAAAGGACCTATCGGTGCATGCCATCAATACTTCTCTTTTTTCTCTCTTTCTTTCTTGCTTTTCTAGCCTTTCCTTAGTGATTTCCACAATGGTAGTTTTTAGTATTATGTTCCTCTGTTTTTCTAAGTGTGTTACAGAGTGTTTTTCTTTGCGTTGGGTTATATTGCTCCCGTGCTTGTTGTTTTTTACACACGGCAGGAGGCTTCCTTTATAGTGCCTGCAGTGACCGATTTTTACTATTCTACCCCTTAACCGTTTTTGTCTGGTCTGGCGTACTTGCCGACATTACTGTTTCGTCTGCGAGTTCAGACACAGACAACTTTTGTCCGTTAGTCTGTCGCGGCACCTCTTCCTGCCGCGGCGCTATTTCTCTCTCTCTATCCCTCATGGCATGCACCTATTGGTTCCAACTCAGCCTTGCCTCTTTTGGGTGGTATGTCATCCCAGCAGGACGTATCTCCCAAAAGAGTTTGAGCAGGAACATTAAAACAGGCCTTCCCCTCTCCCCACCTCCAAACCATGCCCTCTTACCTCTGACCCACGACCCCACCACGTCTTGTATTGGCTGGGTATAGGCTGGTGGTGCCTGGGCCTTGCGCGTGGTTATGTCTGAAATCTGCCTGCTGTTCATGCATTTGCCGTGTACTGGACATTTTGCTTGCGCTGCCAGTCGTCCGTTTTTGGCTTTTCCCGAGCTGTTACTCTGATTTCCCACCCCCATAGGGTCTGGACTTTACCGAGTACTAGGCTTTGTGTTCTCTTCGACCCAATTCTTTAGTTGCCTTAGCTTCCTACCGTGTTACTCGGCCTTTCCTGCCGTGGCGATTTGTTCCTGCTGGGCCTCTTTTCAAGCCTGCCGTTCCTTTCTTCCCCCCAGTGGATTAATATGGCCACTGGTCTTTTCGCTTACAGGCTCCAATGTCCCTTTCTTTTCACTTGGGCTTGTCGGGCCCATTTACTTCCTTTGGACTTCCTCGGTCCATTTGCTAACTTTGCATCCCATGGGCATTTACTTACTCAATTGGGTTTCCCCGGCCCAATTTTCTCATTCTCATCCTTGGGGTTCATGGGCTTGCTGTTATCCCCTACTTTCTTTGTTTTCATTACTTCGGGCCTGCCGTGGCCCATTCTCACTTTTCCATACCACATACTGCCCATGGGTGATGTTTTCTCTCTTTCCGGGCCTTTTTAGGCCCACTTACTCCTTCAAGACCCGTTTATTTATAATAAGGGCCTGTGATCCATTATTCCTGCTGCTTGAGCCTAATAGTTTTTTCTTAGCTTACTGCTTATCTGCTGCCCATGTTTATGGGTTGGGCTGCCTTCTGCTTATTTCAAAAAATGACCCTCAACAATTACATTTCTCTCTCCTCTTCTCATTAAAAAAAAATTCTCTCTTTTTTCTCTCTCCTCTCTCGTTTTTCTCTACCAAAGGTCTCTTCTTCTCAAAATTTTCTTTCTTCTTCTCTCATTTTTTCTCTAACCCTAGCGCCTCCATCTTCTCTCTCAACTGAAACTAATCGGCTTGTGAAGGTGGTAGGTGTGGTGGTTCGTGGGTGTGGGGGGTCATGTCGTGGGTGTGGGTGTGGTGGGTCACGTTGTGGGTTGATTGGTTGGTTGTCGTGGGTTGATTAGCCTATGGTGGTTGGGTTAGTGGGTTGCCATGGGTTGTTTTGTTGGATGGCAGTTATGTGTTGCTGGTTTTTTTTTTGGTTGTTTGGTAGTGATGATGGTGGTTTGCTGTTGGGTTTTGTGAGGGGTGGTGGTGGTGGCTTGCTAGTTTTTGTGAGTGGTGGTGGTGGTGGGTTGTGGAAGCAGGTGTTGGTGGTGTAGGTTGTTTTGCCGGGCAGTAGTTGTGCTAGTGGTTTTGTGCCTTTTGTTAGGTTTTTGTGGCAGAGAAAAAAAAATAAATGAATAGTGTTTGGCGGATGGAAAAAATAAATGAATTGATATAGGATTTGTTGTGAAATTGTGTGTTAAAATAGATAAAGTAATTTTTTGAAATGTTAAATGCTAAAATTTTTAGCTCCATGTGGATGCTCTTAGGAATTTAATTTGATGAGATTTGGTTTTTGAAATAAAAAGAAAAGGAATTAAAAGAAAAATAGAGATGAAAGAATTAGATAATAAGAAGGTGAGGGTGGACTGGGTCAGATTTGGTCCAAAGTCCAGCCCATTATTATTACTAGATTACGTACTTTTTTTCTTCTATTTTCTATGACTCCTCGATAAATAGTTAAATACTGGAAAAACTAACATTAATAATTTTACATGATAGAAGTTGGAACTTTTTCTTTGGGTAGTGGAAATGATAGAAATCTTTTTTGTTTCACTGATTATTCAGTTCAATAGGAAAGATAAAAGAAAGGTAGTATTCTATCCATACTACTCTACTACCTTATCATTCACTTTTATAGACTTAGCTAAAGCCAGAGCCCACTATTGCATTCACTGTTTTAAAAACCGGATTGAATGGGACGATTCAATTGGGATTTGGACCTTGAACCAGTCTAGTAAAAATCGAAAAAAATCGGTAGAAAAACTTGTAAACCCCAAGAATTGGTCTTTTTTTTTTTTGGGGTTTTTTAACCATTCCGATTTTTAAAATCATGACTCAAAGTGTGAGAGATTGAAGGGTCCATTCTATCCGCTTCAGTCCACTTGGTCCATTTGATCCATGTTATTCCATTTCAAGAAATGGAAAAGATAGATTTGGGTTGAGAGTACCTATTCTAAATCTTAATTTATAAATATAAATATATATATATATATATATATATACAAAACTCAAACTTGTTTCAAATTCTGTTAAATTTTAGCAATTTAATATCAAATTTGTTCTACATATACTTGTTGAGGGTCATTTTTGTAAAACAAGAGGGAAGCTCAACTCAGCAACGCAGGTAGCAGATAGAAGTGGCAAGCATAGAATAAAACCATTAAACTCAAGCTACAGGAATAATGGGTCACAGGTCCATAAAATAAATAGATGAGCTTTGAGGAAGCAAGTGGGCTCGAAAGGCCCGAAAAGAGAGAATAACAAACCCATGGGCAGTGTATGTCGTGAAAAAGTAAGAATGAGCCGCGACAAGCTCAAAGTAATGTAAGCAAAGAGAGTAAGGGATTGTTGGCAGGCCCACAAACCCTAAGAATGAGTATGAAGTAATTGGGCCGGGGAAGCCCAATGAAGTAAGTAAAAGCCCATGGGAACACAAAGTTAATAAATGGGCCGAGGATGCCCAAAACAAGTAAATGGGCTGAGGATGCCTGAGGGGACACAGGAGCCCCTAAGAAAGAAAGCCCATGGCCATGCAAAGCCATTTGGGGAAGCGAGTAAATGGCAGGTCTAAAAGAGGACCAACATGACCAACTCATTATGGCAGGAATGACAGAATAATGTGGCAAGACATGAGGGCAACCAAGAAATGGGCTAAGAGAAATGTAAAACCCAGTATCAAATGAGGCCTAGCCCCTAAAGGGAACAGTGAATTATAAAACGACCCACATAAAAGAATGAAGAGGTGCGGCAGACTGCAAACAAAGCTCCAGACCGCGGCAAACGCATGAGCAGCAGGCAGATTTTGGACGTACATGACAAGGAATCACGCGCAAGGTCTAGGCACCACCAGCCTGTACCCAGCCAATATAGGACGTGGTAGGGTCATGGGTCAGAGGTAAGAGGTAAGGGGGGTGTGGTTTGGTGGTGGGGAGAGGGGAAAAGACCTATTCTGCGGCTCCTGCCCAAGCCCTTTTTGGGAGTTATATCCTGCTGGGATGACAGACCACCTAAAAGAGGCAAGGTTGAGGGAGGAATCGCTAAGTGCATGCCATGAGGGAAAGAGAGAGAAAGCATTTACGCCGTGACAGGAAGGGATGCCACGACAGACTAACAAACGACATAAACCTACCTTTGTCTGGCAAGGGTAAGTGGTGCACAGACGAACTCTTTAGTAGTCGGCAAGTATGTCCAGACCAGACAAAGGCGGTTAAGGGGTAAAGTGGTAAAATCCGGTCACGGCAGGCCCTATAAAAGGACCCTTGTCGTGCCCTGTAGAGGGGATCGAAAAATAGAGGTATTAGGAAGGGAAAAGAAAAAGAAAAGAAAGAAGAAAAGATAAGAGAGAAAACAGAAAGTAACAAAAAAAGATAATATAATGGGAATGCACCGGTAGGTCGGATCTCTTCTCTCCCCCTCGAAATCCCACTCTCTTGGAGACGAGTAAACAATAGAGACTCCTTTGAGCATTAATCATTTAGGTCCAGTTCCCTTAAAGTCATTAATCCCCATGGCAGGATTTTTTTCCTGGGAGATTAGTTTCATTGAGAGAAGGCGTTCTTCCTCTTTGGTCTTTGCCTCTACGAACCCAAACTTGACTTGATATTATTTCTTCAATTAATTCATATTGTCATTTAATCTTTCACTTCTTTTGCAAAAGCTATTGTAATAGATGGGAATTACTTTGTCGTTTTTTTCATTAAGAAAAGGTCACTATATTTTTGTTCTTCTGCTATTATTATATCTGCTTGCCGTAAATCATTTGAAATAGCTTTGTCTGTCGTAAGTACACTCCTGGCAGACGAGGCCTAGTTTGCACACAAGCCGGCCCAAAGTGAGTTGCAGTTGGGCCGGTCTCAACTTTCCAACTCAGAATACTCTAGCCCATCACCGCAGGAGGCAGCCCAGCCCAACGCACAACACAAAAAAAGGCCCTTACAACATTTAACGAAGTCAAACTCATTTCAAACTCATCTATCTATTCTGCTTAAAAAGAGACAACTGAACATTACTTATTGTTAAGTACTAAAACACTACTAGATCACATTCAAACCTTAGAGTCACTATATTTAGTTATGAAATTGACACATATTAAGTAATATTAATCTATAAATATTTGGTGAACATTATGTGATTATGTCTACCGATTACTATTGCCATTTGTAACGAATATTGTCAATAAATTAGAGCTAGTTACTTCAAAATACAAACCATTTTATCATTTTTTTTAATAAGTATGTCATACTTTTTTTTTTTTTTGATGAGTAATAAGTATGTTATACTTATATATGTGTATTCATTAATCATTACCACTGTATATGTACATATATAAAATATAAAAAATAAAGGCAAAGATCTTCTCAAAAAAAATAATAATAATAATAACTAGTTGCTAACTCGTGCGATGCATAGGAAGCTATTGATAACTTCACCAATATGAAGAAAAAAAAAATAAAGATCATGGTATAAAAACTTATCTAATGAGAACCTAATGGTATACTATTGTTGAGGGTCGTTTTCGTAAAATAGGCCCAACTCAGCAAAACAGGTAGCAAATAGAAGTGACAAGCATAGAATAAAACTATTAAGTCCAAGCGGCAGGAATAATGGATCACAGGCCCATAACATGAACAAATGGGTCTTAAGGAAACAAATGGGCCCAAAAGGCCCGAAAGAAGAGAGATGGCACCCATGGGCAGTATATGGTATGAAAAAGTGAGAATGGGCCGCGGTAGGCCCAAGGCAATGTAAACAAAGAAAGTAAGGGTTGATGGCAAGCCCATGAACCCCAAGGATGAGAATAAGAAGGTTGGGCCGAGGAAGCCCAATCAAGTTAGTAATAGCCCATGGGAATGCAAAGTTAGTAAATGGGCTGAGCAAGCCCAAAGGAAGTAAATGGGCCGCAGGCCCAAAGGAAAAAGAAAAGGACACTGGAGCCTATAAGTAGGAACACCAGTGACCATATTAAGCCACTGGGGGAAAGAATGAAACGGCAAGCTTGAAAAGAGGCCTAGCAGGAGCAAATAGCCATGACAGGAAATGCCAAGTAATGTGGCCGGACATGAGGGCAACCAAGAAATGGGCCAAGAGAAATGTAAGACCCAATACTAAAAGAAACCCACCCCCAAAGGGAAACAGTGAATTATGCAAAGCGGCCCACGTAAAAGAACAAAGGAGCACGGCGGACTGTGCAAACAAAGCTCCAGATCACGGCAAATACATGAGCCGCAGGCAGATTTTTGAACGTACTTAATAGGAAAGCACGCGCAAGGCCCAAGCACCACCAGCCTGTACCCAGACAATATGGGACATGGTGGGGCCATGGGCCAGAAGTAAGAGGTAAGGGGGGTGTGGTTTGGTGGTGGGGAAAGGGGAAAATATCTATTTTGTGGTTTCTGCCCAAGCCCTTTTGGGAGGTACGTCCTGCTGGGATGACAGACCGCCCAGAAGAGGCAAGGTTGGGGAGGAAACGTCAGGTGCATGCCACGGAGAGAGAGAAATAGCATTTACGCCGTGGCAGGAGAAAGTGCCACGGCGGACTAACAAACAACACAAACCAGCCTTTGTCTGGGGAACACAGACGAGCTCCTGGGTGGTCGGCCAGTACGCCCAAACCAGACAAAGGCTGTTAGAGGGTAAGGTGGTAAAATTCAGTCATGGCAGGCCTTATAAAAGGACCCTTGCCGTGCCCTGTAGAAAAGAGGAGGAGGGGAAAAACGGAGGTACCAAGAAGTAAAAATAAATACAAAAAAGAAAAAGAAAAGAAAGAAGAAAAGATAAGAGAAAAAACAAGAAACAGAGAGAAAGAGTGTAATGGGCATGCATCAGTAGGTCGGTTCCCTTCTCTTCCCTCAAAATCCCACTCTCTGGGAGACGATTAAGCAATAGAAATTCCTTTGGGCACTTGTCATTTAGGTCCGATTCCCTCAAAGTCATTAATCTCCACGGTAAGATATTCCCCTGGGAGATTAGTTTCATTGAGAGGAAGCGTTCTTCCTTCTTGGTTTTTCTTTGCCACCGTGGATTCAAGCTTGACTTGACATTTATTCTGATTAACTTCTATTATCGCTTAATTAATTACTCTTTTTCTGTGAAAGCCGTTATTATCATTGTTATTGCCATTACTGTGATTACTCGGTCATTCTTCCATTAAGAATAGGCCACTGTACTCTGTTTTCTTCATTATTATTACACCTGCTTGCCGTAAAACTATTTATGACAGCTCAGCTTGCCGTGAGAACATTCCTGGCGGACAAGGCTTAGTTTGCACACAAGCCGGCCTAAGGTGAGTTACAGTTGGGCCGGTCTCAACTCTCCTGCTCAGAAATACTCGGGCCCATTACCGCAGGAAGTAGCCCAGCCCAACCCAAGACACAAAAAAGGCCCCTACAACTATCAAGCCCACTATCATGCAATATGCAATGAACCGTTGAAGTAAAATATTATTTGATAATATCATATATACTATCAAGCCCACTTCTCAAATAAAATAAATCAAGGCCCCACTCCAAGTTAAAGGACGATTTGAGTCAGTTTTCTTTGCACCTCAGGGCCACAGTTATGACTCGAAATGTTGGCCCTAAAGATTTTAAGTTTAACTGTATACTCCTTTGATTGGGGTTGTTGGTCTAATTCTACTAATCGATACAATTTGATCTTAAGCTCTAAAAAAAAAAAAAAAAAAAAAAAAACGAAGTCACTGATCCAAATTTCCAAATAAAAAAAATCCTAAGCTCTTTCACGAATGATGACAAGAAGAAGAAGACAATGCTTTAGAAGTTTTTTATTTTTTTTTTCTCTCACAGTGCCCTCTGTATCTCCCTGTCATCTCTTTCATCTTCTCTTTATTTTTATTTTCTTTTGCCCACAATTAGATCCATTGCCTTTCTTCTCCTCTTCTTCTATCAAATGCTTTGAAAGTTGAAAAATGGGAAATGGGTTTGGTGGAGTTGGGACCAGAAAAGTTGAAAACAAGAAACTTCAATTGAGAGAGATATTTAAGGCCTGAGGCCGAGGGAGAAACAATTAAGAAGATGAAAAAATATGAAAAGAAGCGTACCTCAAAGCAATGATTGGGTTTTTTGGATCATTGGAGATAGAGACTGGAATGGGAGAGAAGGAGGTTGCTTACACTGGTTTTCAGTTCGCTAATAGTCAGGATCTTGTTTTTTGTTTTGGAGGAAGGAGAAGGGAAACGGTGGATTTGGGGATTTGGAGAAGAGAAAGGGTCTGCATTTTGTTTGTCAAATGTGGAGGTAGGATTTGGGGAGACGGTTTGGGCTTTGGCATAGCATCATGAAAGGGAAAAGCATAGTCTTCGTGAAAGGGAAAGGTAGAGTCGGGTTTTAAAGAAGTTTTATTATGTTTTTTTTTTTTTTTAATATTATGTTGACGTGAAAAAGTAGGAAAAAATTGCGAAATAGTATATTATTGGGAAAAAATTAGGCGCGTGGCACGCGTCCAAACTTATTTAGTTAGTTAGACTCTTTTTAGAAATTGAGTTTATCAAACTCTTAAAAAAATACCACTATAGTGTTCGTTTTTCAGTCCAAAGTCGAGTTTGATAAACTTGATTTTCAAAAGAGTCTAAATAAGTTTGAACGCGTGACACGGGCCTTACAAATTTTGAAATTTGCACTGTTTGGCAAATTTTGCCTGGAAAACTGTGAGACAAAAACTTCGGTTTTGTCTCAGTTTTAGATAATAAAGGCAAATAGACTTGAGTACCATGCGTTTATTAGGCATCCGCATCACCCAAAGTCCCCATCACTGGAGCCAGCGACCTAAACTGCCAAAACTCCTTCCATAGTTGAAAGTTGAAACCCTTCACCGATCTACTTACTCAAAGCGAAACACACACCGAATCGGAAGCAGATTGAAGCTAGCATGTATGATTATATGAATATGAGTGGGCAGAGACGTAGAATTGAAAGAGCAGAGAGGTGCCTATCTTCTGTTCGACAAAAGTCCTTAACGAACACTGATGCTGACATTATCAGCACACTACCCGACTTTCTCCTCAGCCATATCCTCTCCTTGCTCCCAACCAAAGACGCTGTCGTCACGATCATTTTGTCGAGTAGGTGGAGGCCTCTCTGGACTCTCGTCCCACTTCTTGACTTGGACGAGGACCAACTTTTTAGAACACAAAATCAAACTTTTAGATTCCCGGAATTAGTTTCCAGGGTCTTTATTCTTCGCAATACAGTTCCCAATCCCACACCCATACACAAGTTGCGCCTCCGTTGTTTCAACAATTGTGTTCCGCTCCATATAGACACATGGGTCCGTGCCACCTTTCGGCATCGTGTGCAAGAGCTCGATCTCTCCATATGTACTGATCCTAATGAACCTTTGGAGTTGCCCCGTAGTGTCTTCTTTTGTTCAACTTTAGTGGTTCTCAAATTGGAGGGTAACTTCAACATTCTTATCAATCCTCCTTCTGCTTGTGAGTTCCCAAGTCTAAGGATTCTAGAACTTAGAAATGTTAAGTTTGCAAACTCTGACTCTCTCTCCACCCTCCTCAATGCCTGCACTGTCCTCCAAGATTTGACCCTCCATGCAAATTTCACAAATTTGGACAATTTCAATCTAGTTGTACTCGTAGACACGCTGAAAACATTAGATTTACGTGTTGAGTCTTCGTCATACAAAGTCCACATAAACACCCCAGCTCTCCAGTACTTTTCTTTCAGTGGTCCTTTGGGCGAGGATGTTGTGTTGGAAAACCTTCCCAACCTGGATGATACACTAATTGACATTGACGTACAACATGGTGTGAGCATTCAAGATTATGCAAAGAGGGTACGGGACTTCATGAGACCACTTTCTAACATTGTAGACATGGAACTATGCATAGAAGTTGTAGAGGTAAGGGCGCTTTACCATTTTTCATACTCTAACTCTATATCATTACTTAATTTGCTAATTACTTAATAATATTGTTGCGAGTGAGTTGTGACCTTGTGAAAGTGTCATTGTTGCTTTCATGCAGATCCTTTACAATGCTTCTAGTCATGATAATATTCCCATGTTTCATAATTTGAATTCCCTGAGCCTTTTTGGTCTTCATTATTTTGAGTGGCGTGTAGTACAAGTCTTGCTTCATCGGACTCCAAAGCTTCGAGTACTTGTCTTTGATTTGAGTGCTGATCATTCTAATAGATCTGCAATTGATGGTTGCTTAGAGAAGCTGCAAGATGTTCCTGAATGTTTGTCATCACACCTTACAGCCTGTCATTATAGAGAACTTTCGGGGAATGAGATTGAGATGGAACTTGTTAGACAGATCTTGAAGGCCGCAAGAGTTTTAAAGACTATGAGCATATCTGTTGAAGATACTCTAGACTCAAAGGTGAAGCTCCGAGTTTGCGAGGAAATAAGCAAGTACCAAAGGAGCTCTCATTCTTGTCAAATTGCATTTGACTAAGGATATTTCATTTTTTACTCTCTCTCTTTTATTGGCAAGAAGCAACAACTTTATGGTAATGCCCATTGTTCTTTGCATCTTTCATTTGATTTTAATGGATTCAAGATTAGAAATATTTGTTTATTGGTGAACTCTCTGTCCCTCTCACTTGTGTTTTCTTTTAAAAAAAATGCATATAATATATAGAGCTTGCTATATATCCACTAACCTTCATATAAGTTGGGGACCTCATTCAGCTTATAGTTCTAAACTTTGTTTATGCTGAAGCGGGTCCAACCATCATGGTCCCATCAATTTTGCTCTGAGGGTTATTGATCGTGGACCTGGTGGCAGAGCTAGCTTCTCTTTTGTTAAGATTTCAATCTTTATTTCTTTAGCTATTTTCAGTTTCGGTGATTTGTGGGAAAAATGTAGCTCCTCATGCCCATGGCATATGCTCCTCTTTGATTGTAAAAGTTTTGTTTTACCTTTCAAAAAAAAAAGTTTTGTTTTAAATGTGTCAAAGGTGGAACAACTTTTGTGGGCTTTTGTGGATGCCTCTACTGATGGCTTCTATTGTTATTTTGTTTACAGTTTTTACCCTATTCATGTCTTAGTTCACTTGTGATTAGAATCTTAGTGCTTTGGCTTCTCTAGAAGTTAGTCACTACAATCTTTGTTGTAGATTATGTTTCTTCAAATGATATGGGGAACTTGTTCATAAATCATTTCATGATTCTCAATGATAGGATTCAGAGGATGTGGCATTTGGTTCGTTCCTCTTGGATATTGCATGTCACCTGCTTTGATTTAATATCTTGTGGTGTGGCTATATGCACGTGTAATTAGGTACATGCTTGTGTAATTCATTTTCCATTTTTGTTATGTTGGAGTTTATTAATATGCTATAGAGGCAAAATGCTTGAAGATTTAATTTGTATTTGCCATCTTCATTTATGCTAGTTTTTAGTAAGCATATTTTCAATTTGGGATCCCCCCCCCCCCCCCCCCCCCTCTCTCTGATATAGCAATATAGCATATAGTTGTTGAGTTATTGTTCTCCATGAGCTTTTTATTCCTAGTTCTCCCTGAATATCCAAGAGATAAAAGTTTATTGTATTCTTGCTGAGGTAAAAAATGTGAAAATAGGTTTTAAATTTTCATTGGTGGTGTTTGACTATGTATGCTATGCTTCTCATAGCTGCTCATCCTTTATGAATTTGGGGAAGAAAAAAAAAACCTCTAGCTATATAAATAATATTTTGTCATTTTTTTCAAATGACAGCTAGTCATTAACAATCATAGGTTTATGCAGAGAGCTTACTAGATACACTTACTAATCTTTGTTAATTTCAAATTATGTTGTTAATTTTGTTGGGCGTTGAGCACCCCTGCAATCAATGGGAAGAGTTTGACTGGGCTCTTCTTTTGAAGCACTATTAAAGTATTAAAGCTTAGAATTTCTATGCTCTTATTATGTTGCAACTATTATGAGAATTTGTTGTTGAAGAACTGTAATTGTTTGCCCTGAAAACAAAATAAATATATTTCATTAATCGGTAATATGCACCTATTAGGGTGCAGCCTAGTGGTTGGATGCTTGAAATGAGTTGTAGAGCTAGACATCCTTGTTCATTTACCTAATATTCGGTTTTGATTGATGTGGTTGTGTGTCTGTGGTTTACTTCCTAGGGGTGGGTCCAAAGTGCCTTACCTTGGTGAGATTTTACGTCTTCAAAAACCTATTCCATTGGAGGGTCGATAAGTAAACTCAAAATCTTCTAACTGTAAAATTTCGGAGATTGAAGCAAATAAATATTCAAATGAGCCCAGTGAAAGTCCCATAGATTTTTGTAACACACTACACATGTATTCAAACGAGAATGCCTTTATATGTTATCAAGGTTCTTTGTTTTATTTTCCTCTGCAAATCAACTGCCGTTTCATCATTGAACAGAACATATCCCAAAATCAGAAGCAAAACCTTTCAAGATTAATGCTAATGTCTGTAGCTTATGACATCAAAAGCAATATTCATCTTTGTAAACATGTATTCATTTCAGAATAATGTATGGAAAAGCAAAAAAAAATACACAAACTCCAATATTTTTACGAGTATATCACAGAGTGAATATAAGGAAAAGTAAGCCAGTTGCTATCTAATGATTCAACTACAAGCTTTTTGTAAGCAAAACGAATACCATTTACAATCATGAAATGCATAATAGTACCACTTTCAATGATTTAAAAGTGAAAGAAGTCAAGTCTGGACCATTAGAGCATTAAGCACGAACCTTTGGAAGAGTAGGTACTGATTTTCTAATAAGCTCACATACACGGATCAATTAATCCCCCTGCAATGAAAAAAGTATATATCAAAGCATTGGTTATTATCTAAAAAATAAATTCCTTTAATTTTGTTTGGTTGGGGGATAGAGTATAAAGTTGAAAATTTCATGAACAATGGAGAAGTTGTGAAATTTCTGGCGACTAACCCCCCGGCCTAATGATCAGTGTGATAACATTGTGGTACAAACAATGTGGCAGATTCGGTACCAAGACCACAAAACAAGTAGCTTTTAATCTAAAATTTTCAGGCATAACATACAATATTGACAAAGAAATAGATATCAAAGCTCAGCTTCAACAAATGCTAGGACCACCTTAAGCCATAGTTATCATAACTATACCGAGCATCAACCTGAGCAATGGTCAGTTTTCTATACGACCAGTTTAACAGTTGCATCACCAATTGAGCCACTGATTTCTTAATATAACAAATATCTAGTACATAATAACTACAATTATTAACGTAGGTAAAAATTAATTAGTATAAAAAGATAACTTATCTTACTAAGAAAGTTCTTATGACTTAGAGATACTGCCTGTTCTCATTCAAACTTTAGGTTCCAAGTTTGAATCATCATGATAATTGCTACATGCAATTTGCCCACTTCAAGTAGAGCGTAAAGAAAGAGGAGCCCTTTACTCTCTCTGCTTTATTTTCTTCCCAGCCAATTTATAATTTTTGAGGTTGTCGGTTCAATCCAGTTCAACAACCGATTTCTAAGGTTATCAGTTCATACTTCAGCTGGTTCAACTGCCAGCACAGTACATTTCTGATAACTTTGCTTTAATCTCATCCTAAAATCAAGTTCAGGCCTCAAATCTGAAATAGGTTCAACTATGCTAAATAAAGCATAGTCTGCTTAAACTTAGACAAAGAGGCTGTATTCTGGCTAGCCTAAATTAAGTATATCAAGAACATGAACCTTCAGCTAAAGCACCCATACCTTCAGTAAATCACCTATTACAGATCATGGTTTATTGTAGTTCCAACATCAGTCATAAATGACAATTCTTTTGGCTTGCACATTTGTAGCAAATGCTTTTCCCCAAAATTTATAAGGGAACGGAATGATTTGCTTCTACATATTAAACACTTATTTGTTCCAAGCATAGGAATAAACTCCAACATAGCAAAGACAGAAAATGAATTACACAAAGATAGACTAAATTACATTTGAATATAGGCACGCAACAGCATATTAAATCAAAGCAGGTGACATGTAATATCTAAGAGGAACGAACTAAATGCCACATCATTTGAATCGTATGATTGAGAATCATGAAATAATTTGTGAACAAATTCCCTATATCATTTGAAGAAACATAATCTGCAACAAAGATTGTAATGATAAAACTTATTGAGAAGCCAGAGCACCAAGTCTCCAGACACAAGTAAGACATGAACATGGTAAAAATTGTAAACGAAATAACAATAGCCACCAATAGAAGAACACTAGCCCACAAAAGTTGCTCGACCTTTGAGGCCATTAGAAACAAAACTTTACAGTGAAGGAGAAGCATATGCCATGGGCTTAGGAAGTAAAATTTTCCCACCAATTGCTCGAACCAGAAACAACCAAAGAAGTAAAGAGTGAAATCCAAACAAAAGAAGCCCCCACTACCATCATCAACAACTCATATAGCAAAATTGAGTCCCACCATGCCAACTGGACTCAGTGACTCACTTTAGCATTAACAAAGTATTGAACAATAAGTTGGATGAGAATAAAGAATAATCATCAAGAGTGGACGCTATAAATTAAAACTCTCTTAAAAAAAAAAAAAAAAAAAGAGTATATAACAATAAGTTGAATGAGGCACCCATTATATAACAGGTTAGTGGATATAGCAAGCATTATATTTTCTGTGCATCTTTTTAAAAAAGAATATACAAGTAGAGACAGGAGAGAGGCCATTAAACACGTATTTCTAATTTAGAATTCATTAAAGTTTCATATGAAAGATGCCAAGAACAATATTGGCATTCCCATAAAACTTCTGCTTCTGGACAATTAAGAGAGAGAGAGACTAAAATTGGAAATATGCTTTAGTCAAATACAATTTGACAAGTTTGAGAGCTCCTTGGGAACGTCAATAACTCCTCGTGAATACGAAGCTTTGCCTTTGAGTCAAGATCACTTCCAACAGTGATATTCATTGTCTTTAACACTCTAGCCGCCTTTAGAATCTGTCTAACAAGTTGCATCTCAATGTCATTCCCTGAAAAGCCTTTGTGATGAAAAATTATATTATGTTTCCGGCCACAACTGTGTGGGCGTGGAGTGGAAAACAGTGGGTGAACCAATGGATACGCAACTTCTGTATGGGCGTGGAATTGGGAACTGTATTGCGAAGCATCCAGAGATTGGAGAGTATGTCCCCCAAAGTAGTACAACTGCGCTGATCCACAAATGTTTTGGAGAGCTTTCCCTGGTCCAAGTCGAGGGTAGGGACGAGAGTCCAGACAGTCCTCCATCTGCTTGACAAAATGCTTGTGCGGACGGCCTCTCGGGTTGGGGGAAAAGAGAGGATATAGGAGAGTATAGAGTCTGGTACACTGCTGATAAAGTCAAGCCTCTCCTCCTCTGACTCTGAGAGACTCTCCTCTTTCTCTTTCGTTTCTCTACACTGCTCCTTCATGCTTTCAATCTTTCTTCCGATTCCAACCAAGCTCTGTGAGTCTTGTGGCTATCTACAGACTACAGTGATGGTGAAGGAATGATAATTTGAGTCGTACTCAATGACTCATATTAGCTTTTACTTTTTTTTCTTTTTTTTTTTTCTTTTCTTTTTATAATAAGTGAATATTAGCTGTTGCTTTCAATCTAAATAAAACCTGATGTAATTCTAATTTAAAATTCCTTTATTAATTATCTATTTATCTTCAATCCATTTGGGATTGCAGTAGTTAGGAAGTAGATTTTAACTACAATGTTTCAGTTGCAAAACTTTCTTCCACTTTTTTGAGAGCACAAGTAGTAAAACTTGTACGATGCATTTGACAATGCAATGAACAAATATTTTTAAGTTTTGGATTCATAAAATACGAAAAGCAATTTCTAAAACTTTTTCATAAAAGCTATAAATTTGAGGTTAAGTGTACGTTTGGTTTGCGCTTTGCGTCTCGCGTTTGCGTTTTCAACTTTTTTTTTTTTTTTCCACTCGTTTCCAGCTAAATTTTACTGTAGCAGCACTGTTGCGGCTACTATTCATTGAACAGTAGCCGCAAAGTTTGACTTTTCAGTACAAATTTTATTGTTCATGGACCCACAAATTTCACTTTTCAATAACTTTTTAATTAAAAATGGGTCTCACGGTACTATTTACACATTTAAAAATTATTTGCTACAGTGTTTTTCAGTTTTCAGTTTTCAGTTTTCAGCTTTCAGCTGTATCCAAACGGACAGTTTTGCAACTCAACTTATTAACACTTTTTGTTGTTTCCAAAATATATATTTAGGACCACCCTCCTCCAATTATTAATTTATCAAAATAAAAACTCCAAATTAGAGAAAATTCTTTAGCGAAATTATCAAATATTTAACAATTTCTAAAAATAGTACACTAATATTAGTTGGTACAGAAATATGCTCGAGTATGAGAAGGTATTTAGTATCAAAATCCAAAAAGTGTGAAACATGTCAACAAAAAATAACTAATCAACTAACAAATAAAAGATATATGTTAGTGAGTAGTTATTTTTATACACGTCTCTCATTTATTGGGTTTTAATATGGATGGTGTGGTATCATTTGATACAAAATATTTTTTCCTTAAGCGCAACATTGACAACTATAGTTAAAACTCTGCGGCAATACTAAATAAACCCTAAATATCAATGGAAGATAATTAATAAAGAAGCTTTTATAAATTGAATTAAAATTAATAATGATAATAATAAAAATAAATATAAAAGGATAATAGACTAATACCATACAATACAAGCTTACCTCGCGAAATGGATGGGCTTCGGGTTAGATCACACTCACAGAGTCAGAGAAATGAGGGAATCAAGTCCGAAATGCGGTGGTAGGTCCATACGATAACAGGATTATTTGTAGGCTTTGTGGGTTGTTTGTATTTCCTTCTGGGGTGGGGAAACAAGAGTGTGAGTGGAGTGGGTTTGGTGATGGAAAGTCTACGAAGCATTGGAGTAACCTTTCACTGAATGAGAGAGGAGGTGGCGCAGTCCATCTTCGAAAGGATAGAAGTCTGAATGAGTTTCTAATTGCAGCAAAGTTTTTAACAAAACGGGCACTGAGTATTGATGCAATCATCCGTACGTTTAACCCACTATGGAGATCAAAACGTGGGTTCGAAGTCCAAAATGAGGGTGATCATGTAATGCTATTTGTTTTCACGGAGGAGGTGGGCAGGATTTTAGTGGCTGAATTGTGGAGCTTTGATAGACACATAGTCCTGTTGCAATGCTACGACAAAAAATTACTTGTTCGGGAATTGGTATTTAATCAGGTTGCTATATGGATTCAGATTCATGACATCCCAGCACCTTTTATGACACGGGAAGTTGCAGAGGATTTGTGTGGTAACGTTGGATTAGTTGACAGGACAGCTGATCTTTCAAATATGGTGGGTGGGAGTTTTATGAGAGTGCGAGTGGTAATTGATGTCTCTCTTCTCCTTTGCAGAGGTAGGCTTATCTCCTTTGACGAGGGGGAGGAAGGGTGGGTGTCCTTCAAGTATGAGAGGCTGTCTAACATATGTTATTGGTGCAGGTGCTTAAACCATAGTGATAAGGATTGTGATCGATGGATAGAGAGTGATGGAAGCCTAAAGGATGAAGATAAAGAGTATGGTCCGTGGATATGAGCCACTGCAGCTTTCCTAAATAAAAAATTTGTGGTCTGTGAACCAGGGTTCTATGAAGCAAGGAAGAAGAAGTCACAATCAATAGGCTAGGAGGGCAGAGCTAACACTTCGCGGGCGGCAACGGGTCGGCCAAAATAGCCAGTCACAGTGGAGAAGCCACAAGTAGAGGCAGAAGCGGATTTTGTGGAAGAATTTAATGAGTGCATTAACATTGGTGAAGTAAAGTCTGCCCCCATAGAGAAAGAAACGCCTAAGCCCAATTTGGAAAGGGATAGCTTGGAAAGGAATATAAAAGAAATTGATGAGGATTTAAGGATATATGACATTAATGATAGCATTATTCGCGGTGATTTAAGAAAGCCGATTAACACTCAAGGAGTAACAGATAATTTTGAAATTCAACCAGAGGAGCCAGCTAGCAAGTTGAAGGAAAACGGGTCACGCATCCAAGTGCCACCTAGGGTTAGTGATCACGTGAGTTCACATGAGGCAAAGTCAGGAAATAACCCTAAGTAAAAAAATGGAAAAAGATATGCAGAGATACAAACCACGAAAACTCTACAGAGATTGCCGTTTTGCCTGCAAAAAGAATTCTGGCTGAGAATGATGATAAGGTCCGTGGAGATCAAAACAAAAAGAAGAAGTTGGTATTACAGAATGAGGGGGGAACAAATGATATATTGGCAAAGGCTGTTTCCAAGCCCCACCAATCCTAATGAGTCTACTATGTTGGAACTGTCAAGGGCTTCGGAACCTGGAGACAGATCAAGAGTTTGAAGATTTAATCTGGGCATAAGATCCCTCAGTTGTGTTCTTGGCCGAATCATGGCTGACTAAAGCTAGGCTTGAGGAATTTCGGGCACGTTACAAGTTTGGAGGTATGATTGAAGTTTCAAGAGAAACTAGAGGAGGTGGGGTGGTAATTTTTTGGAAAAAAGATTTTGATCTCTCAGTGGATACATTCTCTCCCAACCATATTGATGCCACTGTAAACAAACGAAAAGATGACGCATGGAGGTTCACAGGCTTCTATGGTGATCCAGCTACAAGAAATCATCATATTTCTTGGGTAACTTTATGTAGATTAAAAGCTAGGCACTCTTTGCCTTGGATTTGCGCAGGCGATTTCAATGAAATTACTAGAGCACATGAAAAATTAGGAGGAAGATTACGTCCATTCAGGCAAATGCAAGATTTCAGAGACGTTTTAGATGAATGTGGCTTTAGAGATTTGGGGTACGTGGGAGGAAAATTTACATGGTGCAACGGACAACGGGATGGATACACTATACACAATATGGGAGAGGATTGATAGGGCTGTGGCACCAATTGTCTAGCTTGAAAAATTCCCAGACACAAAAGTAGTGCTCTTGGAGTGTGGGACTTCAGACCAAAAGCTGATTGTAATATTTCCAACAGGTATTCCAAAAAACCTTCAAAGGTCATGGAGGTTTGAACAAATGTGGATTGATGAGGAAGGGTGCCAAGCTTCAGTGGAGTCGGCTTGGAGGCAACCGGCCCTTGGGAGTCTGATGGAACAAGTGGAAGATAAATTAAAAACATGCCAACTGAATTTGAAATGGTGGAGTAGGAATTCATTCGGCAATGTGACCAAGCAACTAAGGGATAAAAAGGATAAATTAAAAAGAGAAGAGGATGCAGCGATTAGGGGAGGAACAATGAATGGGGTGCTGAAATTGAAGAGGGAGATTAGTGATTTATTGGTGAAAGAAGAAAAGATGTGGAAGAAGAGGTCTAGAGCAATGTGGCTACATGAAGGGGACAAGAACACGCGCTACTTCCATAGCTGGGCAACTCATAGATACCGATGAAATAAAATCTGTGAGTTGAGAAATTCAGAGGGGCTAATGCGCGCGGATGATGGAAGGATTGCACAAATCCTTATCAGCTATTATCAGGACCCATTTAACTCGGCCTATCCATGTTATTTGGACCAAGCCATGGCAGATATCCCATGTGCAGTCACAACCAAAATGAATAACATGCTGCAAGAGGAGTATACTCGAGATGAGGTTGACATGGTGGTGTTTCAAATGGAGGCTTTAAAGGCGCCAGGCCCCGATGGCATGCCTCCATTGTTTTTTCAACACTATTGGAAAATCATTGGGGATGAAGTTTCGGTGGCAATACTAAATTGTTTGAATACAAGTTCCTTTTCTCAATCTTTAAATAATACTTTCATCACACTTATTCCTAAGGTAAAAAGCCCAACTCTTGTATCTGAATTTTGTTCTATTTCTCTTTATAATACCCTTTATAAAATAGTGTCTAAGGTTGTGGCAAATAGGTTGAAAAGAATTTTACTTGACCTCATATCTAAATCTCAGAGTGCTTTTCAATCAGATAAAACCATTTTTGACAACATATTGGTTGCCTTTGAAACCTTACACCATATGAAGAATCAGAATTCAAGGAAAATGGGGTTCTTGGCCTTGAAGCTTGACATGAGTAAGGCGTATGACCAGGTTGAGTGGGGAATTCTTAAAAAAGTCATGGAGAAGGTGGGCTTTGGCAATAAATGGGTGAAGCTAATTATGGAGTGTATAAGTACGGTCTCTTACTCAATCTTGGTGAATGGGGAACCAAAGAGTGATATTAAACCATCTAGAGGAATAAGACAAGGTGAACATTTCTCACCTTATTTGTTTTTATTGTGCTTCGAAGGTTTAAACAGGTTAATTCAGGTTGCAGCTAGGGAGGATGAGATAAGAGGATTTTCTTTGTGTAGGAATGAACCACGAATTAGCTACCTTTTCTTTGAAGACGATACTTTGCTCTTTTGTAGAGCGGTAATGGGAGATTTGGTAAAAATCCAAGATATTTTGAATCTTTATGAACAAGCTTCAGGCCAGCAAATAAATAGAGGGAAGACGACAATCTTTTTTAGCAAGGCTGTCATCGAGGAAAGAGAAGAGATATCGAATTTTTTGGGTGTGAAGGTGGTAAAAGAGTATGAAAAATATTTGGGCTTACCAGCGGTGGTTGGGAAAAATAGGAGAGCAAGCCTAAATTATATAAAAGAACGAGTATGGAATAAACTGCAAGGGTGGAAAGAGCAACTTTTATCTCAAGCAAGTAGGGAGGTACTTCTAAAAGTCGTGGTCCAAGCCATTCCAACTTTTGCCATGTCTTGCTTCAAACTTCCAGTGGGTCTTTGCCATGATATTGAGATGATGATAAGGAAATTTTGGTGGGGGCAAAGAGGGGAGCAAAGGAAAATTCATTAGAGGAATTGGGAGGTAATGTGTCAACCAAAAGATCAAGGAGGTTTGGGGTTCAAAGATTTGGTTAAGTTTAATGAGGCAATGCTTGCAAAACAGGTTTGGAGGTTGCTACATGATCAGTCATCTCTATTTTTCTAGGTATTCAAAGCCAAATATTTCCCTCATGGGACGGTGTTTGAAGCAAAGAAATCATCTGGTTCATATGCATGGCAAAGTATATTAAAAGCTAGATCGGTCATAGAAGCGGGCTTGATGTGGTGAGTGGGGGATGGCTCAACCATTCGAGTGTACTGGGATAAATGGCTACCTGGAAAATTCCCTTCCAAGATTAGTTCACCATAGATATGTGCACCAGGAGATGTGCGAGTCGCTTCCTTGTTCGACCAAGACACAAAACAGTGGGACTGTGCGAAGATTAATCAGCTCTTCCTACCATTTGAAGCAGCAAAAATAAAGTCCATTCCTTTATGTATCACTAATCAGGTAGGTTGCATGATTTGGCCAAGATGTAGGGATGGAATATACTCGGTGAAAACTAGATATCAACTGCTATGCGAGCTGGACACACAGAAAAGAGCATCAAGGTTGAACATGGCAAGCAAGAGTGTTTTTTGGAGGCGCCTTTGGAAGATGAAGGTACCAAATAAGATTAAAATTTTCCTATGGCATGCATGCTCCGAAGCTTTGCCTACAAGATGCAACTCACTTCAGAGGAAAGTACTAGATGATCCGACATGCCCTTAGTGTGGTATTGGAATTGAAAACACGATGCATGCGCTATGGGAATGCAAATAGCTGCTCACGGTATGGGAAAAGGTATTTGGATGGATTTTCAAGGACCACCCAGCGATCTCGCATTCTATAGACCTGGTAGCTTTAGTTAGCGAGCAAGCGAAACAACTGGAGCTCTTTGCAACAATTGCTTGGTTCATCTAGTGTCGCAGGAACAAGGTGAGGTGTAATGAACCGAATGTGCCATTGGGAGAAATCCTGGAGA
Source organism: Quercus ilex subsp. ballota (assembly GCA_032727855.1). NCBI lineage: Eukaryota > Viridiplantae > Streptophyta > Magnoliopsida > Fagales > Fagaceae > Quercus > Quercus ilex. Next base: position 85,587,301 of record CM064909.1, read on the forward strand.
GCGTTGCTTCTCTTCTAATGGAATTTCAAAGCCATTCGGTCTGGTGTGAAAGCTTCGACGCAGCGAGATATCAAATGGAAACCCCCCAGAAGGATCTGTGGTGAAGACAAATTTTGATGGGGCTATGTTTGTTGAATAGGATCAAGCAGGGATAGGGGTGGTAGTCCGAAACTAGAGGGGTCAGGTCATGGCGGCTTTAGCTGAAAAAATACCCAAACTAGCATCCATTGAAATACTTAAGGTTCTGGCAGCATGTAGAGCAGTCCAGTTTATCCTTGAGTTAGGTTTCGCACATTCCATTTTCGAAGGAGATGCTGAAATTATTATCAAGGCACTTGCTGAAGGAAACTGTTCTATTCCTAGTATTAGACACGTTGTAAAAGACATTAAGTCTATAATTGGTTTGTTATGAACCAAATCTTTCTCTCATGTTAGGAGACAAGGTAACACTGTGGCCCATGCCTTAACTTAAAGAGCGAGGCTTTTTTTTCTTATTTTAATCTGGATGGAGAATGTTCCACCAAATATTTATCGTTTTGTTTTTGCTGATTTTCCAATTAGTTAATAAAATGCCGAAGAGTTTGGATTCTCCACACACAAAAAAAAAAAAAAAAAAAAAAATCTTTTGAGAGTAGTTGCCTATCTTCTGCTCGACAAAATGACACCAACACTAATCCTAACATTATTAGCACTCTACCTAGCTCTATCCTCGCTCACACCCTCTCCCATCTCTCAATCCAAGAAGCTGTCACCACAAGCATTTTGTCAAGCAGGTGGATCACTCTCTGGACTCTCATCCCACGACTTTCCTTATTAGAACCAGACTTAAACAAGCCGGATCTAAATTTGAGCTTTGTGGATATAGTATCCAGAATATGGACTCTTTGCTACGCCATTTCCAATCCTATACCACTCTACACATTGCACATCCTTTGGAGTACAACACTTTGTCGTCCTTTCTATGTCGATACATGGGTCTGTGTAGCCATTCCTCATGGTTTGAAAGTGCTTCTTCTAAATATTTCTAACACTGATACTGAATCTTTGGTACAGTTGCCCCACAGTGTCTTCTTTTCTACAACATTAGTAACTCTCAATTTGGTAGGTAACATATCTCTCAATCCACCTTCTGATTCTTGGTTCCCATGTTTAAGGATTCTAAGACGCTACATTTAAGTATAAGAACTCTGACTCTCTGTCTACCATCCTCATTGCTTGCCCTGTCCTCCAAGATTTTAGCCTCTATGTGAGTTTGGATGAGAATAAAAGCGTCTTCAAGACTTCAACATCATTATACAAGTACCCACGCTCAAATTATTGCATTTATGGTGCATTAATTTTAGCTCTCAAGTACTTAATTTTCATGGGTCAGTTGATCGAGGATGTTTTATTGGAAAACCTTTCTGACTTGGTTAAACAGGTTCTTCAACTTGGGATAGTAAATGGTGTTAATATTGAAGACAATGCCAAAGAGGATATGGGACTTGCTTCAACCACTCGCTTATGTTAAATCCCTGGGCTTGACCACAAAAACCACAAAGGTAATTAAGGCCACATTCGTTAACTTTTTCCAAGGGAAAATAATAATGATAATAATAATTTTTGGGTGCTCAAGTTTGGCGAAATCAAGTTTTCCATGGTACTCGAGTTCATGGAACTCAAGTACCATCAAAAATTTCCTGGCAAATTTGAAGGCTATTTTTTCAAAGAACTCGAGTTTCACAAATGTGGTAGATCTCTACATATTTCCAAAACAGTGGTAGATTGCTAATTTTTTTTTGCTAAATAGTGGTAGTGGGCCATTTTTGCCGACTTGTGAAATTGCATTTGATGAATGAACTCTGTTGTGAGTATGCTACAATTAGTCAATTCTGTATGGATTGTTACCGTGTGATGGGTTAACCCTAAGCATTGATCTGGGCCTTGAAATTGAGCTGGACTCTCTAGTAGTAGTGGTTCAACTTTTGAAAATAGACATTGTTTCTAATGCCTTGTTGAGTTCAATTTGGGTTGATTACTAATGCAGAAACTTAACATTTCTGTATCCAACATGTTTAAACAGAAGTTAATGAGTTTAATTGTTGTAATGTACAGCAGATTTTTAGAAAAATGGAGATGGAAGTATTAGAAACTGTTGATTTGCCTGCCTCTTTCGCAGATTTACTTGTTAAACCCAAAGAAAGCCTGTTGTTGTTTCGGGTGATGAACATGAAAATTTGGAAGAAAAACTTGAAACTGTCCATGTCTTTTCTAACATCAATCCAACTCAACTAGGCTCTGTCTTTTCTTAACTGCATGTAAGACAGTCTCTATTTAGCATCATATGCTTTTGCATTAAAGTTTTTTTTTTTCTTTGTTAAACCATGGTAACTATCCAAAGATTCAAAAAAGAAAAAGAAAAAGGTAACTATCCAAAATTTAAAGCTTGGATTTTAAATTTCAAGCATATTCTCTAAATGTTTTGCTATATGAATAATGGCTAAATGATAAATGCATGGATAACTTAAGAGACAAAGTTTAACTACAAAATTGATTGTAGAATAAGGTTACAACCTCACTAAATAAAATAAATATTATTGCATATTTGAAAATCTAACCGTAGAGTTGCATGTTCTTTACACTCTTAATACACATGTCAACTTTTGGATCAATCGGATATTATTTACTATATAATCTAAAACTTATATTTTATGCATAATTTTAAACTATAAAAACTTGCAATTTAAATAATTTATTGATGACATAGCTATTGATCTTTATTTTTTTTAGAAATTTTGCAATCATGAGAGATATAAGAAGAAGAAGTAATCCAACGGTTGATTTATCAAAATTCATATCTAATAAAAAGATATTAAGTAAGGTTGTAATCTAGACTACAACAAATTTTGTGGCTAAATTTTGTCATAACTTAAGTTAAAAGTGACCAAAATGCTACAATTGTGGGCAAGTCAGGTTCATTTTATTAAAATGAAAAATCATAATCCCATTGAGTACAACTAAGCTTGCTAGATTCATGATTGGAATCTATTTTTTTTTTCCCCTTAATTTAGTGGCTCATATGATAACTTCTAGGCTCTAGCCTCGCATTGTATGGTCATGGCAGCTAATTCTGTGTGGTCCAACGCAAAAGTTTGAAAATAACAAATATGGTAAATTATGTATTTAGTCTCTATCATTTACACTATATTTCAATTTGGCTTCTAGCCTTTTAATTGTGTCAATTTAATCCTTAATTTTTCAGCACCGTATTAATGTAGTTTGTGCCGTTATCTATTGGATAGAAATTGCTGACTTAGCAAAGGAACAAATTCGTAGAATACTGACCCTAGCAAATATTTCTAGATTATGTTTCTCTAAACGACGTCGTTTCTTATATTCCATTTGCCAAATACTTGGCATCCTATTTCTCGTTCATTGTTGTATAAAGCCACCAAAAATCCCTAACATTGAAAGAAACCCTTTCAGCCTTACACTCTCAAGTCAAAGCGAAACGCAAACACACACAGAGAATGAGAGAGTTTGGAATGAAACGGAAGAAGATTGAAGGTGGGGGCAGCATGAGCATGGATGCCAAAGGCGAGAGTTGCAGCAGCAGCAGCAGCAGCTTATCTTCTGTTTCGGTTCGACAAAATGAAGAAGACATTATCAGCAGTCTACCAGACTCTATCCTCTGCCACATCCTCTCTTTTCTCCCAATCAGAGAGTCCGTGGCAACAAGCGTTTTGTCGAACAGGTGGAAGCCTCTCTGGGCTCTCGTCCCTGTTCTTGACTTGGATCACTACAATCTTTCTAAAAAGCGGCGGGGTCAAACTTTTAGCTTTGTGGATACAGTGTTCAGAATTTGGACTCTCCGAAACGCCATTTCCATTCCCATTCACACCCCACTACGCAAACTGCGAGTTTCTTGGTGCGACGATTGTCTTCCCTTGTTTGTCGACTCATTGGTCCGCGCCACCATTCTCAAAGGTGCTTTGCAACAACTCGATCTCAACATTTATTCTTTTAAACAACCTTTGGAGTTGCCCCGTTCTGTCTTCTTTTGTGAAACATTAGTGGTTCTCAAATTGAAAGGTACCCTTCTTCTCAATCCTCCTTCTGCTTCTACCTTCCCAACTCTCGAGATTCTGCTACTTGATAATGTTTGCTATGCAAACTGTGACTCTCTCTCCACACTCCTTGCATCCTCCCCGGTCCTTCAAGATTTTACCCTCAAACTGAGTCGGTTTGGAACGGACAATTTGGACAAGAATGCAGGCAAGTTAAATATCATTGTACTTGTACCTACATTGAAATTTTTACTTCTACATGTTGAGTGTGGGTCGTACAAACTCCATCTAAACACCCCGGCTCTTAAGTACTTTCATTTCAAAGGTGTTTTGGATGAGGATGTTGTGTTGGAAAAGCTCCCCAACCTGGTCAAATCAGTGCTTCAAGTTGAGACATGTTATGAAACAAGCGATGATGATTATGCAATGAGGATATGGGACTTCATGGGACCACTCTATAATGTTATTTCCATGGAATTGTACATAAATACCGCTGAGGTAATGGCACATTACATCTTTCTTTCATGCTCTAACTCTCTATTACATAATAATATTGCTGTGAGTGTGTTGTGACTTTGGGAAATTCTTAATTGTTACGCTGTCATGCAGAGCCTCTGCCATGCTTCTAATCATGATGATGATGTTCCCATGTTTCATAATTTGTCTTCCTTGAAGATTTGTGGTGAGCTTTGGTGTAAGTATGCATGGCATGCAGTACGACTATTGCTTTTTCGGGCTCCAAAGCTACAAACACTTACCTTTGAATTGGTAGATATGCATGGCTCTCGTTGTTCTGATCTTGACAATTGCTCGAAGAACTCACAGGATGTTCCTCAATGTTTGTCATCAAACCTTACAACCTGTCATTATAAAAGATTTTCAAAGCATGAAGATGAGATGGAACTTGTTAGGCAAATCCTAAAGGATGCAAAAGTATTAAGGACAATGAAAATCACTGCTGAAGGGCGTCCAGACTCAGAGATGAATCGTCGTATTCACAAGGAGTTAATGAAATTCCCAAAGAGCTCTCAAATTTGTCAAATTGCACTTGAATAAGAATATTTCCATTTTTAGTGTCTCTCTCTTAGTTGTCCAGAAGCAGTAGTTTTATGGGAATGCCCATTGTTTTTTGCATGTTTCATTTGAAACTTTGATGGATTGAAGATTAATAAATACTTTTTTAATTATGAAATTTGCTTTGAAATGTGCTTATGAATGTTTGTCATTAACCTAAGAGTCTAAGACTTGCCAACTTCTAAGCCAGTTTGGTGCATGGTTACTGGTTTGTCGTTACCATGAAATTTCCTTCCCCGTGGTTTCTTAATTCAGAGCATGTTTTTTTCTTTCACTTACCCTAGAAGTCACTCTTTTATTTTTATTTTTTATAAGAGAAGTCACTCTTTAATTGATGAAACTAAAATGGATTATTATTATTATTATTATTATTATTATTATTATTATTATTATTATTTTTTGAATCAGTAGAATTTGGTTAAATGCATAAAACATAAACAGGAACAAGGAGCCTACAAGGCCCTGCAACCAACAAAACTGTAGCTACGGCCTACTTCTACTCTGCAGAGCTAAACAACAGAACAATCTCCTCAGAACATCTGTGCACCATTCCCAACTTGAAGCATACTGTATGGGCTCTATACGCAGCGTAGAATGAGCTAACCCAATTACAACACACTGCCTTCTGTTATTCTGCAGAATTACACATCAGAACTATCCAGGTTCTTTTTAGACTCGAGAATTTTGTCAAAAGATTGGTCTCATCATAGGAATGATGACATGAAAATAATGCTCTCTCTCTCTCTTTGCCTAGGATAAGCGGAGGCCTGGCTACCTCGAACTAGCCAGAAATCCTGTTTTAGTTTGCATTTCTTAGGATCAGTATGGGGGGATTTCAAAGTTTCTTTATTGAATCTAAGTTGTTTCAGTTGGTGATTGAGGAAGGAGGGAATTTTTTCTCCCTTAAGATTTTCGAACAGGGAAAATATTATATGCAATCGGTGTTTATGGGCAAGAGTGCAGCTCTTTGGATTATGCAGACTTTGGAACAAACCATGGTTGGGGCTAGTCCTAAGCAATTTTTCACATTAAGGGAAGGTGATATTGCTTACACTTTGCAACGGGGGTGCAACTCCTTTGGGCAGTATTTAGCAGTAACAGAGCTTAAGGTAGGTGGGCGGCGGCGTACTATCATTATTCCGGCCGGAAAATTACAACAAGGATGGAGAACTTTTGGGATTGAATTAAGAAGGATTTTGGAACTTTCTCAATATGCGTTGGGTGGATTGAGGTTTGTACCATACAGGTCTAAGCAGATCCCAAAATCTCATCCTGTCAGGTCCTATATGGAAGCTGTCAAAGCTCCAATGCAGGCAAGGTTGATGCATGTTCAGCAACCCCTCATCAACGAAAAGGTTAAGGCTGGTAGCGTGAAGAATATTGTAGAGTCTCCGAGTGACAATTCTGGCACATAGGTAGTAGTTTCTGAAACTCAGGCCAGAATTTTTCCTCAGTCAGCCATGGGTGGTGGTGAGGGTGGAGAAGGTGGTATTGATGGGAAGAATAAATTTAAGGAGAAAATCTCGGAAGGAAATAATATCAATATTCCTTTGAAGCCCAATTTGAATTCAAAAATGGTTGAGTTTGGAAAGCTGCGTGATAGTAGGAAGGCACGTTAGCTGGGGAGAGGTTTGACTGTGTGTGTGAATGAATATGGAAAGAGGCGGGTATCCTAGGATGTAGTTAAGGGTGGGAAACAAGCTAGCAAATGGGTTATAACAAATAAGGTCCATAAGGGTCTGGGCCCTTCCAAGCAGAATGCCCAAGTCTTGTTGGAAAATAAAGAACCCATTTTAGGCCTGGGTTTGTCAAGCCCACGAAATTTTGAGGCCGGCGAGAGTTCCTTAAGTGGACAAAAGGCTCTGGAGTCTTCTTATCTGACTGGGTTCACTGTGCCGAGCTCAAGTAAGAGCGTACTCACTACCACGAAGGAGTTTGAGTGTTCAGGGGTCTCACCCATCGCATCGGAGTAACGTGCGATGTCGCCATGGGATCTTCTTCCTCAACGGTGATGGTTGTGGCTGGCAAGGGTGCTCAGCACAGCCCGATAAGTATAGCTCAACCTCCTTTTACGTCGATAGGACCAACGGTGGTGGCCTAAGCTTCCGACGAGTTGATACCGCCGGTCAGTGCTCCAAGTGGGTCCAAGTTGGTGCCGGAGGTGTCATCGGCCATGATATTGGAACCGGTATTGACCCTTACTGACCCCAGAGTGTCGGAGCTGGTGTTTTTGTCTGCTCCAGTGGCATCGGTGGAGGGCGATGTTGATTTTGTGGGTCTAGAAGGACTGGGTACATCTGATTTTGAGGGAACTTAATTACCTGGCCCAACTATAAGGGACTTAGTCGGAGATTTGGATAAGTCGTGGGGTAATTCCAAAGACTGGATATTACAATTGCGTGATGGCAGGCAATTAGTGCTACCATTGTCACTGTATCGATCTCCAGATTGTATGTCAGTCTGTACAAGTTTGGAGGGAGAGTGTGTACCAGGTAATGCTTCTTGTACTAATGAAGAGCAGAGGGTTAGTTGGGCAGATGAGGGTGAGGGGCTAGTAGAGTCCTTGGCTGTGGTTCCCGTGTCAGAGAGTGAGATGTGGGAACTTGATGAAAGATTTAGGTCTTATAAGGGAGGTGATGAGCCATTAGTTGTGGTACCTTTAGCCACTGAAGGTCCGGTGGAGTCAGAGTCTAGTCATGTGAAGGAGATTGGGTGTAAGGAGAGTGTGGATAATTGTCAACTATCACAATGGGTAACCAATAGGATAAAGGCTTCCAAGAAATCTGTGGGCACTTCGCTGGAGGGTTTTAAGGAGCAGATTACAGGATTGTTATTAGCTATAGAGGCCAGAAAGAAAGATAAATAGAAACTTGTGGTGGGTGATCAGATGAAGGTGGTCAAGTTAGGCCAGAAAGGTTAGCGGGAGTTGAAGAATTTGTTGTCATCTTTGAATGTTGAGTATGATCCAACTAAAGTAAGGAGTGCAAGTTCTAAGCGGGCTGTTGTGCCTTATCAATGAATGTGAAGATTATTTCTTGGAACGTTAGAGGGTTGAATAAGCAGGACAAAAGGCTCAAGGTTAGAAATTTGATTAGGAAATGGGGGCCAGATGTGGTTTGTCTTCAAGAAACCAAATTGGAGATGATTAACAGAGTGATGATTCATAGCTTGTGGGGTGGCCAACATGTTGACTGGTCGTATTTAGGTTCTTGTGGAGTTTCTGGTGGGGTGTTAGTGATGTGGGGCACTCGGGTAGTGAATAAAATGGAGGAAGCAGTGGGGAGATTTTCAATTTCTTGTAAGTTTAAAAGTGTGTCAGATCAGTTTGTTTGGGCGTTTACTGGTGTTTATGGTCCTAATTTACACCGAGACAGGAGGTTTTTATGGGAGGAACTTTGTGGCTTGAATAGTTGGTGGAGTGTCCCATGGTGTGTGGGTGGTGACTTCAAAGTGGTTAGGTTCCCTTCCGAACGATTGGGGTCTACTTCCTTCACTACTGCTATGAGGGAGTTTTCCAATTTCATTTCGGAACAAGGTCTCATTGATCTGCCATTGCAAGGGGGTACTTTTACTTGGTCAAATTCTAGAGAAGTTGTTTCGAAGGCTAGGCTGGACAGATTCTTGTTTTTTGCAGATTGAGAGGATAAGTTTCCAATAGTTTCTCAAAGGCGGGTGTCTAGGTTGTGTTCGGATCATTTTCCAATTGTCCTTGAGGGCGGATCTTTTCAGAGAGGGTGTATGCTGTTCAGATTTGAGAATATGTGGCTTAAGGATGAAGGTTTTGTGGATAGGGTTCGGTCTTGGTGGGACTCCTATCAGGTTCATGGTGCACCGAGTTTTATTCTGGCCAATAAATTAAAGCTATTAAAAAATTATTTGAAAAAATGGAATGTGGAGGTGTTTGGTCAAGTTGAAGTTCGGATTAAAAAATTGTGGAAAGACTTAAGTGATCTAGAGAATATGGAGGAGAGTAGGGGATTATCAGCGGAGGAAAGGGTAGATATGGGAAGAATTCGTGAGGAGTTAGAAAAATCCATTCTATTGGAAGAAATATGTTGGAGGCAAAAATCTAGAGTTCTCTGTGTTAAGGAAGGAGATAGGAACACTAAATTTTTCCACCATATAGCTAACTCGCACAAGAGGGTTAATTCTATTGATAGGCTTATGGTGGGTGGGGTGTTGTCTTCAAACTCGGCGGCCATAGCAGATGATGTGGATTTTTCTAGTCTATCGGTGGAAGATGCAAATTGGCTAGATAGGCCTTTTGAGGAAGAAGAGGTGTTTGGGGTGATTAATGATTTAAATGGTGATAAGGCACCTGGTCCAGATGGCTTTTCTATGGCATTCTTCCAATCTTGTTGGGGTGTTTTGAAAACAGAAATTATGGCTGTTTTTCATAATTTCCATACTCAGGCAGTGTTTGAGAAGAGTTTTCCTAAGAAAGTGGATGTTGTGGAGGTGAAGGATTTTCGGCCTATTAGCCTAGTTGGTGGGATTTACAAGATTATTTCTAAAGTGTTGGCTAATCGACTTCGTAGGGTGGCGCATGGGCTTATTTCGAATTCACAAAACACTTTTGTGAAGGGCAGACAGATTTTACATTCCGTCTTGATTGCTTCTGAATGTATTGATAGTAGATTGAAGTCAGGAGTTCCAGGAGTGTTGTGTAACTTGGATGTGGAGAAGGCATATGATCATGTGAGTTGGGATTTTTTATTGTGTATGCTTCAGCGTTATGCTTTCTCAGAGAAATGGAGAAAATGGGTAAGGTATTGCATTTCAACTGTAAAGTTTTCTATTCTGATCAATGGTAGCCCATCTGATTTCTTTGGAAGTTCTAAGGGGCTTCGGCAAGGAGATATTTTATCTCATTTGTTGTTTGATATTGTGATAGAGGCATTAAGTCGTATGTTAGATGTGGCAGCCTCCGCAGGGCAATTCTCAGGCTTTTCTGTGGGTAGTACGGCTGGTACATCAGTGATGGTGTCTCATCTTTTATTCGCAGATGACACTCTGATTTTTTGTGATGCTGAACCTTCTCAAATTGCTAATTTGAGGGCAATTCTTGCTAGATTTGAGGAGGTGTCAGGGCTTCATATTAATTTGGGGAAATCTGAGTTGGTACCTGTTGGTGGAGTATACAAGTTGGAGGCTTTGATGGATCTGCTAGGGTGTGGGCAGTCTTCTTTGCTCTTGAAATATTTGGATCTTCCATTAGGTGCAAAATTTAAGGATTTATCTGTTTGGAATCCTATCCTGGATAGAATGGAGAGGAGATTAGCAGGTTAGAAGAAAATGTATTTATCTAAAGGGGGTAAGGTGACTCTTATTAAAAGCTCACTTTCATCTTTACCTACATACTTTCTTTCCCTTCTTCCTTTACCAGGTAAGGTGGCAAAGCATATGAAGAAATTACAGAGATTTTCTGTGGAATGGGATTGGTGGTGAACCTAAAATACATTTAGTTAATTGGGCCAAAGTTTGTAGGCCTTTGCAGGATGGGGGGTTGGGTATAAGAAGGTTGGGAAACTTTAATTCTGCTTTGCTAGGAAAATGGTTGTGGAGGTATGGTTTGGAGACTGATGCTTTATAGAGGAGGGTTATAAAGGCAAAATATGGGAATATTTAGGGTGGTTGGTGTACGAAAAAGGTGACAAGTCCTTATGAGGTCAGCTTGTGGAGATACATTAGAAGCGGCTGGTTGAACTTCTCTAAATTCCTTTTTTATGATGTGGGGGATGGGACTAGAGTGAAATTTTGGAAGCATGTATGGTGTGGGGATTGTACTCTCCAAGAGGCCTTTCCGGAGCTTTTTTGCCTTAGTAGGTCTAAGGATTCCTCGGTGGCTGAAGTTATGGGTTAGTCTGCGGGGAGGTTTCATTGGAATGTGCAATTTCGTCGTCCACCACAAGATTGGGAAGAAGAAGCCTTTGACCGGTTTATGGGGTTGGTCTATTCTTCGACAGTACGGGGATTTGGCCCAGATAAGGTTTGTTGAAAGCTTGCAAGGAATAGAGCTTTTGAGGTTAGAGATTATTATAACTCCTTCTACCCTCCTACTTTTATTTCCTTTCCATGAAGAATGATATGACAATCGAAGGTTCCTCCAAGGGTGGCTTTCTTTTCTTGGTCTTCTTCCTTAGGTAAGATCTTAACAATAGACAACCTTCGTAAAAGACGAGTGATAGTGCTTAAATGGTACTATATGTGTAAGAGGTGTGGGGGAGTCGGTGGATCTTCTACTTCTTCATTGCTCTATAGTTTGGGAGTTGTGGTCTTTGGTCTTCTGCTTGTTTGGTATTCAATGGGTTATGCCTAATACTGTTCTTGAGTTGTTTGAGACTTGGCAAGGAAAGTTTGCGCGACATCGTCACATTGATGTTTGGAAATTAGTGCCTCATTGCTTGATGTGGTGCATTTGGCGTAAAATGAATGCTAGAAGCTTTGAGGGTTGTGAACGTTCTTTGCTGGAGCTTAAGTCTTTTTTCTTACACACTCTCTTTGATTGGAGTGTGGTGTTTTCTCACTTTTCTTGTTCTTTTTTTTCTATTTTTCTTGATTGTTGTTCTTTTGTTTCCTGATTTGTGCCCACATAGTACATCCCCAATGTACTCGGTTTGGCAATCTTTTTATTATTAATAATATTCTTACGTTATTTATCAAAAAAAAAAAGGTTCTTTACACAAAATGGAAGGATGGACTTATGGAGCATTGAACCTGTCAAATTGATGTAGAAGTGTAATATTTATACCGAGTGCTAGTCTGCTAGGAAGTTAAAAAAAGAGAGAGAAAGTAAAACCTTTGAACGTGAATTTACAAAATGAATAATTTTCCAACATGTTATATAATGTGGATGCCCCATTCAGGTTATTGTTTGAAACTTTGTTATAGTTCTTAACTTTTTTCATGCAGAAGTGAGTCCAACTGTCACGGCGAGGACTCAAATTTGCTCTCTGGGTTGTTGATGGTGGTACAGGGGCTTTTTTGTTATGAATGTCAATAACGTACAACATGAAAGGCTGTTTAGGAGAACACTATTTTCTGTTTAAATGGAAGCTTTCACATTAGGAAGCTCAACATGTTGGGCAATGTGATCTTTCTTCTTTGGGCAGACAAATAAATCAACACCTATTGGAGTATATATGGACTATAATTTGGAGTGGGTGACCTCCGCTTATCTCTGCATGGTATATCATCAGACAATTATATTCCTATTGATGAAAACACAAACACACTACAATAACTACTTGTTGCAAGCGTCTACACATGCAGTTAAGGGTGGTTGGAGAAAGCCAACAGCATACTTTGATTCCTTCCTCCTAGATATTGCATGCGATCTTGTGGTAAGGCCTTGTGCATATGTAATTAGGTCCATGTTTGTATATTTCATTTTCTGTATTTGCCATGTTGGAGTTTATTCTATGCTACTAGGGCAAAATACTTGAAGATTTAATTTGTATTTGCCATCTTCTTTAATTATATTATGTTAAGTTTTTAGTAATGATGTTTTCTATAAGGACTAGACTTGAACTCCTAACCTAAAAAGGATATGGACTTAGGTCCAAAAAGCCTAAAACAATAAATTTGTAGAGAATATGTTGGAAAACTCAGTTTTAGTGAATTAAGTAATAAGCCAATAGATTTTGATGACAAAAAAAGAAAGATAATAGATGTTCACTAAAGAAAAACGTCCTCGGCCAAATTCGAGGAGACTGATTCTTTTATATTGCTTTTGAAGCTTTATTACAAGTCTGGTTCTATGTTGCTATAGTGTTTCTTTCTTAATTTTCCGATCCTCTTCTCATGGAGGGTCTCTTGCATTATATATCTCTCTTTGGACCATCTCGACCCTACACTTGTTGATCATTTGCGCTCTTACTCGTGTACCTGTCCCATCAGACACCCTTTCTGACTCTCTGTGAGTTGTGGTAGCCAAGGCAGTACTGTTCAAGGATCTTCTCCACATAAATGCGGCCAAAAAAGTAGCTGCAGTACATTTAATACGGTGGTAACAGCTTTCCTTTAGATATTTTTGGGTTTCCTTCCTTCTCGTATGTTCACAATGTTCATCCCTATCACGGGAGCCTCTTGGAATGTCACTTTGATCGTTGGAATACATATTTGAACCGTATTTATCATAGCTGAGAAGGAATTCCTCCTCGGACCGCCTTCCACTCCTTTCATATTTAGGAGACTCTAAACTAGAATCCCTCATAACTTTTTATCCCTCCTTGAACATGCCAACGTCCTCAGATAAGGCCCAAAGCCCAATACATAATTTTGGGCCCTTATCCCTACATTTTCAATTTGGGATTTTTTTTCCCCCTGATATAGTTCTCCTTTAGCTTTTTCTTATTTTTTTCTCCTCAACTATTTGATTGGTAAAAATAATTCTATCCTTGCAGAGGTGATAAATGTGTAAATAGGATATAAATTTTCATAGGTGGTATTTGACTATTTATACTATGCTCACATCTTTTATGTATTTGAAACATTAAAAGAAACTCTAACAATATAAATAATCATTTTTTCAAAAGCTAGTCTTAAGTAATCATAGGTTGATGTAGAGGGCTTATACATGCATTTACTAGTCTATATATATATATATATATATATATATATATATATATATATATATCCAAAAGCTAAAGTATAGTATTTAATGTTGTTGCACTCCTATTGAGCCACATAAACAACATATCATCAACTTATTTTCAATATTTTCTCTCTTGTCTTTAATTATTTTTCTCCTTATTAATTTGCCACTTTACAATTACACTTTCTCCAACATTTTTACTTACTTTTACCTTTTTATTTTTCCACTAATCTATACCTTAACCTTACAATTTCTCCATCATTTCATCTTCCTTTTATTTTGACTCTTCTTCTCCCCATTTTTCATCCCTCCACTTTTTCACCCCCAACTAACAACATGAAAAAATAAAAAATAAACTAAAATATTTTCTATCTTTCCACTTTTCCATCTCCTCCCAATTTTCTATCTTCTCACTTTTCAATCACCCCAACTAAACAAACCCATAGGGACCATATCACAATGCAATAGCCCTAACTATTACTTCAAATCTCAATCCTTATTTTTCCAGATTTGCTTTGGACTAAATAAAACTTGACAAGTTTGGCTTGCCTGCTTGTCCCTGGTTTAGATCCCAAAAGAAAAGGAAAAAAAACAAACATCATGCTATATGGAAACATCTTTCCTGTTTACTTGCATTTGTGCATGCTGATTTGAGGTAAAGAGATGGAGGATAGGGATCTCAGCCTGTTCACCTGTTCGTACTCCAAGCAGATGGCACCTCGCCACCTCCACCTTCCCACATGAGCTCGTAGTAGAACTCCATAATGGCATGTTTTTTGTCATTCTGTTTCAATATGTTCCCATGCATCATACTTTTAAGTTAAGTAGCCAAAATTGCCAAAGTCATGTGGCATCTATTCCACAGCACAGAATCCTCCATCAGAAGAATGGCATAAATTTGTTTAACAAACTCATCAAAGAAAAAGAAGTCAGTTTCCAAATGATATCGATATTTGTTTAAAGCACTGCGCATCCCAATGATACGAGAAGAGAAGGATCAAATTCCAGGGATCAGTACAAAACAATTAACTTCTAAAGGTGAACAGAGTACAAGATTTGCATATGAGAAGGGAAAGTAAAATACAGATAGCACTATCAAGTTCCTTTCTTTAAGCACTTAATAATATATATGGAACCTTAAAGAAACTTTGTGAATTACTAATTCATGGTGACTGGAGAAGGGAATCATGGTCGCCTATTACCCTTGCTTGACTCAGAAACTTCATCAATATCTCTTCTAACATTCACAACCCGAAGATCTTTGTTGTTGTCGACCCACCACATCAATGGTGTCAGGGAGGTAACTTCATCATCAACAGAAAAAAATTGATAGTTAGCATCCCCCGTGATATTAGCATGTAGTCAATGAATGAAGAAATATTAGAAGTAAACTAAGGACTAGAACCAGGCAGGGGATTTGACAAATTCAAATAACTAAGTATTTGGAATAAAAATAATGACCTGCTTTTATCTTAGGAAACTTCTTTCTAAATTCTACCAAACATGGTGATTTTAGAATGATGCATTAGAAATCCAAACAAAATTCTACTGGAAATGAAAGTAAGACAATTGTAACATTTGAAACATGCAATGGGGTAGAACTACAAGAAGCGCCATACATAACCATCAATCAGGAAATATGATACTGCTTGTTCAAAAAAAAAAAAGCACGCAAAATATTTTAGGTCCAACAGTTATTCAATTACTGGAGGTGTTTCAGGGGAGAAGAGGCGCTTACAAGCAGATCCATTAAACACAACTATGCAATGTGGTTCAACTTTGTTATTTGATCACAATGAGCCATCAATTAAAAAAATTGGCACTTCAACTCTCATGTAATACCAGATGCAAAAATTTTAACATAGACAATGTGGGGGAGTAGATTGAATCTGCCCCGAAGACCTTAACCCAAAGAGAATGTTCAAAGAAGCCCCATCCACGGAATGGGTCCAACCCATGTGTCAATATGAGATGACCGAGCCCCCGTCAAGAAGAGACCATTTGGGCCCATTACCGAGGTAATCCGAGAAATCCGTATTCCCGAGGAAACAAAACTCAATCGAGAAGCGGTCATGTGCTTAGCTGAGGACACCCTTTCACCTACCTTCCCCGAGAAACATGTAGAAGAAAACACAAATCTCAATGTAATAGTCATCTCTACATTAATGAGTTCTCCTTACCTAATGTTAGCCACATTAAATGTTGAATGACTGGCCTAACTAGTAAAAACACCTCCAAAAATCTATCTTCATGATCAAGAAATGGCAGAAGAAGGTACTGATTAGACAAGTATTCCCCTAAATCCAGCTAAGAGCAGGATAGCTAGAGGAAGAGGAAGAATGGCTATAAAAGGAAGAGGAGGACACCAGGAGAGGAGATCCAAAAAACTCTAAGGAAGAACAAGAGAGAGAAAGTGAGAAGAGTCATAACTTGTATTTTTCCTCTAGAACTTCTGTACACACCTTGGGAAACTGATTTTTTAATCAATATAAGAGTCCTTTACAATTGTTTTCATCTCTAATTATTTGTCTAATCTTCCCATTGTAGGATTTCACCCCTCCTAGTAAGAAAGTAATTGTGTAGATCTTAAATCCTTAGCAAGTTTAGTTTGTTACGGGTTTTTGACCCCCACAGACAAAATTTGAATGTATTTTTAAGGAATACTTACATTTCTTCTTCAGGTTCATTCTTAAGAGCATTTTTGGCTATACACTGGAAGGCAGCTTCTACATTGAAACCTTCTTTCGCAGAAGTTTCAAAGTAAGGAATATTTCCCTTGGAAGCACACCATGCCTTTGCCTTCTTCTCAGATACCTGAAAGTTAGAATGAGAAGCCCATAATATAAAATCATAATTAGGGGAGAAATGGAGGAAAAAAGAAGGGCGGGGGGGGGGGGCGGTGTGGTGGAGAACATAAACAGAATGCCAATATAATATACTTATCGTTATCAATTAGAGACATTCACAAAAGAGTGGCTTGCCTAAACATGCCCAATCATTGATCCATTGTGCAAATAACTAATCAACAATTTCTAGTTTCGCATATAAGAAAAGGCACATAGCAACCTTACTTAAAAAGCTTATATCATGACACCTCATTGCCCTCTGATGGTGTAGATAGTATATACATTTTATTCCTAATTAATTGGCTTTGGATAACATATTCCATCTCAAAATAAAGGAGAAAATTGAGTAAGAAGATAGGAAAATCATCTTACCACCCGACTATTGCCACTGTCAACATCTATCTTGTTCCCCAATACAACAAATGGGAAGTTTTCTGGATCAGAAGGGCTGGCCTGAAAATCAAACCCAATTAGGAAAGAATTCAGTCGCTGATACAATGGTACTTGGCATTTGTCAAATGCTGATGGTTCAATGATTACCTGAATCAGAAACTCCTCCCTCCAGTTGTTGAGGTTATCAAATGATTTCATGACATTCACGTCATAGACTAGAACACAACAGTCTGCTCCACGGTAGAATGCCACACCAAGACTTTGAAACCTTTCCTGCCCAGCTGTATCCCATATCTGAAAGTATATAGGTTCATAGAGTCAGTCTAAAATGAGAAAGGGTAGAGGGTGGTTCTAGACGTTTTCTTTCCCAGGATTAAAAAAAAAAATCTCTAAATATTCAAGCCCCCAAACTTTGCAGAAGTAGTCCAACCTTCACTATAATATTTTCATATTGAAGCCAACAACACACAGGAAACCAAAAATGCTTTCACCAAGAACTATCTGTAAATCTGTTAAAATTGCATCAACACCATTCTAAGCTTGCAAAGTACAGTAGTATTAGTAGTTGGTACAAAGGCTGGACCACTGAAGTTCCCAGTTGTTTCAAACATTTATCATATACAATAAAAACACGGAAGAATCATTCTATCTGATTGACTAAGCCACAGAACACATTCTTCACTGATTGCTCCCATTGATATCCACAAAATGATTCTATTTCTGTAGAACTGACAAAGCACCAACTAAAAAAAGTGGGGCTTACTTACAAATAAGATTTGAGAATTGAGATCATAGCTAACCTGCAATGTAAATTGTCTATCCTCAAACTGCACTTCTTTTGTCAAGAAATCAGCTCCAATGGTTGCTTTGTACTGATTACTGAACTTACGATTCACATATCTAAATAACGAGTATAAGGCTAATCACAACATAAATTGCAATAACATGTAAATGTATTGTGTGTGTGTGCATTTGAGCGCATACAAGCAAAACATATGTTGCAAGTTACAGGATACTGATTCATCAGAGATGTCTTCCCAACCCTGCCAAAGTTCACAAACAACAAGAGGACATTTCATGAAATGGGCACCAACAAAATCACTCAAATACAATTGAAAAGACATAAAAAAAACTCCTCGTAATGAAGCAAAAAACAGCTCCCATATGCCATATGTTTGGTTGCTCAGAAAAAAATTAAAATAAGTGATGAAAAGTTTATTATATTGAAATTCATGTTTTATCATTTTCTTCATATATATATATATATATATATATCTAACTGGTCAAGAAAGTTTTTCTAATGGTATGCCTCTGGGAATTTCTGGTACTTTCAACTTCGTGATTATATTCCAGGTTGAGCACAACATCCTTATGCACCCATTTCACATGTAGCTGGTATATTTGAGCTGGAAAATTCTCATAGAGCCAAGAATAAAAATAGTAATAAAAAAATAAAAAAAAGTCACAAGCATTTCTTTCATGTACTTCATAATTTTCTGCACAACCAAACACTGACTTAACCTCTGTTACCATTATTATTAGTATGAAAATAATGCCTGCTAAGAAATGAGAATATAATTTCCAGATTTTATTACCACTAAAAACTGTAGAAAATTATATATTTTAGCCTCACATATTAGAACCCCCAAAAAAATTCCAAATATTAGTTTCAAAATTCAATTCTTTTTGTTTTTCTTGTCAACCAAACAGAGGACACACAGAAAAATGACGTTTTACCACCACACACAAAAAAAAAAAAAAAAAAAAAAAACACTCACCCGCTGTCTCCGAGGATTATGACCTTGAGAAGCATACGCCTCCGAGAAGCCATTAATTTGAAATTGAAACTTAGAAAATAGAAAGGCCACTAATTTTGTATTTGAAAATTAGAGTTTTGGGAAGTCTTTCTCTGTGAGAACAGGGAAAATTTTGTTACTTTCAGGTTTTTGTTTTTTTGTTTTTAATTGCCGACTATGCAACGTGAAGATTTTTGCTGGGAAAATAATAATTAATTGTAATCAGATAATTATTTGGGAATTTAGCAACTACCAGTCTCCATTGTCTTAAAGTCTAAGACCTCAGGTCAGAGCCACAAAAGAAGGGTACTTTGGATTGCTTTGTGTGTATGCGTGTGTCTGTGTCTTTGTCTGTCTATGATAATATTATGGTCAATGACAAACAAAAATAGCATTCTCAGTCTCTGACGGCAAATGTTTTTTAGGCCTTGAATTCTAACACCAAGTTCAAGGCCCTAGGGCCTTATCGGTCCAGTAACCCACCGGGCTAATGAGTGTCCTGGCCTGTACTATTAAGGCCTGTGGATAACCTAATAGCTCAATGTGGCAAGTCATTGGCTGATTTTTCTGCCCATGGGCCAGCTCGGTAACTCGGAATTTATAACAAAATAATTGAGTAGAGAGGGAGGTTGAACTTAAGACTTGAGAGGAGAGAATAATAATTTAATAGGGGTAAAATGCTTAGACGCCCCCTAAATTGTAGGGTAATTGCTCTTACACTTTGTAAACTTTTATTTTAGCCAATTTAGTATATAAACTTTAATATTGTAACAAATAGACAATCTTAACTTTTATTTTAGCCAATTTGGTATATAAACTTTGATATTGTATCAAATAGACCCCTAAACTTTTATGTTGTTTCAGTAAGACCCCTTTATTTTCATTTTTTTAAAATTATTTGGCATAAAAAATGTGGTTAAATTGATGGGAATTTTTTTTTTAAGGGGATCTTATTATTACATTATCAAAATTTATGTACTAAATTGACAAGAAAAAGATAAAAGGGTCTATTTGCAATAGTACCAAAGTTTATATAATTGGTTGTTGAGGACCAAAATTTCACAAAAAATCCTATTTCATGAAAAGTAAGAAAAGACCATGGGCCTTAACAAAAGAAGACCCATGGATAGTAAGGGAGAAGTGGTTTAGTCAGTAAGGGAGTGATTTCTGGTGAAAGGAGGATCCCAAAAATTTCCCTTAGTTCATATATTTGCTTGGAATGCATGAACCAATGGAAAACTTAGTTCCCTCATGTGTATGACACCTCCCCACAATTTCCTCTCAATTGTCATTTTCAACTAAAGTTGTCATCCGGTACATTGAGTAGCCCACCCACTCCTTTTACTTTCCAAGAAGGAATCTTTCATTTATAGCTAAAGTCAAATGCCCATTTTGAGTTGTAATTGCCTAATTAAGTTAAACCTCTGCCCAATGCACTTTTTCAGGTTCTAGAGGACATGATTTTACCTAGTAGACCAGGGACGTCCTTGCCCAGGGTACCAGACCATGTCCATTATAAAAGGAACACCAAGGTATAGCAAAACGGGGGGGGGAGGGGGGAGAAAAAGAGAGATTCAAATGGAGGGGAAAAGGGAGAGTTCAAAGGTTCAAAAGGATAACTCTTAGAGCTTTAATAGCCCAGCAATGGAGAGAAAAATGAACAAAATAAAAGAGTCAAGGTGGAAGAATTCGTCCCATATCCATGAGATCATTCAAAATATCACTTAACCTCCAAAGAAACATGTATCAAAATATGCACACATTAGATATCACTCTCTCTCATAAAATCCTCCTCGCCTAACTATCTTGGAAGGCAATGCCCAAGCAAAGCTACTTGGACTTAAGTTCCAAATCCCACAAGTCTTGTGCAAAAGCACTAAGTCTATGAGAATTGGGGCCATGATCCTCGTGGCTGACTCATTCTCATGAAATTCATTTACATATATGTATATGTATTAAAATGTATATTCTAATCTAAGAAACTAACAATTATTTGAAGATATGTGTATTGTATAGTATGTTCTTATGTAGGACCTATAAGGGTAAAGGGAAATGATGAAACTCCATTGCATAATAAACATGGAGAAAGGTCCTACAGTTCAAGAAACCAGAGATTCTGGGTTCCATGGATTACTGACCTAGTACACCTCGGAGCCACGACATCACGTTCGGGGTACCACGACATCACGTCCAGGGTACCACAATACCAAGTGAAGGAACTCTTTTAAATGTTCACACAATAAAAGATGAGCCTTAAACCTTCTATTTCAATCTCCTCCTCAATGTGAATATTATGAATGATTATTTTACTTATTTCGTAAGAATAAATGATCATTTTATGACACTAAAACACTTATAATGGTATTTTATTGTTTAGGAAGAATCACATTTTTGCATTGAGGAGTTTTATGTGATTTGCACACAAACTGGTTCATATAATGACCCCAATAGACCCCGGAGAACTGAACCCAGTCCAACCATCCATCCTTGGAGGCCCAAGATCCCTTGTTATCAATGGACTTGGGTACTTTCCAAAATAGGAACCCACACATTGGTTAAAATAAAAGTTAATGAAGTTTATTTGCTATAATACCAAGGTTTATATACTAAATTGGCTAAAATAAGATTGTAGGGGTGTAAGTGCAATTACTCTAAAGTTCAAGGGTTGAAAACATTTATTATATTTTACTGTAAAAAAATAAGTAAGTTTTGAATTCTTGCCTTTCCTTTAAAAAAAATTATATATAAAAAAAAAAAAAAGAGGAAAATTGATTCTTTCCTTTAAAATAAAAATAAATAAATAAAAAAGTAAAGGGAGGTCCACTAAAAAAGCCTATGGTAGCTCATTTGTACTAACCCGCTAAAGACAAAATAGACATTGTCATGAGTTGAGGTTTTTCTCTTCCAATTTGGACCAACTTAGCCTGTTGACTAGTCATTGGTCTGCTTGGCCTGGCCTACTAGGCCCATAGGCCAAGTAAAAATGGGGCAGGCCAGCTTTGCCTAACCCATTGCCAACCTTTAGGAATCCATATACTCCATATTCGAGTTAGGATTTTTTTTATCCATAGCACAAAGTAACATATCATCAAAATATGTCCAATATATATAAATATAATTATGGGGTTGAATCTAAATATATTCCTCTAATACTATGTTAAATTATCAATTATCCCAAATGTTTAAGTTATTAAAAAATAGTAAATTTAATCATTTTAAAAAAATCATAATAAAATATATTTCTTAAAAAGTGTTTTTTTTTTTTAATTGACACATCAATTCATAAATTTATATTTATATTGCCTCTAGCACCCTTTGAATGCTATAACCAAATTTTGAGGGAACGGACGATCACAAGTTAATTGATTAATTCAACCTTTTATTTTAAGACTCTGGAACAAAAAAAGAAGTCACAAAACACAAAATTAAATTGACTAATAATTTGAATAACTAAAAGTGCATAGTCATGTCTAAGGAAGCCTCATATGGCTCATCTCATATCTAAGCAAGAGGTAGCACATCATTCATTTCAGGGCTTTTCACTTTTGCGGGCCATTTTCTGAGCTAGCTTTGACAACAAGCAACCAAGATGCAACTTACAAGTTGCAACTTACAAGTTACAACTTACAAGCAGAAACAAAGCAATTACAATTTACAACCAACATCTATTATATTAATATATGACAGCTTAGCCTTCAACTAAAAACTGACAGCTTATCCGCTGTAACATAAGCAACCAAGCAGCAAATGAAGCCTTCCAAAATCTGACCTTTTAAAGCCATTAATTGCTTATATCTAATACCATTACATTACAGGTTTACAGCTTTCAATAATCTGCTACTCAGTTTTCACACTTCCATTATGAATTTTCTCATTTCCATTCTACAAATTAAAAAAAAAAAAATATATATATATATATATATATATCATTTATCTTGGCGTATAGAAGGTGGTACAATTGAAAAGTTTATTATTGAGCTCCTTTTGGTCCAATTAGACCTTCCTGGTGTGTTGCCTATGGTGATTTTTTTTTTTTTTTTTTTTTTTGGTGTTATTCTCATAATTTAATTTCTTGGCTTATCATCAGAATTATTTTATTCTTAAGTGGATAATTTAAAGAACAGAAAGATGTTTTCTGGTCCAGCGTTGTCTGGTTTGTGAATAATGCCTAGCTATTATCTGTCCAAGGCTCAGGAAAGGTTCCAGTGAAGTACGAAATCATATTAGTAAATTTATAATCATATATAGTATACAGCACATGGATCCTGCACTTTTGTTGAAATTACAGAAGTAAATAAGTAGAGCTTCCAAAAAAAAAAAAAATGTAAATTAGTAAACAAAAGCAGAGCCTTCCTTAAACAAAACAAAAGAAATATATTTTGCTACATAAGCTATACAAATTGATGTATCAACTTCGAAACACAACTTTCTCAAAAAAAAAACAAAAAAACAAAAAAAAAAATCTAAACACAAAACAAAAAAAGTAATTAAGAAATTTCTATAAAAAAAGGTAAATAAGAAATTTATTTACTATAATGTTGATGTGTAATCAATTACATTCACTATAGTTCCCATTAAAAAAAACGTTCATTATAGTAGTTTTACATTTTCCTAAATAATAATGCTAGACATTTTTTTTTTACAACTTGTTAAGTTGGTAGGACACTAATTTGTAATTGAAATAATATCAATTTCATATGAATTCACCGCTAATAATACTTTTATTATACGTCAATCACAATAAATTAGCTCAAGAATTTTGGGAAAAAAATAGGAAATATTTTATTTCTGATGGTTGAATAAGAGATTTGGGGTTCAATCTCCGCCTATACCAAAAACCGATTGGTGTCTTGATCTAATGATAACTCTTTATCATCAAAAGCGAATGCCATAAGTTGAAACTCTCCTAAAAAAAAAAATTACTATGCAATGAAATAAATCTATTTGCTAGGCACCCTGTTCAACAACGCATTTAAATTATGTTGTCAGCGTTGAGGAAGCAAGGAGTTGGACAACATTATTCAGGGTTGGATTTAATCAAAGAAAAACCTTTGTACCACCCAAGCAAGGACGGGTTTAAGTATTGGCATTGGGGGGCAATCCCCCTCCCCCCACCCCCCCTCTCCCCCAATTTTTTTTTTATAAAAAAATACTATGTACTAATTTTAACAATTTGGTTCAATAAAATTAAATTTGCCCCCTTAACAATATCCTTAATCATTTTAAAGACCATAAAAAATTTATAGATCTAGAATTTAAAACAAAATTAACGAACCCCCCAAAAAATTAGTACAAGAAAAAAAAGTACCAATAGCAAAACTAAAAAAAATTAAGCCTAATTAACCAATTTTACCCAAAACAAATAACTCAATCCTTTAAAAAAAAATTTAACCAAATAATTTTGTCCTTACCCAATGGCAAATGCACACATCAAAGACGCAAAAAATAAAACAAATCTTATGCGGCTAAGTAGCCTAACCGAGAGAAGAGAGAGTAAAAATTATAGAGCAAGCATTTTTAGCTATGAATATCATCAAAAACTAACCTTCGCAACAATATGGAAGATGAGTTTTTTTTTTTTTTTTTTTTTTTTAAAGATTCTATGATGTTATTCATTTAAATGGGACATTACTGCAACAATTGAATATAGATGATTTCGAAGATTTAAAAAAATTTATCGATTTTCCTTTCCAAAAATGATTGCATTGTAATATACTATAAAACAAAGATTTTGTGTCTTGTCTTTGTTGACAGTTCATTAACACTAAACGAATGCTTATTTGAAGTTTTATAATGATTTTTTTATGCTTCCACCCCTTGACTCCAAGTTTTAGCTCCGTTCCTGCACCCAAGAAATAGCCAAAAACACCACTCTCATTAGTCTGGATGGTACCTCTACATGCACTTAGTGCATGACTATATTAGGAGTGGGGGTGGGGATGCAGTTCCAACCCCGAGGGATCGAAAAAAAAGGAATGGTCAGAAACTCTGAAATCTCTAGTTACATAGAAAATAAATTTATATCAGTGTTAAAGAATTGAACATTTCTTTGTCGCCAAAAAATATAAAAGGAAAAAAAAAATTAGAGGTAAAAGATTAGACTTTCATCAAATTCAAAAGTCAAACCCAAGAAACAGAACATGGAAATGTTTTCAGATGTGCCCAATCACCAATAGGAAGGGTAGAATTCCTTTTTTTTCTTTCTTTTCTTTTCTTAAATATAATTATCAATAAATCCTATGAAACCATTTTTCACAGTTTATTGATATGATTTGACTTGATTGATATACAATAAAAATTGTTTTAATGGTTAATTGGGTAAAAATAGTGTTGCACTTGTCACAACTTAAAACTTAAAACCAAGTTTAAATAAAAAAACTTTCTCATAAAAAAAAAGTTTAAATAAATAAATAAATTGTATCCCTACCAACCATTGTTCTAAAAGTAATGGTAGGGACAACAATTTTGACAACAGATGATTGAAGCATTTTGATTTACATGGACCTTTAGAGCATTTGCAGCAGTGGTGGTATAAAGCAATAATGCTATATTTTAGCTCCACTTTCATTAAAATGGTGCTCCAGCAGTGGAGCTAAAGCAAAAAAATATAGATGATTTGCTACAGTGCACATCTAAAAATAGATGTGCACTGTAGCTCACATCTAAAAAAAAAAATGTTATTTTATTTTGCGTTCACACTGGGATTAGAATTTTTTATTTATTTTTTCTTTCTTCTCCTTCCCCATTTCAACCCGATGCTCCTCTCCTCCTTCGCCATTTCTTTTTCTTTTTCCTCCTTCCTCCACTCGCCGCCGACCGCGCCGATCCCAAGAGGTCTAAGAGTTTGGACATTACTCCAAACGTGGCTTTCCAAATCGAAGGACGAGACAAAGCTGGAGTTAATACCGAACACATAGAATCTGCCTTTGAATAAGGCTGAAGATAAGGACGAGGAGGAAAACCCAGTTGGGAAATCGGAGGGTAATGGGGGACAGATGTCCCAGGAATCGAGATCGGGGTTGTACATCTCGACGGCTAAACGGTCCTCGATGTCGACGAGGTTGCCGATGAATCTGACACCGCCGACAACAATGAAATTGGGTCGGCTGTGGTTGTGGTTGCGGTTGTGACTAGAATAGAAGACTCCGAGGAGAGGGTTGAGGCGAGAGTAGTGTAAAGGGGAAGTGGTGGAAATGTGGGTTTTTTTTTTTTTTTTTTTTTTTTTTTTCTGCTGTGGTGGTGGTGGTGGTGTTAGTGCTAGTGGTGGTGGTGGTGGTGGCGGTGATGGTGGTGGTGCCGTGAGGGGCTGTGGGTTGAAGAGAGGGCAGTGAGGGAGAAGACAGAGAGAAGATGAATAGTGAAAAAAATAATAAATAGCGGATTGTGGTTATATATTATTTTATTGTGGTGTTTATATTATTTTATTGTGTTGAAAGCTAAAATAGACCCACTGCTGCAGCACGTGTGTAGTTAAAATAGATAAATTGGTTTGTTGTGGTGCCAAATAGCTATAATTATTGCTCCACTGCTGTGGATGCTCTTAGGCTATAGCACGCACGTTTGTCCCAAGACTTAACGCTATGTTTGGAAAGAGTGAAAAAGGATAGAAAGGAAGGGTATATGAAGGAAAACACTTGGTTTTTGTTGTTTGGTTCATGTAAGCCCTCGTTTAGGAAGGGAGAATGAAATGGAATGGAAATGAATAAAAAGAATAATTTATAATATTCTTTCATTCCCTTTCCTTGTTTACCTTGTTTAAGAGTTTTAATGGGGGAATAAAAAGTTCATTCTCTTATTTGAGAGTTTAAATGAGAGGAAATGAAATGAGTAGAAGGGAACACTCATTCTTCTCTATTCTATGAAAACCTCAAATTTTCATTCTCCTGAAATTGGGAGGAATTGGAGAGAATGAAATTAGATTTAATGAATTTTTTAACTAAAACTCTCAAAATACCCCTATATATTCAGTCATTTATTTTAAAATAGGAGTCTAATGGTAATATTATCACAAAATGATTCCATTTATTTTCGTCTATGTTACTTCCAAATAAGGTTACTTACATTTCATTCATTTGTATTTCTTTCTATTCCTTTATCTTAAAACATTCAAACAAGATTACTTAGTTCCATTCTATTCATTTTTTTTTTCATTCATTCTCCTTATTTAAATACATTCTATTCTATTCCATTTTCATTTATTATTATTTCATTCAATTTCATTCTCTTTATGAACTCTCAAACGAAGCCTAAGAGAAAAGGTGACCAACAATTTTCTAGCTCTAGTGTTTTCAAATCTCTCACACCATATCGTAGCCATCAAATTATATTTAAAAAATATAATAATAATAAGTGTATGGGTAGAGGAATAGAGAGAATCACAATAATGAAGAAGTGTAATTGTCATTTTTTTTTTTTTTTTTTTTACTTTTAAATAGTTGCAAATTACATTTTTACTTACAAACTTTCATTAACCTCTATATGACCATAGCATGAAAGTAAAAGGCATAAATTTTACTCTCCATTTTCTTCCCTTTTAAAAAAAAAAAACCAAAAATAAATAAATAAAATGAAGGATAAGTATATATTTTATTTTATTTTCTTCTTCCCTTCCTATTTCCAAACATACATGATGCATCGGAGCAAAGGTAAAAAGTGATACCGATTTGGCGTTATTAGCTCAAATGCAGATGCAGTGTCCCAAAAAGGAAAGGAAAAACTAATAACATGCAGAGGCAATTAATTAGTAAATTCAGGTTGCCATGCCATGTGCATTCTTATTTGCGTGTGGTGTAGGGTTAGCACTTAGCACTCATCTATGAAGATTAGAGATGCCCGTGATGGATGGCTGGCTGGCTGGCGTGGTCCACAAAAGTGTAACAACATATATAATATATATTTTCGTTTTCTCAAGGCACCGAGAGAGAGCCCCATGTGCGTGAGAAGCCAACTATATATAAATAAAGTAAAGTTACGGCTTATTTTATATGTGAGCTGGCCGCCAGTATCTTCTCTCTTTCTTCTTCATCTCATCATCCATGCTTTCGGCACCTTTCAACCATTCGACGCAAAACCTTGTTTGACTTTTCGTAACAAATACAAATTTCAAACTTTTATTTGCTTTCTTGGGTTACTTATGTCTATTCTGCATGTGACCTTAGTTATCAAACAAAGGGATATATGTACTGTACATGTTGCTGTCCTCTTCTGACTTGCCTCTCCCTTTGGGTGCAAGCGTGGCGTGCGCTCCTTTTTGTGGGTGCCACTGCCGTCTCTCTCTTTTTTTTTTTTGGTAAAAGAAATGATGCCTTTCATATGTGATATTACTTTGAATTTTTGATGTACAGAATTCATACTCATGAACTACACTTATTTTGGGTCCAAGAGACTCTTACAAAAGATTTTGCATTACCCCAATATGTTTAACCTGCCAATGATATATAAACTTAACACTACTGTTGGTAAGGGTGCTAGACGATGTGACCAGCCATAGTGGAGGACCAAGCTTAGAGCAATTACATTAGCTTGGGCATAATTGTGCAAAATAGAAAAAGTGGCTAATTTTACACAATTTGAGCAAAAAAAGACCCACACCAGCTCGTGCATAATTGTGCATTTATGCACAATTGCCACAGTAATCGTGCTTATACTGTAGCATGTGCATTTCATATTTTATTAGTTTTTTTCTCTCTCGTCTCTGCTCTCGCTCTCACTCTCACCTGACTCTCTCCATGTCTCTGCTCTCACCTCACCTCACTTCCCCTTTTCCTCATTTGCTCTCACTCTCACAACTACCACCGGTTAGACCCAATCCGAAAGGACCGAAACCCTCACTCTCACCTCTCTCCCTTTTTCTAAGCTTCATCACCTTTTCGCCGATTCTCTTTATCGGCATCGGGATTCTGAGATTCTGGTCGGATTTGGTCGGAGAACATGGCATCGTCTTCATCGAGAGCTGAAGGAGGCTCTGATCAACCTTCGCAGCCGCAGCAGAGGAGGATCAACCTTCAAAACCCACTGAAGCGACGAGGCGATGAACGACGTGATGAACGAGTGCTTCGTTGGAGCTAAAATCTTAAGGTTTGTGTGGTGGTGATTTGGGTTTGTGATGGAGAGAGTTGTTCTGAGGGAGATGGGTTTTGGTCCTTTCGGATTGGATCTGTGAGAGAAGAGCAGTGAGGGAGAAAATAATAAAAAATTGTAAAAAAAAAAGAATATTTTATTAAATAAATGTGTAGAATAAATAAACTGATGCGTGTGTTTTGTAAAAATAGGGGTGTAAAATAGAAAAAGTAGTTTTTTTGTGCAAAATAGAAGGAAAATTTGCATCAACTGATATAATTGCTCTAAGTCCTACAAAGGCCAACTGGACACAGTTGTAAACAATGAAAATAATTCAAGAAACAGCTTACAACACTTTTTCTTCTCTCTAATAAATCTTTCAACAACGCCCCACCTAATTGTTAATCTTCAATACAAGCAAAACTGACACAACAACAAAAGGTGAAACGAAAGTCTAAACGAATTTTGGACAACTTGCCGAAGCAACAAATAAAAGAATTGGAACAAGTTTCTCTATTATTTTGTTGTATAAGCACTATTAATAAATACAATGTAGAAAACCGATAATTTCAAAAGAAAAAAGAAATTATGTTAACTCATGCAAAACATGACATTTCTGCAATCAATTTGACACCAAAAGTAAAAATAAGGGGGCGGGTTTTTACAGGAAAAAAAGATATGGCATCAGTTCTTAAGAGCCCCCGCTAAAACCTTGACTGCTTTTCTTCATTTTTCCCATCTCCATTTCTCGAGTGTTGTGGCCTTCACTGCTTGACCCAGAAGGGTACAAACCATACTCACTGGTTCGTCCACTATACTCACTACTGGCACCATACTCCTGGCTTCCCAATGCCATCTTCCTGAATTTTTTCATGTCCTCATTGTATTGGCTTGTGTCATAGTCTGAGCTTCCATAAGAACTGTATTGAGTGCTGTGCCCAGGTCTGATTCCTTCATTAAGATCAGTTAGAGACGCCTCCCCCTCCAAAGCACGAACAATCTGTGCAGTTTCAAGAAATAGTTACTAGTTAGAAGCCTTTCAATAAATAGCACACACAAATATGAGCTTAAGCATCTTGCTGATGAGATAATAACACAAGCAAGGCCTTTGATACTAGCAACAGAATCTGAGTGCAGTTACATTCACCAACATGATTTGAAACTTTTCTCAACAAGCATTCCACCCTTTTATGGTAACAGAGTGGAGGTTAACAGGCTCCTAATTTCCAACTTAATTTGCAAGCCACACATGCAAGATATTAAATGCTTATAAACAACAGACCAAGCTTTGTACTATGCCTATCCCAATTATAAAGGCCATCTTCTGGTTTCAACAGATTTAACTGCTGCATTTTTAGTTAACTCAATCAATAGACTTGGTCCAGAATTCAAATAACTAGGCAGTTGAAATAAAAATTTTAAAAAAAAAATCCTACCTGGCTCATTCGTGGTCGACGCCGTCCTGAATGACGCACAGAAGCTGCAGCACACGCAACCATGCGAGCCATCTCATTGGGGTCATAATCATTTTTCAGTTTGGGATCAGCCAGATCATCAAAGTTTCTATCTTCCAAGGCTCGTGAGAGCAAAGGCCTCGCCTGTAATGCCAAAAGGATTTAGTTATCTATGTGACATCCCACATTTAGGCCTTTGCATGCATGTGTGTATGTGCACACATGCATTATGTCTGTAATGGAACAATATATAACTCACCCAGTCTACCAAACTATCCTCCATGTAAGTATGGGCTGTGTCAACAGGTCGGCGTCCAGTGATTAACTCCAAAAGCATGACACCAAAGGAGAAAACATCTGATTTGTCTGTGAGTTTCCCACTTGAAGCGTACTCTGGAGCCAGATACCTGAGAGAAAGGAGCATGTGAGAACTTAAAGAATATAACCTTACTTGGGCACATAAAGAATGTCACTCCAAACTAGTTAAACCTAATTAAAAAACCAAACAAAGATGATATATATGGTCATGAGCATACGGTTGAACTATCTTGACATTTTGAGAACAAAGACTTGACAATAAAGCATCAAGAACAGTTGACATGAACATAGATAGCTATTCACCAATGCAGTAGGAACTCTCAGTTATTAACATAAACTGCATCCAAAAGCATATATACTAGAGCTGCGTGCAGTGTGGCTTATTAAATTAAAAGGATGTTATACAAACATTTTTTTGGAAAAACAGGAACTTTGAGTATCCAAATCATACTCTAGGTCATAAAAAAATAATATATAAACTGTTGAATCCATAAATGCAACTAGAATATGAAAGGAATTGGTCTTACCCAAAAGTTCCCATCACCCGGGTGGAGACATGAGTATTGGCATCAGAAGCAATTTTTGCAAGTCCAAAATCTGCAACCTGAGCAACAGATGTTGAATCATCTCAGTTATAATCATAAAAACTAAGCAATCATATCTTGAGGGCAAAAATGGTGCAAGCAGTCAAATTTTCAATATAGAGTGAAAGCTAATTATACCTTTGCCTCAAACTTGAAATCTAAAAGAATATTAGATGCTTTGATATCACGATGAATGATCTTGGGATGACCTACATAATACAATGTAAATTGAACTTCAAACACAATGTCTTAACCTAAATAAATCAGTTAATGCTCAAATTTTGAGGAGATAGAGTACATACAATCCTCATGAAGATATGCCAGTCCTTTAGAAGCTCCTAAAGCAATTTTAAGTCTGGTTGGCCAATCCATAGTTGGTCGCCCCTTCCCTGAAATAAAGATTCTCAGTCAGGACTTAAGCTCAACAAAAACAACAAACCCTTAAAAGTTTCTAATATATGAAACATAGAATAACTATTATCTTAGTGCATTTAGTGCCCCGGTTCCATTGATACAATTACAGATTAATATAGTGTTCTCAAATATTAAACATTGCAACATAAAACCAACAAATAATTGCCAATGAAATTTTCATAGTAGCAACCACAAGAAAGCAAAACCGGCAAAGAAAAAGGGCATTTAAATGTTTGAAATGGATAGCATCCCATTTGGTGCTTTGCGATATAACTTTACATATTAATTATAAAAGAAAATTCAAAACAATTTCTAGTGCTGAAGAAACAAACTTACCATGTAAGTGGAACTCCAAAGTATTGTTTGGAACAAACTCATAAACAAGCAGTCTCTGGGCCCCAGTAATACAGTACCCAACCAATGAAACAAGGTGCTTGTGATGTACTCTGCTAATTATCTCGACTTCTGCCTGAAACTCACGCTCACCCTGCCCACTTCCAGCTTTCAACTGCTTGACCGCTACTTCCTTCCCATTTGGAAGGACTCCTCTATGCACATACCCAAATCCACCTTGTCCAAGGAGGTTGGCATCTGAGAAGCCATCCGTTGCCATAGCTAACTCGTCATATGTAAAAGTGCTCTTTGAGAAACCTAAGACTACTCCTGGATGAGGTGGTGGTTGAGGATTTTCAGACCCTGAATAGTTGGAGCCACCACTGCTGCTCAGGTATTGTGGCGGCAGTGGTGGTGGGGGCTTCGGTGAGGTAGGAGCATTTATCGGTGAGTATGGTGGTCGTGATGCAACTGCTGGAGGGGGAGAGGGTTTGGGCATCACTCCAACAACATGATCTGAAGGTGGGGGAGCATTATGCTGCCAATGCTGTTGTGGACCACCGTAAGGGCCACCTGGAAATTCCAACAAACACTAGAAATTAGCGAATTATATCTTTATAGGGTTTTTACTTTTTTTTAGTCCAATGCTAATCAAAATTAAGTTTATACTTTCATTTGCTATTTCTATGAGTACAATAACTCAAGCAATGTGACTAACAAACAATAGTGGCAAAAAAGAATTGGTCATGAAAACTTGAAAAGCATTAACTAGAATTTAAAAAAAGAAAAGACAGTAATGCAGAATCATTTTGCAATCCAATTGATTAAAAACCTTACACTCAGACGGGTAGGATAAAAAATTTAATTTAACTTGTAACATCATAATACATAGTGCAAGACCGGTTCAACTAAACAACAAACAAAATTATGCTCTTACACGCTAATCATACAAAAATACCCATTAAAAAATTCAATAACATCATCGGCCTGCATTCAAAGTTTCAAACTCAAACAAACCACACATGCAAGCCGTTCCCATTCCTATAATCAAAATTCGAACCCCAACAAAATGTCAAATTTATACCCCAAAAAAAAAAAATTCCGAGGCCTGTGACCAGATCCACTCTTGATCACAGTCATCAAAACTAAATCTTTGTAACCAAACAAGGGAAATAAACAGATTTCAGTGAGACCCAGATGACGAAATGGAAGTAAAATTTAAAAAAGGAGGTGCAAACCCCACACACCAAAAAAAGGAAAAAAAAAAGTAAAAACTAAATCTTTGTAAGAAA
This sequence comes from Quercus ilex subsp. ballota, assembly GCA_032727855.1. Taxonomy (NCBI): domain Eukaryota; kingdom Viridiplantae; phylum Streptophyta; class Magnoliopsida; order Fagales; family Fagaceae; genus Quercus; species Quercus ilex. The sequence continues at coordinate 85,620,506 of CM064909.1, forward strand.
ACTTGGGAATAGACAGAAATCAGTGAAAACCCAGATAAGGAAATGGAAAGAAAAGTGAGAAAGAGGTGTTACCTTTGGGGCCAGGAGGCGGTGGAGGAGGATAGTAGTCTTCGTCGTCACGGCGTTTCCGCTTCTTTTTACAACAAATGCACAATAAACTCAACACCACTAGTATCACCACCCCACCTATAGCTAACCCCACCACTACCCCAGTAGATATCCCACTCGACGAAGTAGACGGCGACGTATTGGAGGAAGAAGGTGGCGGCGGTGGGCTCCGAGTACTCGGGGGCGAGTTATTAGAACTCGACGGAGGAGGAGGAGAGCTTTGAGTTGAAGGAGGGGTTGGAGATGATGAGGAGGGAGGTGTGGGAGTTGGAGTGGAGGGAGGGGATGACGATGGAGGGGGAGAGGTGGTGTTAGTGGATGATGGTGGTGGTGGCGATGATGATGGAGTGACTGGTGTTGGTGGCGGCGATGAGGGAGTGACTGGTGTTGGTGGCGGAGGAGAGGTGGTGTTGGTGTTGGTGGATGGAGGTGGAGCTGAGGGAGTGGCTGGTGGTGGTGAGGTGGTGTTGGTCGACGGAGGTGACGAGGGCGCCGGAGACGCTCCGGGAGTCGGACTCGACATTTCCTCTTTTAAGTTTTAACAAAACCAAACAAACACAGAGAGATGTGTTAAAGAGTGTTTTTCTGTCTTTGTTTTGTTTGTCTGCTTTTCTTTTCTTTTTCTCTCTCAGACAGAGAGAGAGAGAGAGGCTACAGATAAAAGTTTCAGAAAATGGACTCGTTTTGTTTAGTTTTAATGGGAGCGGGTTTGTACTTTTGTTTTAAGGTCTCGGGAGTCTGAAGGGATTTTCGTTGGTTGGAAAAAGATTGGATTTTTTTTTTTTTTCCCTTCACATGGGGATGGAATAGAGTAGGATTTGGGTTTGGGTTTGTCTGCTTGTGTGTCTGGCTGTTTCAAAGGTTTGGAGTGGGAACTGTTTAGAGTCTAGACTGGGGAATTTGGAGTTAATGGCGTTCAGCTGAAAACAAAACAAAACAGTGAAAACACAGCTACGGCCAAAGAAAAATAAAAAAGAGAGAAATGTGGTGTGGTAGGGCCAACGCGATTGGTCCGCGCTTCTCTCCGCTCATTACTCCTTTACTCGTTTGTCTTTCCTTTTTAATTTATTACTTCTTAAATTTACTTCGTTCTTCTCTTCTGTTTGCGTTGAATGGGGACCGTTTTATTTTTTATTTTTTTTTAGCAGTTCTATCCTTTTTTTTCTTTTCTTTTCTTTTTTCCTTTTCTTACAAAGTAGTTGTAATATTATTAGTGTGAATTTGACAAGGATGGGAGTAGTACAACTTATATTTTACATCAATTAACAGATTTTCGTATTAACTTTTTACTCAAAAGTAGAACAATTTTTTACTTAAAATTTAATATATTTTATTATATATAATAGGTATAATTATATTATAATTTTTTTTATTAAAAATAGAAATTCTACTTTCTCTTAATCTAAGTGTATATGTGGTTAGTGAGTTAGCTCAACTAGTAAAGTCTCTGATAGTTGAATAAAAAATTGGGATTCAATCCCCACCTATACCAAAAACTGATTAGTATTTTGGTCTAATAATAAAGAGTTATCATCAAAAGCGGACACCATAAGTTGAAACTCTCTAAAAAAAAGTGTATATGTGTGTGAAACTCCTTTCTGAAAATTTGAACGCGGCTCTTGCACCCCACAAGTATAATAACTATCATACCCTTGGTATGGTGTGGTCATTAACTTATTAGATTTTTTTTTTTTTTTTTTTTTTTTGTTGAGAATATTAAGTATTTTAATACACATATACATGCGAGGAGAGGGGAGAATATCTTAAAGAAATTGACAATGATGTATATCTAAAAAGGGTCTAACTCTTGGATACACAACACAGACTTACACTTACCTTATTAAAATTGATTGAGTGTAATTGTGTCTTTTTTAATATGATATATAATCATGTTGCATGTTAAGATTAGAGTGGTAAAACTTGAGTTATGTTTGGTAACAAGAAACTAAATATTTGAATCAAAAAAGTTTCCATTAAATATTAGTAAGTCTTACTTAAACCACATAACTTTTAACCTCTATATAATTAAATTGATATTGGTGGGACAACTACACGTATAGACTAAGTTAGTCCTTTTTTTATTTCTTTGAGAAGAAGATAGTTAGTCCATTTGGTCACCGCAATTTGAGCAATAATCATGTTTGCAATTTCAAAACATGATTTAAGGCATTTGGTAAAATTTACAAATGATGCTCTTTGGATTCTATAACTTGATTTTTCTGCTTTTTTTTTTTTTGCATTGTGCCAACTGATCAAGTGAGTAGCAATAACAAAAACTTGCTTTTTCAAAAATAACCATTCCAAAACCTAACCAAACTCTGCGTCTAAGGCTGCGTTTGTTTCGCATGTAAATTAAAATCTGAAAACATTTTACACTTGGGTGTGTGTTTGGCACCACTTGAAAATATAGTCAAACTGAAAATAAAATTTAGTTTGACTGTAAAATATCCTAGCCAACCCGTAAAATCATTTCAGTTCTCATTTTACCTTCAAGTACTTTCCGAAATTACTCACTCCTCACACGGTCTGAAGGAATCTCAAAGCTCACCTCAACTCTAGGCTCCGGTCCACGCACCAACCTCAGCTACACCCACAGTCTGATGCCAAGCTCCGGCCGCCCAACCAAGCTCTAGCCAGCCCAGATCGTGTTGCCCCCACTGCCCAGATCACGTTGGCCAAGCTTCCACTTTTTTCTCTCTTCTTCCTCAACTCTTCTTCTCCCTCTTGCTCAACGTCGCCACCATCTAGATCGAAGCCTTGCATCTCGTTCTCGTCGTCACCACCCAAGACCGATCTCGTTCTCGACCCACCCAAGACCGATCTCGTTGCCACCGCTGAAGATTGTCACCGCCACTGAAGACCGATCTCGTTGACTCGATCTCCATCTCTTTCCCGATCTATCTCTCTTTCCCTCAATCTCTCACTCTTTCTTCCTCCCTATCTCTCATTTTGACCGAGTTCAGTTTGTGAATGAATGGAGCTAATGGATTTTTGTTTTGTTAACTGTATATACTGAAATTTTCCATTATAAAATTTGTTTGGAAGCTGAGAAAATGGCTAAGAAAATGTGAGAAACTACTAGAAATTTGGGTTTTTAGAAAACAACTAAACACCTGAAAATATTTTCTAAAACAATTTTTATAATGCAGTCAAATACTTGAAAATATTTTTCTTTCTCAAAAATATTTTACACTTAGAAAAATTTTTACATATTGTCAAACGCAGCCAAGAACTATGGACATTCATTTTAACAAAAGAAAGAAGAAAAAAAATAATATAAAGCGGTATTTTATTGTGGGACCAAGACAAGGAACAAAAATTATTCGAATGCCACTTTTCTTTCTTGAAATAAATGCTGGGAAGCTCTGTATACGGTGTTACCCTCTATTGGTACTGCTTCTGCTCTTCGTGTAATATTGTTTTGGTTGCAATATATCTTCGGAAATTTATATAAAGGGAAATGTTAACGGTGATTTGGGAAATATTTTTAAACAAAATTTTACCGAAAAAGGAAAATTTTAATTTTTTTTACAGTTTTTTTATATTTTCTAATAATATTTTAAAAAAAATTAAATAATCTATTAATAAATATCCTAAAAAGTTGCTAATAAAACCCTTATAAATATATATTACCCCGATGTAAATGGCCGCAATCTGCTTTTGTCAAGTGGTAGCCAATGGAGGGCATATATATAGCGCACATGTATTTTGTATTTTAAGAAAAAAATTTAGGTAATTTCAGAGTACAGTGAAATAATGTTCTTTACTCTTACCATGAATTTAATGAGTAAAACCCACCGTAAATATAAAAGAAAGAAATACTATTCTCTGGGCTCCAAGAGTACTTAAAAGTTACTTATATTTCAAATATAACTATGTACGGGAACATATACGAAGTACAGATTATTACATGTACTCCCGTTCTAAAGCATCAGACTTACATTATGTGGATGACCACTATAATAAAAAAAATGTTTATATATTATTTCATGTTCTTTCTTTTCTTTGTTGTCTTTATAATTCTCTTTTGTTTGACAACATCTATCTCGTAAAAAATTTATGATTCCATATTTCTGCATGACAGTCTGAGTACGATGAAGGTGTGTTTTAATATTTCACAAATTTTGGTTTCATAATATTTTAGTGAGATTTAAATGAAATCTAAGTTAACTCGTACGTGTGGTTTGATCCACATGAGTAAATATTCAAAATTAAGTAATATTTGCAATATGAAGTGAAAGTTTGAAGAAATTTGACCTCAGATGTAAACCCCGCCAGATTTAATGATCATCGATCAGCTGATTGCAATAGCTTATGTGTGCTCAGTGATTACTGATTACTGTATACGTATGACATTGTTAATAATTCGTATCTCACAAATAATATGATATTCCTCTCCCAAACTCGAAAGGATTACTATGTTTCTCAACTTTCACGTTGAAGAGAATCAAATTCTCTAAAAAGGTGTAGATGTAGATGCTGATTAATATCCCATGGAGTACATATACAGGTGGTTCTTATCATGCAAGAATAACCACTCTCTTTTAATGATCTATTTACCGACTGGTCCTACAACCTTTGAATTTCTATTAAGTGGTGAGTCCACTCCCACAGTGTAAAAAAGATATACCATATTCAAGTAGAGATGGGACATTACAACGGATCAGATTTGGCACTGAATTAGAAGGAAAGGCCACCTACTTCTGATGATTAGCTGAAAGTGAAGGCGATGATTAGTTGAAAGCGAAGGCATTGAGTACAGTTAGTAAAAGCAATCGAATTGTTGTGCAACAAATTTTAACAGAGCTATTAAATTCCAAATAACAATCTCACCACACATCCAATTTCACATTTGCCTACGAGCATATTCTCAAAAGGACAAAATTTGCTTACAAACTCTCTCTAAAAAATTAATATATTTAGTGTGGGGTCAGTTTTTATAGCCCAAGCCCAAAAGGTTTGGGTTATAAGCCCAATAAACCAAAAATAATGAATTTGTAGAGAGTGGGTGAAAGAGCTGAGTTGGTTGTGAATTAAACAATAGTCAACTATGGTGTTAAGAGATGTATTAACGTAAAAACACACTTGAAAAACTCAACAAATGGATGTTCGAAGAGGTGTATTATTGAATGAAAGGTGATTACAACTCTTAGTGCTACAGTAAAGTTACTCTCTTCTGCTTCTTCCTTTTCCTTCGATCTCCCTTTATCAGAGATCTCTCCTCTTTATATAGCACCCTCTCCCATCATCTTCATCGTCCACTTGTTCTTCATCTAAGCATCCACTTGAGTGCATGTCCCATCAGGTATCTTCTCTAACTCTCTATGAGTAGTGGTAGTTGTGATTATACTATTCAGGGGTTTTCTTCACATTAATGCGGCCAGAAAAGTAGCTGCAGTGCATTTAATGTGATGGTTGTAGCTTGTCTTCTAGATATTTTTCCGTTCCTATCATCTCCATACGTGTCTGAAGCCTATCCTTATTATTGAAATCGTTAGAAAGATTACTTGAACCTCCCAGGTATATGCCTGATCAAGGCTCTTTGTATCCGAGGAGAATGACCTCTTCGGACCACTGGTGATCTCTTCGGACTATACTCCTCATTCATTTCCAGGTATATTTCTTCCACATGGACTCCTTCTTAACAACTTTCTTCTCTTCGGATGCACAATAATCTTCAAATAGAGCCCCAGGCCCAATATATAAGGTTGGGTTTTTACCTCCCACAGTTAGATATTTTTAATTTTTAATAATTTAATTGCATATTAATTATATTTTTAAGATATATTTTAAATTTCGTTTAAATCGGATACTATTTACTATTCGATACATAACTTACATTTTATGCATAATTTAAGACTACAAAAATTTGAAAATTAAATATTTGATTGATAATATATTTATTAATCTTTAATATTCTTTATATTTTGTAAATTTGTCAAAATCCGCATCCAATAAAAAAAAATTAGAAGGAGTTTGTAGTTATTGCCTATAAATTAATTTGTAGGCAAACATTGTTCTTCTCAAATAAAGAAAAGAAAAGGAAAATATATGGACAAAGTTTAACAACAAATTTAGTTGTGACCTAAGGCTACAACTTCACTCAATATCTTTTTATTGGATGTGAATTTTAACAAATCTACCATTAGATTATATTTTCTTTTTACATCCTCCATGGTTGCAAAATTTCTAGAAGATCAAAGATAAATAACTATATTATCAATCAAATATTTAAATTTCAAGTTTTTGTAACATAAAATTATGTATAGAAAATAAGTTTTTAGATCGAATAGTGAATTGCATCCGATTAGCATGAAATTTAACATGTGTGTTAAGAATATAAATAATATGCAATTTAAAAGTTAGATTTTAAAAATATATAGTCATGTTAATTTTTAAAATGGAAGTTACAACTAAGTTTGTACTTTGTCCATAATTAATATATATATATACATATATATATATATATATATATATATATATATACTTTTACAGAGTCTACCATCGACACTATTTTAATTTTGTACAAATTACAACTTGACACATTAGTTAAATATGAAATTAAATATATCCTTATTTTTATTAAATTCCAAACTAAAAACAGCTAATTCGGAATTTCTTATGATGCACCAAACCTAGGTGGAAATGGGCTTCTCAATTCTTGCAACACCTTTCAATTCAAAATTATTGGATATTTTTGGAGTATAATAATGTCATACTCCCTCTTCTTATATGAAATTATGAATGACAAGTTTCAGTTTTACTATGAATCTAATTAATATGATACACCAATATGTAAAAGGACTAAGGGTACGTTTGGTACACTGAATGGGGATTACAACAGGAATTGTAATATTTATTACTAATAATAAAATGTATTGTAATGTAATAACTAAATATATTCATTAGTTTGGTTATAAGTTATAACATTAGAATGAAACTTAACATTTATGTTAGGAAATATCTTACTCATATAATTATATTTCCTTAAAAATTGTTATTTTTAAATTTAAGAAAGATATGTGTTATTTTTTATGATTTTTTATTTTTATAATTATTAGATGTATATGGAAGGTTTGTTTATTTGGAAATATATTAAGTTTTGAAATTAATGCACTTACTAAGGAATAGCTAATACAACATTTTTAAAGAGGAATAATTATTCCTCATTTTGAAGAATAACTATTCATAAGGAATGACTATTCCTTGTAATAAAAACATAACTAAATTAAAGAATAATTAAACTATAGGAATAACTATTACATTACAGCGCCTATTATAGTCTACCAAACATGCCCTAAGTATGATGTTATTGCACTTTTGAAGTACTGTATAATTAGTAATTACGTGGATTCCAGCTAGCTCAATTGGTAAAGTCTTTGATGGTTGAATAAGATATTTGGGGTTCAATCCCTGTCTAAACCAAAAACTGAATGATGTCTTGGTTTGATGATAAAAAGCTATCATCAAGAGCAGCCGCTATAAGTTAAAACTCTCTCTCAAAAAAAAAAAAAAAAGTACAGTATAATTACTCATTTTCAATCAACATGGTTGATTTAGGCATCAAAAGTAGCTTCCAAATTTATAAACAATAAATTAAAATGATAGTTATATTGCCAAAGCCACTTGTTTTAGAGTGTAAAATTTAAACATGTAGACCCTCTTTGTAACCATTATATGGTCCATATATTTTGTGTTCTACTTTATATTTCACTAATCATAACTTGTCATGTATTCTTTTTTAGAGCTGCTACGTTTACAAAATTTTCACAAGTTCTAATTTGAACCTACTATTAAAATTACTTTTCTACTTCACCAATAACAACCTGCCACGTAGTATTTGTTGTGAAAATATTATGAACATAGCATTTCTTATTTTTTTACATTTTTTTATAAAATAACCAAAATTTAAGACGAAGACAAAAGAATCATAATTGGTAGAGCATAAACACAAAAAAATTGGACAATGAGATCTTTTTTTTTTTCATTTTTTTCTTTTTATGGGAAGACTAAATTGAAGTATTTGATTTAGTTTGATTATGATAAAATCTATTCACCAATAAAAAAATCCTGACAAAATCTCACTTCGGATTTCTTACCCAAAAGGATAATTTAGAACAGCTAAACTTATATGTACATGGAAAATTTGAACTCAATGAAGTGAATAATCCAAACCCACTCATTAATTTCCTCTTCCCTCTTAAGGTAGTGAGTAGGTACTAGAGAGTAGAGACTAGCTAGTGACTAGTCACGCAAATAAGTTGTACCCTCCTACCACTTTGTCTTTTGCCTTCACTTTTTTTCCCAAGAACAAGCATCAATGTGAAAGAGATATTTGTTTATTATTTACTTTACAAAAAATAACACGGAAAAAGGCATTCTTCTATGTGATTGGCTAATTATCAAATAGTCAAAGAAATTAGGCAACTACATTTTTTATTTTCTAATATTTAAGCCTTCTTTGATAGCAGCAGTGGCTGTTACTCTAAGTAAACGGCAAACCAGTTGGTTGCCAACGCCTAACCACAAACATAGACATGGATGTGTTATCTAGAAAACTTGAAATATTTTAATCCTAGCAATTAACTATTAAGTATCATTTAACCAGTTGATAATATCGTCCTTTACTTTGAGCAGTTAAATGAGGACATATAAGTAGGTCTAATACGGCATATGGCTGGCACCGAATCCATGACAGTTCTTACTTTACATTCGCTAGCAATGAAAGTTTGATAATGATGTTAAATTAAATTACCATTAATTTGATGTTTTTTTGCTTTTTAACTATTATTCGTTTTAGACTTTTAATTAGTAATAAAGCACACAATGGCCATTCTTTCAAGACCTAAGCCTTTTAAGACTATTACATGACCCATTAGAGCACTCACAGCAGTGGTACTATATTGCTATATTTTAACTCCTCAAACTCCAAAATCATACTCACGGCAGTGAAGCTAAATCTATAATTTTTAGCTCCATTGCTACAGTGCACATCTATAGATAGATGTGCACTGTTCATTAGAGCTAAAAAAAAAAAATTTATTTTATTGAATTTCTCTCTCCTCTTCCATTAAAATTTTTTTTTCTCTCTCTCTGGCTTCTCTTCTTTCTTCCTCTGTCCTTCTCATTTTTTTTCTCTCCCTCATCTACTCTCTACTTCGCCGATCTATCGCCGATCTTCATCATTGCCGATCTTCATCGTCATCGCCCACATTGCCGTCCCACGTTGCCGACCCATCTCGCCCAGTCCTTCATCTCACCGCTCACCCAACGCCAACAAGCCTAGTCCTCCATCTCACCGCCGATCCAAGCTCCATTGCCGACCTAAGCTTCATCGTCGATCCAAGCTCCATCGGCACCGCCTTCATCGAACTCAAGAGCGCCGCGGATTTCAAAGTGGGTTTGAGTTTGTGATTTGATTTTGGGTTTGTGGGTTGGGTATCGGTGGGTTTGGCAATGGGTATTAGTGGTTGTGGCAGTGGGTTGGATTGGGTTTTGCAGTGGGTTTCAGTTTGTTTCACAATGGGTTTCGGTGGATTTCAGTGTGTTTTGCAGTGGGTTTTGATGGGCAGTGGAGTGGGTTGGGTTTCTGATGGTGGTGGTGGCTTGGGAATTATGTTGATGGTGGTTGTGGGCGGTTGTTTTTGGTTGGCAGTGGTTGTTGTTGGGTGGTTATGAGCAGTTGTTCTTGGTTGGCCGTGTTGGTGGCGGTTTGGGGTGTTTTTATTGTAGTGAGATAGATTACTTTATTGTAATAGATATATTATTTTATTGTATTGAAAGCTAAAATAGATCCACTGCTGCAGCATATGTGCAGATGAAATAGATAAATTAACTTTTGGTGGAGCTAAATTGGTAAATTTTTAGCTCCACTGCCATGGATGCTCTTAGGACTGGTACAAATTTCTTCAGGCAAAAAAAGTGGGGAAACTCCTCCTTAGTCAATGTTCCAAAATATGGAGCTGCACTCGGTCAAGGACTCTACATAGATGGCAATGGATTAGCCGGTGATTAATTTCTATTTGGGTTTGGATAATAAAACAAAACAGGACAGCATGCATGTGTGTGGATTTGGTTTTTTATTTTCTTCTCTAAACTTAAGAAGCTTCCCTCTTGGTTTTTTGTCCCTGACTTTTGCATATATGAGAATCTGTACAATTATTTTTCAGTATTAGAGCCACCTGATTTGATTTGATTTTCCCTCAGTTGAATGTATTTTTTTTTTTATGAGATTAGGCTTACTTTCAGTAATTTTTAACTGAAATTTCATTTTGTTTTAATGAAAAACTGCCACATAACTCACTAATTAAATAGAATGTGGAGATTAAAACTTACTACTACTTGCTATTGTGTATTTAAAATAAAAGGAGAACTCCAATTAAAAAAATACTAGAGGTAAGCTAAACTTTTTTTTATGAGATAGATGAATATAGTTATTGTATAGAAAAAGCCAAAAATTTTCTCTTTTTTTTTTTTTTTTCAAAGATATATGGTATTTGTATTTAATTGATTTCTATTTATGAGTTGAATTGACCGGAACCACTATCCTTATGGCATTAAGTAAATCTTAATTGTATATGTTTTTCTTCAAGGCATAGCGTATTCTAAGTAGGAAATGATAGTATTAACTTGACACTAATATTTGTAAAATTAAAAATGAAGACAATAATAACAGTACCAATCATTGAGCTGTTGAGCTGCCGGCTTGTGATTGTTTATAAATTATAAGCGTAGGGCATAGCCTGCCGGTGCGGAGTCATATTAAGACGTGTGAGGCAGCACCCCACAGCAGGCCTCTTTAGAACTTTGAGGTATTTGACTCTTGACAATGTCATCCTCCATATTTTACTTTTGGTCATCTTTGTTTGGTGATCCTTGTATTCTTATTATAAATCAGATTATAAAAAATGAAATTAATTATTAAAAAGAAAACGAGCATTACTGTTCACATTACATGTTGTACGAGCGTTTGATTATGATTACATGCCTTGGCTACGAAGAAGATTTTTTTTTTTTTTTTTGAGGAAGACTATAAAGAAGAAATTAAGGAAAGAAAAAGGTTTATGACTATTCTTTTGGTATGACCAAACACAGGAAATTTAAATGGACAAATCGTCAAGGCCGCTTCTCTTAGTTTTCTTTTGATGGACACAGCTATTATTGCACAACGGTGTATTTGCTGTCAATGCTCAACTGTTTGAAGTCTCTAAAATTTCAAAACGTTATCACTACGCATTTTTAGTGTAATAATTATTTTACAAGTATAAGTTATTGTGATGTGAGGGGCAAGTGACAGAATTTAAGTTTCTAAGAAGGAGCTTAACATTCATATATACTTAGACAAAATTTTCTATCTCAGATCAACAACACCCTCAGTGTTTGGGCTGTTTTGGTTCATTTTGAATTTAACAGGTAGTTAGCACAATGCATGGACAAAAGAGAGTAAATCCAAGTGGAATCTAATGTTAGGAGTGGATCAAAATTTTAAAATTTTAGGGGACAAAATCAAAATTACCCTAAACTTGAAGGATGTAATTTGTAATTTAGTTGAAAATGAAACATGAAACTTGCATTTAACCAAAACCACTGTCCTTTTCTTCTCTTCTCCGCAATTGGCTCTGGAAATAAAATTTTCCGAGGTTGACGTTGTGTGATATTGAAATTTGAAACGGGAGGAGATTCTTTGATCTATTTTAACCTCACCCATCAATCAAACTTTGTGGAGGTTAATGACACGCTCTAGTATTTAATGGGATTTGTCAAAAAAATAAAATATTTGGAAAAAAAAAACACAATAATTAAGCTAAATTACGAAAATGAAGTGCAATTGAAAATACTAAAATGATCTGCAGATTGTATGAGAAATAAACGTGCTCAGAATTTCGCCACTGCTAGTGAGAGAGCTACTTCTAAATTAAGACTTAAGAGAACCATGAAAAATGGAGGTGATAATTCGTGTTCACGTGTCAGATTCGTATCTTGTCAACTCATGAGTTAGTATTTGACTATATGGGTCGACAGACTCGACACTAACGCGACAAATTTATTAAACGGGTCAGAATTTCTCAACCCTAACCCGACTTGTTTATTAAACGGGTCAATTATATTGACTTGTTTATTGGATTTTATCAAGGCGAAAAAAAAAAAAAAAATTTAGTATTAACCCAATTGATCTAATCTATGAAAAACCATACACAATCATTTAAAACTAAAACATATCTCAATATCACAAATAATCAATCACAATATGTCAAACAAAATAAATCACAACAACTAATAAGTTTAAACACCTAGTGTTTTGAAGGATATATTGGTAAAATAAAATTTAGTTAAATGAGTCACACAGGTCAAATGAATTTTGTAGGTTGAGCATAAACACAACACGTTTATTAAATGAGTTATTCGTATCAACTTGAATATGATATGAACTCCTTAAGTCTTAACCCATAACTTGTTAACTTCATGTCGTATTCGTGATCGTGTCAAATTTTGACACCCCTAACAACAGATGATAGCCACCAAAAATAGATATACTTAACTATAGGGACGAACCCAGGATTTTAAGTCTGGGGGGCTGGAGTATAAGCAAAAAAAAAAAAAAAATCAAACAAGCATCCATATAGTTAGTGACAACTCTAGAAATATTTTTAAGATAGTCATTAAGAGATTTAAGTTATGTGAATAAAATTGTAGCAATGATGTAACTTGGAACTTGTCGTTTAGGGGGGGGGGGGATGAAAACGAGATTTGTATATATGTTATATTCATAATTTATATAATAATCTAAAGTATAATGTAAATACCATTCAATATATAAGTTAATTATTTTATAACTCAACATTAGAATCCAAGTATAGTATTATTTTTTGAAATATCATCATGAATAAATCAAATAGTTTTTAACTTGCTTATGGGATTAGATTCAAAACTAAATTATAATCCATTAAGTACTTAATGACTAACATATAAAAAAAAATACTAACAAGTTAAAGTTGCAAAGTAGACAAACAATTCTTCAAATTAAATGCATTAAAAAAATCTAATCAAATAATGATTTGCACATTTTAGTGTTTTATTTTTTATATTATATATTTTTATCTATTTTAAAAGTAGCTTATTATATATATATATATATATATATTGTCAATATTTTATATAATAATATAATTAAATTAATAAAAATCAAGAAAAGAAAAAAAGAGAAACAAAAGAAGAAAAAAGAGAGAGCAAACTACTGGAACTAAAACACGTGGACCATTGTTGGTTGTAAATCTAGATCATTATACGTGGATCATGGTTGTAATTCCTGGAGCAATCTAATGAGTAAGTAAAGAAGAAAACAAGCAAGAGCAAACAGACCAAACTTAGCGATCGAGTTAGGAGACTCAGGACGCCAGAGATTAAGAAATAAGGGAGGCGAACAAATAGAGAAAAAAATTAGAAGAGTCAAAGGCCGGAGATCTTTAGGGCCCGTTTGGTATATGTGTTTAAAAACTGAAAATTGTTGTTTGAAAATATTTGTAGAAATACGTGTGGGTGAAAAAGTGCGTTGAAATGCGTAAAATATTGTTTAAAAACTAAAAATAGTTATTTGAAAACTATAACCAAACACCGCCTTAATCTTTTGAAGGTTGGTAATATCCTTCTACAGTCATCTCCAAAGTAAGCTAAAGAATTTTTTTCCCAAGGTGTTCAAAATTTTTTTAGGAAGTCAAGATAAAATATTTAATAAAATATATTATTTTTTAGGTTGAGGATTTATACGAGTTGGTTGGACTGAGCTATCTTTATTCTCTCCAGTTTCTGTCTCTCGGTCTCTCTCTCTCAAATTTATTTTTTATTTTTTATTTTGATGAATTCAGTTTGTATATAACGTGGGTTAATGGGTTTTTAATTTTTTTTTGGGTTGGGCTGGGTCTAGGCAGTTTGGGCGAGGCTGGCTTATAGTTTAATTAGTTGTTGGCCATTTTCAAATCTCCCCTCTTCCAGTTATGGAATTAATATATAAAAAATTTAATTAAGAGAGAGAGAAATTTCTAAACTTTTTTTTTTGAGAAATAATTACAACATACTGCTAATTCTGTAGTTTGAATCTTTTTCTCTCTTAGATCTTAAACACTTTGTACATGAGGAGGTGTCAATTCAGCTACAAGATCCTTAATGAGAGATTTCTAAACATTTGCATGTGAAATGCTGTCTTTTATGGAATTCTTTCTTATTTCTTCTAAATATTGGTTGGCGGTGAATTTTCTGATGTTTTTTAGTTTAAAGAATTAAACAAATATATGAATAAAATATATTCCTGATTTGTTTACTTTATAAGAGATGAGGAGGCCAAGGCAATGAGAACTTACATCATCAGATTCACATGACAACTATTATATTCCTCTTCTCATAATTAGGGGCATGACATTCGCTGCCTGACTATAGTCAAATATCCCAATCAATCCAGCTATTTTGTCTAATTTTAATAATAAATATTAAATTATATATATATTACTTGTCTCTTTCTTTTTTTCTTTTTTTAAGTCAATTATATTCCTTGTCGTTGGTGTCTTGTTATAACAAAATTATAGTAGCATTTTCTGTTTTTTGGGTTGGTCCAATAGGGAGCAAAGAAAACAGCAACAAAATCTGTAATTATTACAATAAAATTGAATTAGCCTCACGCAATTATAATTATATCCTGAAACCGTTCCTCTAAAAAAAAAAAAAAAAATCTGAAACTGTTCCATTTTGGAAACCCTGCTCCAAATGCAATGAATAATTTCCAGTACGCGGGGGAAGTGACCAAACCGCGTCACACAAAATATAAAACACCGTCTAACGTATGTGGATTTATTATTATTATTATTTTTTGGTTGAGGAAAGTGTGGATATATTTAAAGAGATAAAGACCACAATTAGTGTGATAGTGTCCTCGTCTTATTACTAAGATTTTTATGGTTTAAACAAATTGTTTGTGGAGATTATTGTGAACTGTAATGCACCCACCAACAGTCAACAGATATTGCTTAATGAGAGTTCAGAGTTCAGCCGTATGAAAAATTGTATTTTATTTTATTAGGTCTGACCTTAAGGTAACCTATTTAAAAATATAAGATCATTTGGTCGTTGAACTCTTAACTGCCAAGAGTGGTTACATTCTTTTTTAATATCTTCACATGGTTATGTTCTGTTTGGGACATTAATTTTTGCAAATGTTGCACCTAAACCAATGTCTGAGATTATATTTTGATTGTGTTTCCTGCCCAACATCTTCTTCATATTCTATTGGAGGATGAACCAAAGAGTCCATTTTGTTTGCTGTAATTTGTTGTTATAATATTTAGACACAAGGTAGTCTTTGAAGGCTTTAACCCTGACCCAGTGTGCTGACAATTTGTATCAATAACACTCTTACCCAAATTCACATTTTAGCTTATAAGATTTGTGAGGTCAAAACTACAGAAAACAACAACAATATACAATATGCCATAGAAAACTCAACCAGTTTGTTTCAATGAGACTTTCAGGACAGAGAGTCTCAGGACATACTCAAAAAGTGATTTGCTCAGATGCGTGACTGGAAGAAGGTACAGAAATTATTATGTGGAATGCAAGACTGTCCTTGTGGAGGTTGTACATGTGCTGGCTACTTTGGTTGCTTTTAATATTGATAAACATCAGAGTTGTTGCTTTCTTAATAAGTAGTCCAAGTTTGGTTGCCAAATGATGCGCTTAGTGGCCTAGAGCGCAATGATCAACTGTCTTGATCAAGGGGAGAGCCAACAAGAAAGAAAAATGGAATTTGTTCTGACATTGATTGTCAAAAAGTTTGGTGCCTGTACACTAAGGTGTTGAAATGGAATTTTTGCCATTACATTAGATTTATTTTTTGAGAGAGTTTCAACCTATGATGTCCGCTCTTGATGATGCTCTTTATCATCAGACCAAGACACCAATTGGTTCTTGGTGTAGGCGGAAATTGAACTCAAAATCTCTTATTCAACCATCAAAAATTTTATCAGTTGAGTTAACTGGAATCAACACATTACATCTTTATATATGCATCTCAATGGAGAGTGCTTCATTAATGAAATAAATATAGTCTTTTTCTGTATACATGACATATATGCAACCTTTTAACTGGACTCTAATGCATGGGTGGCGGAAATTTGACATTATGGTATAATTGAACTTCCTAATGGTTAACCAAAACATCTGAGAAATGCGGGGTATAAAAACCGCTAATCAGCTGTTGGTGATATATAACTTGTACCTTTCTGTTGCCCTGTGATCTCAGGCATAGCAGTTGACTACCCTTACGATGATTATTGGTCTGATGTACATCTATTTCTGATTCTTTCATGTTGTAATTGTGCATACAAACTCACGTACCAGGAAATGTGCTGCTAGTGCTAGAAAGGATTATGAAGGCACAAACAACAGAAAGTGAGAACACTGACACCCAAGTGTTCTCTGTGTACATCTCCATTGCATCAGTAAAAGAAAACCGAGTGCGGTTTTCAGCCCAGTTACGCAGCCGATCTGCCTCTGCTGCATATAATGCCCTTCCCTGCATAAAAATTAAGAATACCCATAAAAATATTGACCAAATTAAGAACACCCAAGTATTCTACAAATACCATTCCAGCTGAAACACATTTATCAACATAAAAAATTACTCCTTTTGGAAATATTGACCAAATTTCCAGTAAACCCTTTTTAAAATTAAGAATATATAAGTGAAAAGCAGGAAGGGAATATCACATTTTGACTAACAAAAAAAAAAAATTATAATGCTTTACGATCAAACAATTATACCATGAGAGTGGAAATATGTAGCAATTGGGTTGTGGCGGCCCGGGGGGGGGGGGGGGGGGTTTGGGGGAACTAACAATATTTAAGAATCTATATGTTTAATGATTACTAAAAACACATCAATATGTTATCTACGTATTTAAAACACACATATCAACATATTAGTGTCACATCATTACCAGTTTCTTGCATCTGTATCCAAAATCCATGCTTAATAGGTCTAATCAATTATAAAATCTAAATCCCTGAAAGTTACAAACTAGGAAATCAATGCCCTTAATCCCTAAGTGTTTTTTTTTTTTTTTTTTTTTTTTAAGGAACCTCACTGGGCCTAAGTTACTTAGATTCATTGGTATACAACTAAAGAGGCAAAACTATGAGAACTAGAAATTAAAATCCAGATAATAGACTCCTGAGGTTTTACCTATTGTCATTACAATTGTTGACTTGCCTGAACTTAGTGTCACTAGCTTAGCAGGCACGGCAGCTTACCAATTCCAAATAACAAATGTATCAAAAAGGGCAAATTTGAAGTCGCTCTTCCCCACAAAGTTCAGTTTTGATATAGGAAATCCATTTAAGTATTAATATATGAAGTCATCTAATGCCATGAAATATAAATTTCGAATGCCAGTAAAAAAATTTCAAAATCTAGTAACTTGACATGAAAGTTCTTCTGGATGTCGAACAAAAGTGTGAAACTTGTAGTCCTGCCACCACATGGGGCGTCAAATAGTTTCACAAAATAACTAGGATTACCTGGTCATCAAACCAGCGACCTCGTCGTACCCATGCAGTGACTAAAGCAAGTAATATTCTGGGAGGGGTCAAGTAATTGATTGCCTTCCCAGATCCTTTTACAACCCGCATCCTTGGTACTAAAGTTCTAGCAACTGTTTCTGGATGTTCACAGATGATGTTAAACATTTGCTTATTTTGTATAGTTGAGCCACTGCAAACATAGAGAAAATCGCAGTAAATGCATATAAGGTTAGAACATTTATTACAGCTAGACAGTTAGTCAAACAGTTGCAACCTTCAAATCTACATATAATGATATAGACCCAAAAAGAAGAAATAGACAAGGGTAAGACCAATAGTTCAGGGACTTAAGGCCCTCTAACATGTTGTTAGGAGATGAATCAGAATGGAGCCATAAGTGCATTGCAAAATGCAGGGATATATATTCCATACCTAAGCAGAAGATCTGTAAGGACCATGCCTGGAGATGCTGTGTGCACCCCAACTTTGGACCGCTTGCATTCTTTCAAGAGTGATGCTTGAAGCTGCCTTAGGCCACACTTTGTAGACCCATAGCTACAAGTCAAAGGATATAAAATAATGAAAATCGTTCTGAGTCACCAACAACTTGGAATAGTACAAACTTCCATGAATCATTGAATAATGATTAGCAAAAACCATGACATACCTCTGTTCACTAGAGAATAAACTAAATTCCCATAGTACTAAAAATTGAACTTACACAGCTGTTAGAGGGGTACTAGATCCCCCTGAGCCTGCACCATCCATGTTAAATATGTGGCCCCCCTTAGCCTGGTTCTTCATCACTCGCATGGCTTCTCGAGTGCAGAGTAGAGAACCAACCATGTTTGTTGAGACAATCTACCATGAAACAAAGTGGTACTCCGCAAATCAGTTGCTGCTTTGAGTGCAATGTGTATACTATTTTGATGTATTGGCAGTACCCTTAGGTCAACAAAATAAATAAACCACAATAAAAAGTTTGATGCATGACATGTAGAACTATGAGCAGTTGTAAATGCTTTGGTCAACACTCATATGTAAATAAATGAAAAGGGGGGATCAGGGAGAGGGAACAAAATACCATCTTAGACATTACTTAAGTTTCAGAGCTTGAAACTCGTGCAAATAACTAGTAATATAAACAACAAAAACCGGCCATATTTAAGATATGTCAAACAGAACAGGATTCAATATAACAGCTCCTAGCACATCTGAAGACACATATTCACACACACATGCGTAACCTCCCAATTACCCTATCCAACAAAATAAGGCAAAAATTGCCTAGAGCCTTGTAGCTCAACTGGTTGGTACCTCCTAGTGTTTCTAAGGCGATATCTAGGATTCAAATCCCTCCTCCCCCATTGTAACTGTTGAATTATCAAAATAAATAAATAAATACAGCAAGAAGTGTTTCACATACTAATACCTGTTTAACATCTTCATCAGAGAATTGCAGCAATGGTCTAAAACCTTTATTTGTGCCAGCATTGTTTATCTGCCCAGGAGTATAAGTATTAAACAGAATCACTTAGTAATTGAGAGAAAATTAAAAATTTTCATGCTACATCAAATTCAAGAAATCTCAGTTCTTATTTTAACATAACCAGGAATGCACAGGAATTAAATTTGCAAATGACGAATAGAGAAAAGAACAAATAATAGCCAGTATATCGACCCTTCTTGATCATTTGTGTAAAAGGCATAAATCCAATCATAATAAGGTAAGACCATCCAACTTATTTGGTTCTTGTAACTAAAGTTTGCAGTTACAAGGAGATAAAATTATTTTCATCCCATATTTCTTCTTGTTTCGAATCTGAGCATCACTGGTTGTATAGAAACTGCTACTGAAAAGTATTAGTTTTGACACAACACAACCAAAAGATAAGTATCTGAAATCATGCGGGAAGCAAAAGAGACAATTTAATTTAATTTCTGTTTGAACATCAATTGTATTATCGTTTTAGGCCCAAGTATTTAATTAGGTTAATTAGAATTTTATTTAAAGTTTAGGCCCTTTAGAGTATTTTTGTCACTCAATAAGTAGGGTTTCCTACACCTTAGGGTTTAGTTTTCTCATATATGCAAACAATTGTACTCCTTTTGGAGAGGATTCAGAGATGATTTTCATGAATGAAAAGTTTCTTTTAGTTTGTTTGGCCTAGGGTTGACTCTAGCCAACCCTAGGTGTTGACTCCTAGTGGTTTTCCTTGCTTGGTGTTGACTCCAAGCAAGCCTAGGTTCTGACTCCTAAGTTCCTATCCTTTATTTTCCTGTTGCTTAATTTTGTTCTAGTTGTCTTGCGTAAGAAAACTAGAGAGCCAAAACTAGTATGCCTTAAGAGTAATCCATCTTCCAAAGTTCGACCAAGCAAGGTGTTACAAAAGCAACAACAATATGGAAGCATTCATGATAATTTGAAATTACAACGCACAGTCTTAAAAACACAGAATTTTCATATATATATATATATATATATATTCTTCAGTAGCAAAATACTCATGAATGAGAAGCAACACACATCAATTAAAAAGGATCAATCACTCACCCAAATGTTGATAGAACCAAGCTCATTGACAGCAAAGTTTGCCAATTTCTGCACATCACCTGGTTCACAAACATCACATGCTATGCCTACCACTTTTGCATGTTGCAGATTTTTCCTGGCTGAGCCACTTGCAGTGGTTATAACATCCTTTAGGTTCTCTTCAAGCTCTTTGACAGTCGTATGTACAGACTCAGGGCTGCCTTGACAAGATCCAATGCAGAGGTGTTGTGAGTGATACTTATATAGAAATTATAGGCGCATAATAGAACTACGAAAATACTATTTCTGAATACCACCTGCGAGAAGCAACAACCACATGATCTCCAGAAAGAAGAAATTCACGAGCAAGCGCTTTTCCCAATCCCCTTGTACTGTACCAGACATAAAGAACATGCAGTGATAGACAAGCATTATTTATCCATTATCAATAACTCATAGGTAGCCTATCTACCCAAATCTTGATTAAACCCAAGTGAATCATTCTAGACAGAGGATTAGTTGAACATAGGAATTGTAATAAAAGGAACATTTACACATGTTTTAAGCATCAATATCAGATATATATAGCATCTTCCAATATAATTTTCATATCATATGCAAACCTTCATAAAGGAGCATGCAAAAGCATTAAGCAATGATTGCAGAACATTCTATTTAAACAAAATGCAGAAGTAATAGGATTTCAAACAAAATCTAGGAGTAAAACGAACTAGTTTATCCAGCTTAGGAAAAGAGACTTAGAAAGAGCAAGAGGTCACCTTCCAGTAATGACAACATTGCGTGGACCAGCTCGACAATGTTCATCTAACACCATATTAGCACCTACCATTGTTCCAATAATAATTCCTCCAAGCCAGCTATACCAGATCAAAGTGTTCATCTGACTATCTCCACCTTCACAAAATTACAAACTGAATTATTACATATATGAGTTATGGTCATTATGGTATCTCAAAAATGCATGCATTCTCACAATCAGAGTGCATCTTTGCTAACCTGATAACTGAAATCCAACTGCAAGTATCACACCAGTGCTCATCATGGTTATGATATATCTTCCGACTTGGAGGGCAATCTAGTTGTGAAACAGAGTAATGTAAAAGTCAAACATTTGCTCACCAATTGGAGTTAATAACATATAACTTGAACAACACATATCATAGCCTACGATAACTGATTCACCAATAAATAAATAAATAAATAAAAGGGAAACCAACTCAACTCAATTCAACTAAGCCATAATCCCAATTAAATTGGGGCCGGTTTTAAATCCTTATCAACTAATTGGATTGGCCATAGGTAATCATTTCTGCCTTTCTATCCTCTCTAAAATGACTAGTTCTGCTCGTATTATTTTACACTTTTATTTACCTCTTTCCATCCCCTCAACGGCTCAACTTGAATTAAATTACTCTTTTTCACCAGTGCATGAAACTTTGCACTAGTATCTACCTCCTTTCATTTTCTCAAGCCATACTCCCCTGGATTGAGCAAAAAATTGTGAATTCACAAGTTCTAATTAGCAAACAAAAACAAAATTTTGAGCCATGAGCTCTTTGTAGTTAAAAATTGAATGGCTGAACAAATAAAACAAAAATATTAGGCTCCGTTAATAAGTGTAAAGTTTAAGTTTCAATTTTCTAGTCCTCCGTATAAAAGTTTCAAGATTCACACAATTTCAATATCTTCACTTCTCTAATATTTTGAAAGCAACCAACAGAATAAAGATTCAATCCAACAAATATACACTGGTAACATTACTCGCTGTGAGATATAGAATTCAATCACATATTCACCAAATCAGAAAATATATCATAGTAAGTTAATAATCTCATCCAGATAATATTTAAAACAAAGAAAAACAAATCGCATACAACTCACCGAAAAGAATACCTCCTCCACTTTGGCCACAGCCTTGTCATACTCATCACCACCCAAAATAGTAGTTCTAAAAGATTGCCAAAACCCACTTCCCCTTTCGAGCTTAGCCTCACTTTTCTTCAAATTCCCACTCTTTCTTTCAGTCTCACTTGCAGCCTCTTTCTCTTCCACTTCCCCACCCTCCTCGCACCTAAACGACCTGCAGTACTGTTTCAATTTCAAGCACAACCCATTACGCCCACCGACTGGTCCCAACCTGGGCCGGCATAAACCCGGTCCAAGCACCACTGGTTGGCCGGTCCTGTAGTGGTCGAAACTTTGTGGGAATATGTGAAGCCTAGTAACCGTGGTCATGGCTATACCTATGACAAACTGAGTCTGAGACTTGCTAACTAGTACTTTTGTAAGTTTTAAGGTTCGCGTGATAACTGTTCCAAGATACTTGGGTGTGAGACTGAGTTACTGTGAGAGTTCCCTACTTTTGTACGTTGGATTTTTTTTTTTTTTGTTTGAGAGGTGAAGTTTAAAAAAAATGTATAAAATATCTGAGAGAGAGAGAAAGAGATTCGGAGAAGATCTAGGAAGGTGGAGAGAACTGTGATGACCACACGTTAAAGCAACCTCATCTCCATCTGCACCTGTTGAAAAAACGTTGCTTTGTTATGGGGATTTATGTCACTACGTGTCGATTTTTGTTTGGTGGGGGCGGGACGAAAGGGTGACGCTTGTACGTACGTATTGTGCACTGTAATCAGTTGTGTTAGAACATCTAAAAGCGTTTTAGAGGCGATAATTTTAGTTGGTTTAGCCTGGAAATGTCGCCGTAGGAAACTCTTCGCTTGATTGTGAAGGCTGATTAGTCATTAGTGGGGTCGTGAAATACATCGTAGTCGTACAATGATTGGCATTTATTCCAAAATTTTTACTTGAGGTTCCTTGTGGCTTTACTTTACTAATCACCTGCTAAGATCGTCTTATAAGTTATTGAGGCGATTATATTCGCCACAATAAATCTTAATAATTTTTTTTTTACAAACTACATCCCTAATAATTAATAAAGTCTATAATTTTGTGCTTCATTATCTAATTTATAATCATTGCTTTAGATCTCATATTGTTTGTATAATAGTTGAATGACTAAATTTACACTTTCCTAAGAGCGATCACATTTCAAACTAGTTCATCAACATTTATTTATTTTAGTCTACCAAAAAGTGTTATGTTTTTCTATTATACATAACCAATTTAACAGTACACTATTTTTTTTTAGAAGAATTTAACAATACACTTTAATTACGTTACGTTGCTTAATTTACAATACATTATATTAAAATATTATCTTTTTTTCTTGTTTTGTTTTGTTTCTCTCTCTTTCTACTGTTTTTTTTTTTCTTTCTTTGTCATTCTCTCTTCTTAATCCATCATAGTCACAGCAAAACTCAAGCCTCTTTCCTTCACCAATGGTGGTGATCCTTACCGGTGGCTCACTCTCTTCTCTACCGTCGTCTTCTGATCAAATTTTGCCAAATTTGTGTACTGTGCTCCCTCAATTTACATATAAAAATTACAATTTAAAACATGAGAAATTTTCAAAAATTGCATTTTTTCATTTAAAAATTTAGAAAATTGTGGGAATTTAATTAATTTGTCTTGACCAAATATCAAATGCACCAATTTCATGATTTGAGAGTCAAAATTCCAAAATTATCATTCTACAGGTTTGCAACTAGTTTAATTTGAGAAAAAAATATTATTGTACCCAGGGCAGAGCTAGGGGGCAAGGAGGGGCAATTGCCCCCCGAACTCCTCCAAAACTTTCATTACTATAGTCCATATGAGAAGAGTTTCCCCCCTCTGATTCTTTAACATAGAAAAAAAAACAAAACAACACTCAGTAAAGGAACTAGAAACTGACATAGTCTCACTCAAAAAACAAAAGAATTTTTTTTTTTAGAAGAAAAGAAATTTTTTTTTTTAATTTTTTTTTTTGATTTTGACATATCAAAGTTAATAAGTCAAAAGAACTTTTAACTTTGGCTTGTCTCACCTTTTCAATTTCTCACTAATATATTGTCACCTCACTTCTTGCCTTTTTATTTTTTATTTAATTTATTTACCATGTAAGAAACACAATAATTTCCACAATAGTTGAGTTAGTAATTTTTGTTACATATTTTTATCTGGATCCATCTTTGACATTATTTTTTATTTACCATTAACAACTGACCACCATAACAATTATGAAAATTTTTGTGCCTCTAGAATTATTGAAAATTTTTCATGTCTCTTGCCATTTTAATTAGTGGATCCCATATATTATCCATAACAACTACTTAATGTTCATACCACTAAAACTCCAAATCCGTCACTATTATTTTTCTTCTATCTCAGTGTGTTTTTACAATTTCAAACTCCAAGTTTTAGCTATTGACTTAAACTTTAAATCATCTTATAAACTTAAACAAACAGACTCTAACAGCAGCACACAATTGAAAATTTTTTAGATAAATTATATCTTATGGATCATACTTGCAATATATACTTGTATAGTGTGTTATCTAGATTGTTAGGGAAAGGTGGACAAAGTCTAAATCAGTGAGTGGTATGAGCTTTCGAGATTTGGCTATGTTTAATGATTCTCTTCTAGCTAAGCAGGCTTGGAGACTACTGCAAAATAAAACATCTATATAATTTATAGAGTTTTCAAGGCTTGCTTTTTTCCTAACTGTACAATCATGGAAGCAAAAGATTCGAGATCTGGATACTATTCTTGGAGAAGTATACTCAAAGGAAGAGATGTGATTCAGAGGGGTTCACGTTGGCGGATTGGAGATGGAAGGAAAGTAAAAATTTGGCAACACCGCTGGTAGCCAATCAAACACCCTACTAAGATAACTTCGCCAACAATTGATACAATGGAGGATGCAAGAACAGTGGATGTATTGATTGATGCACATACTCTACAATGGGATAAGGCTATGATTGATGGTATGTTTATCCCACGGGAAGCCGAGATAATTACGAAAATCCCTTTGGCTTGTTTGGTTTCGGATGATGCTCTCTATTGGCTATTTTCCCAGGATGGCAAATATACTTGTAAGTCAAGTTACCGTTTCTTAAAAGAGGAGGCAAACCGGATTTTCCGTTTGGCTCCTATGAACCAAGACAGAAGTTTGGCGAGGTGTGTGGTCACTACTTTCCCAAAACAAAGTAAAGAACCAGCTATAGAGAGCTTGCAAGAACTCTCTGCCCACGAAAGTTAACTTAGTTCGCCGAACTATTATTGACAGCCCTATGTATGATTGGTGTAAAGAAGCTTCGGAGACAACTCTACATGCGTTACAAACTATGAAGCATGGGTGCATTTTTGGATTCAGGTGCGGGTGTAAATGCGGGACTCGGTAATTATTGAAAAAGTATGGTGTGGGTGCGAAAGATTTTTATATAGTGAATTTAATATTTATTATATAAAAAAATTCAAATAAAAGGGTAGAGTTTATTATTAAAAAACAATTATTTATGATTTTTTTTTAATAAAATCAATATTTTTGGTAATTGTAAACAAAAAACCACCTTTCAAAAAGGTTCTTTTATTCATTTTCCAATTCCCAAGCCTACCCAAATAATGACTTTCTCACCTACTTCATTTATATTGTTTTGTTATATACATTTATTCTTCTTCCTCACCTCTTCTAATTAAGTTCTATCCATTTCTTTGTGTCTTCACATCTTCTTCTTCCCTCTCTCTCTCTCTCAAGACCACATGAAGTAGAAGAATGGTGGCCAGCGGCCATTTTGGCCTGTTTTGGCAACCGTATCAGACCGTTTCGGCCGAAATCGGAGCGAATCAGCCGGTTTCAGCGCAAATTAGCACAAATCGAAAAAAAAGAAAAGAAAAAGAAGAAGAAGAGGAGAATCAGCACGTCAGACACTGGATGCCGCATCGGGAGGAGTCTGGTGCGGGTGCGGCAGCTCTGGAGCCGCACCTGTGCTTTCTTAGTTATAGACTTGTTCAGCCCTAGATGAGGTATGGTCCAATGCTAACCTGTGGGATTTCCGAAGAGCTACTAATTTTGAAGACTTCAAAGAGTTGGTGTTATGAATCCTGCGGAAGAAGAACAACCTAGAACCATTCGCTATGATCGTGTGGTTGATATGGAACCAGAGGAACTAAGTCCGAGCTTAACAACCAAACTTCAATCTAGACCAAATGGCCCAACTCTTGAAGGATCGACAGGACGAGTTCATAGTAGTGCAAACTCCACCAAAACCCAGGACCCCTCATCATCGTGTTTTATGGCATCCCCCTCCTCTTGATTCGCTTAAAATCAATTTTTATGGTGCCACATTCATAACTGAGAATAATTTGGCATTGGAGTTGTAATTTGGAATAGGCAGGGTCCAGTCATTGCCTTTCTCTCCTAGATCCTACCCCAAGTGTATAGAGCAGTGAAGATTGAAGCCTTAGCAGTTGCTAAGGCGCTACAGTTTACTTCAGAATTAGGCATTTCAGAGGCTATATTGGAAGGTGACTTGGAGATGATAATTAAACCCTTTACAGAAGATGTTGACTCTTTGACAACTCATGGTTTGTTGATCTAAGATGCAAAGTTATGTTCTAGATCCTTTACTCCATTATGTTACTCTCACACTAGGAGAGAAGCTAATATGGTTGCACACAATTTAGCTAGGTATGCAATAAATGTCTCAGATTATGTTGTGTGGATGGGGGATATTCTACCATAAAGTCTCAATGTAATTTAGGTGGATTTAGCCAGCTTTTCCTAATAAAAGTTTAGTCTTTTCCCTTAAAAAAAAAATGCTAGAGAAAGCAAATGGATTTAGTGAAAAGCATTGATTACATATAATTTTTTTTTTAAATTTTATAAATGGTTATATATAATTTTAATTTGACAACCAGTCACGCTGTTGTATGAATTATGATGAAGTGGCTCCTAAAATGGCAGCAACTTCAGAACCTTGCATTAGTGAATATAACAATCAAACAATACATAAGCTAGATTTCAAAAAAAGAGAGAGAGTAAATATGAATGTGTTTGCCTTATAAATTAATGCTTGTTATTATTGGTGATGCCTAATATATTAAAGAGGAACTAAGAGTTTTGTAACAACTTACACTTTTTGGTTTTTCTAATAAATGTGTCTACAATTCAAATTCCTTAATCCCTCGTTATAACTATTAAATTATAATATATATATATATATATATATATATATATTGTGGGGCCAAGAAATCCTACGGCCCAGTCCACTTCGTTCCTGAGCCGAAGGCCCGAGTCGAGGAAGTGCCCAAAATCCGAGGAGGAAAGGAAGAAGCCCAGGCACACAGCTGTCTAGACCGAGGACGACCCCATCATCGGACATCCGAGAACCTAAGGCAACCAGCAAGCCCTTCTAAGGAAGCCTTCATGACTATTTAAAGGGCCGAGGAGGAATACCATGCGCCTGCAATACAAATCTGATGGAGGGACGAAACTCATGACAAACAGTCACCTCCACATTAAATGCCACTGACTACCGCCCTGGCCGCATTAATGAGGAAAGGACTCCACACCAGTGCTACCTTGGTTGCCACGACTCCCAAAAAGAGTGAGAAGGCGGCTGATGGGACAAGCACTTGAGTAATGTCCTGATCACTCAACAAGTGTAGGGCTAGGATTGGTTGGGTAAAGGGTATATAATGTAAGGGAATCCCTCCTGAGAAAGGGGGACGGCGGGGGGTAAAACAGAAAAGGGGAAGAGAAGCCTCCTCGGCCATGGTCCGAGGAGCATCCCCCAGTTGTAAATCGCTCTAAGTATTTCTTCAATAAAGGAGAAGGGAGTTCACGCCTCGTGAACGCCGGCCAGCGCCTAGACCTTCGATCCACTCTCTACAAATTCATTGTTTTGGGTTCGTTGGGCCTTTGACCCATATCCCTTGGGCTTGGGCAACAAAAGCAGACCCTACAATTGGCGCCGTCTGTGGGGAGGATTAGTGCGCCGGCCGGCGCAACAGGCGACTGTTCTAAATGACCGTTCTACGGAAGATCGGTGGTGAAGCAAAAAGAAAAGAAAAAAAAAGAACTATCAAACAAACACAGCAGAAAGATAAAAGCTAAAAACAGAAGATTCAACAGCAAAGAAAGAAAGCTTGATATTATTTCATAAAAGGGAAAGTTACAAATTACAATCAGAGGCTCAGGCAGGCTTGTTTTAAAACTATTCCTACCAGCTAGTCCTACAATCAGAGGCCCAGGCGGACCCGTCCTAAAACTAGCTAGAGGGAAGTGTCAACCCGTACCCTTACTGGCATCAAGAGAATGGGAGAGCTTGACAGTAAGCGGGCAGAAGGGGGCTGGGGCTAGCTTGTTTCAAGGCCACCAACAACTCCTTTCTCGGAGCGACGGAGCTTGAACAAAGCGAGGAGCAGATACAGGAGCTCCGGGACGCCCTCCCCCGTGATGTTTCCTTGATTCTCTCCAACCCCCACGAGCGTTGGCCGTTGGTGACGGCAACACTCGAGTGCCGTCCATGATGTGAGTTTGTATGTCTCCTCCGTCGGGGGTGCGCTCCGGGGAGAGACGTTAGCTACTTCAACGACATCCCTCCGGGCCACCGTGCATGGCGCCATCGGGGTTACGCCTAGACTCTGCCACATCGAAAGCCCAGTGGGGGCTGCGGCCATAACGGCTCTTGGCACGGATGTCCTCACACCCGCCCAAAGCCGCCCCATATCTACTAACTCCGGTCACAATTCCGGCGGGGTTATTAAAGGGGCTTGGGGAGGTGAAAGGGTGTGTTCTTTCTGTTTGTGTTGGGAGGTTCATGGAGTATGGAGAAGCCATCCCCCTGGAAAGCCTTATATAGAGGATGAGGGTTGGTGAGAAATAATACACGCAGAATTCGAAAGGAGAGTTGCCAGCAGGGCCAATAATGAAGCTACCAAATTCCAAGGGGGCCGTAGACAGTTGGACTTGTGTTAATTCACGAGGCCATTACTGAAGGCGCGTCTTGCGCACCAAAGCGTCAAGCGCGGAACACGAAGGGCCAAGGGACGCTTCGCAAATAAAAAAGATAGAGGAATCGTCTCCAGTAAAACGGTCCGAGGTCAAACCCCTACTTACGGAGAAACGAAAGTGTTAGACAGAACCAAGGCTCTGCATGGTCCTTGGACTCAGGCCTATGGGGAAACTAACCACTTCAGAAGACCAAGTGTTAGACAGAACTAAGGCTCAGCATAGTCCTCGGACTCAGGCCTATGGGGAAACTAACCACTTCAGAAGAACAAGTGTTAGACAGAACCAAGGCTCTGCATGGTCCTCGGACTCAGGCCTATGGGGAACCTAACCACTTCAGAAGACCAAGTGCTAGACAGAACCAAGGCTCTGCATGGTCCTCGGACTCAGGCCTAGGGGGAAACTAACCACTTCAGAAGACCAAGTGTTAGACAGAACTAAGGCTCTGCATGGTCCTCGGACTCAGGCCTATGGGGAAACTAACCACTTCAGAAGACCAAGTGTTAGACAGAACCAAGACTTTGCATGGTCCTCGGATTCAGGCCAATGGGGAAACTAACCATTTCAAGAACAAGTGTTAGACAGAACCAAGGCTCAGCATGGTCCTCGGACTAAGGCCTATGGGGAAACTAACCACTTCAGAAGGCCAAGTGTTAGACAGAACCAAGGCTATGCATGGTCCTCGGACTCAGGCCTATGGGGAAACTAACCACTTCAGAAGGCAAAGTGTTAGACAGAACCAAGGCTCTGCATGGTCCTCGGACTCAGGCCTATGGGGAAACTAACCACTTCAGAAGGCCAAGTGTTAGACAGAACCAAGGCTCTGCATGGTCCTCGGACTCAGGCCTATGGGGAAACTAACTACTTCAGAAGACCAAGTGTTAGACAGAACCAAGGCTCTGCATGGTCCTCGGACTCAGGCCTACGTGGAAACTAACTACTTCAGAAGACCAAGTGTTAGACAGAACAAAGGCTCTGCATGGTCCTCGGACTCAGGCCTATGGGGAAACTAACTACTTCAGAAGACCAAGTGTTAGACAGAACCAAGGCTCTGCATGGTCCTCGGACTCAGGCCCATGGGGAAACTAAACACTTCAGAAGACCAAGTGTTAGACAGAACCAAGGCTCTGCATGGTCCTCGGACTCAGGCCTATGGGGAAACTAACCACTTCAGAAGACTAAGTGTTAGACAGATCCAAGGCTCTGCATGGTCCTTGGACTCAGGCCTATGGGGAAACTAACCACTTCAGAAGACCAAGTGTTAGACAGAACCAAGGCTCTGCATGGTCCTCGGACTCAGGCCTATGGGGAAACTAACCACTTCAGAACAAGTGTTAGACAGAACCAAGGCTCTGCATGGTCCTCAGACTCAGGCCTATGCGGAAACTAACCACTTCAGAAGGCCAAGTGTTAGACAGAACCAAGGTTCTGCATGGTCCTCAAACTCAGGCCTATGGGGAAACTAACCGTTTCAGAAGGCCAAGTGTTAGACAGAACCAAGGCTCTGCATGGTCCTCGGACACAGGCCTATGGGGAAACTAACCACTTCAGAAGGCCAAGTGTTAGACAGAACCAAGGCTCTGCATGGTCCTCGGACTCAGGCCTATGGGGAAACTAACTACTTCAGAAGACCAAGTGTTAGACAGAACCAAGGCTCTGCATGGTTCTCGGACTCACGCCTATAGGGAAACTAACTACTTCAAAGACCAAGGGTTAGACAGAACCAAGGCTCTGCATGGTCCTCGGACTCAGCCCTATAGGGAAACTAATCACTTCAGAAGGCCAAGTGTTAGACAGAACCAAAACTCTGCATGGTCCTCGGATTCAGGCCTTTGGGGAAACTAACTACTTCAGAAGACCAAGTGTTAGACAGAACCAAGGCTCTGCATGGTCCTCGGACTCAGGCCTATGAGGAAACAAACTATTTCAAAGACCAAGTGTTAGACAGAACCAAGGCTCTGCATGGTCCACGGACTCAGGCCTATGGGGAAACTAACCACTTCAGAAGGCCAAGTGTTAGACAGAACCAAGGCTCTGCATGGTCCTCGGACTCAGGCCTATGGGGAAACTAACTACTTCAAAGACCAAGTGTTAGACAGAACCAAGGCTCTGCATGGCCATCGGGCTCAGGCCTATGGGGAAACTAACCACTTCAGAAGACCAAGTGTTAGATAGAACCAAGGCTCTGCATGGTCCTCGGACTCAGGCCTATGGGGAAACTAACCACTTCAGAAGACCAAGTGTTAGAAAGAACCAAGGCTCTGCATGGTCCTTGGACTCAGGCCTATGGGGAAACTAACCACTTCAGAAGACCAAGTGTTAGACAGAACCAAGGCTCTGCATGGTTCTCGGACTCAGGCTTATGGGGAAACTAACCACTTCAGAAGACCAAGTGTTAGACAAAACCAAGGCTCTGCATTGTCCTCAGACTCAGGCCTATGGGGAAACTAACCACTTCAGAAGGCCAAGTGTTAGACAGAACCATGACTCTGCATGGTCCTCAGACTCAGGCCCATGGGGAAACTAACCACTTCAGAAGGCCAGGTGTTAGACAGACCCAAGGCTCTGCATGGTCCTCGGACTCAGGCCTATGGGGAAACTAACCACTTCAGAAGACCAAGTGTTTGACCGAACCAAGGCTCTGCATGGTCCTCTGACTCAGGCCTGTGGGGAAACTAACCACTTCAAAAGACCAAGTGTTAGACAGAACCAAGGCTCTGCATGGTCCTCGGGCTCAGGCCTCTGGGGAAACAAACTACTTCAGAAGACCAAGTGTTAGACAGAACCAAGGCTCTGCATGGTCCTCGGACTCAGGCCTATGGGGAAACTAACTACTACAAAGACCAAGTGTTAGACAGAACCAAGGCTCTGCATGGTCCTCGGACTCAGGCCTCTGGGGAAACTAACCACTTCAGAAGACCAAGTGTTAGACAGAACCAAGGTTCTGCATGGTCCTCCGACTCAGGCCTAAGGGAAACTAACCACTTCAGACGACCAAGTGTTAGACAGAACCAAGGCTCTGCATGGTCCTCCGACTCAGGCCTATGGGGAAACTAACCAATTCAAGAACAAGTGTTAGACAGAACCAAGGCTCTGCATGGTCCTCAGACTCAGGCCTAAGGGGAAACTAACCACTTCAGAAGGCCAAGTGTTAGACAGAACCAAGGCTCTGCGTGGTCCTCAGACTCAGGCCTATGGGGAAACTAACCACTTCAGAAGGCCAAGTGTTAGACAGAACCATGACTCTGGATGGTCCTCGGACTCAGGCCTATGGGGAAACTAACCACTTCAGAAGGCCAAGTGTTAGACAGAACCAAGGCTCTGCATGGTCCTCGGACTCAGGCCTATGTGGAAACTAACCACTTCAGAAGGCCAAGTGTTAGACAGAATCAGGGCTCTGCATGGTCCTCGGACTCAGGCCTATGGGGAAACTAACCACTTCAGAAGACCAAGTGTTAGACAGAACCAAGGCTCTGCATGGTCCTCGGACTCAGGCCTGTGGGGAAACTAACCACTTCAGAAGCCCAAGTGTTAGACAGAACCAAGGCTCTGCATGGTCCTCGGACTCAGGCCTATGGGGAAACTAACTACTTCAAAGACCAAGTGTTAGATAGAACCAAGGCTCTGCATGGTCCTCGGACTCAGGCCTATGGGAAAACTAACCACTTTAGAAGGCCAAGTGTTAGACAGAACCAAGGCCCTGCGTGGTCCTCAGACTCAGCCCTATGGGGAAACTAACCACTTCAGAAGGCCAAGTGTTAGACAGAACCAAGGCTCTGCATGGTCCTCGAACTCAGGCCCATTAGGAAACTAACCACTTCAGAAGGCCAAATGTTAGACAGAACCAAGGCTCTGCATGGTCCTTGGACTCAGGCCTGTGGGGAAACTAACGACTTCAGAAGACCAAGTGTTAGACAGAACCAGGGCTCTGCATGGTCCTCAGACTCAGGCCTGTGGGGAAACGAACCACTTCAGAAGACCAAGTGTTAGACAGAACCAAGGCTCTGCGTGGTCCTCGGACTCAGGCCTATGGGTAAACTAACCACTTCAGAAGGTCAAGTGTTAGACAGAACCAAGGCTAAGGCTCTGCATGTTCCTCGGACTCAGGCCTATGGGGAAACTAACCACTTTAGAAGGCCAAGTGTTAGACAAAACCAAGGCTCTGCACGGTCTTCGGACTCAGGCCTATGGGGAAACTAACCACTTCAGAAGGTCAAGTGTTAGACAGAACGAAGGCTCTGCATGGTCGTCGGACTCAAGCCTTTGGGGAAACTAACCACTTCAGAAGACCAAGTGTTAGACAGAACCAAGGCTCTGCATGGTCCTCAGACTCAGGCCTGTGGGGAAACTAACCACTTCAGAATACCAAGTGTTAGACACAACCAAGGCTCTGCATGGTCCTCGGACTCAGACCTCTGGGGAAACTAACCACTTCAGAAGACCAAGTCTTAGACAGAACCAAGGCTCTGCATGGTCCTCGGACTCAGGCTTATGGGGAAACTAACCACTTCAAGAACAAGTGTTAGACAGAACCAACGCTCAGCATGGTCCTCAGACTCTGGCCTATGGGGAAACTGACCACTTCAGAAGGCCAAGTGTTAGACAAAATCAAGGCTCTGCATGGTCCTCAGACTTAGGCCTATGGGGAAACTAACCACTTCAGAAGGCCATGTGTTAGTCAGAAACAAGACTCTGCATGGTCCTCGGACTCAGGCCCATGGGGAAACTAACCACTTCAGAAGACCAAGTGTTAGACAGAACCAAGTCTCTGCATGGTCGTCGGACTCAGGCCTATGGGGAAACTAAGCACTTCAGAAGACTAAGTGTTAGACAGAACCAAGGCTTTGCAATGTCCTCGGACTCAGGCCTATGGGAAAAATAACCACTTCAAGAACAAGTGTTAGACAGAACCAAGGCTCTGCATGGTCCCCAGACTCAGGCCTATTGGGAAACTAACCACTTCAGAAGACCAAGTGTTAGACAGAACCAAGTCTCTGCATAGTCCTCGGACTCAGGCCTATGGGGAAACTAACCACTTCAGAAGACCAAGTGTTAGACAGAACCAAGGCTCTGCATGGTCCTCAGACTCAGGCCTGTGGGGAAACTAACCACTTCAGAAGACCAAGTGTTAGACAGAACCAAGGCTCTGCGTGGTCCTCGGACTCAGGCCTATGGGGAAACTAACCACTTCAGAAGGTCAAGTGTTAGGCAGAACCAAGGCTAAGGCTCTGCATGTTCCTCGGACTCAGGCCTATGGGGAAACTAACCACTTTAGAAGGCCAAGTGTTAGACAAAACCAAGGCTCTGCACGGTCCTTGGACTCTGGCCTATGGGGAAACTAACCACTTTAGAAGGCCAAGTGTTAGACAGAACGAAGGCTCTGCATGGTCCTCGGACTCAGGCCTTTGGGGAAACTAACCACTTCAGAAGAGCAAGTGTTTGACAGAACCAAGGCTCTGCATGGTCCTCAGACTCAGGCCTGTGGGGAAACTAACCACTTCAGAATACCAAGTGTTAGACAAAACCAAGGCTTTGCATGGTCCTCGGACTCAGACCTCTGGGGAAACTAACCACTTCAGAAGACCAAGTGTTAGACAGAACCAAGGCTCTGCATGGTCCTCGGACTCAAGCTTATGGGGAAACTAACCACTTCAAGAACAAGTGTTAGACAGAACCAACGCTCAGCATGGTCCTCAGACTCTGGCCTATGGGAAAACTGACCACTTTAGAAGGCCAAGTGTTAGACAGAATCAAGGCTCTGCATGGTCCTCAGACTTAGGCCTATGGGGAAACTAACCACTTCAGAAGGCCTTGTGTTAGACAGAACCAAGACTCTGCGTGGTCCTCAGACTCAGGCTCATGGGGAAACTAACCACTTCAGAAGACCAAGTGTTAGACAGAACCAAGGTTCTGCATGGTCGTCGGACTCAGGCCTATGGGGAAATTAAGCACTTCAGAAGACCAAGTGTTAGACAGAACCAAGGCTTTGCAATGTCCTCGGACTCAGGCCTGTGGGAAAACAAACCACTTCAGAAGACCAAGTGTTAGACAGAACCAAGGCTCTGCATGTTCCTCGGACTCAGGCCTATGGGGAAACTAACCACTTCAGAAGGCCAAGTGTTAGACAGAAGCAAGGCTCTGCATGGTCCTCGGACTCAGGCCTATGGGGAAACTAACCACTTCAGAAAACCAAGTGTTAGACAGAACCAAGGCTCTGCATGGTCCTCAGACTCAGGGCTGTGGGGAAACTAACCACTTCAGAATACCAAGTGTTAGACAAAACCAAGGCTCTGCATGGTCCTCGGACTCAGACCTCTGGGGAAACTAACCACTTCAGAAGACCAAGTGTTAGACAGAACCAAGGCTCTTCATGGTCATCAGACTCAGGCCTATTGGGAAACTAACCACTTCAGAATGCCAAGTATTAGACAGAACCAAGGCTCTGCATGCTCCTCGGACTCAAGCCCATGGGGAAACTAACCACTTCAGAAGTCCATGTTTTAGACAGAACCAACGTTCAGCATGGTCCTCAGACTCAGGCCTATGGGAAAACTGAGCACTTCAGAAGGCCAAGTGTTAGACAGAACCAAGGCTCTGCATGGTCCTCGGACTCAGGCCTATGGGGAAACTAACCACTTCAGAAGGCTAAGTGTTAGACAGAACCAAGGCTCTGCATGGTCCTCGGACTCAGGCCAATGGGGAAACTAACCACTTCAGAAGACCAAGTGTTAGACAGGACCAAGGCTTTGCATGGTCCTCGGACTCAGGCCTATGGGGAAACTAACCACTTCAAGAACAAGTGTTAGACAGAACCAAGGCTCTGCAAGGTCCTCAGACTCAGGCCTATGGGGAAACTAACCACTTCAGAAGGCCATGTGTTAGACAGAACCACGGCTCTGCATGGTCCTCGGACTCAGGCCTATGGGGAAACTAACCACTTCAGAAGGACAAGTGTTAGACAAAACTAAGGCTCTGCATGGTCCTCGGACTCAGGCCTATGGGGAAACTAACCACTTCAGAAGGCCAAGT
The DNA here is from genome assembly GCA_032727855.1 of Quercus ilex subsp. ballota. Lineage (NCBI taxonomy): Eukaryota > Viridiplantae > Streptophyta > Magnoliopsida > Fagales > Fagaceae > Quercus > Quercus ilex. Next base: position 85,656,659 of record CM064909.1, read on the forward strand.
GTTAGACAGAACCAAGGCTCTGCATGGTCCTCGGACTCAGGCCTATGGGGAAACTAACCACTTCAGAAGACCAAGTGTTAGACAGAACCAAGGCTTTGCATGGTCCTCAGACTCAGGCCTGTGGGGAAACTAACCAGTTCAGAAGACCAAGTGTTAGACAGAACCAAGGCTCTGCATGGTCCTCGGACTCAGGCCTCTGGGGAAACTAACTAGTTCAAAAGACCAAGTGTTAGACAGAACCAAGGCTCTGCATGGTCCTCGGACTCAGGCTTATGGGGAAACTAACCACTTCAAGAACAAGTGTTAGACAGAACCAACGCTCAGCATGGTCCTCAGACTCAGGCCTTTGGGGAAACTGACCACTTCAGAAGGCCAAGTGTTAGACAGAACCAAGGCTCTGCATGGTCCTCAGACTCAGGACTATGGGGAAACTAACCACTTCAGAAAGCCATGTGTTAGACAGAACCAAGGCTCTGCATGGTCCTCGGACTCAGGCCCATGGGGAAACTAACCACTTCAGAAGACCAAGTGTTAGACAGAACCAAGGCTCTGCATGGTCGTCGGACTCAGGCCTATGGGGAACCTAACCACTTCAGAAGACCAAGTGTTAGACTGAACCAAGGCTCTGCATGGTCCTCGGACTCAGGCCTATGGGGAAACTAACCACTTCAAGAACAAGTGTTAGACAGAACCAACGCTCTGCATGGTCCTCAGACTCAGGTCTATGGGGAAACTAACCACTTCAGAAGGCCAAGTGTTAGACAGAACCAAGGCTCTGCATGGTCCTCGGACTTAGGCCTATGGGGAAACTAACCACTTCCGAAGACCAAGTGTTAAACAGAACCAAGGCTCTGCATGGACCTCAGACTCAGGCCTATGGGGAAACTAATCACTTCAGAAGGACAAGTGTTAGACAGAACCAAGGCTCTGCATGGTACTCAGACTCAGGCCTATGGTGAAACTAACCACTTCAGAAGGCCAAGTGTTAGACAGAACCAAGGCTCTGCATGGTCCTCGGACTCAGGCCTATGGGGAAACTAACCACTTCAGAAGACCAATTGTTAGACAGAACCAAGGCTTTGCATTGTCCTCGGACTCAGGCCTATGGGGAAACTAACTACTTCAAAGACCAAGTGTTAGACAAAACCAAGGCTCTGCATGGTCCTCGGACTCAGGCCTCTGGGGAAACTAACCACTTCAGAAGACCAAGTGTTAGACAGAACCAAGGCTCTGCATGGTCCTCAAACTCAGGCCTATGGGGAAACTAACCACTTTAGAAGGCCAAGTGTTAGACAGAACCAAGGCTCTGCATGGTCCTCAGACTCAGGCCTATGGGGAAACTAACCACTTCAGAAGGCCAAGTGTTAGGCAGAACTAAGGCTCTGCATGGTCCTCAGACTCAGGCTTATGGGGAAACTAATTACTTCAGAAGACCAAGTGTTATACAGAACCAAGGCTCTGCATGGTCCTCGGACTCAGGCCTATGGGGAAACTAACTACTTCAAAGACCAAGTGTTAGACAAAACCAAGGCTCTGCATGGTCCTCGGACTCAGGCCTATGGGGAAACTAACCAGTTCAGAAGGCCAAGTATTAGACAGAACCAAGGCTTTGCATGGTCCTCAGACTCAGGCCTATTGGGAAACTAACCACTTCAGAAGGCCAAGTGTTAGACAGAACCAAGGCTCTGCATGGTTCTCGGACTCAGGCCTATGGGGAAACTAACCACTTCAGAAGGCCAAGTGTTAGACAGAACCAAGGCTCTGCATGGTCCTCGGACTCAGGCTTATGGGGAAACTAACCACTTCAGAAGACCAAGTGTTAGACAGAACCAAGGCTCTGCATGGTCCTCAGACTCAGGCCTGTGGGGAAACTAACGACTTCAGAAGGCCAAGTGTTAGACAGAACCAAAGCTCTGCATGGTCCTCGGACTCAGGCTTCTTGGGAAACTAACCACTTCAAAGACCAAGTGTTAGACAGAACCAAGGCTCTGCATGGTCCTCGGACTCAGGCCTATGGGGAAACTAACCACTTCAGAAGACCAAGTGTTAGACTGAACCAAGGTTCTGCATGGTCCTCGGACTCTGGCCTATGGGGAAACTAACCACTTTAGAAGACCAAGTGTTAGACAGAACCAAGGCTCTGCATGGTCCTCAAACTCAGGCCTATGGGGAAACTAACCACTTCAGAAGACCAAGTGTTAGACAGAATCAAGGCTCTGCATGGTCCTCGGACTCAGGCCTATGGGGAAACTAACCACTTCAGAAGACCAAGTGTTAGACAGAACCAAGGCTCTGCATGGTCCTCGGACTCAGGCTTATGGGGAAACTAACCACTTCAAGAACAAGTGTTAGACAGAACCAACGCTCTGCATGGTCCTCCGACTCAGGCCTATGGGGAAACTAACCACTTCAGAAGGACAAGTGTTAGACAGAACCAAGGCTCTGCATGGTCGTCAGACTTAGGCCTATGGTGAAACTAACCACTTCAGAAGGCCAAGTGTTAGACAGAACCAAGGCTCTGCATGGTCCTCGGACTCAGGCCTATGGGGAAACTAACCACTTCAGAAGGCCATGTGTTAGACAGAACCAAGGCTCTGCATGGTCCTCGGAATCAGGCCTATGGGGAAACTAACCACTTCAGAAGACCAAGTGTTAGACAGAACCAAGGCTCTGCATGGTCCTCAGACTCAGGCCTGTGGGTAAACTAACCACTTCAGAAGGCTAAGTGTTAGACAGAACCAAGGCTCTGCATGGTCCTCGGACTCAGGCCTATGGGGAAACTAACTACTTCAAAGACCAAGTGTTAGACAGAACCAAGGCTCTGCATGGTCCTCGGATTCAGGCCTATGGGGAAACTAACCATTTCAGAAGACCAAGTGTTAGACAGAGCTAGGGCTCTGCATGGTCCTCGGACTCAGGCCTATGGGAAACTAACCACTTCAGAAGACCAAGTGTTAGACAGAACCAAGGCTCTGCATGTTCCTCGGACTCAGGCCTATGGGGAAACTAACCACTTCAGAAGACCAAGTGTTAGACAGAACCAAGGCTCTGCATGGTCCTCGGACTCAGGCTTATGGGGAAACTAACCACTTCAGAAGACCAAGTGTTAGACCGAACCAAGGTTCTGCATGGTCCTCGGACTTAGGCCTATGGGGAAACTAACCACTTCAGAGGATCCTAAGTGTTAAACAGAACCAAGGCACTGCATGGTCCACGGACTCAGGCCTGTGGGGAAACTAACCACTTCAAAGGACTCTTAGTGTTAGACAGAACCAAGGATGGTCCTCAGACTCAGGCTTATGGGGAAACTAACTACTTCAGATGATCCTAAGTGTTAGACAGAACCTGGGCACTGCATGGTCCCAGGACTCACGCTTTCGGGGTAACTACTCCAGAAGACTCTAACTGTTGGAAAGTTGGGAAAGCAAGAGTCCTGCCTAGTCCCGGAGACGCGAAATACCAGCCTATGCGTACGTACCTTCACGTTATTACAATCGCTGCCATGACTGGCCGAAGTATAATTGGTGATAAAATCATGCAAGTACAGAAAAAGAGGAGACAACAAGGAAAAAAGAAAACGAATAACGCGCAGATGTACAAACAGCCATAACAACTGGAAGAAGAACTAGAAATCACATTGCATTAAATCCATAAGGGTTACATGATGAACGTCGCATTACAATAAAAAAAAAGATAATTAATAAATAAAAAATATATGCAAAAGACAAGAGAGACGACGGTGTCTAGGGGCCTCCCCTGCCCACTTATTTTCCTCCCTCTGCAGGGGGCTGGATCATAGCAGCTTCAGGGCCTTCTGAGCTTTGGCCAGAAGGGACAGCCTGCGTAGGCGCGGCAGGAACGGCTGCCTCCTCAGCAGCCGGAACCTCAGCTTCAGAGATTGACTTCGTAACCTCCTGAGGCGCCTTCTCAACGGGGCCTTCACCTGACTCAGCTACCTCGGGGGGGTCACTTCCTTGGACAAGCTCGCCCGTGGGTTCAGCGATTGAGGTGTCCTCACTCGTGGCAGCACCGGCTTCCGCCGCAGCCTCCCCGGCCTCAGCACCACCTGGAGTTGCCTCGGGGATGGCAAGAGGGTAGTACACACTTTCCTCCTTCCACAAGTCGGACGAGGCCTCTACCCCAGCCTGCCTGAGGGCCTCCCTCCAAACCTCAGCAGAGTAGCGCCTGCACAGCCCCGGGACTTGAGCCCTAAAGGCCGCTTCTGTCTCGACCATCCCCGCAGCATAAGCCTCCTCCTCGGCTTCCTGCTTAGAGGCCAGGGCGTCCTTCTTGCCATGGTCAGCCTCAAACTTGGCCCTCACGGCCTCGTCCCTGGCCCACTCGGCCACCCTCTTGGCCTCCTTGGCCGCAGCCACCTTCTTGGGCAGATCAGCAAGGAGCTCCTTTGCAGTCTTCAGCTGCTGCTCTGCCTCACCCAGGCGCTTTGACTGGTCTTCGGCCTGCTTCTAGAAGCCGGCGAGGCCTGACAGGGCATTGTCCCGAGCACTGGTCATCGCCCTCAGCTCCTTCCGGGCCTTGGCAAGATCAGCCTTGGAGTTTTTAAGGACCCGTGTGGCCTCCAGGTGTTTCTCACGCTCCACGTCCATGGCTTTCCCCTGGTCACGGGCCACGTCCTCCAACCTATAAGTGGCCTGAATGGCCTGCCCAACAAAACGAGTACACGGTTAGCCAAGCTCAGAAAAGGGAAAGAAACAGCTGAAACTAGAGAGAATCATAAGTACTGAGGGACTTACCATTCCCAAATACCGCTTGAGGCAAAGGAAGACCTCCCTACTCCTCATAGTTCCCAGCTCCGCCATGTCAGCTGGTAGTAGCAGGCACCTCTCGAGCGCGTCGGCCACGTACGCGCCTTCGCCCTCTTTGAAATTCCTGAGGGAGGAGTCTTCACTCAGAGGCTCCCCATGGAGCATTGGGGCAGGAAGCCAGGCCTCAGCCTCGGGCTGGGCCTCAACCTGCTTATCCTGGCCTCAGGAGCCTATCTTCAGCTGTTTAGACGGCCGCCGAGTATCATCCTCCTTTCGGGGGGACGCGGACCTTTCCTCAGCTGGCCTTTTTCCCTTATCCTTTTTCTGCTTCGGATCAGAAGGCTCGTGCCTAGAGGGCAGACTCATCTGAGGCGGAGAAGGAGGAAGCCTTGACTGTGTGGGAGCCGACCCGCCCTGGGCAGGGTGAACCTTGGGAGGAGGAGGAGGAAGCTTTGACTCAGACTTCCTCGGTTGGCCTTCAATCAGGTCCAGCAAGCTAGATTGAGGCCTCTTCTTGTAACCCATTTCGTGCTAGGGAGAGGACTTTGACACTGGGAAGTCTGCTTCAGTCAGACGGGGGTCACCCAAGTCTCCTGGAGGGCCCTCGGACTGGTGAACTTGTTCAAAAACCGCAAACTCGTCCTCGGCAGGCCCAAAATCGACAACTTCCACTTCCCTCTCTAGCCCTACTTCGGCGGGCTCCGAGAGTCTAAGGGAGGAGGAGGGACCCGCGGGTGTTACGCCTTCTGATGTGGAGGGCACCTCGGGGAACCGGAACCCGTCCTCGGTCACGGTTATCTTCCGAAACCGAGGATCCTTTGCTCTAATCACGTACTTCGGCGCCGCAAATGATTTTTGAGCCAGGTCGTACCCCAAGATCTGGTGAGCAGCCCTAACTTGATTATCGGCTTCGTTCACAAAAACCTCCGCCCACAGCGCCTTCTGCAAGTCTTCCCGGTTGATCAGACTGAAGTGGCGCGTGAAGGCGTGCGGATCTGCAAAAGAAGACACATTCACATTAATAACCAAACGGTGCAAAAGAAACAGACGAATTAAAGAGTAGAACTGATTAAGGTCCATTCTCCCACTGCCCTACCTGGGGTCCCCTCTGTCGTTGGGTAGTGAAGGCCATCGTGCCACTCTCCAGACATGATGAGGAAGTCCTTGTTCAGCCCCTTGCTGGACTCAGGGAGGCACTGAATGAGCCGGACCCTGTCATCCCTGGTCTTCAGGTAATACGACTTGCCCTTTAGGCACTGGAGGTTATAACACCAGTTTACGTCGTGGTGGGTCAACCTCAACCCCATCTTCTCGTTCAGGGCGTCCACACAGCCCAGAATCCTGAAGACGTTGGTGGCACACTGAGTGGGGGCTAGCCGGAAGTACGACAGGTAGCCCCTCATCACCGGCCCCATGGGTATTCTCATGCCACCTTCAATGAAGGCAACGATGGGAATCACCACCTCACCCTCCTGCCTCCGAAAGCGACACTCGCCCTTCTCACAATACCTCAAGCCCACGTTGTTGGGTATCTTATAATCGGCGATGAATTTCTCCATCGCCTCCTCGGTGTAAATGTATTTCTTAAATCTACCCATCCCAAATAATGCCTAAGTAAGCTAAGAAAGAGCAAAAGAAAGAGAAGGAAGAATAGAGAGCAAGAAAGTTCGAAGAGAGATAGAGTGACTTACAGAAATGAGTGGAAGCTCCTCGGACAAGCTTTTAATGCTAGAGATGTAGACTCTTGGACGCGAGCAAACAGAGGGACCGGCCCTTGGAGTGGGTATTTATACCCCAAATCAAGGAGCCGCGCGGGTTTTCCCGCCCATAAATGTTAGGCGAATCCCCACCGTTGGATTATCATCCTCCCGTTGAACGTGGGGAGCACAGAGCCGTTTTGATTTAATGAAAGGTGCATCGCGCACTTCAAGGCGCCAGTAACGCTTCTGGGGCAGTTGAAAAGACTCTAGCACCAACAGAGGGCCGAACTCGATGGGACACGTCGCAGTCTGAGGACATCAAAATCCTCCTCTCCGCCCGAGGGTGCGGATAGCAAGATTTTGAGGGGCTATTGTGGGGCCAAGAAATCCTACGGCCCAGCCCACTTCATTCCTGGGCCGAAGGCCCGAGCCGAGGAAGTGCCCAAAATCCGAGGAGGAAAGGAAGAAGCCCATGCACACAGCTGTCTAGACCGATGACGACCCCATCATCGGACATCCGAGAACCTAAGGCAACCAGCAAGCCCTTCCAAGGAAGCCTTCATGACTATTCAAAGGGCCGAGGAGGAATACCATGCGCCTGCAATACAAATCTGATGGAGGGACGAGCTCATGACAAACAGTCACCTCCACATTAAATGCCCCTGACTACCGCCCTGGCCGCATTAATGAGGAAAAGACTCCACACCAGTGCTACCTTGGTTGCCACGACTCCCAAAGAGAGTGAGAAGACGGCTGATGGGACAAGCACATGAGTAATGTCCTGATCGCTCAACAAGTGTAGGGCTAGGATTGGTTGGGTAAAGGGTATATAATGTAAGGGAATCCCTCTTGAGAAGGGGGGACGGTGGGGGGTAAAACAGAAAAGGGGAAGAGAAGCCTCCTCGGCCATGGTTCGAGGAGCATCCCCCAGTTGTAAATCGCTCTAAGTATTTCTTCAATAAAGGAGAAGGGAGTTCACGCCTCGTGAACGCCGGCCAGTGCCTAGACCTTCGATCCACTCTCTACAAATTCATTGTTTTGGGTTCGTTGGGCCTTTGACCCATATCCCTTGGGCTTGGGCAACAAAAGCAGACCCTACATATATATATATATATATATATATATAAATAAAGGGATGCATCACGAACCACATGTTGAAATGGTGAGTAAAATAATTGCATTCCATCGAAGAGTGATGCTATATGTGTGAAGAAACATAAAAAAAAAGTGATGACAAATGATATTCACCAAATAGAATGAAATGAGGCATATGTTATAAATGTATTTTTCAAAGCCTTTTATTTTCCAAGAAAGCATTTCCCATGAAGGAATCTTTAGGGACAAATTTGAGAAATGAAAGTGCATGGTGCAAATTGTTTTTTTCGAATAAAACAAACATGCGTAAATTGCATTTTCCCCATTTATCCATTGGGTCATTTATAATTCCCTAATAAACTATAAAATCAGCCTATATCCCCCCTCCATTATTTAAAATAGACAAATATCCTTTCATGGTTTTAAAAATCAAATCGGAGGCAAAATCAGATTTGCTTCTAGTTCTCGATTTTTGACCAATTTTTTCCCAGTTTTTCTTGGTTTTTATTTGGTTTTAGGCATTTTTTTTTATTGGACTAGCCTCAAGTTCCTAATTCAACTAGTCGGACCAGCAGATTTGGTCTAATTTTAAAAACATATAATGAAATATTTTGATTCTTTTAATATTCATACTAAAGTTACTAAAATACCCTTGAGGGGGCCAAATTGTAAATGGCCCAATAACCCTAACAGTTAACATTCAAAGAATCCACATTGGGTCATTTGGATTTCCTCCCTCAAAGGGTATTTTAATCATTTCAACAAAGAACATAAAGAAATCAAAAGATTATGATAGATCTAAACAACAAAATGGACAACAATGGGCTACATGCTTATTTTCAAAAGTTAAAAGAGGATATTGTGAACGACCCAATAAACAAAGGGGTAGGTGAAAGTATAATTAACCAACAAATATTATTAGAGGATGGACAGTGTGGGAGGACTTTTTTCTTGGCCCTAAATTAGGTATTGTTCGTTTTGGAAATAGTGTTGAGACTTAGTCCTCAAGAATTTGTTTAATTCCACATCGGGGAGAGACGCCTCCCACCCATGCCTTATAAGCTTTTGGCCTAAGGATGAGTGTACACTACTACATTGATGGACACAATGCGCTCAATTGACTTGAAAAATATGGTAAAGGCTTGAAATTCTCATTTTCATCCATCACAACATTTTTAGAATGTTTTGTGTACAGTGTGAAATACTAAGTATGCGTTTGGCTCTAACTTAAAAAAATAGCTTATTTTACTATTCAACTTATTTTAACTACTATTTATGGGACTCACGACACTTTTTGGTATTATTAATGAATCATACTATACTATTTCAACTAACTTTTACCTTTATTTACGGTATTTTTAACAAAATAAGCGAACGCCTAAACCCTTTTAAAAATGAAAAATCCTTACTAAAAAGGTCGGCACACTATTTCTTTATATCAAGTAAAGAAAAGAAAAAAAAAAATTTCCACAAAAAAAACGAGTTTCAAAAAAGGAAAAAACAGAGGAGTCAAAGCAGCCAAGGCAGGCAGCTGGCACCAGGTAGAGAGAAAAAAAGAAAAAGAGGAGATACTAAATTGTGTGAGAATCGGACGCGAGAGTCGGACGCGGGGTTGGGTTTCCTTTCCTCCTTTCTTCACTGACCGCCAAAGACTGTAATCAAAATTCCTCTCTCACAATTACTAGCAAATTATATAAACAAACACAACCTCTCAATCCTCTCTCTCTCTCTCTGTCTTGTCTCTCCAATTTTCATCATTTCTTTGTTGTAATTGGAGAGACACACACATTGTGACCCACAAAGCCAAACAAAAAAAAAAACAACACACTGATTAGGGGATGATGCATAGGTCATACGATCATCGCTCAAGATCTGCAAAGCCGCTCACCATTCATGGCTACGCTCAGTCTGGTGACCTTCTTGGCTTTCAGAGGCTACTCCGTGACAACCCCTCTCTTCTCAACGACACGAACCCCGTTGTAAGATCTCCCTTCTCTTCTTTTTATGTGTTTCTTTAAGTTTGTGGGTGAATTGGGTTGTGATAGTTGTATTGTATCAATTAATTTGGAGTTTGAAAAGTTTGAACTTTGGTGGGTTAGGCAAGGCATGTATTTTTGTTGTATTAGTTTATCAAGGCAATCCAGAATGTCATTGTCCGAGTCCAGACTAAAAAAAAGCATTGTTCTTTTTATTATTATTGTCTTTTTTTGGTGATTTGGAAATGTATTTGGTAGGGTCTATGTAGATGTAATTTAGTTAAATATAGAGAAGTCATAAGCACCCCCAAATGATGTTTTAATGAGATCCAAGGACAGAGATGGAGATGGAGATTGATATAGCTTGTTCACAGTTGGGTTACTGGTGAATGAATTTTCTATCAGTGTGCATTAAAGATTGCATTGAGTCTTTACTCTTTTTAATCACACATTAGTTATGAGGGATCTAATTAGTTAAATTCACAATGAGCTCGCATAATGTGTGTCATGTAGCGATAAAATGGACTTGGTTTAATTAGACTAGAGAAGTTATCATTGCTAAATAGGGGTATATGGATATAACGAATGAGAACGCTCTAGAGTAGGTGGGATGAACATGGATCATATGAGTAGTAACTTCAGGTAACGTAGGTGTGGAATTGATAAATAGTGGGTATGAGCTATGAGCTATCATTTATTTTGTTAGGCCTTTTTCTTTTTGTTTATATTTGCATCTAGTTTTAAATAATATATCAAGGACCATACTTTATCATGAATTTAGTGCATTCCTGAATCTGCATGTTTTACACAGTTGTTTAGTCTGCTTTTTATGCATCCTTTTATTTTATTTATTTATTTTTGGCTTGATTGCAGATGGCACAGACACCACTTCATGTTTCTGCTGGTTACAACAGGGCTGAGATAGTTCAATTTCTTCTTGATTGGCAAGGGCCAGGAAAGGTCGAGTTGGAAGCCAAGAACATGGTAGGCAGATTCATTGTAATTATTTTCCTTTGGCAAAAATTTGGATGATCTAGATCGTTATGATGCTTGGATTTTTTTTGAGCTTATGTTCATGGACTTATTGTTGTGCTTTGCAGTACGGAGAAACTCCATTGCACATGGCAGCAAAGAATGGGTGCAGTGATGCTGCACGGTTGCTTCTAGCTCATGGTGCTCTTATTGAATCCAAAGCAAATGTGCATTTTCTTCTCAACTTATGATTTATTTTTAAAGAGTTTGAGTTAACACGAGGGTTTGAAAGTGTTCTTATGTCTTCTTTTCCTGTCTTATTGATGCAGAATGGAATGACACCATTACACCTTGCTGTTTGGTATTCACTTCGAGCTGAAGACTGCTCTACTGTCAAGACATTGCTCGAGTACAATGCTGACTGTAGTGCTAAGGATAATGTACTGTGGGTTACAATTGCATGCCATATTTCCATTTTAGTAAAAAAATTATACTGTAGTAAATTGTAATACTTTGGATTGCAGGAGGGCATGACACCTCTGAATCATCTTGCACAAGGCCCTGGTAGTGAAAAGTTGCAGAAACTGTTGCACTGGCATCTTGAAGAGCAGCGAAAGAGAAAAGCAATTGAAGCATGCAGTGAAACTAAAGCTAAGATGGATGAACTTGAAAATGAAATATCAAATGTAGTAGGTTTGCATGAGCTCAAAGTACAACTACGTAAATGGGCAAAGGGGATGCTTTTGGATGAGAGGCGTAGGGCCCTTGGGCTGAAAGTTGGCACTAGAAGATCCCCACATATGGCGTTCCTTGGCAATCCTGGAACAGGTAATTTCTAGAAAGATTGTTTCTGGCCCATAATGATATTTCTATATTTGCTGTCAACTCTGCTAATTTCTGTTTATTTTGCTACACTATGCTTTCTGTATTTTGGAGACAATCTCATCTTAATGGGTGAGTAACCTCCCTTGGACTTTGCGGAAATGTTATAAACCTCCTATTTTCAAAAATCACACTTAGCGCCCTTGAGGTTACTAATTTTATTTTAGGTCTCTGGATTTTCCTGATCATATAACCAACCTAGTTAGTAAATACTATATGATGAGATTTTAATTTGAACAAAGTGTATTTTGACTTAATTTGTAATGGCACATAAATGATCATAGGGGTTATCTGTTATAATATATCAAAACCTCAAGGGGTGGAGTGTTGTTTATGAAAATAGGAGGTTTATGATATTTCCTCAAATCTCAATGGTGGTTAGTATAGTTCACCCTATTATAAATTAACATTATAAAAATGTTAAACATGTGTTTTTTTGGCATGGTGTTTTTATTGTGTATAATCACTAGATTTTCTATGTACAATGTGAATTTCTTGAGTTGATTTGATAAAAAGCCTTATCCAAACCAGTCTCCCCTACCCCACCCCCCCAAACCAAAAAAAAAGGGACATACTTTAGGTAGGGGCTTGCTGGTTGTTAATTATGTTATTGAATATGTTTGTGTACTTTACGTCCATCCATGTATTTGATGCTCATTTTCTTCTGAAACCTGGAATATTTTCCAAGGGATTTTAACTGCTGCTTTTTACCACACCACTTGCTTTGATTGTATCAAGAGATTACTCTGTTCTATCTTGTTTAATTAACTTGAAAAACGTGATTATTATTACATTCAACAGGTAAGACTATGGTAGCTCGAATCCTTGGAAAATTACTCCATATGGTGGGAATTTTACCGACTGACAAGGTAACAGAAGTACAGCGGACTGATTTGGTTGGAGAATTTGTTGGTCATACTGGGCCAAAAACTAGGAGGAAGGTACTCCACTGGCCTTTAAAAAATATTGTTGTTATGTTTCTCCATTTATTTTATAAATAAATGGGTAGGGAGAAGTATAAGCGCTTTACTGTAACAAGCTAATAATATAACACCATGTACAGATTAAAGACGCAGAGGGAGGAATTCTTTTTGTGGATGAAGCATATCGGCTGATACCTATGCAGAAGGCAGATGATAAGGACTATGGATTGGAAGCCTTAGAAGAGATCATGTCTGTCATGGACAGTGGAAAAGTCGTGGTCATCTTTGCTGGGTATAGTGAACCGATGAAGCGTGTCATTGCTTCTAATGAAGGCTTCTGCAGACGGGTGACTAAATTTTTCTATTTTAATGACTTCAGTTCAGAAGAATTAGCCAAGATTCTCCATATCAAGATGAATAATCAAGCAGAGGAGAGCTCATTGTATGGATTTAAGTTACACCCTTCTTGTACTGAAGAAGCCGTGGCAGCACTGATAGAGAGTGAAACAACGGAAAAGCAGCGTAAGGAGTTGAATGGTGGTTTAGTGGATCCAATGCTAGTAAATGCTAGAGAGAATTTAGACCTGAGGCTCTCTTTTGATTGTATAGACACAGATGAAATTCAGACTATTACCCTAGAAGATTTAGAAGCTGGTCTACATCTGTTATCACGAATGTCATAGTCTTGGATAAACTATGACAAGAACTCAGCAAGCATTCTTTTGGCAGCCTATTAGGACTTCTTCAAATTGAATTAGGAAGATTTTTATCCATACGCCTTTCCCTTATTTGCACCATCTTGTAAGGATTAGCTGCAGTTACTGTCAAAGATGTTGAAGCAGGCATGAGTAGCACTGATAGCTGGTGGGCCTATTTCCAATGAATTGGTTTAATATCCTTTTCTTTGTAATTGAAAACTTCACGGCATCTATCAATGGTGCTTGAAATCTTTGCTGGGTGGGGTTCTATTAAATTCATTATTTTGATTGATTTATTTGTGTCAATAAAATTCTTTAAAGGATCCGTTTTTTCTTGTTATTTGATGGATATCTAAATTCACATTGTTCTTTGTATTGTTCAGCCAAACAATAAGACATTGCACAATTGCATGCATTTAGATATTTTTCATTTGTTTACCACTTTCTTTCTTTTCTAATTTTCTCTTCATAGCTGGTTTTGTGCACTTAAAGTCACAGGGAATGAAGTATGAATAGTTGGCGCAGTTGTTTGTTACTTCAATATAGCAGTCATATATGTTCAAAATATGCTTGTGGGAGATCTAAAATTTTCTCTATTCGTTCAGCCAAATTAATCAGATGAAAAGCTTAAAGAGTAACTTATGATTTTGGCACCTGAATTTTATATTAAAGTTTAATTTCTCCTTTTAAACTGCCAGTTTAATTTAGATGTTTTGAAAATGGTTCTCACTAACTTCTTCTCAAAAAAAGAAAATAGTTCAATTTTGTCATTAACCTCAAATTCCTTTTAAAATTTGAGTGATTTTTTGTGAAATTATTTTATAAAAAATCGACTCATTTAAATTGTAAATGGTTTTGATCCGTTGTAATGTAACACCCAAGAGTATGTAAGATATCAGTATATAATTTTGCCTTTGAATAATGTATTATAAAATTAATAATTCATTGATGAAATAAAATTCAGACTCATTGTTTTGTTTAAGAGAAAAAACAAATAAACATCTACATGACAACATTGAATCATTGGTGTAGTGCAAAAAACATAGAGTCAAGTCCTTGTCCCAATAATTGAAAATCAAATGTTCAAAGTTCATACTTCAAAGCCTTGCGACCTTTGCGTGCAAGCCAGAACTTTTTTCAACAACGTATTTTTACTTTATAGTAAAACATGAAGGAAAAAAAAAAAATCTGTATATAATGAAAAATATTAAACCTCATAGAAAAAAGACCATACAGGTATAATTATTAATTATATCAGTTTCTCAAAAAAAAGAAAAAAACTAGTCTTATCACATGTGCTCCGAGCACTTGCGATAAGATTCTTTTTTTATTTTGAGTTTAATATAATTTTTTAATTTGAATTTATTAATTGTTAGCGAGGTTATACAAAGGGTGATTTTTTTTAAAACTAAAATTTAGGATTTGAAATAGAGTAAACTATTCCATTTAATGTGTGCTAGTTTTTAGAAAAAAAAAAGTATTAAACGTGCATGAGATATGTTTAAATAAAAAGTGTGGTAATTTATAGAAAAAAAGTTTTTTTGGTTTTTTTTTTTTAATTTTGTTAAATTATAATTTTAACCCAATTTTTTTTTATTTTTTTAAGAATAAAGATGATCTTATTAGGTTATGAGTATTTTTTTATTAAAAAAAATTTATGAGTATTTTTGACAATTTTTTAAATTATAACAACCTTTATGAATCTTTTTGTATAGATAGTATAAGTATAAAAGTATTATTGGATGGTACACAAACTGTAATAACCGCAATAACCAGAACCAGAACCAGAGTCTCGCTGGAAAATCCTTCATTCTCTAGTTATCCAAACATCCCCAAAACACGCACACACACTCTCTCTCTCTATCTGCGTAGAGAAGTATGGTCTCAGGCTCTTTGTCAATACTCTCTTCCACATCTTCATTTCTATACAATGCTAACACCGATACAGCTTCCACTTCCATATCCACTAAACCCAGACCCAGATCCTTCAACTCCATCAAACGCAGCCTTCGCTTCCCCAAACCTCTCAATTTGGCAATCCCCAGAGCTTCGTTGAAACAGCTTATTGAAGATGGCTCTGCAGAGCAGTTTTTGCAGAACAATTCCATTGCAGACTTCATGAGGTTCAAGAAGGGTGATGGCGGTGTTGATGGAGGAGGCACTGCGGAGTTACAGACTGCTGTGGTCAGCTACAGAAAGAAGTTTCCTTGGTCTCTTTTGCGCCCTTTTCTTCAGGTATATACAATTCAAGATGGTTTTTTTTTTTTTTTTTTTTAAATAAAAAATAAAATTTCACTTCAAGTGGGTGTGTCTGTTTCTTATCTGGGTTGTTGTTTTGACTCTGAGATTCTTGTTCTTTTGGTGGTCTAGGTTGATTTGGTTTCGACGATTCACATTGCGGATAAAGAGTATGTCTATTTGTTTTTATAGAGTTTCAATTACTATTGTTCTAAAGTTTTGGTTTGTAGCTTGATTTGTATTTGTTGGTAATGTATTTATGCTATTGGTTGTATGTGTTGGTATTATGAGATAGCTATAGGATATTTGGAAACAAAAGTGGCAAAAAATTAGGGTGGTGGTGACATATGAACATGGTGAATTCTTATAAAGATAGGTTGGTTGAATCTGAAACATGTAGTCTGAGACTGAGAGCAACACGTTTAGACCCCGGTTTTACGGTCTATGTCAATTTTAAGCTAATGCTAGAATTTAAGCCCAATTGTTAATGTAATTAAACAATTTACATATGCATGGATAGATAAACAAAAACAAAATCCCAATCAACAATCAAGCACCCACAAGAACACTGAAGTGTTTAAGGAGAGGATAAACCCAAGAACCAAGTGAAAAAAAAAAAACTCTCCAGGACCCATAGAACCAAAAGATCCACTAATCACGAATAGTTGCAGCAGATATCACTTACAAAATCCTTAAAGCTAAGTAATGGCTACGTACTTGAGACTCTAGCTCCTGTTAGCAACTGATTCTTCGAATCCTTTCTTCTTGATTATCACCAGATCTGCAAGTTGATCTGCCATCCGCAAGATCAGGTCTCCTTGGTCACTCCAAGGCCTCTTGGAGATTTGGGATTGTTATCAAATAATTCCTAGCACCTGCAAACACTCAAGACTCTGAAGGTTACTTTGTGTGTGATGGATTTAATCTCCTCTCATAGTAATTGACAATTGGAGAGGGAGAAGGTAGAGAGATGAAAAGGTTGTAGTTCTAGGGCCCTTGGGTTCTCTCTAGCCCTTCAATATGGGAATTAGGTGTTGAATTTTATTGGAAAAGAGAGATGTATAGTGAGGCCGCTGGAATAACAGAGCAATTTGTAACTGAATTCTCTCAAGTTCTATGATTTTCTTATAATCGAGAGAGATGTGAGTGAGGGGAGAACTAGCTGTCAAACTGAAATTCAAACTTCTGATTTCCTCTCTTAATTTACTTGCCACATTGAATTTTGGTCGAATGAAATTCCGTAGCTTCCAACTTCAATTTCCAGCATTTGGCCTCACAAACCCATTACAAATTAAAACCCACAATAATGCATGAGTAGAATGTAAAATTAAAATTTGAATTACATCCAAACTTGGCACAGGATTTGCCAACACACTAAGGGTCCTAACATGTTCTAATGAGGAGGAAGAATAGGATGAAATTTTTATTATTTGAAAGTGCCTTCCGCCAAAAGCAACAAGTCGCAGATTCAAGTCTGGGAATCAGCCTCTCCAAAAAAAATTAGGGGTAAGGTTGCCTACCATGACTTCTCTCAAGTCCCACAAAAGTGGGAGTTTTGTGCATTGGGTATATATATATAGTGGAAATTGCTTCTTTTTTTTGGTGGTTGTGAAGACCTTTTATGAAATAAACTCTACATCAAGATTAGTAGGCATTAGATGTAAGCTTGGTTAATCATGTTGCATAGGGTAAATTAAACAATTACAATATGTACAGGGATTGAGTAGTTGTATAAACTTTTCAAGCCTAAAAATTAGATTAAAGAAGTGGACAGAGAGTGTGGTTGAAGGATATTGATGAAGAGTTAAGACTACAAGGAAAATCTGCATTGTGGAGACTCTTCGGACATCTATGTTTGAGAGAGCAAAGGTAAATGAGGTACCGTGGCACTCATATGGATTGATAAGGGTGACATCTTGATAAAACAAGATGTAAGTATGAGAAGGGATGGCAGAATGTTTGCACTGGTTAATTAAGTTATTTAGTGGTTTTCAGAATATGTGAAAGGTGATTATGTTCAAAGTAGTGTCTTTGTTTCTTTTTTTGTTCAATTGTGCCGTGCTATATGATATTGAATGTTGGGCTATTAGAAAGCAACATGTTCATAAAATATGTGTACTTGAAATGAGGATTTTAAGATGGATAAGTGGAAAAACAAGGAAAGATAGGATAGGAAATGAAGAATTTTGTTTACATCTATGGATGGCTTCTATTGATAAAAAAAAAAAATGAGGAATAGTTGCTTGAGGTGATTTGGTAATGTGCAAAGGAGAGCTAATGCACCAATGAGGAAGAGTAATTTGATTTAAGTTAAGGAAACGAAAAGAGGTAGAAGAAGACCTAAAATAGTATTAGTAGATGTAGTAAAAAAGGTATGTTAATTAAGGTAGGTGACCGAGAGTATGATTTTAGATGGGATAAAATGGTGGAGAAGAATACTTGTGGTTGACCCTATTAATTTGTTGAGGATCCTAGCTCATCCCAAAAGTGTTAGGACTAAGGTTTCGTAGTTGTTGTTGTTTAGTTATAAAATCCACATTTGAGTATAAAAACATATTAAATCTGGATCATTTCTCTATAACATTGTGGCATGGAGAGATGGAACAAGTAGCCAAAACAATGTGTTAAGTGCTGAATTCCTGTGTGCTCATTTGCCTGTAGAACTTTGGCTTATTATACTTTCTCACGAGAAGAGACGTGGAAATGGGATGGTGGGGTTTATAAATTAGGACATTTGATTCCTCCCTCAATTTAAGCTTAGAATTGGAGTTTAGGGTTTAAGTGTCTTTGTTTCTTGCTGAATTGACTTGTGAGTTGAGAGCGTTCTCTTTGGTTAGCAATTAAAATTTTGAGGCTACTAATTATTTTACCTTGTTTTCTTTACTTATTACTTGATGTTCCACTGTATAGCCTTATGGCTAAAATTTTGAGCTTAATGAGTATTAAATTCATAGGAAGGGGATTTATATGTGTTTTTTTTGAGGTGATTTAGGGGAAGATGATACATTCTTGACTTTATGTTCAAGCCCTTTCTGAGTTATTTTTATGACTCACTCCCTTGAATAGTAATTACTTGCTGTTTTATGGACCTTTTTTTCTTACTGAAGTATATTTTCCGTAATAATATCAATTCAAATGATTCTGATCCATATGTGCAGATATTTTGCAACCCTCCAGAAGGAACTTGAACAATATGACTGTGTCCTCTATGAAATGGTGGCTAGCAGAGAGAGTTTAGAAAATAGAAGAAATGCCACTGCTACAAAAAGACTTAAAGGCTCACGCCCACGAGGTCTTAACATCCTGGGATGCATCCAGCGACAGATGGCTCGAGTTCTTATGCTTGATTTCCAATTAGACTGTCTAGATTACCAGGCTGAGAATTGGTACCATGCAGATCTTGACTTTGAGACGTTCAAATTACTTCAGGTCTGTTCTTTTATCTCCTCTGCTTAAACTGGTCATATCAACTAGTAATATTAGCCAATGAACTATAGTTCAAATGGTACCTCCTCTTGTAAGAGCAAGGTGGTTGTGGGTTCAAGATTCACTGGGAATGCAAATATAACTACCAATAAAAAAAGTAATATTATTATGGAGGTCATTGAAGTGATTGACGTTTTCTTGCTGTTGGGCTCTAGTTCAAATGGGACCTTCTCCTATAAAAATGGGTGGAGGGTGAGGTAATGGGTTCAAAATTCACTAGATGTGTATATAACTTATCTATATAAAAAAGGTAATTTACATATGCTTTGAGTTAATTTATTCCATTCTTCAGTGAAATTTTACAAGTGGGCTAGGTGGTCTAGAGATGCTTTATTACTAGGCGGGTGGTGCTCTTTTCAAGTACGGACATGGATTTATCTCCAACTGCATGTCACACTGTTTTTTTCTTTCATTAAAAGCTTTTCTTCTCTTTCAAAGTCTCTGTATCTGTCTGGATGCATCCCTGCTGTTGTGCTTGCCCTATAACTTGTAGTGATGGCCTTCTATATATTTGTATATAATAAGATTGTACTCTGTGTATGCGTGTGTTTTTTCTTCCTGTGGTTCAAAGTTGAAAGTCCACCATATTTCTCAATAATTTGTGATCTCTGCATCTAATGCCATCCTATCATTTCTTTTCAGATTGAAAAAGGTGAAAGTTTTTTTACTTTTGCAAGAGATATGACTCTTCGATCAACAAAAGCTATGGTGCAGCCCCCTTCAATTGCAGAAGACCTTGATCCTTGGAGAACCAAGCTTCTATGGGCTTCACGTGTGCTTCCTATGCCACTTGTTGGCCTTCTCATTATTGGAAGTGTTTGTGATACGGGAAGCCAGGCATCAGAATATCCAGAACTGGAAGCCTTGTCTAGGCTTGATCTTGGTGCTGCAATGAAGGTCTTCTTGGCAAAGCGACTAACATCTGAGTAAGTACTACGTATTTACCAGCTTCTTTCTTTAATTTCTCTATATTTCCTTCTACATTTTAATTTCATTTGATTGAGGCTGTGATAGTTAATGTTTGATATAATGCTCAACTGATATTTTACTTTTAGAGTTTTGTATTATTACCTAGTTCTTTGTCATGTAGTTCACATAACTATTAATTTAATTATCTTGGGAATCCAGTGAGAAACCAAGAAAGTATATGACATCAATCTCCAAGTGTTTCATTTTTAGATTTGTAAAGAAAGGCAGCCCCACCTAGTGCCCTTTGGCAGAGAATTGGGGTGGATCATTTAGTTGCATCTTCATTTAGATAAGGGTAAAACTTAGGTATAGTTTTTTAGGTGTTGTATCTGATGCCACAGGTTTATTTATTTGTGTGTGTGTGTGTGCATGGGGTTGTGAAGGTTTACACAGGTGACAGAAGATGTAGAGGAGGGATCTGTTATTATTGGTGAGAGGAACAGAGCTGCGTTAGAGGCACTTAGAAGAGCAATGGATGAGGGCAATAATAGGATTGCCATACTGTATGGGGGTGGCCACATGCCGGACTTAGGGAGAAGATTACGAGAGGAGTTTGACCTAATCCCTAACCGAGTGCAGTGGATAACAGCTTGGTCTATAAGGAATCGGATTCTAAATAGCAATTCCCTTCCATTTCTTAAGACACTGGCCAGAGTCTCAGGTTGGCCACTAAATCGCTACCAGACATTGGCACTGCTCATCTTTTCCTCAGTGCTGGCAATAGATCTTTGGTTTTGGGAGCTCTTTTTCGGCAATGTAGTTAACTGGATCTCGCAACTTGTATCTGAAGTTTTTCAATATGTTGATAATCCACAGGTGATGTGATAATTGTAACTCATATGCATTTACTACTAGACATTCTTTATAAGCTTGTGTAAATATTTTAAACTTGTCTGATTAATAGATAGTAAATTACTTGGTCAGTCCAAATATTAAGTATGATTTTTGATTGACGAAGTTTTATTGGACATCATTGTGGTAGAACAACAGCCTTACACTAGTTCAGTGTGTCTTTTCTTTGCATAACATTTGGTTACGTCTAATTGGATATGGCTAGAATTAATAGTTGTTGCTTTCTTGCTAAAAATATCATAGGAATATGTTGGCCATCTCCCTCTTTTCTTTTCCTTTTTTTTTTTTTCTCCCTAAATACAATTTAGGGTTGAAGTTTATAGAGGTGAATCAGTGTGTTAGTCAACTGTCTGAGTATGTAGTAGAGCATGAAGTAAGTACTAAGTAGAGCCATGAGGGGAAGGGTATGAGAACTAGGATGTGGAGTCAACCGGGCCATCAGGGGGTGTCGCAACATGCCAACACCACCCTCCCAAGTCCCAAGTAGGAAAAGGATCCTGGATACCTGCTGCATGTATCTGAAAAACTGGATAGCATCCTCCTAAGTAGACAAGCATTGCCTAATTGAACCTTTTGCCTTGAATGTAACCCAGAAGGAATACCATGAATAAAGAGCTATTATAAGTTATAACCCTTAATTAATCCAACAATTATCTCATACATTGGTATATGTATCTTTCCTCTTACAATGTGTGAACCCCATAATTGTGTGGAACCTATATGCTGTGATATGGTGATGCACATAACCGATGCATGAGATACTCTCTCTAGTTAATGATCCCTGCTCTTTAACTGAAGTCTTTTAAATGAAGTTGTACAGCACGAAGTGGAGGCATTCTTGTGGCACATTTAGGATCAAAAGTCAAAACGGATGCTCATGAATAAAGCCACTTTAATGGTCTGTTTGGATTGAGGGAAAGTAGAGTAGAGTAAAGTAAATTTGGTTTAAAATTAGTCTATTTTCAGTCAACTTTATTTTACTTTCTTCCACTCCCCCTCCTTCCACTCTCAATCCAAACGGACCTTAAAGGCAGAGACTGTAGCAAGATTAATGCATCCAGGACATTGCAATCAAGTTACCAATTTGTGCAGGCTTGCGAGAAATGACAATGTCGCTCAAATGCTTAGAAATGCATACATCCTAATAGATATATTTAAAATACACGATTCATTCATTCATCTTGATACACAAACATTGAAATAAAGTGCGACTCTTGCTAAACAAACATCATAACCATAGCGAGACTTCAGTCCTCAGTACAACTAAAACGATAAATTCCAACTTACAAACAACAACTGTTGAAAACTTAAGACGAGGCTGAAGCTCCCTTCTTTCTCGGGCCTGCCTGAGTACCTATACCCCAAAAAAAAAAAAAAATGTTGAAAAACACATAAGCCAATGAAAACCGTATCAATCCAAGGGTGTTAAGACACATGAAGGACCCGATTCAGTAAATCCAACTTGGAACTAGTTTTTGTTTTGTTTTATATGAAATTCGAATGAAAAACTATCAAATTTAGAACTAATTATTCCGTAAATCGCAAAAATTACCAAACTAGAGAAATAAATACTTATAAAACGAATAAAACTAGTTATTATAGGGGCTGAGTTGAGTTCATGAGTTAATCACTTACCAGACAAGCCCAAAAAAACACAACTGTAAAAAAATATTTGAATTATATTTGTTAGAATATAATTATGTAGATAATAATGATTTTGTAAAAATACCATAGACTTGGACTATAGCTAGTAGCTACTACTCAAAAAAAAAGAAAAAAGAAAAAAGAAAAAAAAGAGCTACTGTGGTTGTATTTTATTATATATTTATATATATTGAGTTCAGCTCATTATAATACAGTAACATGCTTCCTCTGTTTTATGTGATACTAATAATTTTTTTTTTTTTGTTTGCAAAGAGTTTCAATTTATAGTGTCCGCTCCTAATAATAGTTCTTTATTATCAGATCAAGATATAATCGGTTTTTAGAGCATTCACAGCAGTGAATTTAAAATTTTAGCTATTTAGCTACACAAAAAGTCACTTTATCTATTTTACCTACACACATGCTGCAGCAGTGGATCTATTTTAACTTTTAACACAATAAAATAATATAAACATCACAATAAAATAATATATTCCCCACAATAAAATAATATATCACATTACCCACAAAAACATCTACAGCACCAACCACAACCACCTCTACCATCAGCCACAGTCACAACCACAACCACAACCACACCCATATCCACCACCACCGGCCACAACCACCACTCTACTTTGACAACCATAACACAACATAGAAAAAAAAAAAAACAAAAAAAAACAAAACAAAACCAAGGAACAAGCTACTGCCAAAGCCAAAATACACAAAACCCACAGCCAAAGCCAAAATCATCCACCACCACCACAACCAAAATCCACAAACCCACTGTCAAAATCATCCACCACCACTACCATAGCCAAAATCAACCACCACCACCACAGTCACCAAACCCATATGAAAATACATAAAAAAAAAAAAAAAAAAAAAAAAAACTCAATCACAGATCGACGAGAGAGAGAGGTGAGAAGAGACTTGGGTCAGAGACGTTGAGGCCGGCGGAGGCTTAGGTCGGAGACATTGAAAGAGAGAGAGGTGAGAGTGACTGAGAGAGAGAGAGAGAGAGAGAGAGAGAGGCACGGATTGGGTGATGGGGCTTGGGGCGGGTCGGCGAGCTAGGTCGGTCGAATAGATCGGCGATGAGGGAGATGGCCGGCGAGTTGAGGGATGAAGGAGATGAGGGAGCTGGTCGGCGAGATAGAGAGAAAAAAAAATTGAGGAAGAAAGAAGAAAGAAGAGAAGCCGGAGAGAGAGAGAGAATAGGAAATCTTTATTTAATGAGAGAAGAGAGAGAAGTTAATAAAATTTTTTTTTTCTCCTGTGAGCTACAGTGCACATCTATGCACATCTAAATATGGATGTGCACTGTAGCTGAGGAGCTAAATCTTTTAGATTTAGCTCCACTGTTGCATGATGATTTTTTGTGATTGAGAGCTAAAAAAATACCGTTATACCTATTGTGGGGGTAAAAGCCCAAGTTCGTATATTAGGCCTTAGGCCCTATTTAAGGATGTGAGTACGTCCGAGAAGGAGTGAACTATTGGAGAAAGCCCCAAAATGGAGAATCACGTAAGGAAAGGATAAGTGAATATAATCCAAGGAGTGTATCATTCTCGGATACGATGAATATCAGTTAAGCAAGTACTTAGGCGATTTAGGTGACATTCCAGGAAGATCCAACGATAAGGATGAATTTCAGGCACGTACAAAGGTAATAAGAATATCGAAATATCTAAAAGAAAAGCAACTACCATTGCATTAAATGCACCGCAACCACTTTTCTGGCTGCATTTATGTGGAGAAGACCCTGAACAGTGCATTCTCAACCACCACTATTCACAGAAAGCTAAATAAGATGACTGATGGGACATATACTCAAGTGAAGGCTTAGATGATTAACAAGTGTACGATCAAAATGATCTAAAAAGAAGCTATATAATGTAAAAGGCCTTCCATAAGAAGGGGGTCGAAAAGAAAAAGAGATAGAAGAGAATAAGATTTATTGTAGCACTAAAGATTTAATTTTCATGAATAGTACTTTTAGTTCATAATTCATCTCCTCGGACTCAAATTTGATCAAGTTTAAGTATGCTTTCGTACTTATTTAGCTCCTAAAAATTCTTGTTAACCGTTGCCCAATTCGCAAGTAGCCCAGCTCTTTTACCCACTCTCCATAAATTCATTGTATTGGGCTCCTTTGGCTCACTCCCCATAACTCTTGGGCTTGGGCTACGAATCGTGTCCCTACAATTGGCGCTGTCTGTGGGAATAGCTTGAGCGATAGTGAACGCAACGGCCAACTATGGCAGAACTAGGTCCACAACAAGTAGAGTTGCGGGTATCCCAACATGGTAATCCTTTCTTCAACCTCGAGCGGAGAGGTGACCGTGAAGGAAGTGTACACACAATACATGTTGAGAGGAGCCAATCACGAGGTGGTAGTCATGTCTCCCATGCAAGGAGCAATAGGGGCATGTAGCTGGAGATCGACCGGTTAAAGAGGGAGCTACGCCATGCGAAGAGGAAGCGAGCTTCTTATGACAGTGACGTCTCTTCTGATGGTGGAAGGGACACAAGTTACAAATGGAGGTCTCGGACTCTGCCCAGTGAGTCTTTCTCTTATGAAGAAGAGCTCCACAACGAGCGGCAGTTTAAAGGCTAGCCACATAGGGGCGTAGGAAACGATGCTATGAGTAGAGCCCTGGACTAAATCTCTAAGTCGCCTTTCACGCGTAGGATTGAAGGGGCGAGACTTCCCCGACGTTTTCATCAGCCAACATTCACCATTTACAACGGGCGAACAGATCCTGTTGAGCATGTGAACCATTTCAACTAGAGAATGGCTGTTTATTCCAAGGACGAGGCCTTGATGTGCAAAGTCTTTCCATCCAGTCTCGGGCCCATTGCGATGAGGTGGTTTGATGGCCTGAAAGCAGAATCTATAAATTCCTTCCACGAACTTACTCAAGCATTTGGTTCACGATTTGTGACCTATAGGAGAGTTCTTAGGTCGTTAGCTTCCTCACTGTCCTTGAGCATGCAAAAGAGTGAGAGTCTTAAAACGTACTTCGACAGATATTGGGAGTTGTTTAATGAAATTAAAGGTGACTTTGACGATGTGGCCATTAGCACATTTAAACTCGGCCTTCCGTCCGAGCATGATTTAAGAAAATCCTTGACTGCTAAGCCCGTTACCAATGTGCGTCAGTTCATGGATTGGATTGAAAAGTATAAAATAATTGAGGAAGACCAACAGTAAGGGAAGGGAAAGGACAAGGTTATCCCTCAGGAGAGGAGGGATTTTAGGTCGGATCGATACAGTAATAACAAGCCGCGCAGAGATTTTGCTGGACAGTCAGGATCAGCAAATCTTCAAGCAGTCAACGCCATTTTCAAAGAGCCAGTGCATCAGGTGTTGGAGAAGATTAAGAACAAGCAGTTCTTTAAACGACCAAATAAGATGGTGGGAAACCCTGAAAGACGCAATCATACCCTCTATTGCTAATACCATCAAGATCATGGGCATACCACAGAGGATTGTAGGAGTTTGTGGGATCATTTGGACCAACTTGTCCGCGAAGGTAAATTGAAACAACTCCTGCATCATTCTAGTGGCCAAGGGAGCCAGGCAAGCTTGGAGCCCCGAAGAGATGATTCTTCAAGACCCCCCTTGGGAACTATCAATGTCATCTTCGCTGCATTAGGGAGAATAGGATCCTGGTCATCTAGGATAATGTTCGTGGCCTGTCTATCCACAGGAGACGTTAACCAGGATCTGAAGAGGACTAAATGGGAAATTCCACTGGTACTGGGCTTCTCAAATGAGGACGAGATTGGAACCATCCAACCCCATGATGACGCTTTGGTAGTTACTCTCAAGATTAGAGGGTATAATGTGAAGAGGGTCATGGTGGACCAAGGCATTGGAGCTGAGATAATGTACCCCGACTTTTACAAAGGGCTGAATTTAAAACCCGAGGACTTAACTCCCTATAGTTCCCTTCTGGTGAGTTTTGATGGAAAAATGGTTGTCATGAGGGGTCAAATACGATTACCTGTGCAGACTGGTCCAGAGATAATGGAAGTGGATTTCATTGTCGTAGATGCATATTCACCCTATACAACGATCGTGGCCAGACCTTGGCTTCATGCACTAGGGGCTGTTTCTTCTACTCTGCACCAGAAGGTTAAGTATCCATCTGAAGGCCGGGTTTAGGAAATTTTGGGAGATCAATCTGTGGCCAGAAAGTGCTTAGTGGCTGCCATACAGCACAAGCCCAAAGCTGAGTCCTCGGCCAATCTAGGAGAAGAGTTATAGCAATTAAAACCCCCAGCATCACCTATTGACAAATCAGCCGAGAGGGCTAAATGTGAAGATTTGGTAAAGGTTGCTATCGGGGATGATCCAGAGAAGTTTTTTCAAGTTGGCTCTCAGCTGCCACCTCAAAAGAAGGAGGAACTGGTAGAATTTCTCAGAAGAAACCTAGATGTGTTTGCTTGGGATGCCTACGGAGCCTCGGGAGTGGATCCAGACTTCATCTGTCATCACTTGAATGTCAACCCATCGATCACCCTTAAGAAACAACCTCCTCGGCGCCCTTCCAAGGAGCACGCTAATGCGGTATGAGAAGAAGTGACGAAGTTTAAGCAAGCTGGAGCTATTAAGGAAGTGTTCTATCCTGAATAGCTAGCTAATACCGTGGTGGTGAAAAAGAAGAGTGGGAAGTGGCAAGTATGCATAGATTTCACAGACTTGAATAAGGCATGCCCCAAAGATCCATTCCCCATGCCTAAAATAGATTAGCTAGTAGATGCGACTGTAGGCCATCCTCGGATGAGCTTTTTGGACACCTTTCAAGGTTATCATCAAATACCTCTAGCTCTGAGGGATCAGGAAAAAACTGCTTTTGTCACTCCTATTGGGAACTACCATTATAAGGTGATGCCATTCGGCTTGAAAAATGCGGGGTCTACCTACCAAGGGATGATGATGAGGATGTTTGAACAACAGTTGGGCAGAAATATTGAGGTCTACATAGATGACATGGTGGTGAAAAGCATGGTAGTCTCTGAACATGTGGGCGACCTTTTGAATATTTTTGAAGTTCTTAGAAAGCACAAGCTGTGTCTAAACGCCTCCAAATGCTCATTTGGCATGGGATCAGTCAAGTTTTTAGGTTATATGGTAACTCACAGGGGGATTGAAGTCAACCCCGACCAGATAAAGGTTATAAACAATTTGCGACCACCTCGGAATCCTAAAGAGGTCTAGAGATTGACTGGAATGGCCACTGCTTTGAACCGATTTATCTCTCGATCAGCAGATAGGTGCAGATCTTTTTTCTTGTTGATCAATAAGTGGAAAGGGTTTGAGTGGAATGAAGAGTGTTCTTTAGCTTTTCAAGAACTTAAAGAGACTATCTAGCTCGGCCACCAATCATGTCCAGTTCGGAGCCAGATGAAGTCCTATTTGCTTACATTGCTGTGGCTCATTTTGCAGTAAGTTTGGTGTTGATAAGAGTTGATGGCGGTATACAAAAGCCAGTTTATTACGTGAGCAAGTCGCTGCACGAAGTCGAGATTCGTTATCTGCCGCTGGAGAAAGCCATCCTGGCAGTAGTACTTGGTACACAGAAGCTGCCTCATTATTTTCAAGCACATATGGTCGTTGTCCTCACCCAACTTCCACTTAAAACTATACTCTGAAGTGTTGATTACACTAGGAGGATTGCTAAGTGAGGCACAGTCCTAGGGGCTTTTGACATCAAATACATGCTTCGTACTTCCATCAAAGGCCAGGTCCTCGCGGATCTGGTGGCCGAGTTTGCTAAACCCCATTTAGAAGAAGTAACGCCATCACAGGTCATGGATGAAAAATCAGTTGGCATGATTTCTCAACAAGGCCCCTCATCTTGGGAAGTGTACGTAGATGGCGTAGCGAATTAGAAAGGTTCCGGAGTGGGGTTAGTGCTGATATCCCCTGAGAAAATCACCATTGAAAAGTCATTGAGGCTGGACTTCTCGGCTACAAACAACGAGGCCGAATATGAAGCTCTGCTGATGGGAATGACCATGGTTCAAAAAATGGGTGGAAAGTCAGTAAGTGTATTCTCAGACTCAAAGTTAGTCGTCGGCCAGGCGACTGGGGAATTTGAAGCGAAGGATGAAAGAATGCAGGAGTACTTGAGTCAAGTCAGACACTTGCAATTAGAGTTTGAGTCTCTCAACTTGCAATATATCCTAAGAAGCAGAAATATGCATGCTGATTCCTTAGCCATGCTTGTAACATCCTCGGCGCAGAATCTGCCACGGGTTATCCTTGTTGAGGACTTGTACAAACCCACGGATATAAGAGTTAAGACAGTCTTAGTTCATCAGATCAGAGCAGTGCCTAGTTGGATGGACCCTATAATTCAATTCTTGAAGGAGGATATTTTGCCTGAAGAGAAGTTAGAAGCTAATAAGATACAGAGGAAGGCCACTAGGTTCTGGCTGTCCGAGAATCAGAAGTTATACAAACGTTCATTCTCATGATCATATTTGTTGTGTATACATCCTGAGATGACTGAATCAATTCTTGAAGAATTATACGAAGGAATTTGTGGAAGTCATACTGGAAGTAGATCATTGGCGCATAGAGCCATTACCCAATGCTATTGGTGGCCAAACATGCAAAGGGAGGCCTAGGAATACATGAAAAAGTGCGATCAGTGCCAACGATTCGCATCAAACATACATCAGCCTAGGAAAATCCTTAATCCATTATCCAGCTCATGGCCATTAGCTTAGTGGGGCTTGGATATTGTGGGTCCATTCCCAAAGGTAGTAGGAAATAAGAGGTATCTGCTAGTTGGCACAGATTATTTTACCAAATGGGTTGAAGCCGAACCTCTAGCTAATATCAGAGATGTGGACGCGAAGAGGTTTGTCTGGAGAAATATTGTCACTCGGTTTGGGATTCCTCATACTCTCATCTCGGACAATGGCCTTCAGTTTGACAGCAAAACGTTTAGAAGTTATTGTAGTGAATTGAGGATCACGAATAGATACTCTACTCCTGCTTATCCCTAGGGGAATGGGCAAGCGGAAGCTGTTAACAAGGTCATAGTGAATGGATTAAAGAGAATGCTAGACGACGCGAAGGGCAAATGGGTGGAAGAATTGCCACATGTCCTTTGGACATACAGAACTACACCTCGTAGGTCTACTGGGGAGACACCCTTCTCAATGACTTATGGGGCTGAGGCTGTTATCCCACTGGAAACTGGTTTCCCAACGTTAAGAACTAGTTCATTCAATCTGAGTAGCAATAAGGAGCAGCTTGAGAAAAATTTGAACCTGATTGAAGAAAGGAGGGAAAATGCAATGGTCTAATTGGCATATTACCAACAAAAGCTTAAACAAGGTTATGATGCCAACGTAAAGCTAATGCCGCTGACACCTGGTGATCTAGTGTTAAGGAAAGTTGTGGGCACTGCAAAGAACTCAACTTGGAGAAAGTTAAGGCCCAATTAGGAAGGGCCATATCGTATTACCTCAGAGGCTGGTATTGGGGCATATTTCTTAGAAGATTTAGATGGTTATGTAGTACCACGCCCGTGGAATGTAAACAACCTTAAAAGGTACTATTATTAAATGAATTTTCTTTCATCAATATGATTATGTTATATAAAGGTTTTTGTATTTTTTGTCTCCTTTACGATTCTTTATAAGTGTTTAAACTTAAACTCAATCATGCCTGAAGTTTTCGGACCGGATAATATAGGTTAGTTTACACCTTTACAATTCTTATAAGTGTTTAAACTTAAATTCAATCATGCCTGAAGTCTTCGGACCAGATGAGATGGGTTAGTTTACACCATTACAATTCTTATAAGTATTTAAACTTAAACTCAATCATACCTGAAGTTTTCGGACCAGATGATATGGGTTAGTTTACACCATTACAATTCTTATAAGTGTTTAAACTTAAATTCAGTCATGCCTGAAGTTTTCAGACCAGATGATATGGGTTAGTTTACACCATTACCATTCTTATAAGTGTAAACTTAAATTAGATCATGCCTGAAGTCTTCGGACCAGATGATATGAGCTTCTTAATACCCTTAAAATTTTCCCGTGTTTAAATGGATCCTAAATTATGTAACTCTCTCGGACCACGTAGTCGGGTGAAATTAGCACTCAGCAGTGTTCCTGGTAAGTATTAAACATAGCCCAACCCAGGTAAAGTTATGAGATTCCAGAACATGCCTAGAGCTTTAACTAAGTTTTTATGTTGATAATTCCAAATGAAGTAGAATCCTTAATGATTTACTTAGGCATTAAAGAGCATAAATGACGTCTTTCTCTTCCATGGTTTACTGAGTTTATTATCAATTCTTGTTAAATTAGCGGCATTATTAGCAAGGGGTTGTTATTGATGCTGCTCAAATTAACATAACAAGAGGTCAGTACTATTTGCAGCAACAATAAATCAAACAGTGTGCACAATAAAGGCATAGAAAGTTAAAATAAAGTGCTTTCATTAATCAGGGAAGGAGTGTTTTACATCTTCTTATACTAAAAAAAAAGAAAAAAAAGAAAAGAAAGCAAAGATCCTAATATCTAAGGTTGTGTCTTGGGGCCAAAGCGATCAACAGCCTGACTAGACAAGGAGGCAGTAGCATCTGGGGCTTGGTCTTGGGATTTAGAATGAGTTTTCTTCTTGTCTGGACCTTTGCCTTTGTCCTGAATATCCTCAGCTCCCCGCTCCTGGCCACTAACTTGGACTGATTCCTTAGACGCCTTAAAGGGAGCAGGAGGGGCTTGGTCCACCAGTGGCTGTTTGGACATTCCGAAAGCTAGCTCAGAGTGGAAGGAGTTAGGACCTGGGAGCTCATGAATCTCTGGATCATAATAGATGCCTCAGGTTGTCTTAGGACAGAGTCTGCAG
The DNA here is from genome assembly GCA_032727855.1 of Quercus ilex subsp. ballota. NCBI lineage: Eukaryota > Viridiplantae > Streptophyta > Magnoliopsida > Fagales > Fagaceae > Quercus > Quercus ilex. The sequence goes on from CM064909.1 coordinate 85,687,753, forward strand.
GAACTCATGCAGCATCGAGGGCTTTACCCCAGGATTATATGCTGCCTGCTTCTCAACCTCAGCTGCCTCCTTAGCCAGTTGGGCATCCTCGTTGACTCTTTAGAGCTCAGCACGAAGATCTTTCACGAACTGCCTCTCTGTAGCAAGATTGATTTCACTGAAATGCAGTTGTTTACGTTGATCTTCGGCTTGCCTCTCCGCAGTTTTGAGGCCAGCGTTAGCACTATTCCTTTGTTGAATGGCCTTTTTTAGCTTCTTGGAAAGCCTAGCCTGTTCCTTCTTGAGGCTGCCCAAAGTTTTCTCTACCTCGGACCGATGATGGGCCTTTGCCCTTGCCTCGTTACGGGCATCCTTGACCCACTCTTTGGCCAAGTAAATTTGTTGGGTAATCTGCGTAAAAAAAAAAAAAATTTTTTTTAATATAAAACAAAGAAAAGGAAATGAGTAAAAACGATCAAATATTTACTTTGAAGTGTGGATTGAATCACTTACCATAGCCAGATCCCTCTTGAGGGGTAGGAAAAGTTCTTGTTGACTGAAGCGCCTATAGGACGTCATATCTATTGGGAGGAGAAGTGGCTGCTCCAGGACTTTAGCAATATGGCCTGCCGTCCTTCCTTGATAGTTTCTCACTGAAGTGTCCCAAGAGAGGGGGGCGCCGTCCAACTCCAGCTTAGGGGACTAGGTGCGCGGTCCTTGACGCATGTTAGCTACGAGAGAGTCATCTCGGCTGTCAATAGACGAAACCCTCTTATGTCGTTGGTCCTTGACCACTTTCTGCTGTTTAGGCCCTTTTGAGGGTTCTACCTCACCTTCCTCAAGATCTATATTAGGCTTTTTCTTCTTCAGTTCGGCGACTGGCTTTAGGCCGAGGTCAGCAGGAATTTGAGGAAGGGGTGGGGGAAGACTAACAGTAGGCTGAGACTTGTTGGTTTCTTTGGGCGCAGGTGTTTTATTCCTTGCCTTCATCAGATCCCTTAGACTTTTGCTCCCTGTATTCAAAGCCATTTCTTCTTCCTCGTTCGAGGAGTCATCTGGAAGGGCTGTTATTGAAATAGGGGTATGGACGCTGGAGTGCCTATCAGTCTCTTCCTCGGCTTCCAAGAAGGGAATAACCTCAACCTCCTTAGATGCCTCTCCTTCAAAACAGAACTTGTTAATCTGTTCCTTTAATGAAGAGGTCGAGGAAGCAACTCTTTCCCCAACTGCGGCAGCTTCAAGGGGAATCTGTTGAGCTGGAGGGGCGAGCAGTGGTACGCCTTGTGGGACCAGATGTGGTATAGGGGGAAGATCGAACGGAGCTAAAAAATTAGGCCGAGATATATCTATCCGGTTTAGCCTATAGTCTCCTTGTCTTATAGCATTGCCGATCGGTTGAAACGCGTCCGAAAGGGGCTTGAAATCCAGAATAAGGTGGACGGCCCGAAGTTGCCCGTCTTCACTTACAAAAATCTTTGATCTCAATAGATAGTTAAGCGCGGCAATGTTAGTTAGGCTGAGCCGAGGAGCAACGTGCCTTCTATCTGTTAACAAAACAACAGAGCTAAACATAGTCAGAAACTTAAAGTAAACTATTAATAGGAAGAGAAGAAAAACAACGCTAATGATGAAAACCCTAAATTTATTGTTAGGGAACCTAAATCTAGGATGTCCCACCTGGCTCTCCTGGTTGGGTTGGGCAATGAAGGCCATCATGCCATGCTCTCGAGACGATCAGGTAGTCGTCTTTCATCCTCTTATTAGACTTGGGAAGATAGGAAATGAGCCTAACGATGTCGGATCGGGATTTAAAGTAAAATCCTGCCCTTTTTTGTTGGTTGCATTCGTACATATGGACTACATCTAGCCAGGTGAGACCCAAGCCCAAATGTTGGTTCAAAGCCTCAACTGCTCCTAGGATCCTAAAGACGTTAGGCGCACACTGGTGGGGACAGATCCTATGATTACGAAGGTAATCTCTTGTAATGGGACCCATAGGGAGAGCCATCCTTCCTTCTATGAAAGCTATCATAGGGATTATGACTTCTCCCACCTCTTGGTCAGTTGTTATTCCTTCCGGAGGTCAGTACCGCAGGTTTACATCCTGGGGTATATGGTATGTGTCTTTAAATATCTCTATCAGGGCTGGACTATCCACCAAATACTTAAATCTACCCATTTCGGATAAGCAGAAAAAGGGAAACACTAAGAGTGAAAACTGGGAAATGAGAATTTGAAGGCTGAGGAAGCTAGCCCAGGAGAGAAAGAAGGGTTCGAAGAAATTGGAACTTAAACAAACTGGTTAGAAAATGATCCTTGAAATCCTCAGAACAATTCTCAAGAACGTTTGAAGAAATAAGGCTGATGATTTGAAAATCTATGTGAGTTTGAATGCTTGAGTTCGCTAGAAAGTCTGAGGAATTGTGAAATAAAGAAAAGATGATTTCCTTGGAGGCTTTATATAGGGGTCAGAAAATGAGTGGGAGTTATCCCGCCCAAACCCTGAAGAAAAATGTCGTTCGTTGGATAAGTGGTTCACTGTTGGATGCCAAAGACACAGCGCCTCCTGGATCAATTAATGACGCTTTGCGAATTCTGAAACGTCAGTAGCAATGATGAAGCATTTAAATCTATGATTCCACACGTGTAAACTCAGGTATTTTTACATTTCTAGCCCTTATTTCTGTAGCAGATCAAAATCCCACTTTTTCTCCTTGGATGCGAGAGAAAAATTAAAATTTTGAGGGGCTATTGTGGGGGTAAAAGTCCAAGTTCGTATATTGGGTCTTGGGCCCTATTTGAGGATGTGAGTATGTTTGAGGAGGAGTGGACTATTGGAGAAGGCCCCAAAGTGGAGAATCACGTAAGGAAAGGATAAGAGAATATAATCCGAGTGTGTATCCTTCTCGGATACAATGAATATCAGTCAAGCAAGTATTTGGGCAATTTAGGTGACCTTCCAAGAAGATCCAACGATAAGGATGAACTTCAGGCACGTACAAAGGTGATAAGAATACCGAAATATCTAAAAGAAAAGCTACTACCACCGTACTAAATGTACTGCAGCTACTTTTCCGGCCGCATTTATGTGGAGAAGACCCTGAACAGTGCATTCTCAACTACCACCATTCACAGAAAACCAAAGAAGATGACTGATGGAACATATACTCAAGTGAAGGCCTAGATAATTAACAAGTGTACGATTAAAATGATCTAAGAGGAAGCTATATAATGTAAAAGGCCTCCCATAAGAAGGGGGTCGAAAAAGAAAAAGAGATAGAAGAGAAGAAGATTTACTGTAGCACTAAAGATTTAATTTTCATGAATAGTACTTTTAGTTCGTAATTCATCTCTTCGGACTCAAATTTGATCAAGTTTTAAGTATGCTTTCGTACTTATTTAGCTCCTAAAAATCCTTGTTAACTGTTGCCCAATTCGCAAGTAGCCTAACTCTTTCATCCACTCTCCACAAATTCATTGTATTGGGTTCCTTTGGCTCACTCCCCATAACTCTTGGGCTTGGGCTACGAATCGTGTCCCTACACCTATATAGCACCACTACTGTGAGTGCTCTTAATACTCCTTCTGTCCCAGTTTATTTGTCTTCTATTCCATTTTGGAATGTCTCAAAATATTGTCTTGTTTTTAAAAATAAAATTAATTAATTTACTAATATTCATATTATATCCCTATTTTATTTTGAAAACTATTTGAAAAGAAAACTAACAAATATTTAAAAAAATCAATCTAATTGGACTACCTTTTTAGTTGTCCCATTAAGATTAATTCTTTTAAAAAGAAGTTGATAAATTTATTTAAGGGTATTTTTGTAAACTTATACATTTTTATAAGGCAGACAAGACAATAAATGATATTTTCTTAACAAGTTTGACTTTCCAAATTAAGACGAAGAGAGTAATATAAAAGGTCATGCTAACGGGTACTCTTTAGGGCAATAGTTAACAATCCATTGTAAGAAAATTTTGACAACACTTTCATAAAAAATGAAAAAAACTGTAAAAATATTAATTAATTTTTTTTTCTTTTTCCCATACAAAATTTCTTTAAATAAATTATTCACAATTGACCTAAAGGCATTTGTTAACATTTTTCTAATATAATAGGAGAGAAGTAGAAGTGTTTACATTACATTAGTCAGTAAATATATTTATTACCTTGTCTGAAGTTGTACTTGAAGCGGACAGCAACGCAACGCAAATACCTCATTCTACCGGTTCCAGTAGTCTTCCACCGGATCGCCTTCTCACTCCAATTGTCTAAACAAAAAATATGGCATTGAATTTGCAACAAACACTCCGCACAAAGAGCAGAGGTAGAGCTCAATGCAAAATATTAAACTTTCATATATACAACCAAAAAAACGAAGAGAAATGAAAAAGAGAAGCTGAAGCTCTTAGGTCTTATATCTTCTGATACGGCTAGCAGGGAAGCCACAAGAAGCACAACGACTCTTCTGAAGATGAAAGCTACGACAGCCGCACCGCACGCAGAGTGTGTGACTCCTGCTCCTCCTCTTTCCGAAGCTTCCTGTTCCCTTCCCCTGTTCACCAAACAACAATTTAATTGATTCACTTTGCTTGCTTAGAAATTAAAAAATTAAGTCGAAAACATAAAAATTGAGAGTATGGATGGACTAGTAGATGGTGAAGATTATTACCATGTTGTTGCGATTGCAGAGACCTTTGAAGATTTTTTTTTTATTTTTTTTTATTTTTTGCTCTCAGCTCTGGCTCATGACGGTGCGAGCTGCATGGGACGTGTTTTTAATCTTTTTCAAGCGGTGCGTTTTCTTTACTAAACTACCCTTAACCTCCTTAGGAATTACAATGAGAGAACAGCTATTTTAGCGCTTATTATCTATACTACTATTTAAGGGGCTGCATCTATTTGAGCTGGATTTTTTTTGTTCCAAAATACTCTTACAATGTTTAAGTAGGGACAAAACTTGGTAAAAATGCTTCTTTAACTTCCACATAAAATATTATCTACAAAATAGAATCATTTACTCTTAAGTCTTACCTAAAACATTTCCTATAAAATAGGAATTCAAATCTGCTTTAATCTCCTCAAAAAAAAAAAAAAAAAAAAAAATCTGCTCTAATCACTCCTATCAAAACACGTTACTTAGAAATTTTAAAAAGAAAGTTTCTTTCTTTAATCAACATTTTTTTTTAATAGCCATCTAAATTCATGTCTTTTTTTTTTTAATAGCCATCTAAATCCATGTCTTGGTTTTCTCCCTCAATCCCCTTATCCGGTTATCCCACATTCCCACTTCCATTTTTTCCCCCTGAATTATCCACTTACAATTGGTTTCTCATCCACGATTTAATAGACAGTTACCACTCTTTTTTATAACAGTTTTTTTTTTTTCAAAATTAAAAAAAAAAAAAAAAAACTCCCAAAACATTATCCAACCAAGCTACCATTTTCTACTATAAAAGACGATTGCAGTATATCAATCAAAATACAAAACTAAAATTCTTTGCTTATTTGAAGACAGAAAAAGAGGTAAGTTTTCGATGAATTGCCCCAGTGCTAATTTGTTACAGAATCTAAGTAATAGAGGTGAGAAAATTAAATTATTGATTTTAGGTATTTACTTTATGATTTTTATGCGTTTCTTAGCCGGTTTTTATAAATATTTGCACTTCCTCTCTTTCTTTGTGATAAAGTGTGTAGTTGAATTGCTTCTTGTAAGGGCCTTTTTGTGTTGTGCGTTGAGCTGGGCTGCCTCCTGCGGTAGTGGGCCCGAATGTTTCTAAGTAAGGGAGTTGAGACCGGTCCAACTACAACTCAATTTGGGCCAGTTTGTGCACAAACTTTGCCTCGTCTGCCAGGAGTGTGCTTATGGCAGACAGAGCTGTTACAGATGAGTTATGGCAGATAGATATAATAATAACAACAACAAAAAACAAAATCCTCCGACCTTTTAATAGAGAATGACCTAATAATCCCTATTTATGAAATATAACCACAGTGATAATAATGACTTTTACAAAGAAGATAAAGGAGTAAGTAATAATATGAGCTAATCAAGAATAAATATGAATCAAGTCAAGTTTGGTCCGCAGAAGCAAACCACCAAAAAGGAAGAACGCTTCCTCTCAATGCAGCTAATCTTCCAGGAAAGATCTTGTCGTGGGGATTAATGGTTTTGAGGGAACCGGACCTGAATGGTTAGTGCCTAAAGGAATCCTTTTTACTTTTTGGAAGAGAGAAGGATTTTGAGAGGGAGAGAGAGAAATCGACCTACTGGTGCATGCCCACCGTATTAACTCTCTTCGTTTACTGTTTTCTCTCTTATCTTTTTCTTTCCTTTGTTTTTTTTTTTTTACTTTCTTTCTTTTTCCTTTCATGATCTTCCCTTGTTTTTTCGATCCCCTCTCTCTTTCTTCTTTCTTTGCTTTTCTGGGCATGGCAAGGGTCTTCTTATAGTGCATGCCGTGACCAGATTTTACTATTTTGCCCCTTAACCACGTTTGTTTGGTCTTGATGTACTTACCGACCACCACTGGTTCCTCTGTGTGCCACTCTCCACTTCTAGACAAAGGAAGGTTGTTTCATTTATTAGTTTGCCATGACACCCTTTCTTGCCACGGTGTGGGTGCTCTCTCTCTATCTCTCAGGGCATGCACCTAATGGTTCCTCCCTCAACCTTGCTTCTTTTGGGTGGTCTGTCATCCCAACAGGACGTACCACCCAAAAGAGTTTGGGCAGAAGCCGCAAAATAGGTCTTTTTCCCTCTTCCCACCACCAAACCATACCCTCTTACCTTTGACCCATGACCCCACCATGTCCCATATTGGCTGGGTATAGGCTGGTGGTGCCTGGGCCTTGCGCGTGCTTCCCTTTCATGTATGTCCAAAATCTGCCTGTTGCTCATGCATTTACCGCAGTCTGGAGGCTTGCTTGCACAGTTTGCCGCCCTTCTTCGACCTTTTATGTGGGCTACTTTAGATTTCCCCGCTCCCCTTAGGGGCTAGGCTTTACTTGATAGTGGGCTTTATATTTTTTTCAGCCTATTCCTTGATTGTCATCATGTCTTGCCATACTACTCTGTTATTCCTGCTGTAATAACTTGATCCTGTTAGGCCTCTTTAGACCTGCCGTTTACTCTTTTCCCAATGGCTTTGCATGGCTATGGGCTTTCTTACTTATGAGCTCTTGTGTCCCTTTTGTTTTCCTTTGGGCATCCTCGTCCCATTTGCTTGTCTTGGGCTTGCTCGGCCCTTTTCCTAACTTTGTGTTCCCATGGGCTTTTACTAACTTCATTGGGCTTCACCGGCCCAATTACTTCATACTCATCCTTGGGGTTTGTGGACCTGCCAACAATCCCCTACTCTCTTTGGTTACATTGCTTTAAGCCTACCGCGGCCCATTCTTACTTTTCTACGTCATACACTACCCATGGGTTTGCTATTTGCTATTTCTCTCTTTCCGGGCTCTTTTGAGCCTATTTGCTTCCTCAAGACACATTTATTTACATTATGGGCCTGCGATCTATTATTCTTGCCACTTGGGCTTAATGGTTTTATTCTATACTTACCATTTCTTTTGCTGCCCGTGTTGCTGGGTTGGGCTTCCTTCCTTCTATTCGGATTTCACAAAAAATGACCCTCAACACTTCTCTATAAAAAATCTTGATGTGAAAAATTTCCAAAACTGGGTTGTTTCTATCTGATTATTAGCATGCATTTGTTGAGATTTACCTTTTATTGTTAACATCTTCTCTCTTTGTTACAATTTCTTAGTCCTTATGAAGCTCTAAAAAACAAATATGTTGAATTGAAAGTATTGTACTTTGGGGGAAAAAAATGGAAGAGCTCTAAAAAACAAATATGTTAACTGCATCTCCAAGTTTATTTAAGATTTAAGAATTGAGGCTAGATATTAGTTCAAGTTTATTTAAGATTTAAGTAATAAGTTGGGTTTGAAAGATAAGGGTGATGTGTTTGATGTTCCATGCACCAATCCTTTTAATGTATTCCCTATTCAAGATACTCATGCCATCGGGAGTGGTATCAATCTAGATAGGGGAAGAAGAGCCCGAAGTGCAACAAAGAAAGTGGAATACATTTGGAATGATTTAAGGTCAACCAAAGCGCAGAAGAGTGTATAGTAAACCTGCTCACATAGTTATTATAAATTAGATTCTAAAAACAGAGTTATATAAAAAATTCAAATGGTTTACGTCTTTTTAAACAAAAAAGAAAAAAAAATCTTACTAAATAGACTAATTTGCAGCCCTTTGTTTGTGTCTTTGTACCTTACCCCTTGGAACCGTTACTTTTCTAAAAGTCTATTTTTGATAGATAGATTGCACACACTAAGAACTCTTTGGCTTCTGTAATTAGATTCCAGGTTAGGATATAGATATTTGCAAACTTCTGCTTAGTCCATTTCCTATTTTTAATATCATTTTTATTTTGAGAACAAAGATGTAACATATGCTAATATATATAAGTATTAAAATAAGATATTGGGTCTTATGAAAAAATTAAGTTCCAAAATTCTTTGATGTGTCGGGTTGACGTATGCACAAATTTATTGGATTGCATTGAGGAAGTGCTGGAATGGAATATTAGATAAGTTCGGATGAGATTCAAACCTCACATGAAGTGGTTGTTATCTAAGAAATTGTTGTAAAAAAATTTCTTTTGTAATAGAAACTATATTTATCATTTCTATAATTCTATGTAAAATTCAATTTACATTTTTTTTATATAATTATTAATTTACTACTCCATAAAAAATGTTATGTACCTTTTCTCGGTTTTAAAGGTAGTTGATAAATTTAAAATTTAAGCTCTTTGTAACTTTTGTTATGGATGTGTAGTAAGTGGCTAACTTTTAGGATTAAAAAACTAAAATTTTGAATTAAACAAAAATTGATAACTGTGAGCCTTTCCTTTAACAAAAAAAGAAAAAAAAAAAGAAAAAGAAAAAGGGAACAACACCACCTAAAAGAAAAAAGAAGAAAAACGTGGATGCAACATTGATCTAAATTTTAGGATTTAAGCTCTTTTTAAGCATCCTGGAGCCTTTCATTTAACCCAAAAAAAAAAAAAAAATCAAAACAACAAAAATTTGAGCTTTTACCGTAAAAGAAAAATAATGGTAGTTACTAAATTTTAAATTTAAGCACTTTTAAGCTTTTTGTTTTGGACGTGTAGTATATGGCTAAATTTTAGGATTAAAACACTACATTTTAGAATTGAACAAAACTTGATAACTGTCATAAATATATATTTTTTAAAAAGCATAAATAAAAACAAAAACAACAACACCCCAAATTTTTTTTTTTTAAATTTAAGGTCTTTTAACTTTTGCCATCGATGTGTAGTAAGTGGCTAACTTTTAGTATTAAAAACTAAAATTTTGGATTAAAAAAAAATTGATAACTGTGAGCCTTTCTTTAAAAAAAAAAAAATTGTGAGCCTTTTGCTGTTAAAAAAAAAAAAAAGTTGTTGCAAAATTTTAAATTTAATCTGTTATTTACTTTTTTTATGGATGTGTAGTAAGGGGCTAAATTTTAAGATTAAAAAACTACATTTTAGGATTATAAATAAATTTATAAGGATGTGTGAGTGGTGGGAAGGAATAAACTGTTTTAATAGATTTTTATTTTATTTTATAGGAGTATTGAGTAAAGGATGTGGGGTAGTCTTTTTTTTAATAGGAATATTTTAAATTTTTTGGCAATTTACAATTCTAACCTCATATCTATATCTTATATTAAAAAAAAATTGTAAAGTTAATTAAATTACGAGTATTTTTTACAGTAAAAAAAAGCAATAACTATTTGTCCAAATCCTAAAACATAGACTAGCTTCATCACTTGATGCCCAGAAAAATCTTTGTAGTATTGTCCTAAGAACATAAATTAATAAATAAATTTCAAATTCATAATCTTCAAATTATCATTTGAATAATAACATTTCATAAAAATTAGATTTCATCATAAACCATAAATTAGATTAGGAGTATTACATTGTTGGTGCTAAAAGTACATCTCATAACATGATAAGAAAATTACAGTCAATTTATGTATAATTTAGATGGCAGAGTTGAGGTGCAGACTAGGTCGCTCTCTTATGTATAATAAGTGTTGAAAATTTAGTGGCAGAGTTGAGGTGCAGACTAGGTTGCTCTCTTATGTGTAAGAAGTGTTGAAAATTTGGAGAAAGACTGACGCAAATCTTGTTTTTGGCCATAAAGAGACTTATTCAACTTGCATACATGCTCCCCTTGCTATGAATCCAATTTGTAAGGACATATAAGCCTTTTCATGTAAATTACCATGAAAAAAAGACATTGTTAACATCTAATTGAGTGTGATACAAACCTTTTGTAGTGGCAATGGCAAGAATGTTAGGAAACCTTATAGGTATATATAGATAATAATTATTGTAACGTTGCATTTAGTTAGTTACAATTCTAAGCATGTTAATTACATTTAACATATGTTGAAATTATTAATGCACAAGAGGAATAATATAACCATTAGGATAAGGCCAATGGGTCAATAGAATAGTTTTATGATTCTATAAATATCTACTTGTAATCACATTTCCATTCATATTGAAAAATAAACCAATTGATTTCTTAGTGCATTTCCTCTCTCTCTCTCTCTCTCTCTCTTAATATTTCTCTATGGAGGGTAACTACCTCGAATTAGGTCAATTTCCCTACAATTTTTCATACATTCCCCTACAATTCCTACTTATCCTCATTAGGAATCATTCCTAACAAGTGATATCAGAGCCATCGATCTTGAGATGACCGAATCCATTGCAACTCATCAAGCTTTCATGGAGTTTTATTTTAAAGGCAGAGATCCTTTTTGGTGGCTTGCCAAGCTTTATGAATTCTTTGCTCTAGACAACACACCACCACATCGCATGGTTTCCATTACCTCTTATTACATAGAAGGAGAAGCGTGAGAATGGTTTCAAGATGTGGAGGCATCAGGTTTATGCACAAATTGGGTGCATTTCATATGTGCCCTACAAGAGAACAATGGAGGCTCCCACTCAAGAATCCATGATTCAAGAACCAACAATCCAAGAGTCGGTGATCCAAGAATCAAAGATAAAAGCGCCAACAATTCTAATGGTTCTAGAATCAAATAAGGTCTTGAGGATCCAAGAACAGTCCAACATCGAAAGAACTAATGAGACCATGAAGACTAAAGAACCATTGAAGGCTCAAGAATTTGAGAGAATTTTAAAGATCTACAAAGAAGGAACCTTCATGTACACAGGACTGCTTGTCAATGAGAAGTGCATGAATATGGTGATCAAAATGTACTAAGGTATTAGTTTATTGGAAGATCTCCTTTGATGAAGATGCCAACCACAACAACACCTTGTGGACAAGGTGTTTTGAAGGAGAGGGAAATGTTAGGAACCCCTATAGGTATATAGATAATAGTTGTTTTAGTGTTGCATTTAGTTAGTTAGACATATAGTTAGTTACAATTCCACACATGTTAATCACATTTAACACATGTTGAAATTATTAATGCACATGGGGAATAATATAACCATTAGGATAAGGTCATGTGGGCCAATAGAATAGTTTTATGGTTTTATAAATACCTGCTTGTAATCACATTTTCATTTATATTGAAGAATAAACCAATTGATTGTTTACTGCATTTCCTCTCCCTCTCTCTTAATGTTTCTCTATAAAGGGTAACTACCTCGAATTAAGTCAATTTTTCTACAATTCTCATACATTCCCCTACAATTCCCATCAATCCCCAATAGAAACCACCGGGTTTCTAACAAAGAATGAAAAGTTTATGAGTTACCTTTGCTGCTTATAACCTTTTGCTACTAGCCTTGCCTTGTACTTCTCTATAGCCTCATTTGCTTTATACTTGATTTTATACAATCATTTGCACCCATTAGGGTGTTTACTAGAAGGCAAAGGGGTAAGTGTCAAAGAATGATTATCTTCCAAACCCATGATCTTAGCTGCTATGCCATCTCTCCAATGGAAACAAAGCAAAGAATGGACATGAAAATAAGACAAAACTTGAGTGAGTTTGTGAGTTGACTAAGAAAAATCAAGTTAAATGAAAACGAAGGTTTATAAAGGAAATTATAAAGAGTCAAAGTGGTTGTCAATTGAACTATTCCTACATATGTGATCACAATAGATTCTCCATTAGACAACTGCAAAAATTTTCGAACGGCGCGCAACAAAGTTTGTGAAACGTGAAATGGAGTGGACTATATGGTCAGTAGCTTACCCAAGTGCTACTAGAATAGGCAGAAAGATTAACTAAATTGAAAGAGAAAATGAAGTGTTTAAGATCAAGATTGGAAGAGCCTTGAACTGAGACCAAAGACAGGATCTTACCAAATAGATTTTGAAGGCATTGATTGACACTGTATTTAGCAACTAGGTTGGCAATATGATTCTCAGTGTCAAGTTGAGTGCTAGCACTTGATTGGTGACACTATGAAGTCAACAAGGCAAGAATTTGTTTAAATTGTTCTTGGCTCAATAGTAGAAGTGCGCACTTGATTGGTGACACTATGAACTCAACAAGGCAAGAATTTCTTTAAACTGTTCTTGGCTCAATAGTAGAAGAGGCATACCATTTCCTTTGTCGAACCTGCTCTTGGATTTGTATCTTGGAGGATTCCTATGGAGCTTGTAACATTTTCCCATGACATGCCCTTTCAATCCACAATGTGTGCATTATGGTCTATCTTTGGCCTTGGAGAATTTATTTGCATAACTGGTACTCATTCCTTTAGAAATATTCAAGGTTGTTTGTTCTTGTATATTTATGGTATTGATCAACTTGTGATGATAAAATGTCTCACAACTATAGTTACTTATGTGAATAAATTGTGATTGAAATAACATCACTTTAAAATGAGGTCATTATTATTTCCTCAAAAAAAAAAAAAAAAAAAAAAGAGTTCATTATCAATATTAGTTTTAGGGTCCGGTTAATGTGTGCCCTTAGGGCACACATTAAATTTTCTATTTTTAGAAATATTTTTTCGAGAATTGAAAAAGCTGTCGTTACTTTTTCAAATCTCGAAATTTTTTTTTCCAAAAATAGAAATTAATGTGTGCCCTAAGGGCACACATTAGTAAAATCCTTAGTTTTATTAGCACCAATCATATCATGCTACTGTTTGTTTGTTTGTTTGTTTTTTTTTTTTTTGTTAATTAAAAGTCATAACTCACTAGGAAACAAAAGGTGGCTAGTATTTTTATTAGGCAAGTTTGTACTGGTATTGACTGTACTGGGAAAATATATCATATTGGCCATTAAACCAGTACAATTACTCCTCTAAAATGTATCAGATAAAAGAAATACCAAGTTGTATTGGTTTGTAGCGGGATGTTATGGGTGTTTCGGTCAATATTAGTGTTTTGGTTGGTACAAAAAAAGATGTAAAAAAAATTGAAAACAATTGTGAAAAAAACATGTTATTTAAGCTAATATATTAGATTAATATACTTAAACTATATTTAGGTTTATAAAATATGTGGATTTTAAATTTTATGTTGATAAGTGTAAACATTAATAAATTCATACTTACATTAATAAATACAAACATATATAAATATATAGAAATATGAGAATATCGTTGGTTGACCTGTTTTTATCACACCTCGATCTGGGATGGACTGACTTATTAATACCAAGTCTACAGGGTCGGCCCTAGGCCTAGGCCATTTAGGCCATAGCTTAAAGTCCCCTAACATAGAAAGGCCCCAAATTAAAATGGGGCCAGTAAGGTTTTTTTTTTTTTTTTTCCTAATTATAAATAGAGTGTGTAACTTGTACTTTTATTTTTTATTTTTTTATCGCATAGGTCTTATAAATTGATATGTCTGATCATAATAAGTAATTCAATGTTCATTTGTTATTTTTTTGAAATGTCACATCAATTTGTAAGTTTTTTGATAGGCCACAAACTGAATGACCCCTTGTGATTAACCCTAATTAATTAATTTAGCCAAGTAATTAATTAATCAATTAATCATGCAATTTTATGGAAGCACAAACAAATCACCAATCAACTAAATATGCAGCGGAAAATAAATAACACGGTGATTTGTTTACGAATGGGGAAAACCCTAATGGCAAAAACCCCACCGGGTGATTTTCAGGTCACCACTCCCAAAACTCCACTATTATCAAATCAAGCGGTTACAAGTAAAGGAATCCCAAGTACCTTACCAACCTACAGTTGAACCCTTACCCCAATACCCAATTGGACTTGATCTGTAGTGACAGTCTCCACCTTTGATGCACGGCTCCCAAGTACGTGACTAACCAATGCGCGGATCCAAGTACGCGACTTCAGAACACCAACTGAGGAAGAATGGTTGGCTGCAAAGTTCTTTAGTTCATCCACTTGATGAATAGCAGGAAGATGCTTGGTTACAAAACCCTATGGTGCAAATACACAGCAACTTCTTGATGGAAGATGAACTAGGTCAAGAACTTCGTCTGTTGATCACAATTTGATTAAACAGAGATTGCTCAATGATAATGCAACTTGTATCACCCAAAACGGCTCTTAAAATAATCCTTTTATATGTTTAGGGTTAGAAGAAAAGAAGGCCCAAAAACATATTCACGGATCCCAAGAAAATCATATTGGAAATCTGACTTTTTAAATCTCGACAGATAGCAGGTGTCGAGGTAGCTGTCGAGAGGTGTCGAGTTTTAAAAACTTTGCACTTCAGCTTGCTTTCTCTTGGACAGACTTGATGACTTCAACACTTGACCTTGAAACATTGTTTCTTGAAGTATTAAAAACACCTAGAACTACCCAATTACAAGCAGAGTGCGTTTTGTCAAAGGATTAGCCAATTTACATAACTAAGTGACATATGTTCTTAAACAAGTTAAAACATATATGTCCTAACAAACATATATCTCCCGCTTTGGCAATCCGTGACAAAACCACAACAAACAAATGAGCATATGAGAGAAGTCATAAATCACTCAACTCATATTCACTTGTTGAATACAATAAAATCTATCCTAACACAAACTCTTGAAAAACTTTGCAAGAAGAGAGCTTATGATAAGTAGACTTTGACAACCTGTATTTCTGAAACACTTTAAACAAAACTCATCAAGGCATCTTGTGTGAAACAGAAATAAATAGATTGCATACAAGTATAAAGAACATGTGTATAAAGATAGAAAAGAAACAACACATGAAGAGAGAGGTGAAAGAAACATACATCAACATATATAAGAGATAAGATAAGTACAATGTATGTAAAAATGGTCAAAGGACCCCATATACAAGACCAATGTATCTAAGAGATAAGAAAAAAATACATATAGCCTCACTACATCCCTCAAAAAAATGACAACACTCCCCCTATCAAAAATGTCCTATACTAACTCTCCCCCTAAGATGACTACTCTCATAGCCCAAAACTACTCCCCCTTTTTGTCACGAGTGACAAAGGGTAGAGTGTCATGTAGACATCTCATCGACAGAGCTAGCATCCCCATCATCATCATCATCATCATCCTCATCATCCTCAGAATCTGACGCTGCTGGAGTAGATGGTGAAGGAGTAGCCTCTGGAGCAAATCCACCCATGATCGCCTGCCGTTGTGCAATACAACCCACACAAACATTCACCTGATACAACTCAGCAGAGAGTGTATCAAGACGAGTGTCCATGCGCTGCAGCTGCGCCATGATATCACCAAGGGATACATCGCTTGAAGAGGAAGAAGGAACAGATGTAGATGGAGCTGAACGGGAGGGAGGAGTGGCACCTGGCTGTCTCGACCTGAACTGCGCCTCACTACGTTTTACGGTAGCGGCATCTATGGCAGATATGTGTGTGAAGTGGTCGGACACAGGAAAGGGAACCAAAAAATGGCGTAGAATCCGCGTGATAGCAGAAGGAAAGATGAGCTTATCACGGGACGCCGAATCAAGATAAACCTCTATGATAGACCGGATGAAGTGAGAAGGGAAGTCTATGGTAAGATGCTCAAGTAGAGAAAGCAAAAATCGAGCACGAGGCTCTGTGATAGAGTTATAGTGAGAGAGAGGATGGAGAACAAAAGTCATCACCATGTTAATGAATCTAGGACCTTTAGCAAAAGGCCTACATGATGTGAACTGATGCTCACCCCAATCAGCAGGGCGCTCATAAAAAGCAGAAATGAGCTCATCTTTGGACACAGTCCTCAAATGCTCACAAGATAGGTAATCTGGAAACTCTATCCTAGGTACCCTAAGCACATTGACAGGAATGCGCATACCTCGAACGCGAGTGACAAAATGAGGTACTGAAAGATCAATCCCGTGCATGTTGAAGTAGAACTCCTGTATCAGCACGAGAGGGCAAGTGACCAGGATGTCACACAGTGACCCCCATCCCCTACTGTTAATGACAGAGGGAAGGTCAGTATCTGCGAAGTCCGCCAGAATAACTTGGCGTTCCGAATGAACACCTCGTTTAGAAAAGTTCTCCGAAAATGCCTTATGGGCATCTCCATCACGGAACCGAATATTAAAGGGAGTAGTATCTGAAGAAGTAGAAGCTCCAGAACGCAGAGGGTTCCGAGCAGGAGTGGATTTACGTTTGGGTGCCATAGACACTACTAACGTAAAAGAATGAGAGAAAGAGAGAGAGAGACACTCAGAAAAGTCCCAACATAGTTCAAATATATCAAATATTTTGAACAACAAGTACGTATGCATGGGAATGCATGAGCATGTGACATGCAAAGGAAAAAAAACTTCATGGGCTCAGCCCAATCCAATCCTAGCAGCACACAAACATAAAGCACACATCTAAATGCATGTAAATATCATTATAATGCAAATGAAATGCAATGTATGACATTTTGAAATCATCTAAGTACAAACCCAACCCTAAATTTCAATAAAAACTCAACAATTTTGAAAAACCCCAAATTTTTATGAAAAATCCCAAAAACTAGGTTTTCAAAACATGAAATGCATGAAGAAGGAAGAGACAAGAGATCTTACCAAGTGATTGAAGCAAGGAATGAGCAAGATCCAAGTGGGGTTGAGGATTTGAGTGAGAAAATCAAGTTTGGGAGATGAAAAGCCATGGACAAATCGAGAGAAAACGAGAGAAATGAGTGAAAATCGCGATCTGCCCTTAAATAGGCACCTCAGTAATTCTCGACAGCTGAGGTGTCGAGAGGTATCGAGGAATCTATCGAGGAAGGTATTGAGGAAAATGCCTTCGACAGATGAAGGTATCGAGAGGTATTGAGATGCAAGGAGAGATTCAAATACGAGAAGCTCGACCGATCGCGAAGGTGTCGAGAAGGTATCGAGGAGACAGAAGAAATCTCGATCGATCCACAAGGTATCGAGAAAGAAGACTCAAACAGCATAAGTGAATCTCGATCGATCCAACAGGTGTCGAGGAGGTGTCGAGATTGCGATAAGAAACAACTTGAGAAGCTCGACAGATGACCAGGTATCGAGGAGGTGTCGAGGGAGGTGTCGAGGGAGGTGTCGAGCCAGCAGAAAAATGCAGTTTTTCGAGAAGGGAAAAACACAGACATGAATGCAATCCAACACACATCTCTACCAAAGATCCACTCAACATTTAAACCTCTCAAAAACATCTCTCAACAAGAAAATAAGCACAAGGATCATGCAAAACACACACACACACACTAAACAAGTCTAACCAATTTTATATTTCAAAAACAAGTTATGACAGTTTAGTGAGTATACATTAGCACATGTAAAACCTTTGTGATGGCCAAATCACATTGTACCTGCACATGTATCAAAAGTAGCAAAGAATATTGCGTGTTGTGTGTGAAAAACATCGCAAGATTGCATATGTGTATAGATGTTATGACGATCTGAGATATGAGAAAATAACTTTTAACTCACACACAATCATAACTGTTTGATGGGGACTATCACCTTTGAGGTACATCTTATAACTCCCACATCTCCTAGAATACACGCTTGCAACCATATTTAAGCATTTTTAATCTTTTTGCTTTTTATTTTCTTTGCATATTTTCTTTTATTTTAGCATATAATACATGGGTATATAAAAGAGAGAAAAGAAATACCCAAGATGTTAAGCATTTGACATCGCACTTTTGCTATGCCGAAGCATACGAATGTCTTTGACACTGCACTTTTGCTATGCCGAAGTATACAGGTGTCATATTATGATTGGCGGGCAACAGTGGTGAGATGGTTATTTATGCCTTTCTCTTAGGATTTTCTAGTCCTACCCGTCAAAAAGAGTGATATGAGTGTTAAGTTTTAAGAAATAACCTAATCTTACTCATCACAAACAAAAGCCACAAAGCTTACTTGTTTAGTTGTGCATAGAGATGCTCATCTAAGCTACAAGAGATACAAAGTTTAGAAAACTTTGTTTCATTGGCCATCCAAGGTACACAAATACCAAAGTACACAGAACACACACTGTTTTTGTATTTTTCAATTTTTTTTTTCAAAAACAAAATAAGCAAAACTGAAAATAAACAAACAAAAACATGTTATCAATGCAAAGCAAAAACTAGACTGACTCAGCAGAAAAAAAAAAAAAAAACACACAAGCAATGCAACAAACAAGAAAAACAAGAAGGAAGAAGAAAGTGATGAAATCACTTAGATTCCTTTTTCTTCCACTCCTTGGAAGAACCTTTCCTTTGATAGAATCCTTGAACAGGCGGTGAGGGGGAAGAATTTAAACCGTTCAAGTTTGAAAGGAATATGAGGGCTTTCAGAAGATCTCCAAGAGGAGCAAGAGAGGATTGAAGCTGATTTTGGCTTCCAGATGCTATCATGCCATTGCTCTTTTGAGTGGCTAACCACTTATAGCAATTTGGTCGAGTGTGACCAGTAGCCCCACAATAATGACAGAGATGCTGCTTCTTTTGTTTAGGCTTTTGAGAGTTAGCCTTTTTAGCCCTAGGGTTTTTAGCATCTTTCTTATCTAGCTTAGGGGGTGCTCCTAAGATAGATTTTCCCTTGTCTAAGTTCTCACTAGCTAATTTAGTCTTAACATCAATGTTCTCAATTTCAATGTTATTAGCAGGAGGAACAAAAACAATATTGCTAGTAGAAGCAGTATTAGAGAAAGAAATACCATACCCCAAACCAGTTCGATCCGAAGCAGATTTCTGGTTGCTAAGTATATCATCAAGCTTTGCACTTGAGGTCCTCTCCAGTTGAGCTCTGACTTGAAACAGCTCCGCTTCAAGCTTCTTGGTCTTCTCAGCCAAAAAGTTGTTCTCAAATCTTAGTGCTCCAATAGTTTGATTCGCCTCATCAAACTTCGTGGACAACTCTTCACGATTGAGTTCCACATCACTGAGCTTCTTGGTGGCCAGCCTATATAATTTCTCATGTTTTTCAGAGAGCTTGTAAAGCTTCTCATAGACTGAATGGATATCATCTTGATCATCCATCTTCTCAAATTTGGACTCCACCAATTCTTCTTCTTCATCCACTTCTTCAACAATCCCTTCAGTAGGATTGACTGTGGCAGTGAAGGCATTTAGGATTCCGTCATCCTCATTGTCGGAATCATCTTCAGGCTCAGTGTCACTTAGGGTTATAGCAAGGGCCTTGCTTTTCCCAATGCTCTTCAGATATGTAGGACACTCATGTTTCATGTGTCCGAACCCATGACACCCAAAGCACTTTGGTCCTGCAGGAACAGTATACTGACCGCCCTCCTTAGCATCCTTCTTCTCTTTGTCTTGGCTTTTAAACTGAGAAGAACTGAATTGCCTGCGGTCCTTGTCGAAGCTCCTTCCATTGGCATTCTTCATAAAATTTTTGAACTGCCGAGTAATGTAGGACTTCATCTTGGAATCTTCATCATCAGAAGACTCATCTGTATCACTGCTCTTCGCCTTCAGGGCCATGCTTTTGCCTTTATTAGACTTGCCAATCCTAGATAACCCTATCTCATAGGTCTGCAAGTTTCCAACCAGCTCAGTCAAAGGAATCTTGTCTATATCCTTTGATTCCTCAATTGCCGTAATCTTGGCATGAAATCTCTCAGGTAGAGATCTGAGCACCTTCCTTACAATCTTGGGTTCAGGGATGGTTTCTCCAAGATTGAAGGCTGAGTTCACTATGTCCTTGAGCTTGGCATAGAACTCATCAAACGACTCATCCTCCTCCATCTTAATTTCTTCAAAGCTTGTGGTGAGCCTCTGAAGCTTTGAATCTTTGATAGCCTTTGTTCCTTCATAGGTTGTCTGGAGGATGGTCCAAGCCTCCTTAGCAGTTTCAGTTGAGGATATCTTCTTGAACTCCTCATTAGTAACTGCGCTAAATAGGGCATTTAGCGCTCTGCTGTTGAAGTTAGCCGCCTTGATCTTAGCATCATCCCAATCGGCCGGTTCTTCTTTTGGCTTAGTCCAGCCAATCTCTACAGCTTGCCACACCTTCTCATCTAAAGACTGCAAGAAAGCTCTCATGCGTACTTTTCAGTATGCATAGTTAGTACCATCAAATAAAGGAGGTATGATTAACAATTGTCCTCTATCCATGACAACCAGGGGTCAATGGATCAACACAGCAAAGATTAAAACCTAATCAGAGTGTGCCTGCTCTGATACCACTTGATAGGCCACAAACTGAATGACCCCTTGTGATTAACCCTAATTAATTAATTTAGCCAAGTAATTAATTAATCAATTAATCATGCAATTTTATGGAAGCACAAACAAATCACCAATCAACTAAATATGCAGCGGAAAATAAATAATACGGTGATTTGTTTACGAATGGGGAAAACCCTAATGGCAAAAACCCCACCAGGTGATTTTCAGGTCACCACTCCCGAAACTCCACTATTATCAAATCAAGCGGTTACAAGTAAAGGAATCCCAAGTACCTTACCAACCTACAGTTGAACCCTTACCCCAATACCCAATTGGACTTGATCTGTAGCGACAGTCTCCACCTTTGATGCACGGCTCCCAAGTACGTGACTAACCAATGCGCGGATCCAAGTACGCGACTTCAGAACACCAACTGAGGAAGAATGGTTGGCTGCAAAGTTCTTCAGTTCATCCACTTGATGAATAGCAGGAAGATGCTTGGTTACAAAACCCTATGGTGCAAATACACAGCAACTTCTTGATGGAAGATGAACTAGGTCAAGAACTTCGTCTGTTGATCACAATTTGATTAAACAGAGATTGCTCAATGATAATGCAACTTGTATCACCCAAAACGGCTCTTAAAATAATCCTTTTATATGTTTAGGGTTAGAAGAAAAGAAGGCCCAAAAACATATTCACGGATCCCAAGAAAATCATATTGGAAATCTGACTTTTTAAATCTCGACAGATAGCAGGTGTCGAGGTAGCTGTCGAGAGGTGTCGAGCTTTAAAAACTTTGCACTTCAGCTTGCTTTCTCTTGGACAGACTTGATGACTTCAACACTTGACCTTGAAAGATTGTTTCTTGAAGTATTAAAAATACCTAGAACTACCCAATTACAAGCAGAGTGCGTTTTGTCAAAGGATTAGCCAATTTACATAACTAAGTGACATATGTTTTTAAACAAGTTAAAACATATATGTCCTAACATTTTTTATAGTAAAATTTGTAATACTTTAGTATCTTCTTCACACACAAAAATAAAAAATTATGAATTAATAGAAATACAACACAATCACCAATTCACCATTAAGTGAATGAAAAATGCTAAAACTAATACAAATTTTATGGCAAAAAACTTACAATTTGAATAAGCAATATAATAAATGAATGTTTTGAATAACTTTTATTTATTAATGACTCTTCAATTTGTAAAACCTACATAATAAGTATCACTTGCTCACTTTGGATGAATTAATCTTATTAATTAGTAAAAATTAATAATAGATTTGAAATTAAAAAAAATTATAATATAAAAAATAAAATAAATATCATTTAAGTGATATTTAGATATAAAAAGGCCCTTTTAAAATTTTCGCCATAGGCATCAAACAATTTTGGGCCGCCCCTGCAAGTCTGTGCTTGATTTTAACATGAACCAACTGCAAGGAGTATAATAATCTTTTCTTTCTTTCTTTCTTTCTTTAACTTGTGTCGTTGCATTAACATGCTTTTATCAATCTTAACTAAAATAACAAATTAACAAATTATACTTTATTTTAAGCATAGCACTAACTAATGATTGTGTTAAATTAACAATCAACACATTAACTTGCTTTTCTATAATTAGATAGTTACCTATACAACCCTTAAAATATGTTTAAAAGCATCAGACATATTTAATATATGGGTTTGATTTTGGTAAGGATCATGTTTTATACCATTTAATAAGAGATTGTCATTGTAGAGAGGGAAAATTCCCGACCTATCACAAGCTGACACGTCACACTACCAAGACCACAAAATACAGCCAATTACAAAGCGCCACATACTGCTGCTAGGTTTTACTGTTGCCATTCAGAAGCCAATAGAAATTTGCCAAGTGTCATGCAAGAACCAATCATGCATCGGCTCGTGCAAGCGATGATACAAGCAGCCTCACACGTGTAAGCGATGACCCAAGCAACCTCGCACGTGTAAGCGATGACCTAAGCAACCTCGCACGTGTAAGCGATGACATAAGCGGACCAATCAGACTGTCATGTGTCACCAATCAGACTACGCCACGTGTCGCTCATCCACCCCAAAACTCCTATAAATAGAAGCCTTCCTAAGACATTTAGGAGGACATGAAGCCATCTGAAGCACAAGCAGCATCAGAGAAGATTCAGAAGCCTATAAGCTCTGCTGGAATCAAGCCCTGAAGCCTTCAGCAACTTCAAGAACTTCAACCCTCAAACACGAAGAACATTCGAAGCAGAATCATCCAAACTACCTGCCTAGATCTCAAAGTTCACTGGAATCAAGCTCAAAAGCCTTCAGAAACCTCACAAATCACAAATCAACGAAGCTCTACAGATTCAAGCCTCTAAAGCACCGAAGAACTTCCACCACAAACCTTCAAAAACGAAGAACGCACCAAGAACACGAAGAACATACGAAGAACGTGAAGAACAAAGAATTTCTAGCAAGCTCATAGCCAGATATTCATTGTAATTCTGTTTCAACAATCTTCGATCCGTCCCTCAACCAAATTGAAGGATATTTTGTGTTCAAGTCAAAATCACATTACCACAACTCCAATTAACAAATCTTTCAAGGAGATCGAATTAGAGGATCACTCTTTTGTAATCACAGAGAATTGTACCACACAATTATCAATACAAATTCGCACTTGTGACACTATTTTACTTGTTTGACTCATTTCGAACCGAGAAATTTAGTCGTCCACATATTCTGGCACGCCCGGTGGGACATCTCTGCCTCTCATCTCATTCTCCTTCAAATAAAGAAATCAACATCACTTTTCTACCAGCTCCAATGGCCTTTAGCAAGAATATTCAAGCTTCAACAATAGCTACTTCAACTAAACTTGGTACGACTACCACCAACAACTACATTGGTGTAATCAATTGTAGCCAACCCAAAGTAAACAATCAACTTCAATCTCAATCAACCAAGGAAGCCAAGGTCCAGACAATCATCTCTTTAGACCCTCTGACAAGAAACAAGGTCATCAACAAGGACATCTCCACCTTGGAATACCTCAAGTATGGAGGCAAATCCCCTTCTTCCTTCACAAGAAGTTGGTCGCACGATTTCTCTCCCATTAAAGGGAACCCAAAAGATGAGATTTCACGTGCCCACTTCAAATCACTTTCTTCTCCATCATCTTGGGAAGTTGTGTCAGTCATGATGACTAACACCTCTACCATGGAAGAAAAGATGGCTGAAATGGAACAAAGGGTTGTCCTTCTCACAAAAGCATTTGAAGATAAGGACCTCCAAATTGCAACTTTAATGAACAAACTCGAAGAACAAGATCTTGGTGAATCAAGTCATGGTCATAAATTCACATCCGCAAAGGATGACGAAGGGAGAGAAATTGAAAACACTCCCCGACGAGAACAATCTACTTCGGTTGCTTCGTTGTCAGTCCAACAAATACAAGACATGATAACAAATACCATCTGGGCACAATATGGAGGTTCTTCTACAAGTTCTCTCACATATTCAAAACCCTACACAAAACGCATCAACAACATGAGGATGCCAAATGGGTATCAACCCCCTAAGTTCTTGCAATTCGATGGCAATGGAAATCCTAAGCAACACATTGCTCATTTTGTAGAAACTTGTGAGAACGCAGGGACTCAAGGAGGCCTCCTTATAAAGCAATTTGTCCGTTCGCTCAAGGGAAATGCCTTTGATTGGTATACAAACTTAGAACCCAAGTCAATCGACAGTTGACAACAACTCGAAAGAGAGTTTCTTGACTGATTCTATAGCACACGTTGTACAGTGAGCATGATGGAGCTTACTAATACCAAGCAATGGGAAGATGAGCCGGTGGTCGATTATATCAATCGATGGCGTTCTTTGAGCTTGGATTGCAAGGATCGACTTTCTGAAATTTCTGCTGTAGAGATGTGCATCCAAGGCATGCATTGGGGACTTCTTTACATCCTTCAAGGGATAAAGCCTCGAACATTTGAAGAGCTAGCAACTCTTGCGCATGACATGGAGGTGAGCATTGCTAGCCATGGAAGTACAAATCCTCCCATACTCGAGGAGAGCAAAAAGGAAGTAAGGAGGAATGATAGAAATGCAAAAGTCAGCCTCAAAGACCCAATGGTTGTTAACACTGCCGAAGTCAAGGTTCCAAGAAGAGAAGCGAAGGCAAATGAAAAACAGCTTGAAGGATGGCAAAGGAACGAAATGCATCGCCTGACTTTTAAAGAACGTGAGCAAAAAGCATATCCATTCCCCGAGGAAGATGTGCCAAACATCTTAGAACAACTACTGCAATTGAAATTGATTGAATTGCCAGAATGTAAGCGACCAGAAGACATAGGGAAAATTGATGACCCTAACTATTGCAAATATCATCGCATCATTGGCCACCCAATCCAAAAATGCTTCGTCTTCAAAGAACAAATCATGAATCTTGCCAAAGAAAACAAGATTGATCTAGACTTCAATGAAGTTGTCGGGTCAAACCATGTGACCGTTGCTTGTGATGTACTTCCAACTCTCAAGCAGGGGGCAAACACCAACCAAGCTTACAAGTTGATCAACAACGATGATGCAAGGATCGGCCCCATCAATGGGAAGTTCCTTAAACACTTCTACGCTTGAACATCGAGGATTGCTCCTCGGTAAGAGCTTAAACTACCCACTGCAGCGCTGCAAGGGTACATGATGTCTTCCCATTACCTTTGAAAGCGAACCAATAAGGAGAAATTAATCCCACTCTATGTCACCAATTGCTAGTGTGGCGTAGTGGTTGGATGCCCAAGTCGCCCTTGAAAGGTCTCGGGTTCGATTAGTGGTGATACCCACTATTACACATTGAGCCCTCCTTTTTGCAAAAAAAAAAACAAACAAACAAACAAACAAAACAAAAATCAAATCATCAAAAAAAAAAAAAAATTTTTTTGAACTACGTAAGGACTTGATCCCTCTTTGGGGTACGTAGGCAACTTGGTATCATTTACTAAGTTCAGTCACATGAAAAAGAAGAAGGATTGCCAGTCTAGCTTAAGGAATTTTTCAAAGGTCATCAATATGCTTTTGAGATCCCTTTAATTGGCAGGCGTTGCTTAAGATCAGTCAATTGCTCACTACATGATGCTCAAAGATCATTGTGGTAAAAAAATGACAGCTGCAAAGAATTGGTGTTACTCAGCTTTCCTTGAACTAATGATAAACATAAGTTAGTTCTTGGTTGTGGAGTAAAATAAAACCTTCAACCTCTTTTGCAAAGAATGAAGTCTTCATGGCATTGCCCCTCTTCTGTGGGCATCCTCCTATGTTTCTAAAGTATGTTTTGCATCACTTATCTCCTGGGGGCATCTTCTTGTACCTTGCAAGTCTAAACTACATCGTCTCTCTTCTAGGTTGTGTCACTTCACAACTCCGAAATTTGAACCACATCATCTCACTTCTGAGTGGTGCCGTTTCACATCATGTCTCTGAAATTTGGACAACGTCACCTTCTTCCAACATCTAAAGATGGTGTTACTTCATCTCGCTTCTAAGAGCATATTCGTGCAATGACAAATTCTTGGTGGCATATTCAAAGTCTTGATACAGTCTCCTTGCATCTTAAAGGTTTTGACGGCATCTCTTTGCATCCTTAAGTCTTGATGGGAGCTTCTTGAAACTTCAAGGTTTTGTTGGTATCTTCTTGCATCTTCAAAGTCTTGTTATCATCTCTAAAATTTTGATGTCTGGCGATAGTACTATGTACCCTTGATGTTTGAACTTTGTCGCCTTTAAAAATTGGCGCTAATGCAACTTCAAAGGCCAATATTGGTGCGACTTCAGTACAAATGAAGTGTTGACAAGATGTCATGGCAAAGACGAATATTGGCATGGCTGCAATGCAAGTGAAGTGTTGACGTGGCTTCATGTTGAAAAGGCTTCATTAAAAAAGACGAGTGCAAATATTGCTTCAGTAGACAAGTAATGGTGATGCTTCAATGCAAATGCAAGAGTTGGCCCAGCTTCATGACAAAGACGAGTGTGGATCACCTTCATACAAAAAACAAGTGCTAGCATTACTTCTTGCCAACATCAGAGCCAGTACGACTTCAAAGACAAGTACTGGTGATAGCATTGTTGCCTAGCTGAATATCCTTATGGAAACGTTGTTGTAAAAACGAATATCACTAAAAGATTATTGTTGCAGGAAAATAATGTAACAACATGAAGGCATACATCACTGCAAGAACGTTGCTATCAATGAAATACAAAGTCACCAAATGAAAGCAAACACTTCTATGAGAACGTCAGCGTAAAGTTTGAAGTCAAAACCCAAAGATCAAGGAAACTATGCTGCAAAACAAAAACAAGCAACAAAAAAATTTGTCAGGAAAAAGGTCTCATAGCACGAAAAAAAAAAAAAAAATCTTGAAAGCTGGAGAAGAAGACTAAAGGCTAGGAATGCCTAAATGAACGAATCCAATCTCTCGTCTTATATAGAGCACTTCTGCTAAACTAGCAGACAAGAAAAATGAAGAAAGTTAGCAAACCATTAAATGGTTCCAACAACCGAACAGTGGAAAAAATTGTGTTCACGTGAAAATGGCAAAACCTCAAAGTCATTTTTACAAACTCAAAAGCCCTCAAAGTCAAGAAAGTCTGCACCGAATTTTGAAGATAAAAGATGGCGTTCAACGAAGAGAAACAAAAAAATGGTGGCTCATCACCTACCTTCTGACCCTCAAGACTAAAACCTGGCACAACCTTGTCAGTATAGCTACCGCAAAAGTAGACTAAGGCCATAAGTGACCCATGGCTTTCTCACTCAAATCTGTGCGAACCTAGACATCATTTCAGAAAACTAAGCATACCAGTCAACTCGGTGCACAAAAATCTACAAAACCCAGGAAAGATCAATCTCACCGGAGTAAGCACGCGCTTCCACGCGCCGCAACAATCTTCGAATATCGTTGACTCCTCCTTCAAATCTGTAAAAATCTACTCACTAATTTAGAAAACAAATCATACCACTAGATTCTACGGCCTCCGATCTACCAAACCTGAAAATTTCAGGCCCAAAAAATGAGCCACGCGCCTCCACGCGCTTCCTGAAGATCCGTCGGTCACAGTCCTAGTTTCACGCGCTCCTACGCGCCTCCATCCTCTGTCACGCGCTCACACGCGCCTGATTTTATCCACGCGCTTGCACGCGTCATGACGTCACCAATGACGTCATCTCCACTGACTGACCCGTTTGTCCAGACCAACCCGAAACGACCCGGTTTGACCCTGACCCGGTCCGAACCGCCAAAAAAAGAAAAAAAAGAAAAAAGAAAATGCTTTGACCAAGTTTGACTTTTGACTTTGACCAAAAAGTCAAAATTTTCAAGACGGGCCTGTCCCACTCAGTTTTTCGAGTACATTCCGATTTTGGGATCCGTTTCTTCATTCGAAGCTCGGAAATTGTGTAAACTTCCAATTTCCAAAAAGTTGACTTTTGCATAAATGTTGACCAAAAGTCAAAATTTTTAAGATGGACCTATCTTGCTCAATTTTTCGCGTACATTCTGATTTTGGAGTCCGTTCCATCATTTGAAACTCGAAAATTGCACAAATAACTCAATTCCAAGATAGTTGTCTTTTGTGTTAAAATCAACCCAAAGTCAAGATTTTCGAGCCAGACTTGTCTTGCATAGTTTTTCGTGACTTGAAAATCACCAATCTAACTCACATCTTCGAAGTACTAACAATGTCCAAAACTAAAGCTCTCAATATCAAAATTTGAGATTCATCCATTTAGTTTGGATCCCCTCAGGGTTGTTCTCCAGACTTCATCAAGGCTTCCCTTTCAAAGTACAGATGAACTCTCACAAGTATGTCTTGAATTTGAAATTACATCGGGTCACCCGTCCAACCTACCATTCTCCTTTCGGTGCCAAACATTCCCACCTACCCTTCAGCACCTACCAGTCGGGAATCTACCGGTCTCACCAAAAATTTACATCCGCCATTCTCAACTACCTATCTACCATTCTTCATCTCTCCACTATAAATAGAAGGGCCGGATTCATCAAGAACTCATCAAAAAAAAATACACTGAGTCATGAAATGAAGATTTGCTTCTTTCAAATTTTCAAGACCTCATTCTCACAGCCATTTTTCACTATGGCCTTATCATTCTCAACATTTAGCAACCAATATTGCTTCATAATCCGTTTGAAATCAACCCTCTCATGGTTCGGTAGAAACCCTCTTCACAATATCATTGTACTTTTGAGATCCAAACAAATTTTGTTTCTCCCCTTAATGACCAGAGTTGTCCATAAAATTAGTCATAACAAGGTCTGCATTTTGGTTTCATGCTTCCTCGGATTTGGTTGGCCAGGAAATCCAAGTCCAGCAGAGACACCTGTTCCCAACCTCAGGGCTCCCGTAGTCTCTCTCCAATTGCTTGGCCTTCCAACAAAAGCAGTGGTTCGGAATAAACAGCAACTTGACTGGTTTCTAAGGCCAGAATCACAAGCTCGCTCCATCTTGCATTTTTCTGTGCTTTTCCAACAAGTAGCAGTAAGTGAAGATGGTAAAAAGTGTTGGGGTATCCTACAAATTGTCTTTCATCCAACCCTTGAAACAACCTTCAAGGCACTAGCTCATCAAAGTTCAATCTCCGGAACCGGTAAATGGTTACCAGTGCCTTATTCCATGTCCCCACCACTATGGGACTCAAAGATCATCGTTGCTGGTACCTCAAAACACATTTTCTGGAATTACTCCAACTTAAAATTAGCTTGAAGTATTTCAGAAAGTACTCTTCTGAAATTACTTCAACTTAATGTCCGTCGGCATGGTCCCATCACACACGCACATTCGATGACTTACCGCCGGACCCCATGCAACATACAGGGCCAGCACCATGGTGGTGTGTGTTTCACCCATTCGCTTTGCTTCATCCCCATCTTCTTCACCACCAACACCGTCATCTCCAGAATCCATAAGCTTCTGAAATTACTTCAAATTAACCTGAGTGAAACGATGACACATGCGCACTCAATCACTTTCCCACATGGCCTCGCCTTAATCCGAAGTATACTCTTCCGATATAACTTCACCAGAAGTTCTTAAAAACACGAGGCTAGCCCCATGACTCTGCATGCTGTACCCAGCCACCATACTCTCATCTTCCCCATCTTCCACACCCTGTGATCGCCGCCAACGATCCAAAATACTCTTCTGAAATGACCTTAGCTTAACATCTGCTGAAATGATTCGATCTTGCAAGTACATCCAAATTCTTGCAAATAACTTTCAGCCTCACCAACCCACTCCAAATACCAAAACACCCTTTTGAAATTACTTCAACTTAATCTCTGCTGAGAAGGCTTGGTCACGCAAGTCCATTCAAATACTCGCACACCTCTTTTCAGTCTATCAAAACCTTTCATATGTGTGGGTCTACTCCTCGGAAATTATTTCATCTTGTTGAAAGTTCCACCACCTTCAATTACTTCATTTGAAGAACCAAGTGTAAAAATTCTGTTTTCGAAACTCATTCTCACACCACACTCTGAAACCGTGCGCGTGAACGAGTCTCGAGGGGGCATTTGTAGAGAGGGAAAATTCCCGACCTATCACAAGCTGACATGTCACACTACTAAGACCACAAAATACAGCCAATTACAAAGCGCCACATACTGCTGCTAGGTTTTACTGTTGCCATTCAGAAGCCAACAGAAATTTGCCAAGTGTCATGCAAGAACCAATCATGCATCGGCTCGTGCAAGCGATGACACAAGCAGCCTCACACATGTAAGCGATGACCCAAGCAACCTCGCACGTGTAAGCGATGACCTAAGCAACCTCGTACGTGTAAGCGATGACATAAGCGGACCAATCAGACTGTGACATGTGTCACCAATCAGACTACGCCACGTGTCGCTCATCCACCCCAAAACTCCTATAAATAGAAGCCTTCCTAAGACATTTAGGAGGACATGAAGCCATCTGAAACACAAGCAGCATCAGAGAAGATTCAGAAGTCTAGAAGCTCTGCTGGAATCAAGCCCTGAAGCCTTCAGCAACTTCAAGAACTTCAACCCTCAAACACGAAGAACATTCGAAGCAGAATCATCCAAACTACCTGCCTAGATCTCAAAGTTCACTGGAATCAAGCTCAAAAGCCTCCAGAAACCTCACAAATCACAAATCAACGAAGCTCTACGGATTCAAGCCTCTAAAGCACCAAAGAACTTCCACCACAAACCTTCAAAAACGAAGAACGCACCAAGAACACGAAGAACATACGAAGAACGTGAAGAACAAAGAATTTCTAACAAGCTCATAGCCAGATATTCATTGTAATTCTGTTTCAACAATCTTCGATCCATCCCTCAACCAAATTGAAGGATATTTTGTGTTCAAGTCAAAATCACATTACCACAACTCCAATCAACAAATCTTTCAAGGAGATCGAATCAGAGGATCACTCTTTTGTAATCACAGAGAATTGTACCACACAATTATCAATACAAATTCGCACTTGTGACACTATTTTACTTGTTTGACTCATTTCGAACCGAGAAATTTAGTTGTCAACAGTCATATAAGCTTTTTATTTAAAACCAAGGACGAACTTAGGATGTAGAGTGAGGGGGAGCCAATGTATGAAAAAAGAAATCATGAAAATCAACTTTTTATGACATTACAATACACTAATTTATTAAAAGTGAACTCAGCGTTCTTTTAATTTTCATAATTAATCTATGATTGCATACTAAATATCAGTGTATAAAATCAAAAAATCCGTCAAGAGATTATCTTCTAGTTTCATTTTATAAAACCGAAGCCAATTTTATATCACTAGATGTTGATTGGGTTATTTCAAGAGAGAATTAACTCTTTCTTTTTTTGTTGAGAAAAGGGAAAAATTTTATTGCATTGTTAACTATAATGTATTGGTACAAAGTGTAAAAAATGAAGGCTTTTGCAAGTTTGTCCAAGTTCTTATATTATGAAAAACTTTAGGTTGTTAGGTCTCTATATTTAACTAGTTAGAGTAGCCATATCTCATCTTGTGATTGTTTGTTTCAATAGTTTGCTAGATTGTTAATTTTAGTTGGTGCAAGTTGACTAGTTAGTTTTTCCTTCTCCTTTCTACTCTGTTTTGTATATATGTAACAGAGTTGTAATGTTTATCAATTCAATGAAAACAATTTCAGTTTTCTCTCATTCCAATCCAAAGTTTAACATAGAGAGTGGATTACAATCAATACAAACACAATAACTAAGATTTTAAACATCTTTAAATCACGCCAGCAAAGCAAATTTTAAATCTTCTTTGAAGCCACGTGCACCACTGTATCATGGAGAATCTAAGCCGAACATTAACTTAATCATTAGTATTTTTTCTATCCTTCAAATCTTAGGGTGCCCATAAGTATATTTACATATGAATCTATAAAATTTATGATTTTATTAGTATTAAAAAAGAAATTTTTAAGAAACCAAGGGGGACCTTGCCCCCTGTAGTTCTGTGCTTAAAACTCAATACATCTTATCACACATAATAACATCTCAATAAAATTATAGTTAAAATAGATTTTCAAATAGGTATTAGAATTAAACAAATTAATTCAACAATTCTCTGGAACAATATAATATCTAAAGCTAAAGGATTTGGAAGATGGGAAAACATTTTCGATTTCAACACTTAATATAAGTACTTGGTTTTTATCCACAAAATTATTCATATTTTATTCTGTTCTATATTATCATCTTGCTTCATAAGAGACTCATCCCCAATAGTAAAGAGTCCAAAATCCAAATATATAGGTACATACTAAATCAACAACTCCAAAAAAAATAATCAAATTCACCAATAGTTTCACAAAATATGACTGTCAAGATGGCAATAGCTTAGAGAAATTGCAATTTAAGTGGCTTAACACTTTGAATAGGGAATAGGGAAGGAAGAAAAAATGCTAGATAGAAAAAATATATCATATAATTGTATTCTTGACATTATTAAAGGCACCAAGTACAAATTCCATCAAATAAAATATCTTGAACCAAACACCGAGACATTTAAACATACTTCTATTTAGAAACAGAATAACTAGTTAGAGTAGAACAGCTTAACAAAAGACCTAAAGAAAGTATATTTTTTTCACAATAAATAGGTTCTAAAAAACTGTAATGACAAATAAATATTTATATATTAAATAATTATTCTAAATTTTAAGTACATAATTTTATATTTTTTTTAATTAAAAAATTTTATCTTAATTTTCTCCTCAAAGGCTCAAGCGCCTAAACCAGGAGTCTTTTGGCTAAAAATTGCAAAAAACGGAGTTTATTGTTGTTATAAGTATTGTTCAAAGTTATTTGGCAAAATGAAGAGAGAGACTAAATTTTGGCAACGGTGTTGTCGAAATTGCAAGAAAAATTACAACGTGTCAGGGGAGAGAGAAAATTGAACATTACTGAAATTCTTGTCCTACCCGTAGTGCCCGAAATGGAATCCAATTGTGGCAATGGCATTGCCGAAAATAGGAGAAAAAAAAAATGAATTGTGGCAACTAAGTTGCCGAAAATGGAGGAAAAAAAAAGATGCTACGTCTACAACATTTTTCACAACAAATTACAGGTAGTTAGTTGTTATTAGTTCAAATTTGAACCTAACACTAAGATTACTTTTTTGCCCAGTAATAACAATCAGTAACAACCTACCACTTAGGATTTGTTGTAAAAATGTTGTGGACGTATCATTCCTAAAAAACAAAATTGTGGTGCCGAAAGAGAAGGAAAAAAAAAAAAAAAAAAAAGTGGCAAAGGCATTGCCGAAATAGAGGGGAAAAAAAAAAAGTAGCATTGTTTTGTGGCAATGGCATTGCCGAAATAGAGGACCACTTTTTTTCCCCCTCTATTTCGGCAATGCTTTTGCCACTTTTTTTTTTTTTTTTTCCTTCTATTTCGGCACCACAAATTTTTTTAGAAATGATACGTCCATAACATTTTCACAACATTTTTACAACAAAATTCTAAGTGGCAGATTGTTACTGATCATTATTATTAGGGCAAAAAAGTAATTTTAGTGTTAGGTTCAAATTTGAACCAATAACAACTAACCACCTATAATTTGTTGTGAAAAATATTGTGGACGTAACATCTTTTTTTTTTTCCCTCTATTTTCGGCAACTTAGTTGCCACAATTTTTTTTTCTCCCATTTTCGGCAATACTATTGCCACAATTGGTTTCCATTTCGGGCAGTACAGGCAGGTCAAGAATTTTTGTAATCTTATTACCAAAATTCAATTTTCTCTCTCCCTTGACACATTGTACTTTTTCTTGAAATTTCGGCAATACCATTGCTGAAATTTAGTCTCTCTTCTCATTTTATCAAATAACTTTGAACAATACCTATAACAACAATAAACTCAATTCTTTTTTGTAATTTTTAGCAAAAGACTCCCTAAACCAGTACTATATAAAAACCAGAAAATACTAGAAGAAAGCCAGAGGCGGTCCTACACTAGGGCAGAGGGGGGCCATTGCCCCCCCCCCCCCCCCCGCCCCCCACCCCCAACACACACACACACACACACACACAGGGGTGTTCATCAAACCGTATAAACCGCACAAACCGCAAAAACCGCACCAAAACCGCCCGCAAAATGGCATAACCGCACCGCACCGCAAGTAATAGTGCACCGCACCGCACCACACTGCATAGTGCAGTGCGATTTGCGGTTTTATAATAAGAAAACTGCACAAACCGCACCGCACCGCACCCTCTCTATATATTAATATATATATATATATATATATTTTAATATTAAATATAATATTAATAGTTTAATAACCCTAGTTTTCAACAAAAAAAAAAAAAAAAATTTAATAACCCTAACAAGTGTTGACTAGAAAAGCCAACCCAAAATAAAGAAAAACTAACTCAATAATTTAAAACTTGGCCCAAAAAAGGAAAAAATTAGTATGGGGCTGAGTAGGAAAAGCCCAAAATTTGAAAATTTTACCGACTTCAAACTGTATCTTATACATAGTATCGCACATGTAACCGCAAACATGAGGTGCGGTGCGGTTATGGTTTTGGCTAAAATCTAAACCGCACCACACCGCACATGTGACCGCAAAAATAATGTGCGGTGCAGTTATGGTTTTAGTTAAACCGCACCTCAAAGTGCGGTGCTAAAAATGACCCAAAACCGCACCGCACCGCACCGCGAACACCCCTACACACACACACACACAAATTTTAAAAAAAAAAATAGTATAAAAAAATTAAGATTTGTCCTTATATATATATATATATATATATTTGTCTCTCCTTCTCTAAAATATTTAAATATTGACTTATAAGAAAATAAATAAATAAATAAAATTTATGCCCCTTTAACTACAAAAACAAAATAAATAAATAAATATGGACTAAACAAAAATTGCACACAAAATAAAAAATACTTATTTTATATATTATACTTTGTTGATGTGTTTTATAATATAAAATATTTAAAAAAAAATTTATTTTTTATATAGTATTTTGTTGAATATGAAATAGATATTAATTTTTATTTTCATAACTTTTTTTTTGATTTTAAGCTTTGACCGCCTCAAGTATGAATCCTGACTTCGTCCGTGAAGAGAGCAATAAAAATGGTCTCCAATATGAAAGAGCAACTGTCAAATGAAATGGCCCAAGACCGACTCCAAGCACAAGCGTGGGATAGGGATAGAGCCTATCAATATTATTTTGTTGGCTGAATAGGACAAAGCCTATCTGGATTCATTATAGTAGTCATAGTTTTGCTTTTGTTGAATTTTCTTTTTAAATATATAATGGAATATTCTGTTAAGATCTGTATTCACACCATATATGCTTCTTTCTCGCGTGGGAAGTGAGAATATGCTAAGGAATTAACAAGTTTCAATACAAGGCATTTACGCAATTAATATATTTTGTCTTTTCTACATAATGGATTATTAAAACTAAAAACATAACAAAAGGTCACAATAAAAAATTAATAATTAAATCTGCACGTGTTTTAATTATGAATTGCTGTTTCAGTGACCTGTTTATGATCTGGTTGATGGTGACGTTACGTCAATACATCCAGCTCATCTTGTAACAACAAATATCTCAGAGTTTTTTTTTTTTTTACCACAAATAAACTTATAATTTTTGCTAAATTTTTTTTATGTGATGGATGGTGATTTGATGTTTATTGCTTTCTCGATAACTTAATACTTTTTATTCATCAATTAAATTTACCACTTTTTATCCATTTATTAAGGTAGGGAATTGTAATTTTCTGTTGTTGTTGAGAATCTTGAATTGTAATAAAAGTTATGAATTAGATTTTTCTTAATTTTTTAAGTTTATTATTAAATCAAAGAATCTTGTCTGGTCCTCGTCTTTTTATGGTGTTACCAAAAATCCTTTTTTTATATTGCTGTTTGTCTAATGATCTTATCTAATTACTTGCAATATTTTTATTTTATATTTACCGGAATTACTTGCAATATTTGAAGAGGCGTGTGTAGGCATCGTGGCCTGCCTGCTTTAGTGAAAGTGAGAAGAGTCTTTTGATAAAGTGGCGAAGGCACTTTGTCATCATTGCTTGCACCATCTCTATCATTTTTAGAGAAATAGAAAAAGATGCTTTGCTTTCTTTCCTTTCTTTCTCCGGCATTTTCAATGACCTATAATTTGGTCAAATAGTAAAAATTGAATCCCCATTATTTTTACCCTAAAAATGAATAGCTTTTATTCTTTTTTTGTGTTGAGAAACAGGCCAGAAAAAGAAAATTGAGACATATTAGAATTAAAGTATTAATTATATTATATAAATATTACCAAAAATTTTGATTATATAAATTGATGTGTTAATTTTTTTAAAAAATAATAAAAAACAATTAAAAAAATTATTTATTAAATTGTTTGTTTTTTGAACCCTATTAACCTGTTGATTTGATACTAATAGTAATTGGTAAAAAAAGAGAGTACTAACGTTACTAAATTTCACAAGTATTTAATTTTTTTGTTTTTTGTTTTTAATCTTTTAATGTTTTCCCATAAAATAATACTCCCTTTTGGTTGCTCACTTAAGTCATTTTAGTAAACAAAGTTAATATTAGGACTAAAAAGGCTCCATGGTCTTTTGGTAAACAAGGCCGGCTTCATAGTCTTATCTTTATAAAATAAGTACAGAAAGATGTCTCCTTTAGAAGGTGTCTTTCTTTTCTAGAATCAGCCAAACACTTGCATTCCATATTCATCGGAGATGCAATTCCTTTCTACTCAGAAGCCAGAGACGCGCCATGATGACTACCACCTACTTCCTGATTCAGAATCTACTTTGCCTTTAGAAACTGATCTGAAGACCGGAAGAAGAAGGAAAGGAGCATCACATGTGGTGGCCACTGAAGCTGAATCCCAAAAACACAAGCTCCTAGAAGGTGCTCCAGTTCAGAGAAAGGCTTATCTCAACAAATATGCACTTGGTGGTGCTATTTTGGCTTCTACAAACTCTATTCTATTGGGCTATGGTAAGATTGATTTATACTTTATATATAAAATCATTTCTAGCTTTCCATATTTACCATAATTTTTCTGCAATTAAATCCATAATGTCCACAAAAACAAGCCAAGAAAGAATCTATTCTGAAAAGTTTATCAAGTTAAAGGCCTCTTTTTGGAAGATTTTGTTTTGTAACTTGGAGGGTTTATCTTATCTTCCATGTGCAGACATTGGGGTAATGAGTGGTGCAGTGCTTTACATCAGGGAGAACCTCGATATTTCATCAACACAGATAGAGATCTTGGTGGGTTCTCTAAATGTGTGTTCTTTAATAGGATCACTAGCCTCAGGTAAGACTTCTGATTGGATTGGGAGGCGTTACACCATTATCCTAGCAGCAGCAACATTTCTAATAGGTGCGCTTCTTATGGGCCTCGCCCCATCATTCCTATTTCTTATGCTTGGAAGGGTAGTTGCTGGCATTGGTGTTGGCTACTCTCTTATGATTGCCCCAGTTTATGTAGCTGAGCTATCCCCAGCTCTAACCCGAGGGTTTCTCACTTCCCTCCCTGAAGTCTTCATCAATGTTGGAATTCTACTTGGTTACATTGCCAACTATACTTTATCAGGTCTCCCAGAGCGCATAAATTGGAGACTAATGCTTGGACTTGCAGCGCTGCCCGCTATTGCTGTGGCACTAGGTGTATTGGCAATGCCAGAGTCACCAAGGTGGTTGGTTGTGAAAGGCAGGTTAAGTGAAGCAAGGCAAGTTTTGATCAAGACCTCAGAAACTAAAGAAGAAGCTGAACTGAGACTTGCAGAAATAGTGAAAGCTGCTTCTGTTTTTAGTACAAGCCAAACTGATAGTTCCTCTTTGGGCCAAGCTGCTTCTTCAAGTAACTGGCATGGACAAGGTGTTTGGAAAGAGTTATTGTTAAGACCATCTAGGCCCATCCGCAGGATTCTCATATCTGCAATTGGGGTTAACTTTTTTATGCAAGCCTCTGGCAATGATGCAGTTGTGTATTACAGTCCAGAAGTGTTTAGGGGCGCTGGGATTCACAATAAGAAACAGCTTGTAGGTGTTACAGTCGTCATGGGTATTGCTAAGACTTTTTTTGTTTTGGTATCTGCCATCTTCTTGGACAGGTTTGGTAGAAGGCCTCTATTGTTGTTAGGCTCAGCTGGCATGGCTATCTCACTAGCTGGGCTAGGCCTGGGCTCAAAGTTTTTGGAGTATTCTAATGGCTCACCCGGCTGGGCGATTGCTTTGTGTGTGGTGGCTGTGTGCGCTGCTGTTTCCTTCTTCTCTATTGGGCTAGGGCCCATAACATGGGTTTACTCATCAGAGATTTTCCCATTGAGGTTGAGGGCCCAAGGTTCAAGCTTGGCTATATCAGTGAACAGATTGGTGAGTGGGTTGGTGGCCATGACATTTCTAAGCATTTCTAGGGAGATATCATTTGGGGGAATGTTTTTTGCTCTTGCGGGAATAATGGTTGTGGGTACTATTTTCTTTTACTACTACTTGCCAGAAACGAAAGGAAAGAGCTTGGAAGAGATTGAAGCTCTCTTTGAGGATGAAGTTGTTGAGAATCCTAAAGTCCTTGTTTCTTAGTACAAAAATTGACCATATTACATACCCAAGTTATGTCTCCTTGCCTTTTTCTTTTTCATGTAAAAATTAAAAGTGGACAACAAATTCTTCTTTAGGGTGTTGTGGGCTTGTGGCATGCCATGCCATCTTTGGTATTTGGGAAAAAAAATTCAGCAATATGTAGAACAGGAAGGGGCTTGATTCAGTGGGATTTATTAGTGGAATTCTGATAGGATGTATAAATTTTGGGATTTTGATGTGTTAGCATTGCCGGGACTCTTTGATTAGGATATCTGGATGGTTGACGTGTTATTGCGTGGGTTGGATAAAGCTTACAAATACAACTGAATTTTCTTAAATTTATTTGGCTGTTTCCATGAGCGGATTTGCTTGTATTTGGAGTATCGCTTATTACTTTTTTTAATCAGTATTTCTTATTATTGTATGAGTAAATGTGTGTGTTTGTGTCTATTTACTATTATTGTTTTCCATTTTCATTTGGATGCAAGCATATGCCATCATAGATCCCAAATTTGAAGGCCCAAGTTTTTGGAAAATGTTTTAACTTCAACATGCAGAGCACAAGTACTCCAAATCACTGTGTGGTGATTAATAAAATTATCCATATGTACTATTAGTGTGGGTACTATTAGTGTGGGGGTGGAGCTATCTAATCCGCAAAATTTTAAATTTCATATATAGTATATATGATTATTAAAAACTTTAAAGATTTAACCTATAAAAATATAATTTAAGTGGTGCTCTTAAAAAAGAAGAAGGAATTTGTCAATTGTCTATAGTTATAGTCTTATAGAGAGAAGTTAGTTTTTGTTTTCTCAAATTTACTTTTTTTTATTGTATATTTATTAAATTTGAATCATTCATGTTTTTGAAGAATTCAACGGTTCCATTAAAAAAAATTTATTCACTTTGATTAACACTTTTGTAATTTATATTTAAAATGAAAATTTTAAGAATTTCATTATGAAGATGTAAAAGATGAATTAAATTCTATGAAAAAAAAAAATCATCAAGCACAATTTTTATAGGAGACACTAGGTTATTTTTTGTTGATATTTTTGTACATGCTTAATATCAAATTAGACAATTTTTTTTTCATATTCATTAGAGTTTAAAAGATGATAAGTTCTCCTAAAAAATAATTTAGTGAATATATATAAGTCAAAGTTAACAATTTTGTATACAATATATTTATAAATTATAACTTACTCTAATATTAAAATATTAAGGTTTATATATACGTGTGTGTGCGCGCGCGCGCACTCCCACATGTGTGTGGGGGTTTGTCTAGACTAATTTGTTAATGCCACAATTTGTTCCCCCCCCCCCCCCCCCCCCCCAAAAAAAAGAAGCTCTACCCCTGGTTTTAATCACATGACCTATTTAATAAGTTATGTCACTTTTATAATTAATACACAGAGATAGTTTTAGGAGTTACCACCCAAGAGATTTGAGGAGATTCATTGAAACTGGTTTGAAGGAAAACTTTGTCCAAGTTTCAGGTTTTTTTTCCCAAAAAAAAGTTTTTTAGGCTTTTTGAAGTCTTCTAAGTAATTAAAAAAAAAAAAATTGATAAGCTTATGACTGAACATGGAAGTTTGATTCAATTAGAAGGAATGCAATTTATATATCTCCCACACACATAAGATTTATCTTAATTATTGTTATTGTAATATTATTTTATGTAACATTATTTTAAGAAATTTTTTTTGATGAGGGTTATACTAATTGTACAATTTTTTTTAATAAGTAAAAAAATGAATTTTTTGGTATGGACTTATCGACCTTATGCCACTTGACGGTAAGGGTAATACCACGTATATCACATCGACATTGATGAAGTTATCATTTTAGGAATAACGCATTTGTTAAAATGTCACTGTTTTAACCACTAAACTCCTGTGAAGCATAGATGCTCCATTCAAATTGAAACCTATGTTAATAACCCGCAGGAAAAATTATGTCAATGCATGTGCAACTTTCTTACAAATGTTTATAACAGAATCAAAAGAGGACAAAAGGGGATTGTGGAATTGTAAACGTGTCAATTTTGGAAATCGAAAAATTCAAATTAATTCACAAATATAAATTTGCATTTGATGAATGAATAGATAAAATTCTTTGTATTTTAATTCTTTTATAAAAGTACAATTCTCTGTCAATCTTCTTGAAAAGTTCTTTGACTCAAGAATTATTCAAACAAAGTCTTGATTTGAGCATAAAATCTCTTCTCCACTTTGATAAAAAAAAAAAAAAAAGGATCAAAATTTTCACAATGAAAGTACATATGAATTTTTGGCAATGTGCTTGTTAGAGATTCATTGTTTTTTGTGTTCTTTGAATTTTTCATATTCAAAAGATTATGGGTGGAAGTTCTTTAAGGTTTTAGAGCTTGAATATCATGAAGCTTCAATGATTTGTAGCTCTTGAAGGCATTTGGAGCTTGATTTCCATAGAAATTCTAACCTTAAAAATAGAACTTTGAAACTTAAGCTTCGTTTGTTTCATTGTAAAATGATTTATGAAAAATATTTTCAGTATTTTACAATGTTTGTTTTGTTGTGAAATGTTGGTCAAATAGAAAATATTTTCAGCTGACCAAAAATCCTTTTTAAATTTTGTAAAAGGCATTTTACCAACAAAAACCTTGGTAAAATATTTTACAAAAATACACAACCACACTCACCCCCTTTTTGGTGGCTGGGAGGCACTAGTTTTGGGGGTTGTGCTTGAAAAATTTTATGTCACACCAAATACTTAAAAATATTTTGACTAAAAATGTTTCGACTTAGGGTTTACTTGGAATCCGCTTATATTACTGAAACTAAAAACTTTTTACTGAAAGTACTGTAGATAAAGATAAAAGTTAGCTGAAATAGAACAGTGAAACCTATGAATAGTACCAAAAAGTGCAGTGGAACTCATGAATAGTAGCAAAAATAAGCTGAATAGTAAAATAAGTTGGCAAAATTAATTATGCCAAACGGATACTAAGACAAACATAGTAAGAAGAGTAATTTGAATGAATGCTTTTCGAATTTTGTTTATATTCGAAGACTTTAATGTAGCAATTCCTTGGAGTTTAAATGATTGAATCTATCTGAGCTTAAGTACAATATATTAGATTACTTAATCATTTTTTTTTTTTTAATACAAGATAGAATTCTACTATAGCATAATCTAAGTGTATATGTGTGTGAAATTCCCTCATGCAGACTTGAACCCCGGCCCTTGCCCCCCACACTCCACAAGCACTTGTACTTGTGGGGTGACCATCGCACCAAGGGTGTGTGGTGGTAGATTACTTAATCA
The DNA here is from genome assembly GCA_032727855.1 of Quercus ilex subsp. ballota. Lineage (NCBI taxonomy): Eukaryota > Viridiplantae > Streptophyta > Magnoliopsida > Fagales > Fagaceae > Quercus > Quercus ilex. The sequence continues at coordinate 85,729,807 of CM064909.1, forward strand.
TTGAAATCAACTATACTTTTTTTTTTTTTTAATTCTAAAAAAAAAATACTTTTTTTTTTTATTAATAAGGACAAAACTTAAGTACAATATTTTAAATTACTTAATCAAATTCAAATATATGCTGCATTGATAAATACATCACACATAGTATAATCTTTGTCAAGGATAATTAAATTCCAAATAGTTATGTGTTTAAATTTGATTAGATAATATGGCAATTTTTAATTTGCCATTGTGATGTCAACCTTGATGACATATGGCACCATCTTATTTGTTCGTTGGTGTTTTGTTTAATGACAAATTTTAGTTACAAAATTGATTGTAGTATAAGGCTACAACCTTACTTAATATATTTTTATTGGAGGTGAATTTTGACAAATTTACCATTGCATTACATATTCTTCTTGTAGGGACACAATTTGGGGCCCAAGCCCAAGGTGAATGGGGTGATGGCCCAATGAGCCCAGTACAATAAATTTGTAGATAGTGGGTTGAAGAACTATCACTTGAGTGTATGTCCCATCAGACACATTCCCTGGCTTTCTGTGAGTTGTGATATTTGAGATTGCACTATTCAGGAGTCTTCTCCACATAAATGCGGCCAGAAAAGTAGATGCAGTGCATTTGATGAGGTGGTAGCAATTTTTCCTTTAGATATTTTTGAATTCTTATCGCTCCTGTATGTGCATAAGGCTCATCCTTATCGTGAAAACCTCCTGGAAGGTCACTTAGATTGCTGAAATACAGATTCGATTAGTATTCATCATATCTGAGGAGGAGTTCCTCCTCAGATTATCCTCCTCCATCCCTTCCTTAGGTGGCTCTAAACTTGTGGTCTCTCTCAAATTACTTATCCTTCATCGGACACGATCATATCTCCAAATAAGGCCCAAGGCCCAATATACAACTTTGGGCCTTCACCCCCACACTTCTTATATCCTACATGCTTGCAAATTTCTATAAAATTAAAGATCAATAGCTATGTCATCAATAAATTATTTAAATTGCAAGTTTTTGTAGTTTAAAATTATGTATAAAATATAAGTTTATAGATCATATAGCAAATAATATCCAATTGACACAAATTTTAACATGAGTATTAAGAGCGTAAAGAACATGCAATTTATTAGTTAGATTTTCAAAATATGTAGTAATGTTAATGATATTGAGTAAATTTGTAACCTTAGATTATAAGTAATTTTGTAGCTAAATTTTGTCTTTTGTTTAACCAATTTATTGACATATGTTATTTAAGGATTGATCACTATATCTTGACATGAGTATTAAGAGCGTAAAGAACATGCAATCTATTAGTTAGATTTTCAAAATATGTAGTAATGTTAATGATATTGAGTAAGTTTGTAGGCTTAGATTATAACTAATTTTGTAGCTAAACTTTGTCTTTTGTTTAACCAATTTATTGACATATGTTATTTAAGGATTGGTCACTATATCTTGACATAGCAATTTGTAATTTGCATAAAAAATTTCACTTCCTACAAGTATATTTGCAAGTAGTAGCCTTGCTTTACCCGTATACCCTTGACACATATCAAGATTGACAAGGATGCTTGAAGATCTTGGATGTGTGTTAGGCAATTTTCTTCCACCCAAAAATTGAAGATACTACTCGGTTCTAGCATGAATTTAACAGCTTGGAGGGCTGCTAAGTTCTAATTGATATTTGCCCGTCAACTTTTTACCAAGTCATCTCAAAACCTCTATTGGAAGCTCTAACTTTGGGCTCTTTGATCTGAATCTCATTTTGATCATTGCGAGGGGGATGAGAGATAGAAAATTCGGAGTCGATGTTGTGTGAGAGAGAGAGAGAGATAAAAAGTTTGGATTGTTGTGCAACCAATCGGAAGCTTTGGACTCTTTGATTTGAAACTCAAAGCTCTGAAAGTAACCATGCGAGAAACAAAGAAACAAATCTGATTTTTTTTTTTTCCAATAAACATTAATTATTTTAAATTTAATAAAGGTTAATATTTTTTTTGAGAAATAATTACAATATGCTGTTAACCTTGCACCTCGAACCCTTTCACTCCTAAACTCCCAAGCACTTTGTGCATGAGAAGGTGCCAATTCAGCTACAAAGCTTTTGGCAAATGTTAATATTTTTTTTTATTAAATGATTTTTTTTTTGAGAAATATTTTTATTGGACCAACTGTAAAGATTATATGCTTATTTGGCATGTAACGGCTTCATTAACATAAATGAACGTAAGGAATAATCCAAATGATATCTAACGTTAAGGGAATATCAAAGTGTTGAAACTATAGGAGTAAAAATCAAATTACTCCAAACTTAAGGTGTAATTTAATTTAATAAAAAACAAATGAAAGATCTATGATAAGTCTTTTCTTCCCAAGAGTCACTGTAGCATTTCTAAAAATGAATAAAGTAACGGGTGGCAGTTATGCAATGAAAACCATGTTTAACTAAAGCATTATTTAGTTTACCGTATGAATATCATTTTATTTTTAGTGCTGGATTTGATGTTTGATAGAGAAATGGAACTTTTTAAACTTACTGAATTGAAAAACATAATTAAAAAAAAAAAAAATACTCATCAAAAGGAAAAAAAGAAACTTTGAAAAGAGAATTGATGTGAAGTTTTGGGCTCTGAGAGATAGCCTTAAGATGCGAAATAGTCCATGATTGGATGAGTGATAGTTATAGTCACACTTTACTCTGCATCTCTGATGTCAAATTGTAGGAACTTGCTCAAACAAATAGGTGAAGATGAAATATTGCTTTCGTGAGACTAACCAATATATAAATATAGAGTCTAAATCTTCTGTCCCACTTTTTTTTCTCCACTTTATACTTCACCAGTAAATACTTTCTACGTGTTCACCTAATTAATTAAATATTATCATTATTGACTTATTAATACTACAGTTATTAATTAATAATAGTATTTAATTAATTAGGTGAACATATGACAAGTATTTATTAGTAGAGTATAGAGTGGAGCAGAAAAAATATTTATACACTTGCTATAAAATGAGCGGATCTTCGACAAGAATTAGTTGTATTTAATGGTCCTCATGTAGAAGTTTGTATTTTGCTGTGGCTATTACTATGAGAGGTTATGTTCGATGCTTTAACTATTTAATCTATGCTACTCCTCAGTTTACCAATAAAAAAACCCCTTATAAAAAAAAAAAAAAAAAAAAAAAAAACCCTTTTTGCTACCTATGACATGGTTTATATTTCCTCCCTAAAAAAGAGACATTGTTTATGTTAAGTTCATTTATTTTAAGTTCCCTGAATATAAGTTCACTTATTTTAAGTTGATTTTGAATATTTCTTTTCTAATTTTTATTTTTAAATTGATTTTATTTTTTTAGAGTGAGAGAGAATTTGTATTAATTCGGATTGGGATATGACACAGAAATATTCGTGGCTCTTTTCATTCTCCGGATTTTACACCAGAATAGCATTATAATTTACAAGCTACAACTAAAAGTGGATGGGATCTATACTCTATTAAACATTAAACATTATTCGATAATTTCATGTCCACATAAAAAATTATTTTGACTAGAAATGAGTTGTAAATTGAAGTGTCTTTGATCGTGGTGATAGTTAAAGTGACTGTACCAGTAACTCGAAGATAATTTGACTAAAGCATTAAATCTTTTATTAAATAGTACAAAACTCACTCTGACATTATCTGAATGAACATTAATTTTATCGTTTATTTGTAGTATGAGTTATGTTAACGAGTACTGTAAGACATTGGTTAACAATCCAATTAAAGAAAGTCTTTATAGAAAAAGAAAAGAAAAGTAATTAATGTTTTGACAACTTTTTTCATTTATCATAAAAGTAATGTCAAAACTTTTTTAAAATGCATTCTTAACCAGTGCCCCAACGATACTCATTAACATTTTTCAATATTAAATGTATCAACTATTAGTAGTATTGTAGTAATCAATGTGCATTGATGATCCACTAAAAAAATCTATTGCTGGCAAAACATACCCAAAAAAAAAAAAAAAATTTGATAATGATTATACTTAACTTTTTTTTTTTTTTTTTGTTTAAAACTTTAAATATTTGTGAATTGATAAAATCTAATCCAATTATTTTAAAATAGATGCATAAATTTTTTGAATCCTTACCGTGAAGTATTTGAAAAGTCTAAGTGAGCGTATGCCAATTACCTTTGTTATTGGTTTATTATTATTATTTTTCCTTGAGAAGTGGGATTTATTTATTTTATCTGAGAAGGTTTTCCTTTTTTTTTTTTTTTTTTTTGAGGAAGTTTATCTGAGAAGGTTGAAAGTGGGATTTTGGACGGGATTTCTGTAGGTGGTGTTTGTTATACACATTATGTTTCACACACCTAGAAAATAGACTAAAATTGTGACTTTAAGTTACAATTTCAACTTTAAAATCAGGTGTGTAAACTTAATGTATAATAGAATGTGTGGCCATGCATTCTCTCCCTTAATGTATAAACTTAATGGCTTATGATCCCCTTGAGTGGAGCTTCATTAGAGACAAACTCTCCATTTACAAGTTCCCAAGCCACCTTACCTCTCTTATCATAAGTTGTGTCTCTTCCTCCACCGTGAGTCCGTTTGGATACAACTTATTGTTACTGAAAGTTGCTGAAAACTGATTGTTGCTGAAAACACTGTAGTAAAATAATTTTTAAATGGATGAATAGTATCGTGGGTCCCATTTTTAATATTTTTTAATGTATGAATAGTACATGAACAGTGCGTGAACAGTGCACGCATTATTCATGCACAGTAATTTTTGTCTCTAAAAAGTCAAGAAATCAGGCCAAAAAAAAAAAAAAAAAAAAAACTAAAAATGCAACACCACTTTAAATGAAACAAAGTGCTATCCAAACCGACACCGTATCTATGCTTTTCAATGGGAGTGCATTGGACCCTTTTCAACCTTCCTAGGGCATAAGGCAAGGGGACCCCCTTTCTCCCTACCTATTTGTTTTATGTATGGAAGTATTGGGGGCCCTTATTTCTGAAAAATGTGAAGCTAAGTTGTGGGATCCTATCTTGGCTTTCAGGGGCGGGGTGACCTTTTCCCACCTATTTTTTTGTAGACGACCTTGTGCTTTTTGCTAAAGCAAATATTAAGAATTGTAGGGCTGTTCAGGATGTGTTAGACACCTTTTGTGGTCTTTCTGGACAAAAGGTTAGTGCTGAAAAATCTCGGGTCTTCTTCTCGCCTAATGTCATACAGTAAAGACGAGAGGAATTATGTAATATTTTAGAATTCCAATCCACCCCATCCCTGGGGAAATATTGGCTTTCCTATCAAGCATAGGACGATCCCTCAAGATTTTAGGACCGTGATTGAGCATGTTTAAAACCGACTTGCAGGTTGGAAAACTCATCTCCTATCTTTTGCGGGGAGGCTAGTGTTGACATAGGTAACCCTTTCCACAATCTCGAATTACACCATGCAATGTATGGCGCTGCCTTCTAAGATTACCCGAAGTGTTGATAGATTATGCTGCAATTTCATTTGGGGTACAACGGAAAACAAAAGGAAACTTCATTTAGTTGGCTGGAAGAAAATCACTAAAGCTAAAAGTGATGGTGGCTTGGGTCTGTAGTCAGCCAAGGAAAGGAACATTGCTCTGCTAGCCAAGCTCAACTGGCAATTTCACAAGGAAAGAGAATCCTTATGGGCTCATGTCCTTGCTCACAAGTACCCTAATAGAAGAAGACAGAATCTTTTCAAACCCAGGACTTGCTCTCCCACTTGGATAGCTCTTAAAAAAGGAGAAACAGTCTTCAAGAGAGGAGTTAAATGGATAATAGGTATGGACAGCTCCCTTTCCTTTTGGAATGATAAATAGTTGAATGATGGGGCTTTGAGAGACTTGATAGCATGTCCTTTTCAAAGAGGAGAGGAATCTCTTCTTCTAAAAGATGTTTATCAATCGGGGTTTTGGAACCTTGAGGCTTTACCCTTTCCTATCCCTTTCACTCTTAGCCAAAAAAATTAAAGCCACCCCTTTCCCTATGGCAGCAACTAGTATGGATCGGCTTTCATGGGTTTTTTTGCCAAATGGTGATTTTGATCTTAAAGAGGCGTATAAGCTTGCGATTATGGTTAAAGACACTCACCACCACAAGATCTTTTCAGGTAATTGGGTTTGGAAATCAGCCACTTTGCCTAAAATATGATGTTTCTTATGGCAATATCTCCATAATAGTATACTTGTTAGAGAGGTACTTGCTGCCAGGGGCTTAAAAATTCCTCACTCCTGCCCTTTATTTGGTGTTGCTTTGGAATCAATTATTCATACTTAGAGGGACTGTCCCCAAGCTCGTGCCTTTTGGGATCCTTTTCTCCCTCCCCTCCATCAAAATTTATTTTATGGTGCAACTCTTTCGGATTGGCTTCGGCTTTATTGCATTTAGCATTAGATATTCGCATCGGGTATAAGATGGGGTATTATATTCTTTTTCGGTGTTTAGAGTCTCTGGCTTCAGTGGAATCGGGTGGTGTTTAAAGACCATAACACTCGCATCTCCCTAATGACAAAGATGTTAGCCAAAGCTTTTGAATTTGCATACCTTGGACTGAATGACAGTGTGAAGCGTTCCATAACCCCCATTTAGGTTTGGTGGTTCCCTTCCCCAGATGATTGGTTCAAACTAAATACTGATGGTTTCTCAATGGGCAACCCAGGTAGAGCAGGTGGAGGTGGTATCATTCAAAACTCTCATGGAGACTGGGTAAGTGGCTATGCCAGAGTTCTTGGATACACCACTAGTGTCACGGCTGAGTTATGAGCCCTTCGAGATGGGATCAATCTTTGCATTGAATGTGAAGTGTTCCATAATCCCCATTCAGGTTTGGTGGTTCCCTTCCCCAGATGATTGGTTCAAACTAAATATTGATGGTTTCTCAATGGGCAACCCAGGTAGAGTAGGTGGAGGTGGTATCATTCGAAACTCTCATGGAGACTAGGTAAGTGGCTATGCCAGAGCTATTGGATACACCACTAGTGTCACGGCTGAGTTATGGGCCCTTCGAGATGGGATCAATCTTTGCATTGAATTTTGTCTAATTAATGTTTTGATTGAGCTAGATGTAAAGATAGTGGTCGACATGCTTCAGAAAAATGAGGGGAGTTCAAATACTAACGATGTCATCTTGGCTGATTGCAAAGAGGGGTTACAGAAAATTCCAAGAGTCCGAATTCAACACTGTTATAGGGAGGCAAACATGTGCGCTGATGCCCTTGTTAGGAGAGTTGCTTTGCTTTCTCAAGATTTTGTAATTTTTCAATCCCCCCAGTTGATGTGGCGTTGTTGGTTAGCCTTGATGCTGCGGGCACTTTGTATGAGCGTTTTTGCTCCTTTGTTTCTCTTTCGTAGTTAATAAAATTTTCCACGCTTACCCCAAAAAAAAGAATAAAGAATGTGTGGAGTAGTATTTACTGTTTACCTATTTTAATGATACATTGGCAAGTGGCAACACAACATACAGTTATACACCACTTTGGAGAAGGAAAAAAACAAAGAAGAAGGGGCCACCTTATTTATGGCTATTGTATGCATCCTATTCCTTTCCAGGACGTTTCAAATCATTCCATGCGTCCTGACAACTCTTTTACATTTCATGCAATTTGGCTCTGCTCTCAGACCAAGTAAATTCCGTTACTCCCACCTAACTCTCACTTCAGCCTCTTTCTTCCTTTTCTCGAATATTCGCTTCACCCTATTAATTTCTTCACCCACACAAAGAAACTGCCCTTCATAAAACAGAAAATCAAGGGGCTTTTACCAAGCTCACATGGCGAACACTGATGAAGTAACTGAAGTTGCATCCCCGGAAGAACAGAAACGATCAGAGCCTGGTTTTGGTCATGTGGGAGCTGGGGTTAACAAGTTCACGCTCTTATGTGCTCTTTTGGCCTCCACAAACTCCATTCTACTGGGCTATGGTGAGTCATTTTGGTTCCTATTGCTCAATTTTGTCGAAGAATAGTGTTGGTAATTTCTAGGCTCTTGAGTGAGTAACAAAACTCTTAATCAAAACCCACATTAACAATTTGATCAAAATTGAAATCTTATTGTTTAATGGGCGAAACTTGGTTACAATCTAGTTTGTACTTTGTAGCTAATAGCTATAATACTACTCAATATTTATCGGGATGTCTTTTTATTAAATATGAATTTTGACAAATTCAGCGGATAATATTTTCTTTTTATATTCTCTATGTTTGCAAACTTTTCACAAAATCAAAAATGAATAGTTATGTTATCAATCAAATGTTTAAATTTCAAGTTTTTGTAATTTAAAATTATGCATAAAAAATAAGTTTATAGATCAAATAGTAAATAATATCCGTTTGACAAAAAATCTAATATACATGTCAAGAACATAAAAATTAGGCAATCAAATTGTTAAAATTTTGAAATATATAGTCATCTTAATTTTTTTTAGTGGGAGTTATAACCATTGACTATAACCAAGTTTGTTGCTAAACTTCGTCCTTATTCAATATCCCTTTAATTTTGGGACAATTTGTTTGATCAAATATTTGTGGAGGGTGTTTAGTTTATCTTATATGGATAAGTCGAGAAAATAAACCTTATCTAACGTAACAATATCTGGGCTAAATCGACAAAGTGCAGATATTGGTGTCATGAGTGGGGCAGTGCTATACATCAAAGAAAACCTCAAAATCACATCAGTCGAAGAGGAAATTTTGGTGGGAACCTTAAACGTGTTTTCTTTAGTGGGATCACTTGCTTCTGGTAAGACTTCTGATTATTTAGGCAGGCGTTACACTATAGTCTTGGCCGCATCAACATTTCTAATAGGTGCACTCCTAATGGGTCTAGCTCCATCATTTGCATTCCTTATGGCGGGCCGCATTATTGCTGGCATCGGGGTCGGCTACTCCCTTATGATCTCACCTGTCTACACAGCTGAGATCTCTCCAGCCATGTCTCGTGGCTTCCTCACTTCACTCCCAGAATTCTTCATCACTTTTGGTATCCTACTTGGTTACATTGTCAACTATGCCTTAGCAAGTTTGCCTCCTCACATAAATTGGAGAATAATGTTGGGCCTTGCAACAATACCATCAATTGTCATTGCTTTAGGTGTGATAGCAATGCCTGAGTCCCCTCGTTGGCTCGTCATGCAAGGTCGAGTAGACCAAGCTAAAGAGGTTTTAATTAAAACCTCAAACACCACAGAAGAAGCTGAATTGAGACTTGAGGAAATAACCAAAGCCGCATTGTCAATTAATGGTAGCCCAGACTCGGCCCAACAAAACAATTGGCGTGGACAAGGAGTTTGGAAAGAACTTTTGTTAAGGCCCTCTAGGCCCATTAGAAGGATGCTAATTTCTTCCATAGGAATGAACTTTTTTATGCAAGCTTCTGGGAACGACGCCGTTATATATTACTGTCCTGAAGTGTTCAAGGCAGCTGGGATTCATAATAAGAAAGAGCTTTTTGGTGTTAATGTGATCATGGGCCTTGCAAAGACATCTTTTGTGTTGTTTTCGGCCCTTTATTTGGACAGGTTTGGTAGGCGGCCCCTTTTGTTAGTGGGCTCAGCTGGGATGGCTATATCTTTAGCTGGGCTTGGTTTGGGCTCTAAATTTCTTGACCATTCAGATAGTAAACCATCATGGGCCATTGTGTTAAGTATTGTGGCTGTGTGTGCTGATGTTTCCTTCTTTTCACTTGGGCTTGGGCCCATTACATGGGTGTACTCGTCAGAGATATTTCCTATGAGGTTACGGGCCCAAGGTACGAGCCTGGCCATATCGGTGAACAGGTTGGTGAGTGGGGTGGTGTCAATGTCGTTTTTGAGCATTTCCAAGAAGATAACGTTTGGGGGAATGTTTTTTGTGCTATCGGGAATAATGGTGGTGGCCACTGTGTTCTTTTATGTGTTTATTCCAGAGACAAAGGGCAAGACCTTAGAAGAAGTAGGAGCTCTCTTTGAGGATAAAGATACAAAGAATGATAAGGAGGGAAGGGAAATGGCAGTAGTACTAGTATAGCCTCTTTTTTTTTTTTTTTTTAAAGTGGTTTGGATTGTATTTGATTGATATAAAATTTGCTTTTTTTTTTTTAAATTTATTTATTTTTATTTTTTTTAATTATCATTTACTCGTTCTAGAATTATATATGGTTGTGGTGACTGGTAGTGATCAACTTATTTTAAGTCTTTGAATTATGTTGATAAGTAGTATTAGTAATTATGTTGATTTTTTTCATGATAGGTAGATATTGGAGATATGGGGTTCAAATTGCAAATTTGGGGCACTAAAAAGAATACCATTATTAACAAACTAACTATTATGTTGAAAATGAAATTAGACTATTTTTTTGTTGTATTTAACTGAAATCTTGTCTAGTAGCGTGGCCTGCTTTTTAAAGACCGGTTTTCATTTTGTGACTCTTGTAATCTTGTTCATTCAACGCGTTCCTTCTCATAAGCTAAGTTGTGAAAAAATGTTCAATATAGCATTCTGTCACCTACCCTGAGCAGTGAGCCCAACATAAAGATTGTTCCAAAATTAATGGAGCGAATAGTGGAATATGTTAATTGTAGATACAAGGATGGAGAGATTTTTTTTTTTTTTTTGGGGTGGGGGGGGGGGGGGGGGGGGGGGTGGTGGGTGGTGGAGGTGGGGGTGTTGGAGGAAAAAAGAATGGAGGTTGGTTCTTTTTTTAAGGGGGGTTAACGGTGAAGTTCATGAGAGGAAAAGGATTCTGATTGATCAAGTGTAATATTTGCCGTGCATTTATAACTAGTGTAAACTCTAATCTAGTTATGCCCAATCAGCTAGAGCAATTTTGGAGTGTTCATGACTTGATATTGTCTAGGGAATAGAATGATCAATCCTTTGTTGCTTGCAAGATTACAATTTTAACATACCATAAGACACCAATTTTTTCATGATCACATCATTTGCCTCAACTTTGGTTACAACTTGCACTATCAGCTTAATCGAAAATTCCCACATTTCTTCACGTTCAATAATTCTACACACCATTTACAGCATAAAATAATAAATAAAAAAATATAAACAATTTTAGTTCTTTCTTTAAAGCTTTTATTATTGTCACATGGAAATAAAGAAAAAATCGTTTTAATAAATTCCAAAAATTTTCAGAAATTTCTTATAGGACCCCCCCATCCCAAAAAAAAAAAAAAAAAAAAAAAAAAAATAGGAGGCTTTTTTTTTTTTGAGAAACAAAAAAAGAAAAAGAAAAAGAAGGCTTATAGTTCAAAAAATATTTATACACTTCTAAATTGAATTGACCTACTACTTTTTTTTCTTCTTTTTTTTTTTTGGTGTGTGTAGCAGAATGGACCTTATACTTGATTAGGACCTTCTATCCCTTAAATTTAATTTATTTATTATTATTAGAGGAATTTCCTCAACCTAGACCATCAAAAATCACCAATCACAAACGAAAGTATAAAAAATTTAGGATCTTTTCAATAACCCCAAAGCAGAATCAACAACAACATAAACAAACACACACAAAGACCCAAATGTAAATTGAGAAAAGGGAAAAGCTGAGAGAAAGTACTCGTAGAAGAGTGAAGAAAGATCGACGATGGGGCGTGGCCTGCGTGCGTCGACGATGGCTGATTGAACGGATGGGTGAGGATGATGGATGAACGGCATTGGGCTTTGAAGATGGGTGAGGAGGATGATGAATCGGGTCGGCGATGGTCCGTTCGGTGCAATGGAGAGTGAGCTGTAGAGACAGCTTGGCGAGGACGACGATGAATCGATGAGGATGACGGATGAATCGGCAATGAGAGGTTGATGCGAAGGATGAGAGACAGGTGAGAGTCTGAGAGAGATGGAGGGGTGAGATTGAGCTTACAGAGATGGAGGCTGATGTGCTATTGGAGAGGGTAGGTCTGAAAATTTTAAGTTTAATATTTATACAAAGCCTAAAGCCGCGTTTTTAACCTGCGGCTATAGGCAAAATCTGGGGCCGCATGTTTAAAACGCAGCCCCATCCCAAACTAAAGCCGCGTGTTTAAAACGCCGCTTCAGACCATAGTTAAGGAAAAAAAAAAAAAAACAAAAGCAAATGTCTGGCAAAAAAAAAATAAATGCAAAGGTCCTATCACGCGGCCATAGCTTTGCCCAAAAAACGGGGCCTAAGCCCATTAAAACGCGGCCTTAGAGGGGATCTATGGCCCCGCGTGTAAAACGAGGCTTTTATTTTTTATTTAAGCTGCGTTTTTTTAAAACGGGGCTTAAGCCGCGTCTAGGGCCGCACTTTTTCAAACGGGGCCTAATAAAACGCAGCCTAAGCCCCCCATGTTTTGTAGCATTGTTAAAGTGGTTACCTATGAATAGTTAATAATTACTCTCACATGGAACCATTACTCACAGTTATGTTAGAGTTGTGGACAAAAGTTGTGTGTTTAGACTTTTTCCATAAAATATTGTTCAAACATCTTGTGCAAGGTATATTATAAATGTTACCGCCTTAGTTTTTATTTTTAAATAAGGTTACAATCTTAATTTAATATCATTTTGTAACTCTTTTTATAGATATGATGAGATTTGAAACCTAAAATGTAGGTTATTATTATTATTATTATTATTATTATTAGCTTAGCTAACTAGAGCATACAATTTCTAGAAGTTATATCAGGAAAAAAATTTTCACCAAGTACCAACAAGGTGTGATTCATCTAGCACTTGAGTCAACCTGTAGCTATAAGCCCTCAAAAATAAGCTTGAGTTCCTCGAGTACTTCTTTAAAATCATTTGAATACTTAAAACAAGATAAGAGATAATCTTGACTTATGGAGGTAGGCAGAGCAGAGTAGGTTGTACATACTCATCTTTGGTGGAATTCAAGAACCACAAGATATATCAAATATTTAAACTATTAACTTATTAAGCAATTCTTGTGTGATTGATTATTTCACTAAAAGAGGGAATTTTTTTATTTGAGTGAGAGTATAGGTGGCCGAAGTCCGAACACCTAGAGTATCGGTGGCCGGACACCAAATTGCTATTTTAGACCTTCACCTTTCTTTTCTTGTAGTTATCTTCTTGAACTTGGGAGTGCTATATCAACTAAATCGTCATTGATTTTTTCTATTAGAAATAATTGGAGTATGTTGTGCAGTTATGCATTTGAATTTAATTTGAAAACCTAATATTTTGCACTTAAGGAATTGTACCAAATTTTTATCTAATTAGCAATTAAATTTTTTCCATCCCCCATCTAAGTGCTCCCTTTAAAAAAATGTTTAGATGTCTTAAATTCATTGTAAAATTACAATTTTCCCCTGGTTGATTGACTCAATCACAGTTTAATCCATAATTTATTTATTTCTAAATTTCTCTTCCTAATATTTTTAATATAGTGGACGTACGTGGATTAAAGGTCCGTTAAGATAGAATTTATTTTACTGAAATTAAAAACTGAAAACACTGTAGCAAAATAATTTTTAAATATGTGAATAGTGCCGTAGGACCAATTTTTAATGAAAAAATTGCTGAAAAATAAAGTTTGTAGGTTCTAGTGCACTGTTCATGAGAGAATTGGTCAACAACTTCAGCTAAAAAAAAAAAAAAAAATACTGAAAACGTGAAACGTGAATCCAAACCCACCGAAATCACTATTAATCAAACCTCACATATACTCACACAAACAATACTCACAAACTTCACAAATATAAACAATACATCTCACGAATACAAATTAACTTACAAACTTCACACACACAAATCCATACAATACACCCAATAACGTAACCTTTTTTTTTTTAGAGTCCAATAACGTAACCTTCTTACATACAAATAAACAAATGTAAGACAATTCCTAACGCAAAATTAATTGGAGTACGAATGACAAATATCATCCGTCACGGGTGCTGAATCTGCTGCTGCATGCATGCTCGCATTACACAAGTCCGTATGACCTACCAAACATGAAACTATTTGTGCGACCCACTTTTCATGACCCAGTGTCTTTTCCATTGTATAGTAAGAATTTGTTTGAATATTGTTTATTGTTGAAAATTAAAAACTTATTACTAAAATTACTATAGTAAAATAATTTTTAAATTTGTGAATAGTATTGTAGAACTTAAATTTACTTAGAAATTTGTGTTTTGCTGAGTTTGGTGGTCCATAAACAATACTATAAGACCCAAAAAAAGGTAAAGAACAGCTTAAATATAATTTCAGTGCTGAGCAAATGCCCACTAAGCAGCCTAAAAAATCTAGGCAATTAATTCTTGGTTTAAATAGCATGAGATGTACCGTACCACAAACTCTGTGTTCTCAAAAGTGTGCAGATATGTGCCGGGCCTAATTTTGAAATTCCATACAGCCAAAACCTCATCTAAAATTTAATGTACACCAATCAATATGAATTAAGGAATGTTTTGATCAGTTAACAAACTTTGGCTCATAGTTTGGTTCAGTGCCAATTGTCCCAAACTATAAAGTATTCTATTATATAAAATCTAGACTGAGATTGTTTAAATATTATGGAGTTGATTATGGTAATCTTATAAATAGATCTTAAGGTTTCTTTTCGAACAACTTTCTTTTATACAGCTAGAACAAAAGACAACCCCACATGAGAAGTGAAATAAACAAACAGAGAACTTGCCCAAAAAGTCATAACCAAATAATGTCAAAAAAACTGCCCTCTCAAATCGCTTGTTTAAGAAGCCAGTTGGAAATATATATGGTTTGAAATTTTCAGAGCCATTAAAACAATAATAATAATAATAATAATAATAAGCATCGATCAAAGCAAGCAAAAGTGGTGTAGGAAATGAAATCCATGACAAGGCAATAGTTTTTCTTCTTGTCACTGAGCTTACTTCAACTTGAAAAGCTGATTCAAATTACACGAAACTGTCTGTTAGCTCTTGGTGGGGGCATTTATAGTAAAGGGCAAGGGCTGCCTCTTTGGTTTGTTTTTGTATTCTTGGAAGCTTCTATGACTTTGAGATGCTCTCTAGAGAGAGAGGACCTTGAGGTCCTTGACATTACGTTTCCAAGGGTAAAATCAATGATGGCCATTTTTTTATATATATATTATTTTGGGAAGTGAAATGGAGTAGTCCCTAAGATTCAACTTTATGAAGGATACAAAGGCTTAAATCCTCTTCACTTTGTCTTTAAAGTAGTGGCCGAGTTCGTGCAGACATGAGGATATCGACAAAGTTTGTATATAAAATCGATAAATATATAGATTGAAGCATGGAAATGATGATAATAGAAAATTTACAGGATGAAACATTTAAAAGGTGACAATATTACATTTGTCTTCCACTTAGTAAATCTCACTTTTCAAAATGTTTAGTCTTTCGAGCATATTTGCAATTATGCATGTAATATATTTCGTGTACTACAAACATGCGTGTTAGAGAAGCATAGCAGAACCCCCTTCTGATGCACGTATGGATTTATAAACAAAACTCTTATCAGTTATTCATTGATTTAAAGGAGAGATCGACTAATGTTTCCGGTCTATAAATTTGACCAAAATCAAGAAGAGAGAATTGGGCTAGTGTTTTTTTTTTTTTTAATAGATACAGTATGATTATAATTTGTGACATATGTTTATAATAATTTTTCTTTATTATTAAGAGAAGACACTAGTCAATTTTTTGACAGATAATTGGGCTCGTTAGTGAAACACAAAATTGGAAATTCATGTTCATTGGAATGGAGTGATGTGGATGGGAATATCATATAAGGACCATGTAATTAAGCTACTATTTAGTGCTTTTGTAGCACTAAAACGCATATATAAAATATAATATTGAGTTTATCTGTTTGAAATGAGTTTATTTTATAACATTTTTATAAATTGTTATTGTGACAAATTTATATTGGTTTTCATTTAGGTCTACTATTAATATTATTTTTTTCACTTATCAACTGTTTGTGAAAAGTTTTGTAAACAAATTTGTAGCTCTAACATTTTCTTATTTTTATTGATTAACTTATTTTTACTAAAAAATAAATTCGGTGAAAATGTAACTACACGGCTGTGGATTTATTCCTAAAACTGTAGAATGTTATACGTGAATGGGAACAATTTCATAAACTGATCTATTTAATACAAGTTAAGATCCTAAGCATTCAGAGATTGTCCATTTGTGCATTGAATCATCAACCAAAACGCAACAAACATGCTACAAATTGTGTATCGGTAGATTAATACTAGCTACCTTTTGAACAATCTTTACAGACACTACCTCTATTATATAAGGTTAACTATTCATTTATTTTTGAATTATTAAAAGTAGGAAATGAATTCCCTTCTCCACAATTTGAATTTGAAGTGCTTAAACAACAGCCCCTACAGTTTAGTCAGTTACTTGGTCCCCTACTCATATAAATACCAAAAAATATATATATATTCTTCAGGAATGTGGGTATAGTTGGCCTTTACACAGATCCATGGTGCAAAATAACCAAAGGAGAATTCAAAAATTAAGGCAGTTCATTGGCCTACCCATTTGATTGGTCCACCCTTCTGTTCTGTTCCTAAAATGGAAATCCCCATTTATTCCTATGTTACACAAAACTAAAAAGAGACACTGCTATTTCCAGTGTCGGTTTCACCACCTGCCACCTGCCTAACTTCACAAAAGAGAAATGCACCATCTCCTCCTCCTTACCTAGTAAAAAAAAAAAACTATAGATTAGTGGAGGTTTTATGTTGAACTAAATCATATCTTAAAACCTAAAATTATTGGGATCTCAAATTAAAAACCCTATAGTTTAATTGAGATTTTAAGTTAACCTAATCATATAATTTCACAATTTATCGCAAAAAAAAATCCACGACCTTTTTTTTTTAATCACTTTTTTAGTACCATTGAATAAGTTTAAAATTCAGTTTATTTTTATATTGAACTCATGTACAACTTTTTAAAATCTTTTTTTTTTTTTTTTTTTTAGTTACATCTATTCTTTTACCAAATTTATTTTTCAAGGAAAAAATAATAAAAATAATTAGGCATGTCCACAGGACGAGTCGAGTCGGTTTAGGGCTCAAATTGCAACTTAACTCAGCCACATTGGGTAGAGAATAGTAGAGGCCTCTATTGATGGAGAAGAACCATGATCTTGATAGTTCAGTCTTCCAATAGAGGCGGAGGGAGAGGGGCCATGACTCCCTGAGTTTTCAAAATTCCCCCCCTCCCTCTTCATCTTATTAAGGAAAATTGTGAAAGAATTGTACTTTGATATATATTTTTTAAATTAATAAAATAAAATTGTACCAACACTTGTTTAAAATACTAATGTCTAATTTTCTTCCCATATAAAACTTATCAACTTTAAGAGCATTTAAAGCATATGTTTCTAAAAATATATAGGTAAGTCTTTTTAGTAAATACTTTTCCTTTTCTTTTCCAAAAACAAACTCTTTTCCCTTTTCCATTAGAATAAAAGATACTTTGAGTTTCAGTTAACTCAACTGATCAAATTTCTGATGATTAAATAAGAGATCTGAGATTTAATTCCTGCTTATATCAAAAACCAGTTGGTATCTTGGTTTAATGATAAAGGGAACTCTGTCTCTCTCAAAAAAAAGAAAAAAAAAGAAAAAAAAAAAAAAGAAAAGAATAAAAGATACAATGATTTTATGATTAAAAGTTTATGACATGTTCTATTTTTTTTTCATTTTTAAACAAAAGAAAAGTTTTTTCATTTAGCATTTTTTTATTATATTTCTTTTAAATTACATTTTATATGTTAAGATGAAAAAAATATGACATTTATTATTTAATTTATCCAAAATTAATTGATTTTGTACACATTTTATGTTTTCTAATTTTTTTTTTATTTTTTTTATATATCTGAGAAAGAAATCATACTCTAATTAATTTAAGTGTAGGTGTGTGAAACTTTCTCTTGAAAATTTGAACTCCCGACCCTTCACTTACAATAACTTATATTTGTGGAGTGACACTCACGCTAAGGGTGCACGATCTCATTTGTAAAACTATTATCATACTCTAATGTGTTATCTTTAAGTTATTTAATATAAAAATAATGATTGAAAATTTTTAAGGAATATTAAGTGTGATTAATATATTTTAAATGATAATTACTCAATGACTTAAGGAAAGAAAATATTTGTGTTAAAATTTTTTACTCCACAATAATCAGATATTCTTTTTTGAGGATTGAATGCACCCTTGTAGTCCCATATTTTATAATGCATGAATTCTTTCTTTTGAATTGAAGATCATCAAAGGATGAATACTTTTTTATTTTTTAACAAAAAATACAATTTCCAAATATTTCAATCGAAATACTGGAAGGAAGCATTAGCTCTTTTTTTTTTTTTTTTTGTTTGTTTGTTTGTTTGTTTGTTTGTTTGTTTTTTTTTTTTTTTGGGGAATTAATTGGAATTGAATTATGAATCTATTTCTTTGTCTAATTGGTAATATATGATAATTTTCGTATAGAATAGCAAGATTTGTGAGATTAAAATAATCCCTTGGATTAAGTTTTGAATAATCAAGAATCTCATTTTTTATATATATAATTTTTTCACCTAAGATATCTAAACTAAAGAATTTTTGTCTTTCTTGATCATTATTTCCCGAAAGACTAGAAATATATATTCCTTCAGCATAAAGAGAATGAACTTTTATTTATCTTGATCATTTTGAAGCAGGAAAAAAAAAATCACTATACTAGAGCGGCATGAACCTCTTAATGATATCCACAAATGACTTGTTTTTGATAAGATACATTGCTATATGTAAATTCTGGTGCTTGGTATACATTGGTACTCTAATGCATTTCTTCCTTTGAGGCAAAATAAATATGTTTATGAATCCTCTCTTTAAAATGAATATGTTCCCATGCGAATCTTAGCAATAACTAATTCTTTCTTCTTTCTTTTTTTTTTTTGAGAATCAGCAATAACTAATTCTGATTGTACAATTAAATTGATTGTTTTGAACTAAAAGAAAACATTTTGGTGGACTTGTCACGTTGTGTAGAATATCTTCACTCTCAATAGTTGCATACAAATGTATATTACATATAAAAGTGGGATGAACTAAAATCGTCATAAATTTTATTTTTCGATTAGAATGGGCTCTCATACATGTTTTACAATACCCCCTATGAATACTTTGCCGGTATGAAAAGTTCTTAATATTAGTTAAGTACCAGGTCCTCCAATAAATTAATCTGTGATAATACCTACAACCTCTCCCAATTCGACCATAGGACTTCGGCCATAACATAATTAGGATATCCAAGATCTTTACTGGGTTCAGTGCGTGCCTTTCTTCTTCTTCTTTTTTTCTTTTTCCTTTCACACTAGCTTCTTCTTCTTCTTCCTTCACTGCGTTCGGTAATCTGATTTGGGTTTTTTTTTTTTTTTTTCTTTCTTTACTGGGTTCAGTGCGTGCCTTTCTTCTTCTTCTTTTTTCTTTTTCCTTTCACACTAACTTCTTGTTCTTCTTCCTTCACTAGGTTCGGTAATTTGATTTGGGTTTTTTTTTTTTTTTTTTTTTTTCCTTCTTCTTCTTCTTCTTTCATTGGGTTCGGTGATTTGATCTGGGTTTCTTTTTTTTTTTTCTTCTTCTTCTTTCACTGGGTTCGGTGATCTGATCTGGGTTTCTTTCTTTTTTTTTTTCCAGCTTTTTTTATTCTTTTTCACTGGGTTTGGTGATATTGAAAAAGAAAAAAAAAAACCTGCACCGGGTGACAGGTATGGGGCCCACAAATAGTGTGAAATTTATTGAGTGATGATAAGTGAGTGATGGTGCCAAACGGGTAGGGAATTTTGAGTGATGAGTGATGAATGATGAGTAATGAGTGATGAGTGACGAAAATTGAGTGACGGAAATTGAGTGATGAAAAAAAGGGATCCAAACACCCTCTTAAGATCTCTACTATTCGGTTCCGTTGTGTCGAATTCTAATATGGAAAAACAGACACTTGAACCGAAATGATCATTTTTAAGGACTTTAATTCGTCGTTGATCACCTCTTACCATCAAAATCACTCGAATCCTGATGAGGTCCAAGTCTAGTGAATGTGTTGGTTTGAAAGAGTTTTTTTTTGGAAGAAACAAACAAACTGCTAAACACACACACACTTAATTATACTCTCTCACCAAACTCAAAGCACGTTATTTAACCTAGAGTACTACTGCAAAAGAGCCACTGTTTGAAAAAGTCTTTGGATAGTCCTAAATATAGACCTTTGTCATTATAAAAGGAGAGAAAAAAACATTTGTCATGATCATTTTTCTTGGACAGTTTTAGGTTTCACTAATCAAAACAAGTCAAAAAGGTTCACTAATCAAAGGTCTTCCTTTCAGTCCAAATTTTCTTAACCAGGACAAAAAAGTGGACCAAAAAAAAATATAAAAAAAATCCTCAAACCCTTTAAAATATGGGAGTCTACAGACATACAAATTATTTTATTTTATTTTTTTTTTAAATTGACACTTGCTTACGTGACAAATTGCTAGTAGTAGGTATTAAACTAATATGGTGACTCACATGAGAACCCATACAAACTTGCTACATCAAGTGTTAAAAATATTGTCATTTTTTTGTGTGTGTATGTAACATTGTTTATATATTAAACACCATTGAGAATAATACTACAGACATAAATTATTTTATAATGTAGGTTCCAGTTAACTCAACTGGTAAACTCTTTTATGGTTGTATAAAAGATTTGTGATTCAATCTTCGTCTACACCAAAAATTGATTGGCGTCTTGGTTTGATAATAAAGAGTTATCATCAGGAGTGGAACCCATAAGTTGAAATTCTCACGGAAAAAAAAAAAAAAAATTTAACAAATTGTTAATATAGCAAATTTTTATTAGTTATCATTCTTCCCAATAACATTTAGCATTTTGTAAAATAATTTTTGCTTAAACATTTAGAACTTATACTTTCAGTTCTCTCATTTATATACATCCCCCCTACATGTACCGCCACTTCGCTCTTCAAAAATCAACCCCCCTCCCCTACCCCCTGTGCAACCTTCTCTCTCTCTCATGGAAAACCGATTCAAGCTAAGAATCTCTCGGATGTTTCGAGCCTCATTTGGCTCGTGCCGGTCCCGAAACATCTCTGACGCAGTGGAAAAAGCTGTCTTTGTTCCACAAAACCACCAAAGTTTCCATATGCTCGAGCCTTTGTCCCCAAAACCTCGACCCTTCCCTTCCATTTGCAGACCAAAACCGTGTCAAACCCCTGAAACCATTAACCAAAGCTGCATAATCCAAGCCAAACATTTACTTCCAAGAAGAAAAATCTCTGAGCCTTATTCGCCTTTCGGTTATTTTAACCC
This sequence comes from Quercus ilex subsp. ballota, assembly GCA_032727855.1. Lineage (NCBI taxonomy): Eukaryota > Viridiplantae > Streptophyta > Magnoliopsida > Fagales > Fagaceae > Quercus > Quercus ilex. The sequence continues at coordinate 85,751,147 of CM064909.1, forward strand.
TGATGGACGAACCTGCCCTCCTGCTTCACCAATCTCGCCCTTGAACCCTTTCAACCATTTCAAACAGATGAAGAAAGGTTCAGATAGGAATACGAGTAAGAATAAGAAGAAAAAGAAGAAGACCCAGATGAAGAACAAGCAAGGAGAACTCTTTCCCATTAGCTCTTCTTCTCAAGATATGAGTTTTGGTGCTTGGTCGTGGTATAGTAGCGAAGAAGAAGAGGAAGAGGAAAGAGAGGACGAGACTGACACTCTTTTCTCTTCCAAGTCTCTCTCTTCTGATTCATCCGAATCTCGACGACGTCGTTCTCGTCGGAAAAGGCACGCAGCTCGGCGGAAAAGGTCAGGGACTTTGAGTTCTGAAATGGGTCCAATGCCATTGAAAGGGAAAGTGAAAGATAGCTTTGCTGTGGTGAAGAAGTCAAGTGATCCGTACAACGATTTCAGGCTATCAATGGTGGAAATGATAGTTGAAAAGCAGATATTTGCAGCTAAAGATTTGGAACAGTTATTGCAGTGTTTTCTATCACTGAATTCGTACCATCATCATAAGGTCATTGTGGAGGTCTTCATGGAGATTTGGGAAGCTTTGTTTTGTAATTGGTCTTGAAGAAAACTGTCTTTGTTTTCGACGTTTGTTTATGTCTCTAAGAAAAAATAGTTAGCGCTCTAACTTTAATTAACTACTAGTATATAATGGATATCCTCCATTTTCTCCAAATCTTCTAGTACTGCTTGTGTTGATTCTTTTCTGTTTTCTATGTGAATCTGTTTTTGTTTTAATGTGGGAAATGTTACAGTAAAGTGGGATTTCCTTGTTTTTTTTTCCAGGGTTTGTTTTTCGGTGTCTTTTGATTCCACAGTGAAAGAACTGTGTTTGAAAAGATTGAGGAGAAGAAAGAGAACAAGTTGAACAGTTGTTTTTGCTCTTGAAAAAATCAAAATTTGGTGGTAGTTTTTTTGTTGTTTTGAAAAGGATTGTTCGAGGGAAAAAGTAAGACAAAAAAGTCTTGGATGTTTCCTAAACTTTTAGATACGGTTTAGACTTTTCAACCTGAAGCTTGAAAAGATGGAGATGGGAACGGTTGTTTGATTGATATGAAAGTTGAACGTTTTAGAAACATAAAAAAGTTTAAAAGGTATTCATCTATGTTGGACATGGAGATTTATTAAATTCCTTTTCCCACGATTATACCAATACAGTAGAAGATTATTCACTCATTTTCTTAAAGTGCCCGAGAAATACAAGGAACCTTTCTCTCATTGAAAAAAAAGTAAAGAAATTAAGGGTTTGTCTGGTACGTGTGTTTAAAAATTAAAAATTATTATTTAAAAATATTTGTGAAAATACGTGTAGGTGAAAAAGTGTGTAAAAATACGTAAAATGTTGTTTAAAAACTGAAAATAGTTGTTTGAAAATATAAACCAAACACCCCTTAAGGACTTGGTAAATATATTCAAATACATATTTTTAGTTTTTAAATAAAATTACACTTATTTTTACATACTTTTTTATCCACACATATATTAAAAAAATATAAACAATATTATTCAAACTCCTCTACCAAACATGCCCTAATTTAAGTGAAGTAAACAAACACCACTTCCATATCATGACTATCTAAATAGAACAAACATCACTTCTATGAATAAACTATAATAGAAAAGGAAACTATTTAATGCTAATTGGAAGACAAGGACATTCAATTTAATCTAAATTATATCCACTAGCTCCACATATTATGCCAGAAATTGAGAAAAATTTGACCCTCACATTTATATTATCTTAACACATACAAGGCCACAAAAACTTCATTGGGTACTCATGATGGAAAGGAAATTTAGGAAAGAGAAACGATTCCTCAAATGATTTGGCTATTAATTGGCACGATGCCTATGGACAAAAATGCCAATTAATAAATTCGTCTAAATTTTTGATATATGTAAGAGACAATATATCATGAAGTGTTAGGTACATCCATTTTTGTTGTGTTATTAACCATTTCCATTTAATAATGCAGTCCGTTTGTTTTCATTATATGGGTTATGGGAAAAAGAAGCAACACAAATTAAACACACCCACCACCCCAACATCGAACAGAGTTTTGTTTTTGACATTTTGTAGCATTATGTCCTATTGTCCTCGCAACGTTTATTTTCAAATTACAATCACAAGAAAGTTCAAGGCCCTTAATAAAATAAATAAACAAACAAATGTTGACGATTCAGTGGACAGTAGCTTTGGGGCACCAATAAGATATATGAGCTGCATGGTATATATTTTGTTTTAAATATTATTTATGTTTTTTAAGAGTTTTTTTTTTTTTTTTTGATAAGGTTTTTTAAGAGTTTTGAAGATTAATCGGTCTAGAGTCAAATTTTCTATCTCCAATTATCTACTGTATCAAATAGAAAATGCTGGACAGTACCCACCAACCAAAAATGCTTCTGAAACTGAAACGTCATATGCATGAAAAATCTATTTCAAACGAAGGATGGTGGGAAAAAAAATGACATGAAAGAGAAGACACAACGGAATGAGAAAATATGGGGGAAAACTGTTGATAGTTTACAGAAAGAATATGAGCCAAAACCTTTTCTATTCGTGGGGGACCATGCTAGCCTGAAGTTCAGGCCCTGAACATGAAAGCTCTGTTACAACATTACATATGAGAAAGAGATGGAGAGAGAGAGAAACATTGATTTGGATTTCTCTCCCTCTCCTTCCCTTCTATGATATATTGGTTGAGGCTAGCATTGCACTTTCTGTAAAAATCTAGGACGTCCCTTTTGAATAATTAATGAGTAGGATGATCATGACAAGTTATGGAGCACATTATTTGAAGGTATTGCCGAAATGGGATAGAAATTAAAGAATGTCTGATTATGGCAGTGCTGTCCATTGCGTTAGCATTCTCATTAATGGTCGCATTTTTTGGGTTCTTGGGCCTCTCTCTCTCTCTCTCTCTCTCTCCCTCTTTAATGTACTTGATAATACACGAGCACTGTAAAACCAACAATAAGACAAACACACAAAAGGGGAAAACTGGTCCAAGCACATTGCATTGGGCTGTTGTGATAATTTTGGTTTTTGCGTTCATCTTTTCTCTGGTGAGTGATATATCAGTATAGGTCTGGACGACTTTTGGTGGATCCTCCTTTCACGCATTGATCGAGTTGCCCAACCCAAACCTAAGTTGGCCGTCCTGAACTTTAATATCCATTAATGCGAGGATTTTTATCAGGTTGGCTTGGGCTGCACATTGATTTGTCATTTTAGGCCTCAGCTAATTTCGAATAAGGTGAAAACAGTTACTAGGGCACGGTCCCCGAACTAGACACAAGAGTGAACAAAGTATAGTCGCAATCCTGCTTATTAATAGGAAGACAAAATTATAATGGGTCATCCAGTCATATCAATGGGTGTTTTTAAGATAATTGCCAATAAATCATTTTAGAAAAGTTTAATTATAATTTTTACCGAAAGTATAAAATGTTGTAAAAAAATTAATTGTTTTTTTTTCCCTTATAAAAAGTTTTTAAAAATATTTTGTAAACTAATGTCTTTAAAGTATCTGTTAACTTTTCTCAATTATAATTTACAATAATTTTGATTTTATTTCTTAAAGTTGGATTCAGACTCTAACATTACATATCGATCATTTGGATTTAAGCCTTTTCATCCATATGAGATGTCCATTAAGTGCCACCGTAACTCAAAAAACAACATAGTTATATGAATAAAAAAATTTTGAAATTGTTTTGGGGATGAAATCAAAATTACCCAAAATTTAAGGGTGTAAATTATAATTTAGTGAAAATAGTATTTGACTTGGCTTTGACAGATTCAAAACGATGTAGTTCTGAATGAAAAATCGATATTGTTTTTGAGTTTAGTTGGTATTTGACTGACTCCTTTTTGTGTATTTACGAAAAGACCCAAACTCAAATGATAACTAATATTAGGGGTATGGATACTAAAATTTGAAACATTAGAGGACATAATCAAAATTACCTCAAACTGTAAGAGGCAAAATTACAATTTAGTCCAATATAAAGCATAAAGTTATCACATTTCACTCTTCCTCAAAAAAAAAAAAAAAAAAGTTATCACATTTCACATGTAATGCAAATCGCACTGTATAATCATAATCATGACAAGTTTTGTTTCTATGAGGATGAAATGTACCATCTATTCCTAAAAAATAGTGAATGTGGGCTATAGGAAGTTGAGCACTCGGTTAGTTTAGCCGAAGAAAGCCACCGTCAAAATCAATCCAGTTGGGTCATGTCCTAAGAGATTGGGCCTCTAAAAAGCTAGCCCAACACAATCCAACACTATTCAGAACCTAAAAACTGACCTACATTTGTGTTGGGCCTCACTGGCAAGCAAAACATCAATAGTCATGGAGGTTAAGGTGTAGTGTAGTCTTAAGCTTGATGTGTCGAGTCAGAGCCGTGAGAGCTCCGGCTAGGTCACACTCACCCTTAAGTCTTAAGTCTTATCCCTCTGAAGTGGACTGATTCCAACCCTGGGATGCGTGGCCTTTTGCCAATGACAAATAATTGTCAGCACAATGGAACTGTCTCAATCGGTTAGAACTAGCTGGTCTTTAGTCCTCATCAACTGAGTCACTTTGTTTAATACACTCGAGCCTACAACAACTGCACGTGTATAATTAGTCTATTAGGTTTACTTTTGTACTCAGAGCTGTAATGGCGGCAGTACCTAAAAGCTTGTGACTAGTTTTTGTTAAGAAAAAGAAAAAGAAAACAGAACTGACTCTATAGCTAAAGGTTAATTAGATTATTTTAATGATAATTATTGGTGAAACTTATTTTTTGAGCGATTCATATTGAAAAACTAGTCTATTCATAGTTTGATATAGCAGCCTGTACGTGTAGATGCAATCCGAGTGGGTCAAGAAGTGTTTTTTGTGTTGGAAATTTGGGGACGAGCCAGCTGCGTTGAATCTTTTGGTATTATCTGATTAGTGAAAGCATCTAAATTAATTTGGATACTCCTGTAGTAATTCTAGTATGGACAAACTAGGATCAGGAAAAGATCAATGCATATTGGATTGGATATACTCTATAGTCAAAAAAGAAAAAAAGAAAAAAAAGAAGAAGAAGAAGTCCAAGGTCAAGACATTTGAAATTTGAGTGCCAGCTGGGCCAACTATATATGAAGACGATTATATGATTTCAAACTCCAGCTGTACAATGAGTCGGTGCCCATGAGTTAGATAAAATAAGTGGCTGTTTGGCTCAAGCCAAAAATGGTGTATTTTGTTTTCACTTTCAGTTTTTACCATGATCCATCATTAAAAAATTAGTTTCATTTTGTACTCTATACATAGTTTTCATTTTCAGTATGTTAAAAAAGTGGGGTTGAGAATAGAAAATGATATCTCAAAAAATGAGAGAATTTATCTCATAGTAAATATTTGATAGTTAACAAATATAAAGCTAAATAAAGCTTTACGCAATTTATAATTAGTTGTCATTCATTGTAAATGTATAGTGAAATATAATTTTAAATAATGTGAAACCATGTATATTTCTCAATTCAAGAATCTAAAATATGAAATGAACTTTCCTCATTTTCAATTTTATCATATCTATCAAGATAAAGAAAAAGAAATGAACCCTCCTCATTTTGAGGCTTACAAAGGTACAAGAATTCAAGGCCCCCAAGGCATCTAATTGTGCAACTCTAATTGTCTGGAAATTAAATGTACGTGCCATGGACACGGTTGCACCTAGTAGTTCAGAGCTGTTAATTGTCCTTAAGTTGGACTTCAAAGATCAGAACTACTAAACCCTATAAAACTCCTTATCCAGCAACCAAATATATGTTTTCAATATAGATTTCTAGCTTGTAGAACATTTGCAATTGGTTGTATACTTGTATTAATGCTAGAGAAACTTATTCTTTGCAACGAGCCACTAAGTTCACAAATAACAAACATTTACTCCAACTGTAATACGACCTAATATATATATATATATATATATATATATATTATTATCCAGAAAAATGGCATAAATTACCAAATCATATTTAGCCAATGATTAGTTTTTTTTTTTACCTCAGAAAGTTTAAAAAATGAATATTGGTTGAGTGATATGAATTCTTTGCTGTGCTGCCAAGAATTGCATATTTGAAAGGCCTAAATGATTTTGTTGCTGGGTAGTATTAAACCCATATCAAGAAGGTATGATCTCTGTCTTGGTAGGTTAAATTAATCATATGAAAACCCTTTTTTTTTTTTTTTTTTTTTTTTAAATCTTGAACACGGCTTACTTTTTAATTGAAAAAGACACCATTATGCTGCGGGTGGACTGGGTGTGAACCACAACATTTCGCTGTTTTTTTTCTCTATTGATATCATACAACTTTTAAAAAGGAATTAGACATAATGATGTCTAGTAGAACAAGAGGCAATGAAAAAGAGAATCCTAATATTTCCTTGTTATTTTGTGATGATACTAAGCAGACGAAATCCATTTAATTTGTGTGGATCGTGATGATTATGGATTCAGTGGAATGCATAACTGTAGCCGTGGATAAATTTTGCACAATTATACATAGACTAATGTTGGAGGTGTTGGGAGTTAGTTAGGCAAAATGTGGAGTTTTTTCTATTTTACAAAGACTATTTGAATGCTCTTAGTGACTGTAGCAATAGCCAAATGGGCTATGACCCATGTCAAATTTCTTTTATTTTTATTAATTTTTTTGCTTTGATAATTACATAGTTAGTTTGAGATTAAATTCTATAAGGATTTGATGTGAAACTCATATTTTATACTTTTCAATCCCAACAGGACACATCATCTTATCACATGTTATAGGATAAGCACAATTACACACAAGCAGTTTTAAAACCTATTTGAAAATCCAATCAAATTAGGAGTTTATTGAGATATTATTAGGTGTGATAGGATGTATTGAATTTTAATTTAAGTAAAAAACTGATATGACAATTTCTTATTAGATAGTGTATAACATGAGTTTTACATTCCATCCTTATTAAATTTAAACTCAATGAATTTAGTCTTTCAACCTATTTATGTATAAATTTAAACAAGCAGTGGGTTTCCTTTAGTTTAATTAGTAAAATTTCTTATTAAACTTAAATAAATAACATGGGTATGAATCTCGTTGACATTAAAAATTAATTAGCATTTTAACTTGATAACAAATAACAGTCGTAATAAAACAAATCTCATAACTATATGGTATCAAAGAAAAACATTGAAGTGCATTTGTACGTGTTCAGGCGATAGGGCAAGTCCAGGCACTCCATGATCAACGAGCTAGTTATGCTACGTGGTGCTGAACCCAAGACGTGATATTCAACAGGAAATCAAATCAATGGTCTAGAGCACAAAGAAAAGAAAAGTAAAAAAAGAAGATTATTAAGCTGTTTTAAATCAATCAGAAGAACCTTCTAACTTCTAATGACAATGCCAGCTTGAGAAAATAAATGAAAAAACAAAAAAGTTGATTTCATAATCGAACTTTCACAGTTTCACTGCATGGAGGTTCTGAATTTTGTAGAAATAATGAGATAGTAAAAATTGACATACCCTAATTAATAATGATATTCATATGGAGACGTATAAATATAGTATATAATTAATATGGTTAAGAAGCAAAGCCAACAAATGAGATGAAGAAGCCGGTAGAGAGTGAAAGAAAGGCTCAATTCAACAACTACGCTACCCGCTCCTTTCATTCTCCTAAAAGGGGCTACACACCAACTCCACCATCAAAAGTAAAAGCAACGAAACTCTCTTATTAATTATAATGAAAAATTCACACGCTTTGATTCCTTCATTTCCATTAGAGTTAGTGGGGACCCGTTGGGAAGCAAAGAAGAAAACACAGACAAGAAAGGAGCGTATGAAGACAAAGAGCAAAATAAAGTGAGACCCAAAAGAGAGAGAGAGAGAGAAATAAAGGGTTTCCATTTTCTTTAGAAAGTTAAACAACCTTCAATGGCTCCTCCTCATTTCTTATCTGTATAAAGAAACCTTCACTGAGATCACTACCAACAACAAGCCAAAAAAAAAGAGGGAGAGAGAGACATCTCTGTATCTTTTCTTAGCAGAGAATAAAGAAAGAGCAACGAATCTCATTACTTAACATACAATATTATTAGCAACAATGCTGCTTAGAAGCTCCATTTCCAGCACCAAGAAGTTCTTCCAAAAAACCTTACAAAGCTTCAAGTCTTTGTTTTCCGCTGGTGGCTACGAAAAGATTCCCAAAACCCCTTCTCATCCCTTAGCTAATTACACAGCCAGCTCAGACAAGAATAATGTCCAACCTAGTTACAAAGAGCTAGAAAAATTCTACTCCGACTTCACCGACCAATGGGAGTTGGATAAAGACAAGGCAAAGAAGGGAAGCAAGAAGAAAACTATGTCATTCCCAACTAAACAAGAAAATGAGGTTTACAATGGCAGCTTCATGAAGTTTTCACAGGCGAGCTCGGTGAAGAAGAATCAGATAGAAAGGAAAGAAGATCGGTATTATCATAATCATGATGATGATGATGTGAAGATGAAAAGCATAGTACCCCACGAAAGGAAAAGACAAGAAGATTCTTGTTTTAAAGGTACGAGAGAAGGAAGGATTTGTTTGGTGGCACAAAAGCTAAGGGAGTTGGAGATGTTGGATATGAGCAATGTGGACCATCTCTTGGACATAGAGGAGGTTCTTCATTACTATTCTCGCCTCACTTGCCCGGCCTACCTTGACATTGTTGACAGGTTTTTCATGGACATTTATGCTGAATTCTTCAATGCTGCCCCAACATTAACGCCAGCAAGCACCATCAATTCCAGGCTGAGGCCACGATCACTAAGATCATAGACTTCTCTCTTTTGGAGAAATTTGGATAGTTAGTGAAGGAAAAGGCAGAGAGGCCTTAATGGCTTAATGCCATTCTTTCTTTTGCTTGTGAACCCATTTTTTACTTTATTTTTGCAGTCTGTCTTCTTGATCTTTTCGCTTTGTTTCGTAGATTTGTGCCCGTTGTTTATAATTAATTGGGTGTTTCTAAATAATTTTACATTATTAATTTAATTTCCTTTCTATGATTGATGCATTTACATTCAACTAATCCGGGGGTTTTAATTTCTTTTCACCTTTCCTGTAAAATAGGCAGCCCATCTAGAATACAACTACATGGAGTTGGAAACGACGGAATACCATGGCAATTTTGTTTGTACCCTGCTGAAACACCTTATATCTTATATCTTGATTCTTGAATTTTCTCCCTAAAAGTTGTTTCATCATACGTTTTGGACTTGGCTCGAGTCTAATGCTCCACTCTTAAGTAATTCTGTACTTATAATATATATCTTTATTGTAACGACAAGTTAATTGTGTTTTACATATTAGTACTTGAAAACTGCGAGTAAGCATACACATAAGTTGACCATTTATCAAGAAAAAAATGCGATGAATTAAAACTAACTCTGGCCTTTAATCAACTTCCAAAGTGCACTTCTTCCAGCCATATAACAAAACAAGGGAAGGAGCATGAACATCCAGCTACTCTCCTCTTATTCCTTTTAATTTTTGAAAAATCCAAATATGTTGGTGCTTTTCATAACCATACAAACTAAAAGATTCAACTAATAGTTCAAAGATAATGATATAATTTTTTTTTTTGTATAGAAGCAATAATGATACTCTTTGCTTGTGTCTAAAATTTCAACTCAAATCTAGGCAGCCCATATATAAATTTAGACCTAATCAGAAAATACAGGACAAAGCCCAAACTCTCCAAATAAACAAAATCCATCACTCCAATTCCTTAATTTAAATGTCAAATTCATATAGAAAAAGCCCAACGAATCCACACTTAAACAAAACATACCCATACAAAAATATAAGGGGCCCAAAACCCACCAGCCAACACTTACACAAAATTATGAAAAACATCAGACTAACAAAATTACAAAAATGCTACTAGACTAACACAAAAGCCACAAACTTTCTCTGAAGTATATTTTGACCCCAAATTTTTTTCAACATTACATTTGCCTCCAAAACTTTTCTAAATTACATTTTGACCCCAAAACTTCACTAAACCACATATTGTGGCTAAATCTTTTTTAAAATTACATTTATCCTAAAAAAAATTTCAAAATTATATTTTGACTCGTAAAAAATTTCCAAATCCCTAAAACCTTTGTAAAATCATATTTTGACCCCAAAATTTTTTCTTTCTAAAACTTCTCTGAAATTACTCTACCTCTAAAGTTTCCAAAATTTGTGTTTTAACCCCTAATCTTTCAAAGATTACACAAAAGCTATTGACATCATAGAAATCACTATTTCAACCCTACATGTAATCAAAATAACTCAAATGAACACAAGATTAGTAAAAATTGTAAAAAATCAAGTTGGTATTCCACAAGAATTTGATTATGATATTCTTTGTTGTCTTTTTGCATGAGCAAAATGCTTTAGGAGAATAAATTGCAAAATTGACCTTGTTGTGTTATATTATGAAGTGAAGTTAGCTTTATTTAATCCAAAATGCAATATATATTTCTAAAATTATATCATTGAACCACGTATACTTTCAAAAATAGTTTCAAAATAAAGTTTTACAAAACCTCAAATGCCAAATGTATGAGTTGTGAGTTGAATAGTGAGTCATAGTTATGTATTCAAGACAAGGTATCATCAAAAGATGGGCGTAGTGGTGTGCCTAATACCTTTCTCACATGTAATCGATCTTACTTGTTCGTGTCATTTGGTTTTGGACATCCTATTGTTTTCTTAGCTTAGGAGTCTTTAGGATCTTTCTTATCTAAATTATGAAATAAAATCAATTAAACCCAAGTGACCAACCACATCTTAAAAATACCAATGATTGGTGACTCCTTTAAAATGAATAATAGATAAAAAGGCACACTCATACACACATATCACTCAAGTGTCATACATAAGTCACACAGATCTACATGCGTTGCCGAGACTCCAAAGTCATGGGGGTCGGCCTAAAAAAAATCCAGTGTTGACAAGTAATATAATAGTGTTAGGTAACCACCATGATGACTCACTATTGTTATCTAACATTGACATTAGAAATTTGACAATAACTATGTCCATTCAGATGACACATTAGTAGGGTTATGCAAAAAACTGCCTAACCCACCAACACACCTGACCCGAACCAACCCGACCCAATCCATGTGGGTGTAATTATATTTAATAAAAATTTCATTTTTTATTTTCTTTTCTTATTTGAGAGAGCAGAAAATTATCTAATTTTGAAATAATTTCATATAGCCAATTGAATTTGTCAACCCGCCCAACCCACTCAATCTACCGAGTTGAAACTGTTAAGATTTTAATTGACCCGCTGTTTTTAACTAACCCGCTGTTTTCATAGATTGGTGGGTTGGTGGTGGATTCGAATTTTCCCAACTCGCCATTGGCGGGTTGGTTAAAAATATTGCCCTCCACCCGCCCAATCCAACCCATGCACATCCCTACACATTAGTGTTCAGCTTATCTACGAACTAAATTGTTCCCCCCCCCCCCCCCCCCCCCCCCTTTTTTATCTTAAGGACCAAATTACAACTTTTAAAACTTTAGAGAAGAAATTGAAAAATTGTGCAAACTTTTAGTATCATTTGTGGTGTTTACCCTCTTGAAGAAGGAATTGATTGGAACTATGGATTAAGAGAAGGTTACCTATAAGATATCTTCTAATCATATATTATTTGTGAAAAATAAATGCTATGAGATTATCTTATGTAACACTAACAGATGCTAATGAGCATGAGATATAAAAAATAAAGTACTCCCATATTATCTACGTTTACTTTTATGTTAATTTGTAATTAATTTGAATTATTTTTGTTTTATAGGTAATTTATAGATAATTGAGAATTTCTACGCTAGTGGGCATTATTTAAGGCATAAGGATGAACTCTAACTCAAGTGAGCTGAACCCAATTCAGAGTCAAAGACATACAAGATGTGGAGAAGCCTAATCAATTAAGGAAAGAAGCCAATTGGAGAAAAAAAGTCAATAAACGTTAAAATACGGAATCATGGTTTTTTTGCATACATCTTAGTATTTTAGGCATAACTCTTAGCTCAAATATCGGATTGTGGTGATTCAATTTGGGCAGGAAATACTGAAAGAGCTACAACTTGGTAGTTTACAGCAAGCCTAGATTCTCACTTATACTATGCCAAATTCACCCCGGAATATGGGCCTGAAAATCTAATGAATTTCCCAGTCTGAATTTTCTTATTTGGTTTAGGGTTTCTCTGCAATGGTTAGTGATATAAAAGAGGCTGGGGTCGTACATTAAAGAAGCTTGAAAAGAAGAAAAGTAAGAGAAGGGAGAGGCATAGGAGCAGTAGGCATCCGCATGAGCTGCCTCAGAGCCATGACAGCACAATGACTTCTCACCTTTGGTCTATTTTTATTTATTTGTTTAGTTTAATATTTAGTATTTTTTTTTTTTTTGGTGTGTTTTCTTTCAATGACCATGTGTACCTAAATTTTTAATTAAGGTTAAGGATGAAATCTTATTAATGATTATCTGTATTGTTTATGAGATTTGATTTTTCTCACAGGGATTGTTCTTTAATGATTTAATTTTCCTTGCTTCATATCAATCGACAAAGATGGTATTCTGAATATGATTAGTTTAATCATGTTATTCTCATGATTTAGGGTTCGTTTGGATACAGCTGAAAATTAAAAAACACTGTAGCAAAATAATTTTTAAATGTGTGAATAGTATTGTGGGACCCATTTTTAATGAAAAAAATTGCTGAAAAGTGAGGTTTGTGGGTCCCGTGACTGAAAAGTTGCTGAAAAAGTTACTGTGTGTATTGTCCACCTGCCAAAGTCAATAATCACGGCTTGTAAAAAAAAAAAGGTCATGCTAACGAGTGCCCTTAGGGCATTCGTTAATAATCCATTTTAGGAAAGTTTTGACATTACTTTTACGGAAAATGAAAAAAGTTGTCAAAACATTAATTATTTTTTTTCTTTTCCCATAAAAACTTTCTTTAATTGGATTGTTAACCAGTGTCCTAAGGGCACTCGTTAGCATTTCCAAAAAAAAAAAACGCAAAACGTGGATGTGGGAAGTGCAAAATGCGCTTCCCAAAAGCACACTTAGAGTGATCTTAATCAATTGAATGCTTAGTTTATTATTTCTTGATTTTAAAGTTGGATATCTCTTGTTATTTGTTCATTAACAGATAAAATTGATGATTTAATTTTATATTTAGGAAGAGAATAAGAGCATGATTTAAATTTTAAAATAGAGATTTTAATGAGAATATCTTCCATCATAAAAGATTGAATTTTAGATTATAAAGTAGTAGTTTGAGAAAAATTAATGATCATGAATATATGTGCTGATATGAATTAACAAGGTAGATTTCAAAACCTTAATTATTTTCTCTTAACTGCTTACATCTCTTTACTTTTTTTATTTTATTTTATTAACTCTTTTCTTAGATGAATTATTAGCCTAGTTTTATTTAATTTCAAAATAATCAATTTTTATTGAATTAGATTAGGATTTATTTAGTTAATGTTTTGTTAATTTTTCTACATTCATACAAATCCTTGGGATTTGAACTCACATTTATCAAATTATATTTCAGTATGGTTCATGAGCTTGCAAGTATTTATAAATTTCACAAAGGCCATTTGTACAATTTTTATTATGTGTATCACACAATTCCAAATGTTAACAAATGAAGGTGATTGAGGTGATATGGTGTTTAAATATGATTGTTTTCTAATTGGTTTTTAGTATGGTTCATTCAGCTCATTATGTGATGAATAGATGATTATTTATTTATATTTGTAAATATAGGACTTATTTTTTTTAGAGAGTTTCACAACTTATGGTTGTTTGCTTTTGACAATAGCTCTTTATCATCAGATCAAGACACTAATTGGTTTTTGGTGTAGGTGAAAATTGAACCTCAGATTTCTTATTCAATTATCAAAAAATTTACTAGTTAAACTAACTGAAATCCACTTACATGACTTATTTAATTGTGATATAACTTGTTAAAATTAATTATTAATTCAATATCCATATAAATGGTGATTTGTTCTTCACGTGTTAAGATAAAGGAAACTATGTCCATTATGTATTCTTCATGGAAGTCAAAATTGACACCAATTGCAAACAAGACAAGGAAAGTTAATGCCGCACTGAAGTCATTTGGATGCTTACCTGTAAAAAAAAAAAAAAAGATTCGATCGACACTCACGGCAATTTTTGTTATTGCAATAACAAATTCTTAGACTTTGCCAATGTCGAAGTGACCCTTAAAGTGCATCTGCCATCTTACTCCCATTGTCGCTAAACGGAAGAGGAATCCACGGCCCGTACGTTGTAAATATAGGGTAATGGCTCATGGCGGGGCTTAACGAAGCAAGTTTAGAATGTGAAAAAACTATAGGAGTAACCGAGTAATGGGAAATGTTATAAATTGATAGATTTGCCAACGTACCGTATGCGATATTAACAATATAGATAAGTTGTGTGCAAGAAACATATATATGAACAGTAAGAGAATGTGAATGTGGAATTGTTGTGGATTCCACCATTCCTTACAAATCAAACTAAAAGTCAATTTGGACTGGCTCCAAGTAATACGGAAACCAAAATGTTTGAGGGAGGATCTTCATCTTTCTTGGACTTAGCCCTCACTTTTAACTTTGAAGCCAAGAGCAGATTCCCAAGTATCCGTTGAGAGATTCCAAGATTTAGACCAATGCCACTAGAAAAGTTGGGAATCTTTTCTTTCTTTAGGCAATCATATTAAACTCTGTCGACATGTTCTCTTCCATTCAAAGGGAGAGAGAAGGAGCTACCTTTTATATGTTGTCTCTCTCAAAGGTCAACCCTCTTGCTACAGGGGTTGAAGGAATATCTGTTGGAGATGTTGCTTTAATTTTCAACTCCACTTCGCCTTCAATGATGAAACTAGGGAAAACAATTTTTGAAAAAAAAAAAGGTTACTCTCATTCATCACTTTTCTATTGTAAATATCAAATTTATATAAAATAAAATAAAAAAAAGTTATGTGGAGAGAAAATATATTATTCTTATGAGATGCAACGTTATAGAAGATTAATTATGAAAGAATCTAATTGCTTTGGTTGTTAATCTAGGCAGTTGCAGTGAAAATATGCCTAGATTACTTAAGTGTAGTACAATTTCATGACTTGAACGAACTTTTTTCTAAAAGAATGAAAAAAGTATTAAATATGAAAATCTTCTATTCTATTCTTTTTATTCCACTTTATAGTTCACAATTTTTTTTCCATTATTTTGTTAGGAAAATAAAAAAAGATTCAGGGCATACTGTGATTTGTGAAATATAAAATAGAACATAAATAATAGGATAAAAACACTTAATTTAGAATTTTGTTATAATAATTTCAATATCTTTCCTTAATTAAACATGCCTTAATAGGAATCAAAGAAATCACTAAACGATCCCATCATGCTAACCCCTTCAGGTTTTTTTAAAGGGAGAATATTCATCCAATGTGCCTGTAGCTCAATCCTTTCATGTGCGTAATGTTTACTGATGATAATGATTGCATGCTCAGAGAGAGAGAGAGAGAGAGAGACAGAACGCCAATGCCTCTTCAATGCCGCCCCTTCACTTTGTTACGCATGATGTGGAGTGACGACTGGTCTAATGATTGAAGAAGGCAATATGAGAGTGGTGTGGTCCTATATATTCAAGAAGCCTTTTCCCTCTCAACATTCCTTTCTTATAAACGCTCTTCCCATCCATCCTAATGCTTCTGACGACTTATCATGTTCTTAATTCTATTCACACGCTCGCGCGCCTGCATGTCTTGCCCTTTTCAACTACGTAATAAAGGAGTAGATCCATTTTCGTCTACATTAAGCAAAAAACTCTTTCGGTTTTGGACCTCGTGCCAAGAATATTAGGTCAAAAATGGCAAAGGATTAGATTTACAGTTAACAAAATACAGTCAGTTTAATCAAGCCCCTCTACACCAAGTGAGCCAATTGTTGTTGCCACGCTAGCGGATGCAACACCATTGGAATTGTGAACAATTAAGTATTGAAGTTAACACGTTTGGAAATTGGAACTTTTGCATCCAAACAAAGTGTGCTACTCTTTGACTTTGTATATATTGTTGTCGATTCCTTTTGATATCTTTTGATATAGGGTCTTGTTTGGTGATTAAACTTTTAGCCCATTTATTATTAGTTTAGTTTTAGTTTTAGTGTTTTATTATTTTTAAGTTTTTGGGTTTTGTTGTTCTTAGGCTAAACTTGTTTGAGCTTTATAGCCATTTATTATTGTTTTAGCCTGTTGGAAGTCCTTTTTTTTTTTTTTAAGCTACTTGTTTTAATTAGTGTGAGTTTGGATAACACTGAATGCATGTTTCAAATGTTTCGTGGGCTTACCAAATCTCATAGGAGTAACTCACAAGGATTCACAAGACTTTTTAAACATGAATTTGGGTTTTCCTTTTATACCTAGCAATGTTGGACTCAAACCCTAAATGTTTCGTGGGCTTTCGGGCTTGATTTAAAATTTGTAGAATTCGAGTTTCGATCGGTTGAACTTTTCTCTCAATCGGCCGAGCCTTGCAGTTTATGAATTCTTCTTTCTGTGGCTTGATTGTTCTTGAATCAACTTGATCAATGTCTAACACTGTTCTAAGACATAAATATCTTATACTAAACATGTTTTTGTACTCGGTTTGCCAACATACATAAAATTAGAACCTAAACATTTATTCCTAAATATTTAGAACCTAACAGATATTAAGGAGACAACATTTGTAAAATATGAATGACAGACACATGGAATGAAAACAAATAAAGCTCCCTATAAAAAGCAAGGGTTGTAAAAACAACTTTCTCCAATTTTAAAAAATTATAGAATTGTTGAGAAAAACATTTTGAGGAGGTATATAAAAGAAATGACATGAAAAAAAAAAAATTAGATTGTGCATAGAATACAAATATTTTTCTCTTTCATTTTATGCAAAACTTAACACTATATGACCTATGTACAAAGGCATATAGACACTTCTAGGCATAATCACTTAAGGCTATATAGTATAGTTCTCAATGAAATAAACATTAATGCATGCAAGGGGTTTTTATCTATTAAATAAACATTATCAAAATTCCAAGGATTTCAAATCAATCAAAGAGTATTGAGCTTGAATCCATTTTGTTTTTCACTTTTTCGCTCTAGACATATATATTCCTTTTTTTTTTCCACAGAGGTTTCTTTGCATTTGCATATAACTTTTATCCACCTTATCTCTCCAAAAAAAATTCTTTTATTTTTCCACTATATCTCTCCAATGAGCATTTAAACATCCATGAGTGGCAGTTTTCACACTATTGAAATAAGCAGTCTTCTTTATGAATAACACATCATGTAGCTTTACACTAAATCAAAGGTAGACCTTTCCACTATCTTTTCAACATGTGTGAAAAGTACACAATTTTTTCAATACTAATATCAATACTTGACTTAAAAACTTAAGGTTCTTGTGGGCACAAGCACTCGTGACGAGTAGTGGTAGCTCTACATGCAAGCCAGGGTGGTCACAGGACCACCCTGACTTGCAAAAAAATGTATATATACACTTGCTAAAAAAATATTATATGTTAAACTAACTTATTGTGAGTACCCTAATAAAATTTTTGAACACCCTGACTTGAGAATTACAAAAATTTGAATTCAACAAAAATAGGAGTAGTGCTACTACATTCACAATATTTTCACAATAATTTTACAACAAATCTAACTCGTGACGAGTAGTGGTAGCTCTACATGCAAGCCAGGGTGGTCACAGGACCACCCTGACTTGCAAAAAAATGTATATATACACTTGCTAAAAAAATATTATATGTTAAACTAACTTATTGTGAGTACCCTAATAAAATTTTTGAACACCCTGACTTGAGAATTACAAAAATTTGAATTCAACAAAAATAAGAGTAGTGCTACTACATTCACAACATTTTCACAATAATTTTACAACAAATCTAATGTAGTAAGCTGTTACTGATTCTAATTTGGCCAAATACTAATATTATTTTTTAACCCGCCAATAATAGCTTTTTGCATAAGATTTATTGTAAAAATGTTGTAGACATAGCATTACTCCGAAATTAATTTTGCCTCCAAACGCAATTCTTAATCCCTTTTTTTTTTTTTTTTAAAGCTTAAATAGCAACAATAAATATTAGCTCAAATAACAACAAATATAAACCAAACAAAAACAAGACAAGACCAAACAACAAGTGAAAAAATTATTCAACAAAAAGCCTATTATAAAACAAAAAGATAATTTCTTTAAAAAATGGTACTAGTCAAAATATTGTGGTAATTTAAATTTCTTAGTGACTACCCTAAAAAAAATTCCTAGATCCGCCACTGGTGACGAGCTGCTTCCTTGGGGACATTGCCATTTGTTGGGAGTATACCTCAACCGAGTGGAATGGGCGGATGGTGAAAATGGAGTTGCCACCTAGATTAGGTTTAGGAACCATATATATAGCGCTCTTATGTGAAGGATGATCTTACTAGAACACGTATCCGGAGTTTAGGAATGGAGATGGGAAGGTGTTAGACACACAACCCCACCCGACCTGTGGGTTGGCCTTCACTCATTGTGTTCCACATCCTAATTCCATCAAAGGGTCCTCTAATAGGTTATTATACACACACACAGCCTACCCTAACATGCATCTAGCAACCAACCTAGCATTCATCTAACATGACATAACATCATAACATCATATGGCATATCACATCATCTCAACAAGTACTCCATCACATCATCAACAATATGCACTTTGTCGCACTTAAACTTGCATCTAAACATGGCACCCACACATGTCTTAACATATATCTAGGCATGACATATCCTACCATTCATCTAACATTTCATACTTTATATAACCAAGGGTAGCAAGCATATTATATTGCAATAGCTTTAACAAGGCAGCAACTCATAATCATCCATACATGGCATTAATCAAGCATATTCATCATTCCAATTATCACATTCATACATTTATCATCAAGGAAACAAATCGTAATATCAAAAGATGCATGTTCATACTCATATGCATGACTTACATTTACTTATCTTACTGCATCACAACACCTATGCATCAATGCATGTTCATGTTGTTCATCCAAGACACAAACCCTAATCATGTGATTTAAACTAGGAGGCAATAAAACGTGTGAAAAATGAGTTAAAAGCAGGCCTTGAACATGTATTTAAAATAAACAAAACATCAAAAACCCTAAAATTTGGGTTCTTAGGCATGAACATGTGTGCACATGCCTAAACATGCATATGCATGAATGAAGCATGGGCGCACATCCTTGCCCAGAAATGTAGAAAACTCAAAGCAAACAGAAAAAGCAAATCAAAGCTAACCAAGCATGTTTCTAACTATGAAAGCAATAAATCCTAACTACCAAACAAGATATTAAAGCAATAGATAAACAAACAATCAAAAAAACTGAAGGAGACAAGGTAAGAACCTTACCTTAAACATAAGAACTCTTTGAGTTTAAATTTTGACCGTTCCCCTCGGTCAATCTATCAAGTCAAAAACTAGAAGGCTAGTAAGCTTAAAACTCAGAGGTCAAGACCAGAATAGGTCCTAACCAAGTAAACTTTAACATGAGGATGTTTTAGAATAAAAAGTGTCTATTTGATTCACTATTTTTTAGTAAATTCTGCGTGTTTTGGGAAAAGAGCCTTTAGGGCCTTTTACAGTGATCCTAGAGGGGTGTAGGGCTTTTCCCAGCTGATGTAGGATTAGCTCTGCAAGAATTTTACATTAAAAACTTTCCTTATAGGGCATCTGAAACACTACACGCGCGTGCATACTCGAAGCATGCGTGTGTAAACACCTCATTTTATACCCAGTTAATAAACATTAGTCCTCGGTCCCAATGATGAGCTTGACATGTCTACAAAAGGTAGTTGAAGTTATTTTGATAGTTTGGAAGTAATCACAATTCAAAAGTGTTTAAATCGCTTTGAAAACGATGTTGAAAAATGACCTTTGCTCACTATTTTAACCATAAATTTTGATCTACAAATGCTTTTTAAGTATGGTTTATTTCATTAGAAAGTAGATATCCTAGCTTCAATTTGAACATAAATTTTTCCTAATTTTGACTTATATTGAGTAAGTTATGACCATTTGAAATTGTGCCAACTGAGTAGTCGAAATTAGGATTTTTTGGGGAGCATGTGAATGCGTGCACGAGCATGCATATGCACACTGCATTCCAAAACCTCAGAACATTAGTTTTAAGGGCCCAAAACATCATTCTTTGATATGGGCCGGCCCCTAGAGCCTTGGGAACGTCCAAAGACTTCTAAAATGTCCTGAAAACCCTAATTTTAACATATAAATACAACTTTATGCCTCCAAACTCAAAGGCTAGCAAGAGAGAGTTGATTTTTCACTAAAACTCTTTTCTAACCATGAATCTTCTGCACTCGCAGATTATGCACGTCTTTTGGTTCTTCAAAATCTCTCTTTATTGGTCTTAAGGCAGAAACTATTTTCTAATTCATTTCAAAACCTTTTCAAATAATCTTTTCAAGATTTTTTTTTTTTTTTTTGAGTTGTGATTACCTATGAACTATTGAATACTTTGATTCTCTTGATTATTATTCGATCTTGTTGTGCAGGCACTGAGGGGCCGGTTAAATATCAACCAAGTTGTGTTCCATAAGTAAGGTGAGTCTCTCTTCATAACTCTTCCTTAATTTAGATTTTTATAACTTGTACTCTTGTTGTTCTTAATTTGATTTATTTGTTATACATGCTTAGAAATATGTTTTGCTTTGTTTGATTTTGTTTTGTTGTGTCTCGCCATATTTTGAATGAAGAGTTGAATTAGTTTATTAGAAGCATGCTAGGTTTTGTTTAATTGTTGTTTGTTGCTTGCTTTAAAGTGTGTTTCTGGGCGTGTATGTGTGCGCATGCTTTTTGTATGCATACGCATACTCGAAGCATGTGTACGCATATTTCATGTATGCGCACACATACTCATGCCCATAAATGTAGATTTAGGGTTCTTGCATTTTTGCTTGTTTTGATTAGTTTTAATCACATGTTTAGGTCTTGTTGAGTCTAGTTTTCACATGTTTAGCATTAGGGTTAGTATAATAACATGTTTCACATGCTTGGATTGATAGATTGATGATTAGGGTTTATACTTTGATGAACCACATGAACATTCATGAGAACTTGAACATGCATTGGATTGATAGGTACTGAGGTGTTATGGTGCAGCGAGGTAAGTGTGGTAAGTCATGCATAATTACATGAACATGAATTTTATTTGGTTGATGAACATGGTGAATTTTCTTGATTGATGAACATGATGAATATGTTTGATTAATTCCCTTGATTGGTGATACTATTTTTTGATGTGCTTGCTGCCCTTGGATATATATTGCTAGATGAATAGTAGGGTTTTATTCTATGGATGAGTGTGGGACATATGCCATGTTTGGATGATAGATGCATGTTAGTGTGTGTGAGTATAGAATAACATATTAGAAGATCCTTTGATGGGATTAAGATTTGTAACACAATGAGTGGAGGCCAACCTATGGGTCAGGTGGGGTTGGGTGCCTAACACCTTCCCATCCCCATACCTAAACTTTGGACACGTGCTTTGGTAAAGATTGGTCCTTCCACAATGACGCTACATTTATGGTTCTTAGACCTAATCTAGGTGGCGATTCCATTTACACCCTCCGCCATGGTCCACCCTAGGCCAAGGCATACTTCCCATGAGTTTGGGGAAACCTAAAGCTCGTCGAGAAGTATGCGCATGCCTTAAGTATGTGTACACATTCTTACCAACATGTGTGCGCATACTTAGGGTTTGTGGAGGTTTTTCTTTCACCAAAACATTCTCCAAGTTAAATACTTTCCATGATTGGGCTTTAGACTAGTCATAAACCTCCTAGTAATATCATCATTGGGGAATAGGGGCTCAAGTCGTGAAGGATACAAAATGAGGTGTCTACAGTTCTCAATGAATATTTATTCCATAATATTAACCTACAAGTGAGTTTAATAAAGAGTAATAATTGGGCATGTGCTAAAGTAGAAAATATAGTGCATACATGACTTTCATAAATTAACACCATCATTTGTATTCATCTCAAAGTAGTCATGCACTAGTCATGCTACACACACACACACTTTCCAAGTTTCTCCACAATGTAAAGCATGTTTTAATTCAAGAGAGAAATATTAATGTCCAAGTGACACATCTTAAGACTATTATAAAAATAAAAAAATAAAAAGACAAAAAAAAAAAAATTTCATTTTGAGTTTTTTCAATGCTTTGGATTTTTGTATTTTGACCAAAAATAAAAGCACACACAATGATAATTAAAAAAAAATGCAATAAATGACAACATGCAATATAGTACAAGTGATACCAAGTATGTATGATTTGCATGAAATACAACAAGGAATAAAAAATGAATGTCCTACTCTAGATGGGAAGAATTAAAGTAGAGGACAAACAAGAAGACAATTAACTCTTGAAATCCTTCCTAATCCACATAACTTGAGTTTTGGGCTATAAAGATGAATAGGTATACGTCCTGGCATGTCTATCGAAGGACATAGAGAAAATAACATTCCCCTGAAATTGAGTTAAAAAGATTAAGGTTTTTAATAACTTTCCAAGAAAAGGTATAAACCTTGAGAAGGAACCTGAGACCTTTTTGACACTCGCTTGTGAGGATATAAATTAAAACAGTTAGGACGAGTGTGACTAGAAACACCATAATGGTGATTGTAGACACCCTATTTTGTTCCGACCTATTCTCGAACCCCTTAGTCCCAATGATGAGAAAATTATTCATTACCAAAATAATCAGCATCGTGTGTGGAGCACAATGAGCTAATAAACCTAAAAATGGCCTAATACAATCCAAGCCCAAGCCCAAGCCCAACTATGACCCAAGAACCAAGCCCAATAGCCCAAAAGCCAATTTTTGACCTAATTTGGTTGAGGCTTACAAAAGGTACATACGCCAGGTATATGATGCATACGCACCCAATTTGTGGCATACATACCTTTTGGATAGAAGTCTCAAATCACTCAATTTCCATTTTGGTGAAAAGCTCGGGCAATTAGCCTGATTATCTGGTTGCTCAAATGTCTAACCTAATCCTAGGCCTCAATTTTTTCTATATAAACCCCCACTTTCACCATCCAAAGGGGTCCAAATTTTTACACCTACATAAACTCTACTGCAATACCTCTAGAAAACTTCAACTTAAGAGTTTTAGGCTAAAAGGGTAGAAAGGGTGAGTATTGGATTGATCTTCAACCATTTTCGGTTAGAAGATAGTCTCCTACTCATTCGTGTTCAAAACTTCTAGTTGGTTCAAACTTGCTAGCAAACCATTTATATTCATTTAGCCAACCCTAATTAAATATGGACCTTCGTAGAATAAAGAATATTGGTTCTACCTTGTTCCTCCAAAGAGTATTTGTATCCTTTTTTAATTATGACCAGGCCGATATGGTTGCCTACGTACCTCCTTTTTAGAAGGAATAGGTCATCATGTAGTTCAAGAGACATTGTGTCTATT
Source organism: Quercus ilex subsp. ballota (assembly GCA_032727855.1). Taxonomy (NCBI): domain Eukaryota; kingdom Viridiplantae; phylum Streptophyta; class Magnoliopsida; order Fagales; family Fagaceae; genus Quercus; species Quercus ilex. The sequence continues at coordinate 85,774,862 of CM064909.1, forward strand.
TTTCTTTTTCTTTTTTCCTTAATTTTTGCCTAGATCACCCTTTCAATTTTTCAATCTAGCAAGCTTCCTCACTCAAAATTTTTTAGCTCTCTTTTTGCGTAGACCGCCCTTTCAGGTTTTCAATCCACCATTTTTTTTTTTTTTTGGTTGACAAAAAGAACATCTTCATGCATAGTAGCGGATTACGTTGTCTGAATTCATGGGCATCTGGAATTCTTCTCCGTCCATGTCAGTTAGGATCAAGGCTCCTTCTAAGAAAGCTTTCTTGACAACATATGGACCTTTGTAGGCAAATTTCCCTCTTGGTTCTAGCAAAGTGGTATTCCTCTTCATCAATACCAGGTCACCCTCTTCGAAGTGTCTAGGACGAACTTTCTTGTTAAAAGCACAAGTTACCCTTTATTGATACAGCTATCTGTGACAAATGACAATCATGCATTTTTCATCAATCATGTTCAATTGCTCATATCGGGCTTGGACCCATTTAGCTTCTTCTAATTTGGTTTGAGCCAGTATTTTGAAAGATGGTACTTCAACTTCAATTGGCAATACGGCTTCCATCCGATACCTAAATGAATAAGGGGTAACATCGGTGGATGTTTTGACAGAAGTGAGATAAGCATAGAGTGCAAAAGCCAGTAGCTCATGCCAATCTTTGTAGGTGTTGGCATTTTTGCCAGTATCTTCTTTATGTTCTTGTTGGCTGCTTCAATGGCTCTGTTCATCTAAGGGCGATGTGAGAGGAATTCTGGTGCTCTATTTTGAACCGTTAACAAAGCTATTGAATTGACCTTCAATCCAAATGGGCTCCATTATCTGTTATGAACCCTTCTGGGACACCATAGCGAAATATGATGTTTTTCTTGATGAATCGAGCTACTATTGCCTGGGTAATATTTTAGTAAGATGAAACTTCTACCTACTTGGTCAAGTAGTCTATTACCACCAAGATGTATTTGTGCCCATTTGCAACTTTTGGTGTAATAGCCCTAATGACATTTATGCCCCATGTTGAGAAAGGCCAAGGTGAGGCCAAGGAATGCAGTAGCTGTGGTGGTGCATTCTTCCAGTCTTGGTAAACCTGGCATTGATGGCAAGTTCGTACATGTTTGATGCAATCGCTTTCCATGATCAGCCAATAGTATCATGCTCTCATAATCCTTCTTGCCAGAGAAGGTCCACTGTTGTGAGCTCCTACCAGTCCTTCATGTAGCTCTTGCATTAAGAGATTTTCTTTTGCCGAGTCAACACACATAAGCAAGGTTGCATCATAGGTCCTTTTGTACAAAACTTCTCCACTCATAAAGAATTGTCCTGCCATGCGCCTGATGAATCTTTTCTCGTTATTAGTTGCTCCGGGAGGTATTCAAACTTCTGGATGTATCTCTTGATATCATAAAACCAAGGTTTCCCATCTATTTCTTCTTCAACGTGGCAGCATTATTCTATCTCAAGACAATAAGCTGGTGTACCTCTTTCTTCAATCTTCAGAGGTTGAATTGAATCTTCTTTGGCGAGACTTATCATGCTTGCAAGGGCTGCCAATGTGTCGGTGAATTGATTGGAGTGTGAGTGAAGGTTACATTCTTGAACTTGGCGTTCAGCTGGCTAACATACTTCTATATGGGATGAGTTTTGGATCCCTGGCTTGGCAATCTCCTTTGGTTTGAGAGATGATTAGAAAAGAATCTCTAAACACTTCTAAGTCATATGCATTAAACTCCAATGCTGCTTGTAGACCCACGATACAAGCTTCATACTTTGTTACATTATTGGTGCAAGGGAAAATGAGCTTCACTACAATAGGGATTTGCTGTCCATGAGGCGATATAAGAACAGTTCCTATTCCATTTCTAGTGGAGTTTGTGGCTCTATCAAAAAATAATTTCCAAGACTGAGTCATGGATGATTCATCAGGGAATAATAAGTCTATGGGTTCTTGTGCCCCAATTGGGGGTTCAGCTAGATAATCTGCTATTGCTTGCCCTTTGATGGCCTTCTAAGAGATGAACAAAATGTCAAACTTAGACAAGAGGACTTGCCACCTAGCAATCTTCCCTATAAGTGTGGACTTTTCAAAGATGTATTTAATTGGATCTGTTCTGGAGATTAATCAAGTTATGTCATACAACATGTATTGTTTGAGCTTGTGAGCCATTCATGCAAATGCACAACAGGTCTTTTTCACTTAGGAGTAGTTCCCTTCACAGCTGGTGAACTTCTTACTCAGATAGTAAATAGCCTTCTCCTTGGTTCCTAATTCATCTTGTTGTCTTAGCATGCAACCTATGGACATCTCCTGGATAGCTAGGTATAGTATTAGTGACACCCCCAGCTTGGGTATAACAAGGATGGGAGGATTCAATAAATAATCTTTGATTTTCTCAAAGGCCTTCTGGAAATCTTCAGTCCATTCCAACTTTGTATTCTTCTTCAAAATTCTGAACAATGGCTCACATGTAGCAGTCAGTTGTGATATGAACCTGGCAATGTAATTTATCCTTCCAAGGAAGCTTCAGATTTGCTTTTCTGTCTTTGGTACTAGCAGGTCTCTAATGGCTTGTACCTTGGCTGGATCAACCTTTATTCCTTTTTCACTCGCAATGAATCCCAAGAGTTTCCCGAATCCTACACCGAATACAAACTTGTTTGGGTTCAACCTTAGTCGGAATTTTATCAGTCTTTTGAATAGATTGCGAAGATCTGCCAGATGGTCTTGATCAGTACGAGACTTGGCAATCATATCATCTACATATACCTCCACTTCTTTCTGCATCATATCATGGAACAGGGTGACCATGGCTCGTTGATAAGTGGCTCCAACATTTTTCAACCCGAAAGGCATGAATTCATAAGCATAAGTCCCCCAATGTGTGGTGAATGCCGTCTTGGGCTTGTCCTCTTTTGCCATTTTTATCTGATTGTACCTAGAGAATCCATCGATGAAGGAACAGACTGAATTGGTGGCTGTATTGTCTACCAATGTGTCTATATGAGGAAGGGGGGAGTTGTCCTCTGGACTCGCCCTATTGAGGTCTCGGTAATCTACTCACATGCATACTTTTCCATCCTTTTTAGGTACCGAGACTATATTAGCTATCCAGTCAGAATACACAATGGCACTTAGAAATCCTACATTGACCTATTTTTCTACCTCTTATTTGGTCTGAAGAATAGTTTTCGGCTTCATTCTTCTTAATGCCTTAACTAGGGTACACTTGGGTTTTACAAGAATCTGATGAACCATTATGTCTGTGTCTAAACTGGGCATATCTTGATAGGTGCAAGAAAATCTCTCTTAAATTCCTTTAAAAGGGTTATCAACTCGGGTTTTAGCTTGGTTGGGAAACTTATTCCAATCTTTATTTCTTTGGGTTCTTGACCCTCCTCAACTAGGTTAATTGTTTTTGCTTCTTCCATGTTGGGTTTTGAACCCTCTCCTTGTCTTTCCAAGGCTTCTAAAATTTCCCTAGGTAATTCAACCTCTTCCTCATCACTCTTTTCACTATTTTCCACCTCATGATTGGTTCAGAATCTCTTTCTATATCACAAATGATGGGATTAGGAGACATGCTTTTTGGAGAATTTGGTCTTACCCTAGGAACAAGAATATACAATGATAATAAGATGAAATAGTGTTGGAATTTTAAGCAAAGCATGTAACCGAAATACCTCAAATATTATCAAGTGCAAAAAAGGAAATAAGAGTTTAACATAATTTGGCATGGATATGCCTTGGAGGAATTTAGAGAATACAAGGTTTAAAAGCAACAAGTATGATAAACTTAAAGGATGATTTCAAATAACACAGATACTAAAGACATTTTCCCTCGCCCTTCTCCTACTTCCTTGAGAATATGTAGAGTTCCTTCGCCGGGTCATACACCCAGAACTTCTCATCCTCTTTAGGAGTGTAGTGACAGATGGAAAGTGATGGAAGGATTTCCTCCTCATCAAGCACCTCATATGTTGGTTCTCCAGTGATTGTACTGTAGTAGGGGGTGCAATGATTTCGGCGGCACCTGTATAGTCCACCCTAGGTGGGGGATTGATCCTTCCTGAGTATGGGTTGAAAGTCTTAAGCATGGTGTCCATCTGATTCTCCACGTAGGTAAGTAGGGCTTTAAATTCCTCTTTCTACTTCTCTAGTGCATCTTCCCCTTCATAGCAGTGAGACTCGAATGAAGTGCTATCACCATAAGGTTCCACCTCACCGGAAAACTCAAGATCATGGTATGGATCAGGTGAGTACTTCCTAGCAGGCTTGTCTACCTCTTCACAGTCCATTTTCGTCTTGGGTGGTCCGAATCTTCATGGGCTCTTCTTTTATGGAGCATAAAATCTCCAGGGTTTCTTTGTGAACGGTCTAATGCCATTTCCTGAGAAAGGGATAGGGGGGGAGAAAGAGACAAAAGAAAAGGGGAAACACAAAAACAAGATGTGTGAGATCACGTAAGAAAAGGAGAAATATGCTCCTAACTTTTTCAATTATATGGGAAAAAAGCTCTAGCAATTGGGCTATTTATTTAAGTGCATTTCTAAAAATGATGCATGATGCATTAATGAAAGAGTGACAAAGAATTTGTGTTTTATACAACATCTCTCAAAACATGGGAGTAAGATTTTACAAAAATACACTACAAAAAACGCCGTTTTAAGCCGCGTTTTTGTAAAACGCGGCTCCCAGCTAGACTTTGAGTTGCGTTTGTTAAAAACGCAGCTATAGCCAACCTATAGCTGCGTTTTTAAAACGTAGCTATAGGTCCAGCCAAATAATTTTTTTAAAGGGGACTTATAGTTGCATTTTATAAAAAACACGGCTTACTCATCCTTTAGTGACGTTACCTATAGCCGCGTTTTCAGAAAACGCGGCTATAGGTTACCCTTTAGTGACATGACCTATAGCGGCGTTTTTAAAAACGCCGCTATATGTAACAACAGAGAAAAAAAAAAAAAAAAAAAAAGTTTCCCACGTGCCCCCCACTTTCTTCTTTCCTTATTTCTACTTCTTTCTTTTTTGTCTCTTCATTCTTCACTTCTTCTTTCTCTCTTCATTCCTCCGTAAGTTTCTTTCTTTCCTTTTTTTTTTTTTTTTTTTACTTCCTTCCTCACATCTGGTTGACTCTTTTCTTTTCTTTTTTTCCCTTTTTCTTTCTTCCTTCTTCACATCAGGGTAACTCTTTTTTTTTTTTTTTTTTTTTTTCTTTTCACTGGGTAACCTTTTTTTTTTTACCTTTCTTTCATTTTTTTTCTTCATCTCAAGCACACTGATTTGTCAATAGATCTAGTTTTTTTTTTTTTTGGTTATTTTATGTTTAGTTAGTAAGAAAATGGAGGAGATGCTATTGTGGATCTGTGCTTGAATTTTTGTTATTGTGTTGCTGATATTGTGATTACGTTGTGGATCTGTGCTTGATTGCTGATATTGTGATATTGTGTTGCTGATCTGTGCTTGAATTTGTGCTAGTAAGAAAATGGGTTTGTGTTTTTGAATTTCTGGGTTTGTGTTTGATTTTTAATTTTTTGGGTTTGTTTGTATTGTGAATATGTTGTGTTTGAATTTGAATTTTTTGGGTTTGTGTTTGATTTTGAATTTTCTGGGTGTTTTTGTATTGTGGGAATGTTGTGTTTGATTTTGAATTTTTTGGATTTACGTTTAATTTTGAATTTTTTTATTTGAATTTCAAATTTTGAATTTTCTGGAAAAAAAAAAACCCAAAAATATATATATATTTATTTTTGTTTTCTGAAAAAAAAAAAAAAAAAAAAAACCCAAATTTTTTTTTTTTTTTTGTTTTCTGGAGAAAAAAAAAAACCCAAAAATATTTTTTTTTTTGTTTTTAAAAAAACCTATAGCCGCGTTTTTAAAACGTGGCTATAGGTCCGAACCCTTAGCCGCGGTTATAAACGTAGCTTGAAACTGGCCTATAGCCGCGGTTAAAAATGCGGTTATAGGTCTGACTATAGCCGCGTTTTGGAAAAACGCGGCCATAGGTCTGTTGCTGCAGTGTTTACGCCGCGTTTGGAAACGCAGCTATAAAAAACGCGGCTCTAGGCTATAGCCGCGTTTTTCGGATCTATAGCCGCGTTTTTTAAACGCAGCTATAGACCCGTTTTTTTGTAGTAATAGGACCAAAGGTGAATTTATTATTAGGAAAGCCTTAGATTTTTTTTTTTGGAAAGTTTTTAAGAAAGCATGATTTTGTTTTTCGAAAAGAAGAATTTGACATGCATGATTTTTTTTAAAAGGATGCATGATGGAACCAAGGTATTCATGATTTTTTGGAAAGATTTTTGAATGAGTTTTTGAACAACAGTATGGAGAATTTTTATTTTTTGAAAAAGAGTTTAATTTTTGAAAAAGAATTTTATTTTGTTTTTGAAAAGGGATTTTATTATTTTTTGAAGCTTTTCAAAAATTGGGACGGAGAATTTTTTTTTCGAAAAACACAACGCTATGCATGTTTTTTTTGAAAAAAACAAAAAAGGATTATTGAAAGATGGTCATGTCATGAATTTTCGAAGAAATGATGCGTGTTTTTTTTTTTCAAAAAAAAATTATTTTTGAAAAATGGGATGAACATTATTTTTTTGAAAAAAAAGCTGCATGTATTTTTGAAAAAATGTTTTTTTTTGGGTAAAAACTTTATTTTGTTTCTATAAAAACAAGCGTATATGCACACGTATATAGATACATATATTAATACACATAAACATATGTATATGGACATATGAGTATATATACTTTTTGAAAATGGTTCATTTTCATTATACTTTTTTTTAGGGTATGACACATTGATTTTGTAAAACTTACCCCCTTTTGTGGTTTTTTTTTTTATTTTTTTATTTTTTTTTAATGTGATTAAGGATGAATGCATGATGAACCTTGTAGGGTTGTAAACCCTTAGGGTATGGGTGGGAATTTTATTATGTGAATGAACCTTGGTTCATTCTCTAAGGGTTGATGGTATGAAACAAGTAAAGAAATTAAAAAAAAAAAAAAAAAAAACTATTAAAAATGCATGCTCTTGCAAAAAGGAAACAAACACACTTTCCCCTTGACTCATTTTGAAAAACAACCCTACAAGGTAATCCTATCTTAGGCTTGGATGTTCACTCAGTAGAATCCTCATGGGTTAAGCTAACTAGGTTCACTATATGTAAGGTTGGTTAAGGGTAGGACCTAGAATCCTAGAAAAAATGGACCTTGATCATCATATTCTACCCTCATAGAGGTTGTGGAGATAGAGCGGATCAAGGGGCGTTGTTTCAAATCACCTCAAGGCTACACAGATAGCTACATGAGGCTATTTACTTTGATTGCCAAAATTATCTAAGGTTAGAGGTCTGCTTATCCAACATTGCCTCGGGCCCGAGTTTGACCCATATGCAAAGGGACATGTCATGTATTTTTTGAAAAATAAGGGGAAAAGGTTTTGGCACAAGCAAATATATACAAAGTGCTGCAGAAATTAAGTCTCTATCCTATGGTTTTCACACAATATGGAAACATTTTAACAAACATCAAAAAACATATGAGCATGGCATATGTACAAGAAAAAGAAAGCTATTATATGTATAACATTTATTTTACAAAAAGATGACATTGGAATTAAATTAAAATTCCTAGGCCTAAACTCTCTAATTATCCCCAGTGGAGTTGCCAAGCTGTGGATGCCTCGCCGCCCCCCCCCCCCCCCCAAAAAAAAGAAAATTTCGGGGTTAGTTGCATATTGGGTCCTTGGTGACGTGACTTTTGTGTGCTTGTGTCTCTATGGTTGGGCGTGTGTGTGAGTCCCTTTTTCTTATTTTTATTTTAGGAGTCACCACCAATCATTGGTTTTGTATAATGTCTGATTGGTCACCTAAGAGTCTAATTCGTTTTAAGTTACCTAACCATCCCCAGTGGAGTTGCCAAGCTGTGGATCCCCCCCACCCCCCACCCCCCCCAAATTGAAAATTTTGAGGTTTGTTGCACATTGGGTCCTTGGCGTCGTGACTTTTGTGTGCTTGTATCTCTATGGTGGGGTGTGTGTGTGTGTGAGTCCCTTTTTCTTATTTTTATTTTAGGAGTCGCCACTAATTATTGGTTTTGTATTATGTGTGATTAGTCACCTAAGAGTCTAATTCATTTTAAGTTACCTAATCAACTAAACCAAATTTTAAAGGATTTATTAATTAAGGTAAACCAAAAGTCTTTGAACTCAAGATCTTGGACTCGGAACTTTGGTTACGTGTGGGAATGGTGTTAGGCACCCCACAACGCCTATCCGAAGATAGTATCTCGTTTTAATTTTTTTTCAAACATTAACTTTTTGTGAAGAAACATAATGTTAGGAAATTTAGACCCCGGTTGATAGAATTAACAAGTTTTAAACCCAAGTTGTTAATTAGATTTATTATGAATAAAACTTGTTAAAACAAACAAATATCAATATCATGTCAAAATCATGTAGCGGAAAAATAAATAAGACAAGATATGATGACCCAGGAAAACCAATGAAACCAACCAGTTTCACAGTAAAAAATCTGGGGGAAAACCTTCTCAAAAAGCAATTCACTATAGTAAAGAGAAGTTTTAGATCTAGTACAAAACCTTTGTCCCTAGACTCTACAATTCTCGTAGATGAACTCACAGCAAAAACCTTCTACTGCTTTAGAACCTCTGAACTCTTCAATATATGAACGCCACCCTTTTTGTTGCACGGATCCCAGTACGTGACTAACTCCTTTGCACGAATCCCAGTACGTGACTCACTCACCAACTTGAGAAAGAATAATGTTGGCTGCAAAGTTCTTCACTTCATCAACAATGAAGATCAAGAAGCACTTGGTTACAAAACCCTAAGGTGCAAAGACGCAGTAACTTCTTTCAGAACCCTAAGATCAAGAAGCACTCGGTCACCTTTTGCATATGTTCTTCTTGTATTCTTTTATGTGACGGCCTCTAAAATAAGCCTTATATAGATCTAGGGTTGTGAGAAAAGGAACCCCACACAAATACAAAAGCCTGGCCCAAAAATCAAAAATCTGAATTTTCGTAACCTCGACAGATAGCAGGTGTCGAGCAGATGTCGAGAAGGTGTCGAGGTTTAATGAATCTCAACAGATACAACTATCGATGAGGTGTTGAGAAGGTGTCGAGAGGATAGAAACTTTCTCGATCGATCGACCAGCTATCGAGAAGCTATCGAGATTGCGATAAGAATCAGCTGAAGAGCTCGACAGATAGCCAGGTGTCGAGAAGCTATCGAGCTATCTGTCTGCAGGTGTCGAGCTATCTGTCCAGCTTTATTGAACACCTTTTCTTCACTTGTTTCTTGGTTCAATCTTCATGGCTTTAATACTAGATTCGAACAACATGTTTCTTCAAGTATTAAACACAACTTAGATCTACCCAAATACAAGTGCGTTTTGTCAAAGGATTAGCCAACTACATAAAATAGTGACATATGTTCCTAATAAGTGAAACACAAATGTCCTAACACATAATACTTGGAATTTTGATTTTTTTTTTTTTGAAAATGTTTTTGCAACAATATATATGTGTGTGTGTGAGTAAATATTTACCATATAACTAACATTTGAATATTAATTCCAAAGAATTTATATACAATTACGACATGTGAAGTATATATGTAAGTCACATGTGAAAAAACATACAAGTATATTATACAATAGCATGTGAGTATTTATTTACTATATAGCTAACATGTGAACACTAAATACTATACAAAAATAAATTACAATGTAAAAAACAAAAAGAGAGAGTTGGAAGAGTAGCACCTTGTTGTCATCCACAATTTTTTTTTTTTTTTATCATGCAAAAAAAGATGACAAAGAAAGCTCATTAGTGCCAAGAAATGGTAGGGACAATGTTAGCTTAAAGGGGGTTCCGAGGCTCAAGAGAATGAGTCTTGAACACAAATCCTTACAACTATTCTAAGAAAAATGTTTGAAATAAAAAGTTACAATGTTAACTTTATTATTTTGAAAAAAGACTTCTTTTTTTTTTTGAAAAGATTTTAATGGGACATTTTCGAGAAAAAAAAAACTTTTTTTGATCTTATTATTTTTTAGAACTCCAACGTGGTAAAACACATTTATTTTGGAAAACATTTCCTTTTTATTTTTTTGGCATAAATTCGGCTTTCTTAGGAGGGAAAAAGAAAAAAAACTTAAAAAAAACAAATTTATTTGAAAACAATTTTTAACGTGGTAAAAGTTTTTTTTTTTGAAAACGTTTTTGAAAAACATTTTGGAAAAGCTCTTTTGAAAACATTTTTGCAAAAGCATCTTTGAAAGCATTTTATAAAAGTATTTTTTAAATTAAAACACTTATTATATTTTTTTTGAAAAAAAGTTTTAGGTTCCCCCTTAAAAAAAAAAAAAAAAAAAAAATCAGATTTTCATTTATTTTGAAAACATATATTTTTTTTTTTTGAAAACAGGTTTTTTTTTTTTTTTTTTTTAAAAAAAAAAAAAAAACAATTTTAGAAAACAGGTTTTTTATTTTGAAAAAAATTTTTAGAAAGCAGATTTGTTTTATTTGAAAACAGGTTTAGAAAACAGGTTGTAGGGTCCGGATTTGAGCACTTCTGCTATTGAGAGAGTGGACTCAAGCCCAGTTAGCCCATTACAATGAATTTATAGAGAATGAGTTGAAGAACTAGGCCCTAACAAGCAGGCAGGGTTCAATCATTCCGTTTGGAGGCGCCAGAGGCTAGCCTATCGAGATTATGATCCGAAGTCTGTCTTCGGCACCTGTCCGAGGAGCTTTGCAATGGCCTTTTTCCTGGGGATCCCTCTCCCCCCTCTTCTGATCTTCTTCCTCCTTATATATAGTCCTCTCCTTTAACCTCTATCTTCCACCTGTTGATCATCCATGCTTCCTCCTTCTGACTGCCCGTCCCATCAGCCACTTTCCCAGCACCCCTGTGAGTTGTGGCAGCCAAGGCAACCCTGTTTAGAAGTCACATCTCCATTAATGCGGCTAGGGGGGTTAGGTGAGCGCATTTAGTGTGGAGGTGACAACTTATCCTGGCCGTGTTCCCCCCCCATGCTGCTACGGCTGACGTGTTGGTCTCGGCAGGATCGTCCTTGGCAAAGTTCTTGGCCATTAAGGACTTCATACTCCTTCCTCGGACTGTTCTTCCTCCTCGGCATGGGCCTTGGGCCGGATGTAAGATGGGCCGGGGTTGCCAGATTATTAGGCCCCACAATAGCCCCTCGAAATCCTGCTATCCGGTTTCTCGGGCGGGGAGGAGGATTCTGATGTCCTCGGGCCTTCGTCATGACTCGCCCTATAGTGGCCTACATCAGCGCTGGAGTCTTTCCACCTGCCCAATGCGCGTTTCTGGCGCCTCGATATATGGTGCACCCCAGCATTGAACGCCCGCATTAAATTCCGACGGCTCCATACTCCCCACGTTCAATGGCATGATGCTAATCGGTCGGTGGGGATTTCCTGCCTTGATGAGCGGGAAGCTCCGCTTGATTATCTTCAATCGAGTGTATAAATACTTGTTTGGATCGATTTGCCTCCTTATCTGTGTACTTGAGAACCCTGGCGCACGTACTCTGAATCCAGTCGAACTTCCACATCAACCGGTGCTCCTTTTTAGCATAAACAGCCTGTCCGAGGAGATTTTCCTCATTCCTGTAAGTTTTCTTTTCTCTGTAGCGCAAATTTTTCTCTAAACCCTTTCTTTCATTCGCCTTTTCTCGAGTCTTTTAGTTGTGGTAGGGGATGGGTAAATTTAAGAAGTTAGTAGAGTCCGAAGAGATGATGGAGAAGTTCATCGCTGATTACGGTATACCCCCCAATGTGGGCTTGAGGTACTGCGAGGAAAGGGAATGGTACGTTAGGAGGAACGAGGGCGAAGTTGTGATCCCCATAATAGCCTTCTTAGAGGGAGGCATGAAAATCCCTATGGGGCCGATGACGAGCAGCTACCTTAGGCACTTTCAGCTAGCCCCCACTCAGTGTGCTGTCAATATGTTTAGGATACTGGGGTGTGTAGACGCCTTGAATGAGAAGATGGGGTTGAGGTTAACCCATCATGACGTAAACTGGTGCTATAACCTCCAACACCTGAAGGGTAAGACATATTATATGAAGACGATGGACGATAGGGTTCAGCTTATCTAGTGTCTCCCTGATTCTAGCAAGGGGCTGAATTTTGACTTTCTCATTGTGTCGGGGGAGTGGTACGATGGTCTCCATTGCCCAACAACAGAAGGAGAGCCAGGTAGGGTACTTGGAGCAGGAGAGGGTCTAGCCCCTTTTTTCTTCTTCCTCCTTCCTTTTTTTTTTTTTTTTTTTTGTGAATCTGCTTTGTTCGGCTGATGACAGGAGTTTGTTTTTCTTTCCGCAGATCCGCACGCCTTCGCGCGCCATTTTAGCCTGGTCAACAAGGAGGACCTGCAATTCGTGCTTAGGTCGGAGGCTTTCGTGAACGAGGGTGACAACCAAGTCAGGGCTGCTCATAAGATCCTCGGATGTGATCTGGACCAGAAGGTGTTTCTGATCCCAAAGCACGTGATCAGGGCCTGTGACCCTCGGCTTAGGCAAATCACCGTGGTGGAGCACGGGTTTTCGTTCTCCGAGGGATCATCCATTCCGGAGGGCATCCCATTGGCTGGCTCCTCCACGTCCCATCAAGCTGCGGAGACCGAGGGAGAGGGTTCGAAAAAAGAGGGAGAAGTAATGGATCGGGGTTCGTCCGAGGACGAATTTGCTGCATTCGAACAAGGCTATTTGTCCGAGGATCCATCCGGTGACCTGGGGGATCCCCAATTGTCTAAAGCCGATCTTCTGCCTCCAAGGGCTGGTGTTCAGGCCGAAATGGGTTCCAGGAGACAACCCCAAACCAACCTGCTTGACTTGCTTGAGGGCAAGACGGGGAATAGCACGCCGAAGGAGTTACAACCTAAGCCTCCTTCATCCACACCCAAGCTTCCTCTGCCCTGCCCAAGCCTTTACCTGCACAGACCAGGTCGTCTACCATTCCGCCTATCTCAGATCCTCGGCTCGAGTCCTCTGATCCAAAGAGGAAGAGGTCTTCCAAAGGCAAAGACCCAGCGGATGGGGGGAAATCTTGTCCCCCCCAGGAAGAAGGCGAAGCTCGCCGACCCTCTAAACAGCTGAGGATTGGTGGTCAGGACAAAGGGAAAGAGGTTATGTAGGTGTCCGAGCCCCAGGTCTAGCTTCCTGCTACCATGCTTCACAGGAGGCCTCTGATGGATGACACCACCCTTAGGGACTTCCGAAGGGGCGAGGGGGCTCGCGTAGCTGACGCCCTGGAGAGGTCCCTCCTTCTCCTTGTTGACATGGCTGAGCTGAGGGGCATGAGGAGGTAGGAAGTAGCTCGCAACCTCAAAAGGTATCTGGGCATGGTAAGACTTCTGATATTTGTTCCCCCGTTTGAATTTTATTGCCTAGTACTTGTCTTACGGTGTTTTTGTTTCGGTTTGCAGGCTATCCAGGCAGCCTTTAGGCTGGACGAGGAGGCCGACAACCAGGGTAAGGCTTTGGATAAGGAGCGCCATAAGTACTTGACCGCCATGAGTACTTTCAAGAGATTTGAGGCGGATCTCAAGAAGGTGCTGGAGAGTTTGGAGGAGATGACGAAGGCCAGAGACAAGGTAGCATCCGACCTGGCCGGCGCTATGAAGCGCGCCGAGGACCAGACAGGGTGCCTTCGGGATGTCGAGGGTCAGCTGCAGGCTGCCCAAGGGGGTATTGCCAACCTGAAGAAGGAGCTGGCCGAGGCCGTGGTGGCAAGAGGCATCGCCGAGTACGCCAGGGATGAAGCCGTGAGGGTTAAAGACGAGGCTGTGTTTGCGAGAGAGAATGCCGAGCGCTCTGTAGAGGAAGCGGAGGAACAGGCCTTTGCTGAGGGGGTGGCTAAGACTAAGGCTGCCCTTAAGGCTCAAATCCCTTAAGTGTGCAGGTGTTTTTGCTCCGAGACTTGGGAAGAGGCCCTCAACCAGGCGGGGGTTGAGGCCTCGTCTAACCTTAGGAGGGCTGAGAGAGTGTATTACCCTTCTACTATCCGAGAGGTCGCCTCCGTTGCTCCCGAGGCTGGCTTCGCCTTACAAGCGACAGATGAGGGCCAGACCAATGCCGCTGAGGATTCTACTCTAACTGATAAGCCTATTAAGGGGGTTGAGCCCTATGGTGCATTGGAGGGGGCAGGAGCTGGTAGTCAAGAGGTGCCCCAGGACATGGTGAAACCTCTTGCTGACTCCTAAGCCACACTCGTCGCCCCCCAGATTCCTCCTGCCGAGGAAGGGTCCTCAAAAGTAGCCTCTCTAAGCCAGAGTCCCGAGGTACCAGTATGAGCCCTCCAGCAGACTCCTCAGGATAAGTTGTCTACCGAGTTGGGGGAGTAGGCCAACTTGTCGAGCTATCCCATTCCGATGGCCTGGGCCACTCTGATTTTGTTGTCATTGTTTTTCCTTTTTTTATTGTTGTTCTTTTTTTTTTCTTTTTTTTTTTTTCATTTCGCCTTCTGTCTTGGCGACATTGTAACGAAACCGTATGTTTTCTTTTAATAATATACTCAGTTGTTTGTTTTTAGCTCGTCGGATGGTGTTTCCTTTCATTCGTTGTATTTTGATGTTTTGCTCGATACCTTAGTTGCGTTTGGGACTTAGTCTCGTGGAGCAGTCAGCTTTCCTACAAGTTTGAGTCCAAGGGCCATGCCCACCTTGGCTCTATCTGACGCTTTTGTTCTTCTGTAAGTAGCTAGTTTCCCCGAAAACTTGAGTCCGAGGACTATGCAAGGCCTTGGTTCAGTCTAGTACCCAAGTACTCCATGCAGTGGTTAGTTTTCCCAGAGTCTTGAGTCCGAGGACCATGCAAGGCCTTGGTTCAATCTAACGCTTGTTTTCTTCTGTGAGTAGCTAGTTTCCCTATAGGTTTGAGTCCTTGGACCATGCAAGACCTTGGTTCTGCCTAGTACCCAGGCACTCCTTGCTGTGGTTAGTTTTCCTAGAGGCTTGAGTCCGAGGACCATGCAAGGCCTTGGTTCAGTCTAACACTTGTTTTCTTCTGCAAGTAGCTAGTTTCTCCATAGGTTTGAGTCCTTGGACCATGCAAGACCTTGGTTCTGTCTAGTACCCAGGCACTCCTTGCTATGGTTAGTTTTCCCAGAGGCTTGAGTCCGAGGACCATGCAAGGCCTTGGTTCAGTCTAACGCTTGTTTTCTTCTGCAAGTAGCTAGTTTCCCCATAGGTTTGAGTCCTTGGACCATGCAAGACCTTGGTTCTGTCTAGTACCCAGGTACTCCTTGCTTAGAGTGAAGGGATTTGCCTTCATCGTCGGGGGGTTTATTTTTTTTTATGGTGGCAGCCTCGGCCTTGCTTCACCAAGGATGGGCTATTCGTCGGACTGGATTCTTGACCTAGAGCTACCCCGGACAGGGGTGGCTCGAGCTTCTGTCTTCACGCGTGGCAGCGGCCCCTTCTTCGCTCCAACCTTCCGCCTTCTTCGATTACGAGGCGTCCCCTGACTGTTCGTGTTCTGCGCTTGACGCTTCAGTGTGCAAGGCGCATCCTCATTAATATCCTCGTGGATTAATGCAGATCCAGCGGCTGTAGGCCTCTTTGGAATTTGGCCAGGATTAATGTCGTTGGTGGCTCTTCCTTCGAGTTCTGGTTGGACCAATTTCCACCAGCCTTCGCCCTCTATAAAAGGCCTTCTGGGGGAATCATCCTTCCTCACTTCACAAATCCTTCGACCAAACATGGAACATAACTCTCCCACCCCCTAAGCCCCTTTGATGACCTTGTCGGGATTACGGTCAGAGCTTGGTGGAATGGGGCGGCCCTGTACGAGGGTGGAGGCAAGCAAGATCAGGGTCCTCCCGCCTCAGTTGAGAATCGCCGCGGTTATGGTTCTCGTCAGGCTTCTGGCACGGAAAGGTTTGGGCATCATCTTGGTGGTATCATGCCTGGCGGTTATGAGGGAGGTCCATGAAGTACATAACGTCCTTCTCCGGTGCGCGTGCATGCCTACCCTTCAAGCTGGTGGTGCCTCGCTCCTAGCTTATCTGCCGGTGGAGGCTTGCTAGATTACGTCACGCTTGGTGCCCGAGTGTTGCCTCCTCCAATGTTCAAGCATTGTGCGGCTAGGGGAGCATCGAGAGAACACCATGGGGCGGGGTCCTCTGGCGCCTCTGCATCTGCTCCTCTTTTCTCGCTGGTGCCATCCATACCGGCCCGGGGGTTATTGGTAGCTTTGAAGCAAGCCTGCCTCAGCCCCTTCTCTTTTAGGGTTAGCTCTAGGACAAGTCCGTCTGGGCCTCTGTTTGTATAATTAGCTTTAAAATAAGCCTGTCTGAGCCTCTGTTTGTATCTTGTATTTGCTTTTCGCTTAATAAAATGCCGTGATGTTTGTTCTCTTTTCATTCTCTTTGAACCTTTTGCTTTTCTGCAATTGTTTTTTTTTTTTTTTTTTTTTTTTTTGCAAACGCGCCATTGTTATCCTTCCGCAAACTAGCCATCTAGGAACGACCGTCCGTTGTGCCTGCTAGTGCACAAGTTCTTCCCACAGACGACGCCAATTGTAGGGTCCAGATTTGAGCACTTCTGCTATTAAGATAGTGGACTCAAGCCCAGTTAGCCCATTACAATGAATTTATAAAGAATGGGTTGAAGAACTAGGCCCTAATAAGCGGGCAACGTTCAATCGTTCTGTTTGGAGGTGCCGGAGGCTGGCCCACCGAGATTATGATCCGAAGTCTGTCCTCGGCACCTGTCCGAGGAGCTTTGCGATGGCCTTTTTCCTGGGGATCCCTCTCCCCCCTCTTCTAATCTTCTTCCTCCTCATATATAGTCCTCTCCTTTAACCTCTATCTTCCACATGTTAATCATCTATGCTTCCTCCTTCTGACTGCTCGTCCCATCAGCCACTTTCCCAGCACCCCTATGAGTTGTGGCAGCCAAGGCAACCCTGTTTAGAAGTCACATCTCCATTAATGCGGCTGGGGGGGGGGGGGGTTAGGTGAGCGCATTTAGTGTGGAGGTGACAACTTATCCTGGGTGTGTTCCCCCGCCATGCTGCTACGGCTGACGTGTTGGTCTCGGCAGGATCGTCCTCGGCAAGGTTCTTGGCCATTAAGGACTTCACACTCCTTCCTCGGATTGTTCTTCCTCCTCGGCACGGGCCTTGGGCCAGATGTAAGATGGGCCGGGGTTGCCAGATTATTAGGCCCCACACAGGTTTTTTTGTTTTGAAAACGGTTTTCGAAAACATATTTTTTATTTTTGAAAACAGTTTTATATTTTGAAAAATGGGTTTCGGATTTCCCTAAAAATACGATTTTTTTTTTTTTTAAAGATACCAGGTTTCCCTTAAATTTTTTTTTTTTTTTTTTGAAGAGGAAAGGTATTAAAAAAAAAAGTTTTTTTTTTTTTTGTTTTTTTGTTTTGTTTTGAAAACTCTTTAGAAGGAAAAAGATTTTTTTTTTTTGAAAACTTTTAAGAAGAAAAAGGGAAAACATTCCTTTTAAAAAGACTCTTTTTCTTTTTCGAAAAAAAAGGTGGGAAAAGATTTTAGAAAAAAAAAAAAAAAAACATTCTCTTAGAACAGTGTATAGAGGAAATGTTTTACCCAAACATTTTTATTTTATGGCAACTTTAATAATGAGAAATGTAAATAAACAACAATAATAAAGTGCAAAAAATAAATTGCAAGGAAAGTAAAGTACAAAAATTTAAATGACAAAAATGTAAAGAGCTGAGATTAAAAATGATATAAAAGTAAAAAAGTAAAAAAATAGAGGGCTGAAATATTGTAAAGATTGATTAAAAAGTTTTTATTTTTTATTTTTTTATTATGTCCCTCTTAAATAGATTTTAATCTCTTTCAAGCCTTATGGGTCCTTCAACATAAGGAAATGAGAGTTCTAAGCCATCAACCATTCCTATGAGACATATCCATATTGCACTTTATTTGAGGTTTAAAAAACCATTTAAGAGGGATGATAGAAAATCTTTTTTTAAGTGTCTATATATATATATATATATATATATATATATATAAGAGCAATAAAGTAAAGGGGGAGAGGGAATTTGAAAGAAATTAAAGGGATGACATAAAATAAAAGGGGATGGGGATTGCTTGAAAGTAAATGTGATGACACAAAATAATGGGGATTGGGATTGCTTGAAAGTAAATGGGATGACATAAAATAAAAGCATTAATAGTAAAATCCCTAGATGCCTAGGTGGAATGAGATTTCTTCCCCCTGAGGGTACTTCCCATACATAGCCTAGGAGATGGTCCAATACCCATCTAGGGATACAAACATAATAATATAAACCAATAACAATAATATGAATATTGAAATAAAGAGATAGTTATATACACAATATGTACAAGAGCATAGTAAAAATAAAGTAACTATGAACAACAAGCAAAGTAAAAGAAATGATTTATATATATATATATATATATATATATATGTGGGGCCAAGAAATGGTCAGACAATCCCAGCCCACTCCCAACCAGGCCCAAGGCCCATGTCCGAGGATGCGCCCATTGACCGAGGACTGAAGTGTGGCACCCAGCCACCCTCTAAACAACGCCAAGGATGATAGCATCCCCGGAAGTCCGAGGTCCTAGGACGCGCAAGCAGCACTTAGTCAAAGGGAGCCTCCCCGAGCATTCAAGGAATGAATAGCGGGTACCAAATACCGGACATGAAAGCATGGTGGAGGAGCGCACCCCAGATGAACTGTCACCTCCACATTAAATGCTCCCAACTAACGTCCTGGCCGCATTAATGAGGAAGGGACGCCTCAACAGTGCCACCTTGGTTGTTGCCACCTACAGAGACAAGGGGAAGATGGCTGATGGGACAGGCACTCAAGTGATGCCCTAATCCCTTTACAAATGTAGGGCTAGGATTGATTGGAAGGGGGATATATAATGTAAGGAACTCCTCCTAAAAGGTGGGGGACGGAAGGATTATGGTAATCTGCATGTACTGAGAGAACTACTTGTTCATCCTTAAAGAAAGAAATTATTAGAACTCCAAGTTCTGGAAAACACGTCCGAGGAGCATTTTTACTTATCCCATCGCACGCTCAGCTTATCCAACCCACGTACAACTATGCATGGCCGTTGCATTTCTCGCTAGCGCCTAGTTCTTGAATCCCTCCTC
The DNA here is from genome assembly GCA_032727855.1 of Quercus ilex subsp. ballota. Classification (NCBI taxonomy): domain Eukaryota; kingdom Viridiplantae; phylum Streptophyta; class Magnoliopsida; order Fagales; family Fagaceae; genus Quercus; species Quercus ilex. The sequence continues at coordinate 85,794,037 of CM064909.1, forward strand.
TACAAATTCATTGGGGTACGTTGGGCTTTTGACCCGTGTCCACTGGACGTGGGCAACCAAAAACCCTGTCCCTACAATTGGCGCCGTCTGTGGGAAGAACTTGTGCGTTGGTAAGGACAATAGTTAAGCATGGTAGGATCGGGCCCTCACCAAACAACTCCCAATCGACCTGAACCGGCGAAGCCACGGCATCATGGTGACTACGGCGACCCCGGAGGCGGTCAGAATGATAACGGACAATTTCGAGAAGGAAGCGTGCATACTTCGACGGCGAGCGAAAATCAAGCCCAGAAGCGCGATGCTGTCCAGGCTACGCAATCGGAGGAGGCCCATAGTCACGCCTCCCAGGCGAAGGACGATAAGGTGGCCATGCAGCGCGAGATAGATGATCTGAAGAAGAAGCTGCGCCGTGCACAGCGAAGACAGCCTGAACCCAACCCTGACTTGCCCTCTGACGACGAGAGTGACGACGAATACAGGCAAAGGTCGAGAACGCCCCCCAGCGAGACTTTCTCCCACGAGGAGGAGCGCTACCAGAGGCGTAGGCGCGCCGACCGAACCTCCCGGGGCGTAGGAAGTGACGCCATGAGCAAGGCGTTGGACCAGCTCTCCAAGTCGCCCTTTACGCGTCGCATAGAGGAGGCAGAGCTTCCTCGGCGGTTCCAACAGCCAACCTTCATCGCCTACAACGGCAAGACGGATCCCGTAGAGCACGTGAGCCAGTTCAACCAGAGGATGGCTGTCCACTCGAAGAACGAGGCGCTGATGTGCAAAGTTTTTCCATCTAGCTTGGGACCTGTGGCGATGAGGTGGTTCAACGGTCTGAGGACGAATTCCATAGACTCGTACAGACAGCTGACCCAGGCTTTCGGCTCCCGCTTTGTCACGAACAGCAGGCCTCCTCGGCCCATGAGTGCGCTGCTGTCCCTATCCATGCGTGACGGGGAGACCCTTAAGGCCTACTCGGACAAGTACTGGGAGATCTACAATGAGCTGGACGGCAAGTATGACGCCGTCGCCATCAGTACGTTCCAGAATGGGCTACCAATGGGGCACGGCCTGAGGAAGTCCTTGACCAGAAAGCCCGCCACCAGCGTGCGGCAACTGATGGATCGGATTGACAAGTACAAGCGGGTGGAGGAAGATATGCTGCAAGGCAAGGGGAAGGATAAAGCCTTCCCTCAGGAGAGGAGAGACTTCAGGTCGGACCGGTACAACAACGCCCGACCAAGGAGGGACTTTGGAGGAGAATCTGGAGCGACCAATGCTCAAACCGTCAACGCAGTATTCCGAGAACTCGTGCATAGGGTGCTGGAGAGAATAAAAGACGAGCCGTACTTCAGGTGGCCGAACAAGATGGCCGGGGAACCTGAGAGGCGCAATCGGAACCGCTACTGCCAATACCACCAGGACCATGGGCATACCACGGAGGACTGCAGGAACCTCCGGAACTACCTGGACCAGCTGGTCCGGGAAGGAAAGCTGAAGCACTTGCTGCTCAACGCCGACAATCACCAGGGGCAAGCGTATCAAGAGCCCCGGCGGGATGCCGCCATGGGACAACCCGCGGGCACGATTAACGTAATCCTGGTGGCTCCGGGGAGAACGGGTGCGGGCCCCTCGCGAGTACTGTCCGTAGCCCAACCGGAAGCTGGGGAGTTCCAGGCCGGGCCGAAAAGAGCTAGGAGGAAGTCCTGCTCTCATTTGAGCTTCTCAGAGGAGGACAAGATCGGGACCATCCAGCCCCATGATGATGCCCTGGTGGTCACCCTTAGAATTGGGGGCTACGACGTAAAGAGGGTGATGGTAGATGGTGGCAGCGCAGCAGAGGTCATGTACCCGGACCTCTACAGGGGGCTAGGGTTGAGGCCGGAGGACTTGACGCCGTATCACTCCCCCCTAATGAGTTTCGATGGGAAGCTCGTCATCCCGAGGGGCATGATCAGGCTGCCTATACAGACCGGCCCAGAAGTGGTAGAGGTGAACTTCATAGTGGTGGACACATACTCCCCCTACACGGCCATCGTGGGAAGACCCTGGCTCCACGCTTTAGGGGGCCATCGTGGGAAGGGATTTGAGTGGTCAGAAGACTGTGTCGTAGCTTTCCAACAACTTAAGGAATACCTATCCCGACCGCCTATCATGTCCAATCCTAACACCGATGAGGTCTTGTATGCATATCTCGCCGTGGCGCCCCACGCAGTAAGCCTAGTACTTATACGGGATGACAGTGGCGTACAGAAGCCAGTTTATTATGTCAGCAAGTCGCTGCATGAAGCGGAGGTCAGATACCTGCCTCTGGAGAAGGCCATATTGGCCGTGGTCCACGCCACGAGAAAGCTCCCCCACTACTTCCAAGCTCACACAGTGGTCGTCCTGACCAAGCTGCCCCTGAAGTCTGTACTTCGGACCGCCGACTACACCGGGAGAATCGTAAAGTGGAACACAATCCTTGGGGCTTTCGACATCAAGTATATGCCTCGGACTTCCGTAAAAGGACAGGTCCTGGCGGATCTGACGGCCGAATTTACCGAACCCACTGTGGAAGTAGCCCCCGGGGAGAAGAGCTCGGATGAAAAGCCAGTTGGGGCAATCTCCACCCCGGAATCACCGCTTTGGAAGGTATATGTTGATGGCGCAGCGAACCAGAGGGGGTCCGGAGTGGGGCTAGTGCTAGTATCCCCCGAGGGTCACGTCGTAGAGAAGTCCCTGAGGCTCGGATTCTCGGCTACTAATAACGAGGCCGAGTATGAGGCGCTGCTACAGGGGATGGCCATGGTACGGAAGATGGGAGGAAAATCAGTAGAGGTGTTCTCGGACTCGAGATTGGTGGTGGGACAGGTCAACGGACAAATGGAAGCCAGGGACCCAAGAATGGAAGAATACCTGAACCAAGTCCAGCGCTCAAAGTCGGAGTTCGGTCTCTTTACCCTGTCCCATATTCCCCGGAGTGGGAACAGTCATGCGGACTCATTAGCCACGCTCGCAACATCCACGGCAGAGGGTCTGCCCCGGATTATACTTGTGGAGCACCTAGAAAGGGCGAATGAAATGGCTAGGGGATCGGTCATCGTCAACCAGATCGGAGCGGGGCCCAGCTGGATGGACCCCATAGTGAAATTCCTCAAAGACGATGTCCTGCCCGAGGATAAGACGGAAGCTGAGAAGGTACGGAGAAAAGCTCCTCGGTTCTGGCTATCTGAGGATCTCCGATTATACAGGCGCTCTTACTCTGGGCCGTACCTGCTGTGCGTCCACCCCGAGGCAGCGGAGTTATTGCTCGAAGAGCTGCACGAAGGAATTTGTGGAAGTCATACCGGAGGGAGATCCCTGTCACACCGAGCTGTCACGCAAGGGTATTGATGGCCGGGAATGCAACAGGAGGCCCTAGAATATGCCAAGAAGTATGACCAGTGCCAGAGGTTCGCCCCGAACATCCACCAACCAGGGGGGGTCCTCAACCCTTTATCTAGTCCCTGGCCATTCGCCCAGTGGGGCATGGACATTGTAGGTCCCTTCCCGAAGGCACCAGGGAACAAGAGGTACCTGCTGGTGGCCACGGACTACTTCACGAAATGGGTCGAGGCCGAGCCCCTGGCCAACATTAGGGACGTGGACGCCAAGAAGTTCCTCTGGAGAAACATTGTTACGCGATTTGGGGTCCCTCATACCCTCATCTCGGATAATGGGCTCCAATTCGACAGCAAGGCCTTCAGGAGGTACTGCTGTGAACTCGGGATTACTAACAGATATTCGACGCCCGCCTACCCCCAAGGAAATGGACAGGCAGAAGCCGTCAACAAGGTTATCGTCAATGGGCTGAAGAAAAGGTTGGACGACGCCAAGGGAAGATGGGTCGAAGAGCTGCCCCATGTCCTGTGGACGTACCGGACTACCCCTCGGCGGTCAACAGGAGAAACGCCTTTCGCCATGACTTATGGCGCTGAGGCGGTGATCCCCCTAGAGACGAATTTCTGGACACTACGAACGAGCTCTTTCGCTCCCAGCAGCAACGATGATCTGCTGGGAAGGAACCTGGACTTGGTGGACGAACGGAGGGAACAAGCGATGATCCAGCTGGCCTCTTACCAGCAAAAGCTCAAACGAGGATATGACACCAACGTAAAACTCAGGCCGCTGGCACCAGGGGACCTGGTGCTGAGAAAAGTCGTCGGGGCTGCCAAGAACCCGTCCTGGGGGAAGCTGGGGCCCAATTGGGAAGGCCCCTACCGAATTACCTCGGTAGCGGGGATAGGTGCATACTATTTAGAAGATTTAGACGAAAAACCTGTACCTCGCCCCTGGAATGTAAATAACCTGAAAAGGTATTATTATTAATGAAGCAGTCCTTTTCAAATTCTAACTCTAAACCTGTTTCAATTTTGGGATAGTGCGTCCAGCCGGCAAAGCCTAAGTGTTAGACAGAACCAAGGCACTGCATGGTCCTCGGACTCAGGCCTGTGGGGAAACTAACTACTTCAAATTACTAAGTGTTAGACAGAACCAAGGCACTACATGGTCCTCGGACTCAGGCCTGTGGGGAAACTAACTACTTCAAGTTACTAAGTGTTAGACAGAACCAAGGCACTACATGGTCCTCGGACTCAGGCCTGTGGGGAAACTAACTACTTCAAATTACTAAGTGTTAAACAGAACCAAGGCACTGCATGGTCCTCGGACTCAGGCCTGTGGGGAAACTAACTACTTCAAGTTACTAAGTGTTAGACAGAACCAAGGCACTGCATGGTCCTCGGACTCAGGCCTGTGGGGAAACTAACTACTTCAAATTACTAAGTGTTAGACAGAACCAAGGCATTGCATGGTCCTCGGACTCAGGCCTGTGGGGAAACTAACTACTTCAAATTACTAAGTGTTAGACAGAACCAAGGCACTGCATGGTCCTCGGACTCAGGCCTGTGGGGAAACTAACTACTTCAAGTTACTAAGTGTTAGACAGAACCAAGGCACTGCATGGTCCTCGGACTCAGGCCTGTGGGGAAACTAACTACTTCAAATTACTAAGTGTTAGACAGAACCAAGGCACTGCATGGTCCTCGAACTCAAGCCTATGGGGAAACTAACTACTTCAAATTACTAAGTGTTAGACAGAACCAAGGCACTGCATGGTCCTCGGACTCAGGCCTGTGGGGAAACTAACTACTTCAAATTACTAAGTGTTAGACAAAACCAAGGCACTGCATGGTCCTCGGACTCAGGCCTGTGGGGAAATTAACTACTTCAAGTTACTAAGTGTTAGACAGAACCAAGGCATTGCATGGTCCTCGGACTCAGGCCTGTGGGGAAACTGACTACTCCAAAAGCCTAAGTGTTAGGAAGAACCAAGACACTGCATGGTCCTCAGACTCGAGCCTACGTGGGAAACCACTACCTCCAGGGGGCCTATGTTGTAATAATTAATGCCGCGATTTGCCGACGTGCAATTGAAGTTAAAATCGTACGAGTATGGAAAAACGGATAGCATGCAAGTAAGCAAACAACCACGAGAAGTAGAGAAAGAAACAAAGCTTGCATTTCATTGAGTCCAATAGAACCACACGATACGGATTACATTATAAATAATAAAAAAAAAGATAAAAAAGGGGCCAGTAAAGTAACGCAAGTAGAGGCGCCAGGGGGCATACTCCTTCTGCTCAATCGCTTGCTCCTGTGGGTGGCCGGACCAGGGCATCTCCGGGACCCTCTGAGCTCTGGCTGAGTGGGATAGCCTGCAGGGGCGCAGCGGAAGTAACAACTTCCTCAGCAGAAGGAACCTGAGTATCAGGGGGTAGCCCTGCAACCTGCTAGGGGGCGTCCTCGTTAGAGCCATCGCTCACTTCTACCACCAGGGAAGGAGTATCCCCTTGGTCTGGCTCGCCAGTGGCCCCAGTATCCAAAACCCCCCCGCCTGGGGTAGCAGCAATTTCCACGGCAGCTTCCTCGGGCTCAGAGCCGCCTGGACTGTCTGGGGCGGCCTCGCGAATGACAGGGGGATAGTACACGCTCTCATCTTTCCACAGCACAGAAGAGGCCTCCACACCAGCTTGCCTAAGGGCTTCCATCCAAGTCTCGGAGCAGTAGCGCCTACATAACCCAGGGACTTGGGATTTGTAGGCAGCTGCTGTCTCGGATGCCCCAGCAGCATAGGCAGCCTCCTCAGCCTCCTCCTTGAGGGACCAGGCTTCCTCCCTACCCTTCTCCGCCTCGAGCTTGGCCCTCACGGCTTCGTCCCTAGCGAACTCGGCCACTTTCCTGGCATCCTCGGCAGTAGCTTCCTTCTTCGTCAGGTCTGCAATCAGATCCTTTGCGATCTTCAGCTGCTCCTCTGCCTCACCCAGACGTTTCGTCTGAGTCTTGGCCTGCCTCTGCGCACCCTCGAGGCCTGATAATGCGCTGTCCCGAGCCTGGGTCGCGGTCTTCAACTCCTGCCTGGCCTTGGCAAGGTCCTCCTCGGAGTTCTTGAGGGCCTGGGTGGCCTCCAAACGCCTCTTGCGCTCTTCCTCCATTGCCCTTCCGTGGTCGTGGGCCATCTCCTCCAGCCTGAAGGTGGCCTGGACAGCCTGCCAAAACCAAAGCAGATGCATGATAATAAGCCGAGCTAAACAAAAAAGAGAGGGGCACAAGTGTTGAGGCCTTACCATCCCCAAATAACGCTTGAGGCTGAGGAAGACCTCTCTACTCTTCATGGTCCCCAGCTGCTCCATATCCACGGGAAGTAGCAGACATCTCTCCACGGCGTCGGCCACGCGCGAGCCTTCGCCCTCTCTGAAGTCCCTGAGGGAGGAATCGTCCCGTAGGGGAGCCCCACGAAGCATTGGGGCAGGCAGCCATGCCTGGGCCTCGGCCGGGGCATCCACCTGCCTATCCTGAGACCTGGAGCCTATCCTCAGCTGCTTCGAGGGCCGCCGACCGTCATCCCCCTCACGGGTTGGCCCAGATTTTTCCTCAACGGGCCTCTTGCCCTTGTCCTTCTTCTGCTTGGAACCGGAAGGTTCGTGCCGAGAAGACGGACTCGTCCGAGGTGGAGGGGGAGGAAGCCTGGATTGGGCCGAGGTAGACCTAGTCTGAGGAGGACGATTCTTTGGGGAAGGGGGAGGGAGTTTCGGCTTGGACTTCCCCGGTTGCCCTTCGATCAGCTCGGATAGTGTGGGCTGGTCCTTCTTCTTGTAGCCCATCGCAAGCTGGGGAGAAATCTCGGGAGCCGAGGGGACTGCTGGGGTCGGCTGAGGATCCCCCACGTCTCCGGTAAGGTCCTCGGACTGATGAATCTGCTCAAAAACGTCAAAATCGTCCCCTCCAGGACAAGGGTCTGTAGCCTCCCTTTCCCCCTCAATGTCCTCTTCCGCGGCCTCTGAGAATGTTTGAGAGGCAGAGGGTACTGCTACTGTGACGCCCTCCGAAGTGGGGAGATCCTTGGGAAGCTCGAACCCGTCCTCGGTCACTGCTATTTTCTGTAGGCGAGGATCCTTTGCTTTGATCACGTGCTTCGGGGCAGCGAATGACTTTTGGAGCGGCGTGTACCCCAAGATTTTGTGAGCGGCTCGGACTTGGTGATCTGCTTCGTTTTCAAAATCTGCCGACCTGAGCACCTTCTGCAAGTCCTCCCTGTTGATCAAGTTGTAGCGAGGCGCGAGGGAGTGCGGATCTGCAAGAAGAAAATGCATTCGCAATTAGCAACCAAAACAGTACAAAAAGAAATAACGCATAAGATAAGTTAGAGTCTCTGAACCCCCTCCTATTCCTACTACCCCACCTGGTGTCCCCTCCGTCGTCGGGCAATGGATACCATCGTGCCACGCCCCGGACACGATGATAAAGTCCTCGTTCATTCCCTTGTTGGACTCAGGGAGGCACTGGATGAGCCGGACCCTGTCGTCCCTCGTCCTCATATAGTAGGACTTGTCCCTCAAGCGTTGGAGATTGTAGCAATAGTTCAAGTCATGATGGGTCAGTCTAAGCCCCATCTTCTCGTTCAGAGCGTCCACGCTGCCCAGAATTCTGAACATATTAGAGGCGCACTGAGTGGGGGCTAGCCGGAAATATGACAGATAGCCCCTCGTCACTGGCCCCATAGGGATGCTCATCCCTCCTTCAAGAAAGGCGATGATGGGAATCACCACCTCGCCCTCCTGCCTCCGGAACTCCCACTCCCCCTCCTCGCAATACCTCAAGCCCACATTGGCCGGTATCCTATAGTCAGCGATGAATTTCTCCATCGCCTCCTCAGTAAAGACATACTTCTTGAGTCTACCCATCCCAAATGACGCCTAAGAGAGCTAAAGAAAGAGCAAATAAAAGAAGAGAAAGAGCAAAAGGAAGAAAAGCTCAGAGAGGGATAGGGCGACTTACAGAAATGAGGAAAAGCTCCTCGGACAGACTCTTTATGCTGGAGATGGTGGTGGAAGTTTGGCTGGACTCTGAGTGGAAGCGCAAAGGCTCGTGATCATGGAATGGAAAAAGGTGGAAACGGTTCGAACGGGTATTTATGCCCTGGATAGGAGGGCTGCGCGAATTTTCCCGCCCATAAATGCTAGGCGCATCACAGCCGTTCGATTGCTAACTGTCCTCCGAACGTGGGGAGCACAAAGCCGCCCGAATTTAATGCAGGACACGTTGCGCACACCGAAGCGCCAATAACGCACCTTGGGCAGACGCAAAAGCTCCAGCGCTGACAAAGGACAAGACACGATTGGACGCGGGCAGGACCGGGGATATCAAAATCCTCCTTTCCGCCCGAGGAGGCGGATAGCAAGATTTTGAGGGGCTATTGTGGGGCCAAGAAATGGTCAGACAATCCCAGCCCACTCCCAACCAGGCCCAAGGCCCATGTCCGAGGATGCGCCCATTGACCGAGGACTGAAGTGTGGCACCCAGCCACCCTCTAAACAACGCCAAGGATGATAGCATCCCCGGAAGTCCGAGGTCCTAGGACGCGCAAGCAGCACTTAGTCAAAGGGAGCCTCCCCGAGCATTCAAGGAATGAATAGCGGGTACTAAATACCGGACATGAAAGCATGGTGGAGGAGCGCACCCCAGATGAACTGTCACCTCCACATTAAATGCTCCCAACTAACGTCCTGGCCGCATTAATGAGGAAGGGACGCCTCAACAGTGCCACCTTGGTTGTTGCCACCTACAGAGACAAGGGGAAGGTGGCTGATGGGACAGGCACTCAAGTGATGCCCTAATCCCTTTACAAATGTAGGGCTAGGATTGATTGGAAGGGGGATATATAATGTAAGGAACTCCTCCTAAAAGGGGGGGGACGGAAGGATTATGGTAATCTGCATGTACTGAGAGAACTACTTGTTCATCCTTAAAGAAAGAAATTATTAGAACTCCAAGTTCTGGAAAACACGTCCGATGAGCATTTTTACTTATCCCACCGCACGCTCAGCTTATCCAACCCACGTACAACTATGCATGGCCGTTTCATTTCTCGCTAGCGCCTAGTTCTTGAATCCCTCCTCTACAAATTCATTGCGGGGTACGTTGGGCTTTTGACCCGTGTCCACTGGACGTGGGCAACCAAAAACCCTGTCCCTACAATATATATATAGAAATGATGTTTATAAGATAATAAAGGGGTGGGATGGGTTTAGTTATAAAGGAACTAACCCATCCCTATAGCCTTACCCACAAAGATTACAACAACAACAAAAAATCGATGAGGCTTTTTTGTGTAGGGTTTCCTAGAGGGAGAGAGAGGAAAGAGAGTTTTTTTTTTTTTTTTTTTTTTTTGAATTTTCTAAAGCTATTTTTTTTCAGAATTTTCTCAGATTATTTTAATTTTCCTCACTTTTTTCTCTCTATTTTTTTTTTTTCACACTCTTTCTTCATATTTTTCACAAAAATTTGGGGGGGGGGGGGGGGGTGTAATTTATAGGAATGGTGAGAAAATGGGAGGCTATCATTGGTGTATCAGGATACACTAATGCTAGCCTCCCATTTTTGTCACCTCATCCGTCCTTTTTTGTCTTTTTCTGATTTCTGGCCTGATCTTCATGCTGCTGTTTGGAGACCTTTTCGAGCTCCATTTTCTTCATATTTTATATGTATGGAAAGTTCTGGATGTCTAGTTTCCAACAGTTTTGGGCTCGTTTGATTTGGAGCTATGGTTGTTGAGATATTGCACTCGGAAGGAGGTAACGCAGTGTTGAAAAATTTTGTGATGTTTTTCCTTAAAAAATTCATATATTTCAATCCGAAACAGATATTGTCGAGCCCTTTTAATGAAAATTAGCTAAGACCTTGTTCTTCAAGATGTTCTAGCCCGAACTTTCTGGTTCTTTCCCAATCAGTACAGTTTATTGTGCAAAATAAGGTAAAAAACTGCTAGTTTTTCCTTAAAAAAAAGTGAAGGTTTTTATTATGGTTTTCAGTATTTTGGTGATATCTCATCCGTTTTAACTCCGATTTTAGCCCTTAAACCATTGTATCGAAGGGAAAAATATGCCCTACTAGATGGTCCAAAATTCAACATGATCCAACGGTCGGATCAAAAATTCAACTTTTTTGACCATAACCAGTTAGGGTATTGGCCTTTATCGCTGTAAAATAACTTTTTCAAATGTTGTGACTTTTTTATCCACCGTCCAATCATATTGTATTTATTTTTACCCTTTTTGGTCTTGAAATTCATGATTTTGCAAATTTTTCAATTTTTTTGTTTTTTTATTTTGACACGTAAATTGGGGTTGGACAAAATACGGTATCGACAACATGAAGCACAAACAAATCAAAAATCTAATCTAGAGTGCAACGGAAATTAAATTTAACACCATGATTTGTTGACTAATGGAGAAAACCTTTACAAGGCAAAAACTTCACCAAATGAATTTCAGATCACCACTCTCAAGAATTCACTAATCAAGAACAAATGGTTACATGTATAAGGAATCCCGAAATACCAACCTATAGTTAAACCCTTACACTAATCTCCAATTAGACTTGATCTTGTAGAGACTTTTTCAATTGCACAAATCTTCAATCTATGACTAACTCCTAGTAACTTGAAGTTTGTTGATGGATGCAAAGTTTTTCACTGCACACTTGTAGAATTGAAGTCAAATTGGTTACAAAACCCTAAGGCGCATATGTACACAGTAGCTTCACAAAAAGCATGTAGATTCTCTGCATGAGTCTCTGTGTATGATGACGACAGTAAAATAAAGCTTTTATATCATTTAGTAGGTTAGAGAACGAAACCCTAGAAAAGCCAAGTCATCATGGACCAAAAAAAAGGTTTGAGATTTTTGGATTTATGAAGCTTGATAGATCTAGAGGTATCAAAAGGTGTCAAGCCTCATTAATTCTCGATAGATAGAGGTATCAAGTCAGGTGTCAAGATTCCTATTTTCAGCTTTTACTACTTGTTTCTTTGTGTAGTCTTCATGTCTTCAATACTACCACTTGAAATACTTCTTCAAAGTATTTGATGATATTCATGAATCTATTTAAATCTACCCAATTATAAGTAAAATGCGTTTTGTCGTAAAATATGACAAATTTATAAAAGTATGACCCTAACATAGAGGAATATACGTTAAGTTGTGCGAAGCAAAGTCTGTACTTCATTTGGTTGCCGACCATTGGTTTTACAATGATTGCATCCTTTTGTTCTTTAATAGGATCACCTTCCTCCAAAAATCTCCTTCAATCCGTTGACAACCAATCAAAAACATCACGAAAATGTAGCAATCACAAGAGATGACATTAATTTTGAACTTTTTGAAATGACATTCTGAACTTTTAAATGAAAGTAATTGGAATATCACAATCTTACCCAAAGCCACCTTAGCGGTTGTGCATTTCATCTTGAACTTATGGCAAATGGTCCAGCTATAGAAAATGTGTAATTCCCCAATTGGACAGTTACTGCAATCAATTTTTGGACCACGTACAATAAATGCAGTAAATTTATCAATTAAATGGTCCAAATGATACAGTAGCATGTGCAGCATGTGTACGTACATTGCAGTGAAAGTTGCATCGGGTTGGCGACTTGTGCAATGTCGGCGATGTTATCACGTGCTATCTGGACCATGTTAGGTTTTCTTTGTAGGGCAACTCAAAGGTGGTTGAGGCGTTGAGCCTTATATAGGGAATATATTTAACAGCTAGAGTACCCTTGAAACCTTAGAACCACCAGCTGTATAATTCTTTATTTAAAGAGATTAAATTCTATAAGGATGATGTGTAAAAATCATGTTTTACACCATCTAATAAGTGATTGTCACATCAACATTTTACTTAAAATTCAATATATCTTACTACACCTAATAACATCTCGATAGATTCTCAATTTGGTTAGATTTATATATGGGTATTAAAATTGATTGAGTGTGATTGTGTTTATTCTTAAATATGTGATAAGATGATGTGACATGTTGGGATTAGAGGGTTAAAACATAGGTTTTACAACACATCCTTATAGAATTTAATCTCTTCTTTAAATGGCACACACATTGGTCCAACTTGCCAGGCTAGGCATTTTTTGGAATTAATTAAATTTTTTATGACTAATTAACCATAAATGAAGAGATGTTAGTGGGAGAACGCAAAACATGCACCAGCCCAAAAGAGAGTAAATTGTAATATTATCTTAGTCTTTGGGTCCATGTGATCGATCTTAAAGTTTTTCTTAAAAGAAATACAAATAGTAATAATGAAGTAGGATATAATTAGTTTAAATAGTAAAATCTTTTATCATCGAAAGAGGTTTGGAGTTTGAATTTTGTCTATACCATAGATCAAAAATTAATTGTTATCTTAGCATAATAATAAAGACTACTCATGCCATTTTTTTTTTTTTTTAGAAAGAGTTTTAATTTATAGTGTCCGCTTCTGATGATAGTTCTTTATCAGTAAACCAAAACACCAATCAGTTTTTGATGTAGACGGGAATTGAATCTCAAATCTTTTATACAACCATCAGAGACTTTACCAATTGAGTTAATTAGAACCCATAATTATGCAAGTTTTTAAAAAAGCATTGTATATAATATAATTTATCTTGTCATTTTTTAGAAGTTATTATTTCTATTTATTGGAGTTTTTAATACAGTATATTATTATATTAAAATCACGTCCCTTCTCTCTTTGCTTTCTTTTTTTTGCGCGCGTGTTTATTTTTAAAAGAAAAAAAAAAAGTAATAATGAAAAGAAGATAGTCGGTGCAAATCAATGGGCCGTTAAGGTGGCATTATGAGATTTGATGGGGGGGCCAGGCAATTATTAGTAGGCCACCATTGCTGGTCCTAAGCGGGATTTGGAAATGGAACCTTTTGATGTTGATAGACTCTCTCTCGCTCCAGTTTACTGTCTTTATTCTGAAGCCAAAGATTTGGTTTGATATGTTCATCAACTCTATTCGGTCGGAATAAATCCCACCAAAAAAAAAAAAAAAAAAAAAAAAATCTCTAGGCTCAAACTTACACTTCCATTATCCTTTTGCATGAACGGATGAAACAGTACATTATCATCATTGCATATAACTTTAGTCTCTTTTTTAATTTATTTCTTATTAGTTCTTTAGGGTATAAATATGCAGTTTTGCTATATACCAATTGTAACATCCATATCCAAGGGAAAAAACAAGAGAAAAAAATAGGGTTTTTTTTTTTTTTTTAAAGACTGTCGAAGGATTCCAAAAAGAAAAGGAGACTTATGATTCTTGAGGTAAGCTTCGGAGATTTAGTTTTAACTACTGATCTAATAATTAAAAATAATTAGACCCTAGCTAGGTTTTGATTAAGTTTTGTTGATCTTTGGAAATTTTCACGGGATAGGTAGCCATTAAAAATGGGTTTTGATTGAATCCTTGTAGATCTAAATATAACTCTTGATTTTTGAATTTTTCTTTATAAACTAGGGATTTATTATTAGCAGATTTGGGTAGTTTTTTGTGTTAGGAATCGACATTTTCATTTTTAAAGAACTTTAGGAATGATCATATATCATTGAGAAGACTTTAGAACAACCAGGTATAGTACGTTGGACACCCCCTGAGTAATAGAATTAATTTACGATTGATTTTAGGTTAACTTTGGAGAATTTTATTAGAAGAGTTTCAAAGGAGTATTTGAGTTTCCCTAAATATTTAGTATTATAAAATTGTTGGAAATAATGTTTTTTGTAAAAATTGACTCAATATATCACCTGCTTTAAGAAATGACCTATATTTTATGCCTCACTCAAATAATTGTAAGTATATATATATATATTGGCATACGTATTAAAAAATTATAATTTTTCAAGATAGGATCATACATGTGGAAGTTGTGTAAAATTGAATGAATTATTTTAATAAATTTTGATATTTTGAATGTGACATTGAATATGAATTGAACAATATTAAATATGTTTAAAAATCTATTATATAATTTATGTTTTAGACCCTGTCTAAGGGGGTAAATATTGGCATAAGAAGTCGTTCCTTCGGCGGAAAATTACAAACAAACTCGTAATTCTAGACTGGACAAAGTCAAGTGGATAAAGCATGACAAAATTTGCTTAAATTGTAAGTATATGAATTTAGTATATGTATGACTTTTGAAAATCAGATGAGATTTGGTGTTTATTTCATTGAAAAGTATTGATATATTGAATGATGTTGCAAAGCCAAGGAGTTTTACAATGATTTTGAAAATTGCTTATATTTTATAGTATAATTGATCTAAATAGTTAGGAAATTGGATATTTAAGGAGTTGTCAAACTCATCCCATTTCATCTCTTGTTTTAGATTACGAAGAGTAGCAAGTTTTTTAACTTTCATTGCAATGGTGGCTCCAAGTTTTCAGGATTAATCGTTGTTATAAAACTTAAATTATACAAAATCTAATAATAAAAATAACTTCATATATTGACCCAAAAAAAAAAAAAAAAAAGACACAAGCAAATATATAGTCTTACAATTTCCTTCTACTAGCTTTTTTATTTTGAAATCATTGCATAATAGTCTCATTATTAATATTGTAAACTACATCTCTTTCAAAATTTTAGTTCAATAAAATTTTTCTTGGCCCTTTTTCTTTTTGTTTGTAAGGGCCTAATATATTGTTAAGGGAACCAAAATTTAAGGACAAAATCTGGTTACAAACTTAGTTATAGCCTAAGGCTACAATCATCACTAAACAAATTAAGATGGTTATATATTTTGAAAATCTAACCGTTAAATTGCATGTTCTTTATGTTTTTAAAACTCATGTTAAATTTCATGCCAATCGGATGTTTTTTATTATTTGATCTATAAACTTATTTTTTATGTATAATTTTAGACTACAAAAACTCGAAATTTAAATATTTAATTGATGACATAACTATTGATATTTGATCTTATTGAAATTTCTTAAGTATGAAGAATACAAGAAGAAAATGTAATCCAATGATGAATTTGTCAAGATTTACATCTAATAAAAAATTTTAAATGGACTTGTAGCTTTAATCTTCAACTATATTTTTCGCCAAACTTTGTCCGAAGTTTAATTATGTTATGCACTTGGGCCTAAAAAATTTTAAGGTAAAAAAAATCATTAAAATTTTAATATATATATATATAATAATGAATTTTTTTTCATAAAATGCATATATAATAATGATTTTTTTTTTTTCAAGTCAAGGTGGTCCTATGACCACCCTGGCTTCAATGTGGAACTGCCGCTATTTCAATGTAATTGTGCACTTGATAGGAGTTTTTGAATTTTGAAATAAGATCAGACATCTTGTATGTATCTAGTATTTCTATTTAGTATTTTAAGCACCTAAGGTTTTGAATTTTTTTTTTTTTTTTTCATTGATACTTGAAGACTGTTTTGGATTTTATTTAATATTTCAATTAAGTTGTTGCTTTTCAATTTATCATTGCATGCTTGTAAGGTGAAAACTTTTTAAGTGTGTAATCGTTGTCACATACTTAATTCACTCTGGGACATAACATCAAATACATTTTACCAAAAAGGACAAAAAAATCCTAATTCAAGTACGGGCCATATCAACTCAACAAAATGTTACGTACGTTCATATATTAGCAATTTGGTAAATTGCAGGATCTATGTTCATAAAAAATGATCACAGAAATGTATATTTGCAAATCTGCCTACCAAACCTTCATTCTTTGTTAGAGCTCTTTATGAAAATCTGTATATTAAATTGGTCTGGTACTAAAAGACTTGATCATCCCCTCTTTGCCAGGAATCTTTTCAATAATTGGTTATGGATATGACTTTCTCCATTAAAAAAAATATGTCATAACTCATAAATATATCGGACCCCCATACAAGTGTTGACAGGGTTCAAGTTGTGGTGGAGATTGTATAGATCTTCAATAAACAATGGTGGTCCGAGTTAGTGATGAGGATATATAGAAAAGCCAAAAGGCCAAGAAATAGGGCAATGAGAGTTAAGATTAATGCAAATCATATAGCATTTAAATCATTGGAAAGATAATCTGCAGAGATACAGAAGAGAACCTGATGAGGGCCACTTCGTCTTCGTGGGGCCTTTACAACGCCTAGAAGATTTTTCTTTTGCTTTCTTTTTCTTTTCTTTTGAAGCACTTTTTCCTTTTGTTTTCCACAAAATAAGATATATGATGGTCCCTAATCACTAGCTTTAAGTTAAGTTAGGTGTGAATGTCAATTCATTTGATAGTTCATTCAGCACATATTAGATTGATATGTTTTTATGGTACTCTAGTCATGAGAGTTACAACATGGACAACACATTGGAGAACCAATAATACAAGGTACAATTGATAAAAACATCTTATTTACTATATACTAACCACAAATCCAATTGAAATAATATAGTTTATAACCCGCAACACTAAAAGTTTACTGAAATTGTAAAACACCCCACTCCATCTCTCAAAAATTTACCTAAGTAGAGAAAAATGATAATGTACATATATACCTATTGAAACCATGAATTTTTCCCCACCCCTTCTTGTCCCAACTTTCCAAGGTGTATTGTAATTGGAAAGTTGGAATTTACATATATATCCTACTAAAATTTTTCCCCTTCCTCGATAATTCCTTTAAACAAAAGGGGGAACTTTCTTAGCACAAACATTGTGTTGAGCACTCCATGGAAGTCCATAAGTGTAACCTTGTAAGTATGTCTCCTTTTCAGTTCATAATTGTGGCAGTCATGCACGGGTGAATGCCATAAGCTAGGTGGTATCAGTTTTCCACAGAGAGAAAGAGTAATGTTACATATACAAATAATTTCAAAACAATTTTCACACCAGTTGAGTAGGCACGTTTTTACTAATTTTCATTTGGATTTACCATTGACATCATTCTTTTACTTACCACAAACAATCTTTCACCCTAGCAAATACTATACTTTTTTGAACCTATAAGACTTCTCTTCCAAAGAGGCTCTATATCTTCTGCAATTTTCCTTGCATCGAGAGACGTGCCCAGCAGGCCACGTTTAGTAAAGCCCACGGAGTACAGCCCACCTTCGCCCTTCCATCCATTGGGAAATGGTTTTCGAGGCAACCCATCTTTGTTGGAAAACATATCACTCTCCTGAGATTAAATTTCAAGTTATAAAATTTTCCTTAAAAAGTCTTATGAACATGGAGAATATTATTCAATTATAAGCTACAATTTTTAAAAGAAAAGTACACTTCTTAATCATTCGTATATATTCATTGTGTGGTGTCTATTTTTCTTGATATTTAAAAACAGTTTGACTTTAATATATGAAAAATATATAGTTTATTATCCCTTTGTTACAAAAAAAAGCCTATTATGAATTAAGTCCATCTTTACCTTTAACCAAGAAGGTACGTTACTTTTGTAACCCGTAGCTAAAATGATGGCATCGAAATTTTCCACTTTACCATCCACAAACTCCACAGCATGGCGTGTTAGTCGCTCTACTGCCTTGCATACCTACACATATACAGTGCGGTAAGAATTATAGTTCTTTCTCTGCTTAAAGTGTTAGGAAAAACTTATAAACAAAGCTATATTTTATAGAGATGCATTTGAATAGAAAATGAACCTTGATATTCCCAGTTCTGATCTTAGCGAGGGTTCCAACATCCAATACGGGTGTCTTGCCAGACTTGCTCTTGAGCTCAAGAGGACCAATCTTAGGGCGATTTAGTCCAAATCGAGAAGTGTCACCAAGCATTAAACGTGACATTAGGAGTAAGAAATGATCCACAAGACGCGTGGGAAGCCAGTTGAGCAACCACATGGACAATCCAAAAGTTGATGTTCCTAGCATCCGTTGGGGCAACACATGCACCTGCACCATGATTCAGAAAAAGACTTGAAACACACACTCAAAATAAAAAAGGGTGGGGGGGGGGGGGGGGGTCGTTTAAAGATAGAGCATGAGAATGAGGCCACTGATTAGTCCCGATCGCTCGTTTCCATGTCATTTTTCCATATCAAAAAAAGAATCTGCAACGCTGACACTAGCTAGTGTGTAGAGAATTTTATACAAAAAAGAAAGTACATAAAGACTTTTATGCCATAAGATTTTGGGCTACTGACATTGTTGCGCATGCCAACAAGTACCGAGAAAATAAAGAAGCTTGACATCTTTCCTTTTAAAGATCTTTCTGTAACTATATTGACCGACTTTCGTTTACTTTGGAGGAAAACCCTCAAAAATACAAACCAGTCAAAACTAAGTCAACACCACAGTAGTTACAAAATATAAGATATCTTATTGATGAAAATTAAAAGTTCATTCACTTCCTTTTTTTTCTTTTCTTTTTTTTCTTTTTTTAATAAATATAATAGGATTTTAACTAGTAATGTCTCTTCACAATTATTACCCTTGAGTTCATGTTTTATGTCAGCAGAATTTAGATTCAGATACTGTATTATTAAGCGACAAAAGATTTTAACAAGTAATTTTTTTTTTTTTTTTTAATCATCAAACAAAAATATTAATAATTCTATGTTTTATGAAAGTAAAATTAAAGTCCACCATAAATTTAGCATACTGAAATCCACATTAAATTTGCTTCTTATCAATTAATTATATAGGATCTAGTGGAGCAAGAGAAACTTGTTAGTAGTAACTGTACATTGACCTTCACTATCAAAAGTAAATGCTCATTGTAACATAATAAAAGTTTCAAAGTAAGCTCACCGAATCTCTGACTACGAGGGACGGGCGAGCATTATTGGCGCAGAGATCCAAGCAGACCTCCATGCCTGAATTCCCACATCCGACCACCAAAACACTCTTTCCACTATACTTTTCACCGCTCTTATACACGCTGGTGTGTGCAATAGTCCCATCGAATTGATTCATTCCTTCAAATTGTGGCACAACCTCCTCAGCATTCTCTCCTGTTGCAACTATTAGCCATTGACACACGTATTCTGTCTCTTCCTTTTCCGAGCCAGTGGTCGTAACCCTCCAAAACCCACATATTTGATCAAACTCTGCGCTCACCACAGTTTTGTTAAACACAGGTTGTATGTCAAAATGGTTGGCGTAGTCTTGTAAATAGGAAACAAAATCTTCTTTTGTTGGATAAGTGGGGAAATTCTTAGGGAATTTCATGAGTGGGAGCTCACAGAATTGCTTTGGAAGGTGAAGACGAAGACGGTCATAGGCCCTGTGTTGCCATGTGGAAGCTATGCAATCAGCTCGTTCAAGGATTAAGCTTGGAACATCTCTTTGTTTAAGACAAGCAGCTGCAGCTAAACCCGAAGGTCCAGCCCCAACTATGACTGGTCCTCGCACCAATTTACACCTTGGTTTAGCCATCTTCTCGTGCAGAGGATCATGGACTCGTTTACCTTCAACTTCTTTCATGTATGCCATATTCAGCTAGTGAGAAAGAGCCAAAGGAAAAGGTTTCAGTTTGCAAACAGAATGAAACTTACTTTTTTTCAAACCTTGGAGAGTATACTACTTCATGAAAAAGATGAAAAGTACTGAAGATGGTGTCTAATTTTGAAAGAGAAATCACTTTTCTTGACATGGAATAGAGCTCGGGAACGCAGAACACGGGCTCCCTCTTTGAGTGTAGAGATTAGGCTGTGATTTTGAGAGAGTTTATCTTGTGTGTATCCACTTTTATGAAACGTGGGTTTGATTTGTTTTTGGGTCTTGCTCAATGGATGAGAAAACGGAGAGCAAGAAGGTCGGAACTAGAGCAAGATGTTTCACTTACACATCAGGAGTTAGTAATGATAGGAAAGAAATAGAGAAGAATATAACTACGGCATTTGAGTCTCTATGTTAGTAAAGAACAAACATTAACCAATAACAATCCCACATACACACGCCCTCACACACACACACACACACATATATAGAGAGAGAAGGAGTGAACAAATTTTATTTTTATATAAAAGGACATTTCCCTCCCCTAGAATTCTATCGGCAACAGTAGTGTGTGGTGGTGGACATGACATGGAGATAGTCAACCAAAGTTCAATTTAAATTTTGGGGGTGTTTAGGGTGACCCCAAATTCACTACTTTGAGGAGAATCTATTGGATGAAAAGACTAGCCCTACTGATTGGTCCTTGAAAATCATTAACCATCTGATTTGAAGGGTTTCATTCGACTACTCATTAATCATTATGCGCCCCTTTTGACTATTGCGCATTCCCATCAGCCTTGCAAAGCAACATTTAGTCCCCCAAAAAAAAAAAAAAAAAAAAAGGTTAAACTCAACCAAAGTTTTCACGCATGGTCTCAATATATCTATTGAGCACGCTTCACTAAATTTCCCAAATAAAAATCTCATTTTATTCACACTTTGGGTTAAAAAAATTTTATGATGGGTTAAAAATATATATTTGAATATATAGAAATGTTACTATTTCTATGTTTAATTTAATTTGGAATCTAATAAAATCCTGAGAATATGAGATGCTTATATTTGGTTTATTTCAAAGAATCTTATAAGAATTATTTATTTTTCCCAAAATACCATTTGATTCATAAACACAATATCAAGTCCTTTAATTTTTTTTTTTTAACCTTCCTCCTAATAAATTATGAGAAACAAAATATAAACTACAAAAATTATAGGATCACATTTTTTTTAAAGGACATGTATAATACAAAAATAATTATTTAAATTGTAAAATTATAATAATAATTTTTTTATATTTTATTTCTATTGGTTAAAGGGTTTGGAGAATCGGTAAAATTGTTAGTTTATACAAAATGTAACTTTATGCAGATACCTACATTTTCTTAAAGGAAATCCACATTCCCACAAAAAAGACATCGAGTAAGGACATTGAGTTGGAATCTAGACACTAGTGGCATCTAATTTCCTTGTGTAATTTGCAACCAAATCTAAAAATATTTTAATATTCCAAGAATGCTAAAACGTTACCCCATACCGGGCCTTTTCTTTCAAGTTTAACCTATAAAATAAAATTTCCTCATCTCATCGCGGAGAGTAAGCATACAAATGAATGCTCATCTCCTTATGGCTTATAGGTAATCATATACTATATGTAAAGTACCGTGCTAAATTGTTTTGGTTCTACAGTTCGGACAGCGTTTTCAGTTTCGAAACCTCAACATGCTTGAAGGCATTACCCAGATCCGACTAAGACTTACCCCAACTATTTCAATCTAGTGCTCAAAAAGACATGTTGATACAAATAATATGAAAAGAAAAAACTAATCTTTGTGGTTTGTAGCCCAACTTAGGCTTTTCTTATGGGGATCATAAGGCTTTTATTACATTCTCCTAATATTTATATTCTATCTATAAAAGGGTAGGGGTTCTTGCTAAATCCCCCACCACAAAAGGTGTGGTTTTCTTTAATTTAAAAATGTAGGAGAAGAAAAAGAACATGTGGAGGCGTGGTGACTTAAATATCAAGCGAACTCATGAAGTATATATTGATCTCTACATTCGCACATGGAAATTGAGGAGTGAGGACATATGTGATTTTTTTTTTTTTTTTTTCTTCGGTTTTCGAATTCTATATATATATATATATATATATAAACAGCTAATATGCTCCAAAATTGAAAAGATAGGAAGGTTGGAGATTTCACAGATCTTCCAATTGCATAAAGGTGTGGAATCCTTTAATCGTTATGGTAAAAAAATATAACTATATTTAGCAAAACAATAGTACTACACGGCACAAGAATTTGGGAACCTATTTTATTGAATGTCAAGATAGAATGTTGAGTGATCGAGAGTGGCGTGCAGAGTCCTAACCGTGGCTTCCGATCACAAACTTAATAAGAGACCATTCTCGAATCATCTAGTAACTATTTGAGAGAACTGTTTGCTTCAATTGATTAGAATGAAAAACTTATTAAGTTACACTAAGGCTCTGCCTTATATACACGTTAAAGAGTAAAGAGGGAAAAAAACTACTCTAACTAACTTTTAACAAACTAAGCACAAACTAAGCAATCCTAATATTACAGCTCTACAGCACTTAAACTCTCTCACGTGCCAGTTACTTAAGTAAAACGCCACCGTTTGATTTTAATTTTCCTTTCTTTCTTTCCTTATAAACCCTGTCGTTTTGCTCTGGCTTTTCATCACTGCAACTGTGTTCTTCTTCTTTTTTCTTTTCTGTATTGTTTTCCTTCATGCCTTCTTTCTTAGCTACATTCTCAACAACTTGAGAAATGACTAATGAGGCTTTCGCAATGGTGGATTATTTTCTGTTTCTTTTCCGCTTTTTTTTAGTTTGGATTCCCCAATCATTTATGGATTCTCCAAATCAGGTTCGAAGCATTTAGTGGGATAGAAAATGACAATCGAAATACACTATTTTAAGGCTAATGTGAAATGTCCCCATTGCCTCATCGCAATGCCCATTATGTTGTACTTTGGAGGCAGAGAACCAAGTACTCTCCATTTTAAAGCCCCACGATTCTGGAGAATCTCTTCACTTTATTGGACGTTTTTTCTGCTTTGAATTTAACTTCAAACATTTAACTGACAGCATCTTGGTTCTTCTTCTTCCAAGATTCCTTTCCTTCAAAATACACTTATGTCGCGTGCGTAGAAGATTCGGTTTTGTTTTGTTCTCCATATGTTATTTCACTACTTTTTTGAAGCCCACTACCGCGCTGATGCACTGAATAGCATTAATAATTTTCTCTTTTATTTTTTATTTTTTTTTTTTTTTTAACTTTTCCTATGTCAGACTATATAGCACAACTTGCTTCTCTCACTCACCTCAAATGAAATTAAAATTTAAAATAGCATAAGGCTATATTTGTTTAGATGGAAATTGATTTCCGGAAAATGTTTTCTGTATTTGCAGGTGTTTAGAGCTATTAAAATTATTAGTCAACTGAAAATTGTTTTCTAGTTGACCATAAAATAAAAACACTTCTAGTGGAAAATGTTTTACACTTTTATTTGTAGTCATTTTATTTTCCACATCACCCAAAACTAATCAACTAAATCTCTACCCCCTACTGTCAGCCACCAAACCACCATCCCCGACTGCCACCACTGCTAGTCACCGAAAATCACAATTTTCTTTATCTAAAATTCTCATTTTTTATATTATATATGTACTTGGGAGATGAGAAAATGAGGGAAAGTAATAGAAAATATGTTTTTCCTAACATTTTCAGGAACACAATTGAACACTTAAAAATATTTTTTGGAACATTTTCAAGAACGCAACCAAAAACTTGAAAATATTTTCCATCAAATTAAGTAGAACCTAAGTTGCGTCTCTCTAACTCACCCCAAATAAAACCATGGCATGAATAAAATTTTAACCAACCCCTTAAGTCCATGCCAAATAGGTGATCTTTCATTTTAATGCGATACCATTTATATGTAGGTGAGTAATTAACATTTAGTAATGTACGGTGTAAAATATGTACAATATGAAATATGTATCTGTTTCATTCAGTTCAAGATTTATAAATAAAATAAAATAAAATAAAAACTTTGTACAAATATGGCATGCAAAATGGAAATGAAAAAAAAATCATAAATAAATGTTTGATATGTTTAGACCCTTTAAACCAGATTGTTTAACCTAATATATTAGCAAAGTGATTACTTAGGTTAATTATTCAGATCTAGGTTAAATAATAATAAATCATATCATCCACAGCAGCGGAAAAGTAAAAAACACTACAATATGATGACTCAGGAAAACCAATGAAACGAACCGTTTCAAGGTAAAAACCTGAGGAGAATTTAACCTAGCGATCCTCAAGGTAAAGCAAATTTACTATAAGAGAATTGAAGTTTTTATAATCAGATTTAACCCTAAATCTATTGCTACCTCAAGTAGTAACTTACTTACACGACCACATGCAAACTCCGAATCCACGAACTCCTTCTCTTCTTGGATTTACTGCAACACAAGCACCCACGCTTGTGACTTTGAGATCCCACTCAAAGGTTTAAGATCACCTCCAATTGTTGATCTTTGTAGCAGCAACTAGATTCTACCACCGCTTGATTGTAGATCTTACTCTGGTAGACGCTTGTGTAGTTAGAAGGTACAAAACCTCTCAGATCTCACAAAAAGTGACACACAAGTCTTCCAAGAGTCTGCAAAACGTGGTTAAGGTTTCCCTTTTATATGTAAATGAGTTTGATTGAAACCCTAAATGTTTTCGTGGGCTTGGGTCTGGTTTAAAAATTCTGCAAAATCTGATTTTTGCAATTCTCAATCGATCGATTGAGCTTGGCAGATTCTAACTCCTCTTTTTTGCAATTAGCTCGGACTTGAGTCTTGAAACATACACCTTTGATCATTGTCTAACACATAGACTAGACATGTCTTGTTCTCAATTTGCCAACACATACAAAAAATAATTCTAAACATTTAATCCTAAATTTTTAGAACCTAACAATAAACATATGTATGGGTAAATTACGAATTTTAGATTTTTGAGGAATAATCAAGATAGTGTTTGCAAATCAATTGAAGACATGTTAATCTTCAATACTCACAGGAAGAAGACAAAGAACAAAGGTTCTTTTTCTCACTTACATTTTTCTAGCGAACCAAACTCAAACAAGTTTGTTTATGTTCAGATATTGTTTAAGTCTCTATGATTATTTGCTTCAATTTTTATTTAATTTTTCTGCTTTAGTTGTCCAAGCTAAACCGCTAATTTTTAAAGGCTAATTGAATCATTGCAAACTCTAATGTGGTTCATGATAGAGTAGCAACTTCGAATTTTGATAAATGAAAATTATTAACTTTTAAAAAGATATTGAAGAGCCTCTGAGCATGCGCGTGAGTGCGTGCTCAGACGCTAGGTTACTATTACTTTGTTGTTGAGTCATGATTGAATGTATGTGATATTGAAAGTTTTTTTTTGTTTTAGAAACACGTGTTATTGGAAAAGTGAATGTTATAATATACATATATATATATATATATATATGCTGCGTATTATATCCTATTGTTATTATATTTGGTTTAGAAAATTGTTGCTTAATCATTGTCACTTTTTTATACTATTGTTGTGTATTGATGATTGATATGGGATCATCCTAGTGTGTACAAGATAGTGCGGGTGCGAGCGCCCGCCCCCAAAAATTGTAGGGTAGTGTCTCATTTTCCTTTTTGTGCACGATCGTCGTGTTCTAGAGAATATGCCTAAGCCAAGTGGACCGAAGGTGGAAGGTTTGATGGGAGTCGTCACTGTGGCCAGAAGCCTGCATATGCAAGTTCGTGAGGCTACATACGCATGCACAAGCCTGCATGTGCAACCTTGCCTAGAAACACAGCAAATAACACCAATCAAAACCTAATCTAAACAACCTAACATGCTTTCTAATCAATCAAACAACAATTCTAAACTACACAGGAAGAGATTAAATCATAAAAACAAACAAAGAAAAATATAAAAGTAAGAACAAGTACCTCAAACAAGAAGCTTCTAGAGCTTGATTTTGATCATTCGCCTCGGTCAATCTACAAAACAAAATACCCAGAGGGTTAGTAATTTTATCTAAAAGATTTTGGACTAAAATAAGTTCTAGCCAAGAAACTTTAGTCTAGAATGCTTTTCAAAGCAAAAAGCTTCTCTTGAATCACTTTTTTGGAGTAAAATATGTGTCTTTTTGGGAAAACAACCATGGGGGCCTTTTATAGTGTTCAAAGAGAAGAGGTGGAGGAAATTCCAAGCGATGTGGGATTGCCTCTACCGAGATTTTGAGTAAAAAAAACTTTCCTTATAAAAATCCTAAAACCCTAGTTGCGTACGCATGCTCGTGTCTGCGTAAGCAACAGTTAAGGATGTGTACGCAGGCTCATGGCCGTATACACACTCTTAGGGTTTCTGCAAGGTTTTTCTTTCTTCCAAAAGTATCTTTCAACTAAAGTTTTCCATAGCTAGGCCCTAGATCACCATTGAAAAAATACTGAATTGTTAGAATTAATTAACATTAATCTATATGAATTTGAGGGAATTTTAACTCATAGAAAAAATAGATACTTTACCACATTTATTAATGCTTTCTCAAAATATATATATATATATATATATATGTATGTATGTATGTATTTACTCGTTGAAAGAAAAAAGTGAAGCCTTTGAGAAATTTCAATAATTTCTTAAAGAAGTTGAAATATAATTGGTAGAAAGTTTAAAGGTTTAGGAGTCATAGAATATGACTCTATTAAATTCAAATCTTTTGTTTAATATTTATGAATCATTCATAAGACTAATCTACCATAATCACTGCTTCTAGTGGTGTAGCTGAAAGAAAGAATAAATCTTTAATTTAGTTAACGAATGTTAAGAGAATCATATGCGCTCCCTTAAATCATTGAGGAGAAACAATTGTAATCTGTCATATTTTGATTAAGTTGCCATATTAGAGAAACATCACTACATTTTGTGAGTTGTAGAAGAAGTATAAGTCAAATTTAAGATATTTTAGAGTATGGTGTTGTCTAGCTTATATAAGGCATAGGTGTCAAAGTTATAATTTGTGCTTTTCTTGGATATGCAAATAATAGAAACCTTTTTTTTTTAAGATAAAAGATAGAAATGTGTTTTAATGAACATTCAAAAGAGTCTACAAGTAAAAAACATGGGCATATTTTTGCCAAGGGTAAAACACCTATAGACACTTCATTTCATTCCGACTGATACTCGAACCCCCTGGTCCCAATGACAAGACAATCTTTCGCTACCAAAATGATCAGCATCATGTGTGGAGCCCAATGAGGATACGAAACCCAAAAGTGGTCCAATACAGTCCAAGCCCAAGGCCAAAAGTATCTTTCTGACCTAATTTGGCTGAGGCTTATAAAAAGGTGCGTACGCTGGATATATGATGTGTACACAACCAATCTATGGCGTACACACCTTCTAGATAGAAGTCTCAAATCACTCAATTTCCATTTTGGTGAGATGCTAGAGTAACCAGCCTGATCAACTAGCTACCTAAACGTTTAACCTAACCCTAGACCTCAATTTCTCCAATAAATACCCCTACTTTCACCATCCAAGGGGTTATACTTTTTACACCTACCAAAACTTTGCCAAAATAACTCCAGAAAACTAAAACCTAAGAGTTTAGGCTACAAGGGCTGAAAAGAGTGAACACTAGATTGATCTTCAACCACCTTTTGTTAGAAGATAATCTCTTACTCATTCGTGTTCACAACTTCTAGTCGATTCAAGCTTGTGAGCACACTATTTAGGGTCACTCAGCCAACCTTAATCGAATCATTTGAATCATTCCACTGCACACACAGCTGTGGTAGTCAACTTCTGCCGAGGGGCCGATTAATCAACATCACTATAAGTGCTAGGAGAAGATGTGGATCTTTCTCACGATCCACACTCTCCTCCTCATTTCTTGCTCTTATTATTTTTTTTTTTTCCTAATACTTTAATATGTTGTTTATGTATCATAACATACTTTTTTTTGGTTGTTTGATTCATTTCTTGCATTTTTTTGCAAATTTGTAAGATAAACCTTAATTTGCCTCAAGATACGTATGCATGGGATAAGATGCATCTATATCCCTGCTAACGCATGTTTAGACATCTAGGGTTCATCTTTTGGTCATATTTTTTGGGGATCTATTTGAAGCACAGATGTGTACGCCAACAGAAGGATGTGTATGCTAATCTAGGCAGAAATAAGATTTCTTTCCTTTCTTTTTTTATTTGCTTTTAATGCCATGTTTTATTATCTTTCTTTATCTGTTTTATTTTCTTTGACCTTGTACATTTAATATCATGTTTCTTTCCGCTTTTTTTTTATCACATGCATAATAAATCCAAAATATTTTCTTTTCTTTCCTTCTTTGTATTTCTTTCCTTCTTTGTATCAAACCCTAATACTCTCTCTCTCTCTCTCTCTCTCTCTCTCTCTCTCATTTTGATTTGAATCCTAATAAAACAATGAAAAATCTTAGAGATAAGTAAGGGAAGTTCTCAACTCATAAAAGGCTAGTTATTTTTCAAAACTTAAAGTCAATAGTAAATTAATGTTCAAATCCTTTTAGGAATTGGTTGACCATTCAAACATGAGTGACACTGAACTTGAAAGTGATTCAGACAATAATCAAGAAGGAAAAAACTCATAGCATTCACTGTCACTGTTGAAGAAGAGATCAAGGATGAATGTGAAGATGAGTATCAAGTCGAGATAGTTGATGCAGCAATCTTTGAAAAACCTGATGATCAAGATTACATTTAGAAGGCCTATTAAAAGTTTTACAAAAAATCTGAAAAGTATGAGAAGCTTATAGGTTGGCCTTGAAGAAGCTAAGTGAAGTGGAGATAGACAAGGAGAACCTATCCACCAAAATTGATGAGGGAATTAATAAAACCATAGGAGCCCTAAGATATGAGAATACATTCTTCCTGGAAAAATCCAATACCATTGAATTGGGTCTAAGTCTAGCACATGCACAATTGGAAAGGACATCCAGTGCAAAGTTTAATGAAATGCTGAGTATCCAAAAGTCGTCATATGATAAGACAAGTATAGGGTACACTGCTTCTAAATCTTCTACCACTATTACTTTTAAATCTCTTAGTAGTAATGTCACTTTTATTCCTCAATGTGATAATAGTAGAATTGAAATTGATGCACCCAAGGGTGATGCTAAAATTGAGAATAATGAACATAAAAATGACAAGGGTAAGTCTATTCTTGGCGCTTTTCCGAAAGGAAAACCTCCTAAGAGGAATGAGGTAAAGGATAATCATCGTCTCCCATCTCATCAGAAATCTTAGCGTAAGAGATCTCATTTCTGCCACCGCTATGGCACTACTTGACACAACCGTCCCAAAATGGCTTGCTAGTCAAAGGAACAATGGTGTGTCAAATTCTCGAGGACAAAACAATGTCCAAGATCCAATACCTCTTCTTGGTGAGTTGTTCAAAGCCTTGTCACTTCTATCTCAGTCCTCTTGACCTCCTCAACATCGATCTCAAAAAAAGAAAACCTCAACTTCTACACAATCAAACAAGATGGTGTGGATGGAAAAGAACTTTTCTAAGTGATGTTCCATCTTTTAGTCTGAGCCTTTAATTCTTTCTTTCTATGGCCATATAATCAATTGAAAACGAGAAAGTGAGCAAACTCAGATATATATATTAAAAAAAAATAGAAACTTAATTAGTAAATTTGAATCTCAAATTTCAAAAAATAATGAATTTAAACAAAAATAAAAATATAACATTAAAAAAATTTTAATTCATATATATATATATATATATATATATATATTTAATAAATCTCACTATAATATTATCATTTTAAGACTCAAATTTTATTAGCCTGCTTATGATTGTGAATGAGGTCATAATTTTTTTTTTTTTTTGAATACGGAACATTCATTCATTCATAAAAAAATAGCATCCTGATACAAAGCTTCCATAGCTGGTGGAGGAGAGTCCTCCATCCAATACAAATCATCTAAAATATTTCTAGCATGTTGTGCAAGCACATGTGCAACCTTACTTCCACCTCTCCTCGTGCAGCAAATACTCACCCAATGGAGACCACGGATTAAATGGCAAATATCATCCACCACATTCCCTATCAAAGATTTGTTAGCCAATGGCGATGAAATGGCTTGTATGACATTAATGTTGTCCCCTTCAATATCTAGCTTTGAAAACCCATCATCCATTGCAAATTCAGTAGCTTTTCTACATGCTAACATCTAGGCTTCATCACTACTACTCATTGCTGGCCCGTTGGCAGTCATGGCTGCCATTACTTCTCCCTTATCGTTTCGAATTATTGCACCAAACCTAGACCTGTCCAACTCCAAAAAAATGGCTACATCAAAGTTTAGTTTAAAAACCGATTATGGAGGTGGTTTCCAAACCTCCCTGCTGGACTACTAAACCGAACTTGCTGCCAAGTGTACCTGAGAATGTCGATACTCCTCAAGGTAGTCTGCTACTCTCTTATTCAGGCAAATCAGGTCACGAAGTTTACCTCCATGCAATACTCCATTTTGCTGGTTCCAAATGATCCAAGCTTGAATCAAAAATAGTTCCATATCCTCCATTGTTAGCCGGTCCAGTAAATACTCCAAGAGATGAAGCATATCAGCCTATCCACGACAACCTTTTTGTAATTTTTTATACTCCCGACCCAAACATCCTGAGCAGCAGCACAATCCCACAGAGCATGTATGGTTGATTCTGGGAACATGGTACAAATCGAACACCCATTATCAGTAATAATCTGTTGCTTGGTCAGGTTCAATCGTGTAGGCAAGATATCATGACATGCTCTCCATCCGAACACCTTGATCTTGTTTAAGAGACGAAGCTTCCACAAGGCAGCCCATACTTTTTAACTAGCACACCCATTGAAATTTTCAATCCAGTCTCCACCCCTCAAAATTTTCCTTGCTACCTTATAAGCGGATTTGACAGTGAATATCCCATTTTTGTTGTGAAGCCAAATTATGGAGTCAAGCGCATATCTCCGGCTTAATGGGATTCTACAAACTGCGCCGGCATCCTCCCTTTGAAACATGGTCATAACAACATCACTCTACCACGAGTGCAAATCTAGATCAATAAGATCTGAAACCAACAAATCATCAATATCACTATTGGCAGGATGGAGGATTTTATTTGTTGGATGATTAGGAATCCATCTATCCCATTGAATTCTGATTAAGGAGTCATTCCCCACCCTCCAACAATGGCCAGATTTTAGAATGGGTAATGCTGCCATTATGCTTCTCCAAACAAAGAAGCTATTTGGTGACTCAACAGCATCGAGAAAGGTAGACAATGGAAAATATCTTGCTTCAAAGCACTAATATAACAGTGAATCAGTTTCTTGTATCATTCTCCAGCCTTGCTTAGCTAACATAGCTAAATTGAATGCTCTCAGGTCTCAGAATCCTATACCACCCTCTTTCTTTAAGATTGGTAGCTTGTCCCAACTTTTCCAATAAATTTTTCTTTCATTTCCTACTTGTCCTCACCAAAATTTTTCTTTCATTTCAAATCCTGTGAAGTTAATTAAGAATAAGCTTAACTTTGAAATTTTATATCAAGATAATATGAATACTGGTGCCACAAATATCAGCCCCAAGTTATGTAGAAATCAAACCAAGTATGAACAACAATTATTGTGCTTGGAATGCAAATCTTTGTTTTCCAATAACTAATCATGTGCATTGTACGGACCGTGATGGGATGTGATGCAAAAACTAAACAAAGTAATTAATATAGGGATTTTACTAATGTGTGCTCTAAGGGCACACATTAATTTTCATTTTTGGGAAAAAATTTCTCGAGAATTGAAAAAGTATTGATAGCTTTTTCAATTTCCGAGAAAAAGTTTCCAAAAATAGAAAGTTTAATATGTGCTCTAAGGGCACACATTAACCGGACCCTTAATATAGTACTATCATTACGGCTGTCTTAAAAATAAAAATAAAATAAAATAAAATAAAATAAAAGGGTAATATCATTAAGGCGAAAGTACAATTAGAAACTCTTAATATTCCATAGCTACTTTACCCCCTACATGATCAATCTCTACCACCAAGACTGCGTTTAATATGTCACAAGTTGGCCAATGACCACTTATATATTTTTTATGAGATTTACTAACGTGTACCCTTAGGACATATATTAGTAAATTATTTTAGAAATTTTTTTATAAAAAAACGAAAAAATAATTAATTATTTTGACAATTTTTTCAATTTTTTATAAAAACTTTTTCAAAATGAATAATTAATATGTTCTTTAAGGACACACATTAATCGGATCATTTTTTATTGGATGCCTTACAACTTTACAAAGGAATGTTACGCAGTCAACTTAGAAATAGACAAGTACAATGAAGTGTCAGAGTTAGAAGAGTACCACTTATGCAGAATTTTACAGTGAAGAAGGTTGTACACCATCGTTTGTGGCCATTATATCATACTTGAATATGACAGATAGTATAAATTAGCAGGCCAATTCAGAATCCATGTTCCGAGCATGATGCCGTTTTCTAAGTCAGCCATATTCATTATTCACAGCAGAATCAAATAGTTGAAATTGAATAACCAAGTACTTTCTTTAGAAAAAAAGTAGTTTTTTTTTTTTGGAAATAGTTGAATAATTTAGTGTGAGGTAATTAAAAAAGTTCCCAATAAAAGATGTAGAGGTTAGTTAACATAATCAATAACTTTTTAGCACACATCATAGGGCAATAAGGAAGAAAAAGAGAAGTGGCTGGTACACGTTTTTAATTTTAACCTTACAATCCACATTAATTGCAGTCTTCGTACTATAAAATAAAGCAATTTAAAACCAACTTGGATTTCATCATAGCAAACCATCTTTTAGGATAACTGGCACATTCATGTTAGCTATACTAATACATCTTATCCAAATAAATGACATGTTCATTGAAGTGTCACATGATACTTCCATATTATGTATATGTTAGAAGACATGAAAAAGCCTCTGAGAGTTTTTTTAAGTATGGTGATAGTGGGGTTGAAATCGACTAATAATTGGTTTAATTTTCTTTGATCAAAAGTCTAATGAAGTTTGACTAAAGTTATAATGCTCAAAAAATATTTAAGAATGAAAAGGTAATTGGCTAATAGACAAATTGGGTGCGTCCATTTAGTATAAACTTTCTTTTCTTTTCTTTTTTTTTTTTTTTTTTTTTTTTTTTTTGAACACCACTTAGTATAAACTTCAAAGTACGCACTTTACACAAAAGCACGGTAAAGTATTTATAATGTCTTGTATTCTTTATAACTTAGATTTAGTTTTTTTTTTTTAGTTGGATTTGATAGAATGATGCTTTTTCTATCCCATTGATATTAAAAAACAAAGAGCGTCTTATAGGGCAAGACTTTGGGGAAATTTTGAACCAATTCTTCATAAGCGTGTATTATATTCTGTTAATACTCAAATTAGAAGGCTGTACAGCTACATGAAGAGTACAATTAAGTACTCCTTTTGAGGTGAAAGATTAGGAAAGCGTTTCACCGTAAGACTTCCCCGCTTGGTATATATGACATTCTAAAAGGTATCTTATTATGGCTTCTTACGATTCCTCCCACACAA
Source organism: Quercus ilex subsp. ballota (assembly GCA_032727855.1). Lineage (NCBI taxonomy): Eukaryota > Viridiplantae > Streptophyta > Magnoliopsida > Fagales > Fagaceae > Quercus > Quercus ilex. The sequence goes on from CM064909.1 coordinate 85,827,534, forward strand.
ACTCAAAAAAAAAAAAAAAAAAAAATTTGTTGGATAATAGATTAAACCCAATTAATTAATTTAATTACCTAAGTTGATTAATTAGGTTAAATTACATGCAAAATTATGGAGACACGAACAAATCACCAAATAATCTAGAGTGCAGTGGAAAGTAAATTGACACGGTAATTTGTTGACTAATGGGGAAACCCACTCACTAGGCAAAAACTCAATCAGGTGATTTTCAAGTCACCACTCACAAGAATCACTAATCAAAATCAAGAGATTACAAGTATAACGAATCTTACACCAAACCTGGTCTATTTTAAAGTACTACCCTACAGTTGAATCCTTACACCAATCTCTTATTGGTCTTGATTTTGTAAAGACTTCTTCTCTTTGCACGGATCCTAGTACGTGACTAACTCCCAACAACTTAAAGCTTGTTGTTGGATGCAAAGTTCTTCAATACACTTGTAGAGAAGGAAACACTTGATCACAAAACCCTAATGCACATAAGAATGCAATAGCTTCACAATAAGTGTATAGATTCTCTAATTGAGTCTTTGTGTCTTCTGATGACTTTAAAATAAATATTTTATATCCCCTAAAATTTTAGTGAACAAAACCCTAGAAGTACAAGTCAACATGGGCCACAAAAACAGATCTAGAAATTCTGGATCTGCAAAACTTGATAGATTGAGAGATGTCAAGAGTTATCGAGGTACTTCATTAATTTTCGATAATAGCCTTGTATCGAGAGGTATTAAGGCTTGTGTAAAGGCTCACTATTTTCAACTTTTCTCACTTGTTTCTCTGTGCAGTCTTCATGTCTTCAATAATACCACTTGATATAACTAAGAGACACACTTCATGATATTCTAGAATCCAGTTGGAACTACCCAAATACAAGTAAAATGCATTTTGTCAAAGGATACGCCAATAAATAAAATATATGACCCTAACAAAAACGAAAAAAGAAGAATGGTATGTGTAAGGACCAGTTCAGAGCTTACAGCCCACTATATGGAATGGCTCAAGCCCAAGAAGCCCAAAAACAATAAATTTATAGAGAATGGGTTGGAGAACTAGGCTGTAGTTGATCAAACAAATATTGGAATCAATCAGACGATAAGAGAATAAAACACCAAAAGACTATACTGAAGAAAAATGGTCCTTGGCAAACTCCGAGGTGCCCTGTTCTATTATATTATCTTTCAATTTGGTTACAAGCTTTGTTCCTGAAAACTATAGGGCTTTCTTTTGATTTCTTCCGATCCCCTTTTCATGAAGGGCCTCATTTCTTATGTAGTCCCCTTCACAACATCTCCATCCTACATTGTGGGCTGTAAGCTCTGAACTGGTCCTTACAATATGTTATTATGACTAGAGGCGCAGTTCATATTAGCTTTTGTAGCCTTTACAAGTTAACTTTTTACAAAAAAATTTACTAATTGAGTTAATAAGAACTCACCTTCAAGTTAACTTATATGTGCTTATATTTTGATTATATTTGTAAAGAAAATATAAAAGGTCATAAATAGACATTTAATTAGATTAGTCATGATAGGATGTTTGATGCATGTGGGACCCTAAAATATTGATTGGTCTCACATGAATCTTATATTATTATTATTATTATTATGGATTATTTGATATTCATAACAAAATAGAGGAGATTTGAATCCTAAATATTTTCATTGGAAGCACTAAGAGGTACATATATAAGGTAAAATTTTCAATCAATCACAAATCGTCAAGTCACCATCAAGTCCGCATAGTACATTCAAAGCGGCCAATTATAAGACACTACATGCTATTTAGTGGATTCCACTATAATTATTTAGAGACCAATAGAAATAGTCCAAATGTCACTAAATAAAAATCACAAAGAATCCCTAAGAGTCAATTACACATCAACACGTGTTGATATATAATACAAATAGACTAATTAAATATTTTCATATGTTATTTTAATTAAAACACTTTGGCTAATCAATTAATGTCATGTGTCCCTTGGAGAACAAGATGTAAAATCCCTCCATTTAAATTATGACACATTACCAATGGTAGCCAATTATGTGCCATCACACTTCCTCAATACTCCAATAAATAAAGACTCTCCTCAGTCATGTGGGAATAGATTCAAAAGTCTTGAAACTTTGCCAAAATCAAGCTCCAAAGCCTCCAAGAATTTCAAAAACTTTAACTTTCGAATACGAAGAACATTCATCCAAATTAATATACTAAGTCTCAGAGTTTTCTTGGAATCAAGCTCTAAAGCCTCCTAAAACTTGAAGAACTCTAATTCATTGAATTCAAGCTTCAAAGCCCCGAAGAACGTCTACCACAAATCTTCGAAGGTCGAGAACATTCAAAGAACGCACGAAGATCACAATGAACAAAGAATTTCTAACAAGCTCATAGCTAAAGATTTATCGCAATTCTGTTCCAAAGATTTGTCAATCCACTTTCCAATCAAAGTGAAGACAACTTGTGTTCGAATTAAGACAATTCTTGAATTGAAGATTTTTCCAAGGAGATCAAACAAGAGGATTATTCTATTGTCATCAATACAAAAAATACATTTGTGAAATATTAAGATTGTTTGATTTCTAAACTTGAGATTTAGTGATTATAGTGCCAACCAATTAAGTTACAAAGCTATTTGCAAATCTTACATTAATTCAAAGCATAGATTATAAACATAGAGCCAGATTTAGTCCATTATAAGTTTATGCATGAACTTCGATCATATTTAGAGCAAAAAATGCATACTTGAAACAAAAATTATCAATTTTTTAGAGTGTCATAATCCAGAAAATGCTATTCAAATATGTGTAATACCCTCAAAGGACTAATAAAGTTACAATTAAGAATCATCGTAATCATTTAAATACCCTAATTCGAACAACTTAACCAGGTAGCATTCCACCAATTCTTCAAGTTATCATTCCTTTATAGTCTCATAAATATTCTTCCACAAAGTCACATTTCCTTACCATTTTGGTGCTGGAATATCACTATTCTTAGGCTTGCCAGTGGTGCCACTTATTTAAGGTTCCTTAATTTACTTTCTAGCAAGAAAAATGAACAACCATATGAAGCACACATGATTTCAGAATCATGTTCTCATCTGCTTAACTTATAGTCTTCCATACTTTATCAATGGACCATAACTTTGCTCCAAATTTATTATTACTCTGCAGTGTAATTTTTATTTAAATATTTAAGCATCTTCAGTAGATTAAACAATTCTATAGTAGTTTATGATATTAATTAGTCCCTTTCTCTAGTCATATTAATGTTGAACTCACAATTCACTTGATGAATCAACTCAGGTCTTGCTAGGCACAACCTGTTTAGCAACGGTTTTAGGTTTGACACCTCATTAAGAACCTAGGCCAAAAGATCGTGTGTTGTCGCATTGACCCATGGCAACACCATCAAAGCAAATGTCCTTAAATACAGAAAATAATAAAGGCCTGTTTAGGTTGAGCGGGTGGAGGAGAGGAGAGTACAGTTGGCCGAAAATAAGCTGATTTCCGGCCAACTCTACTCTACTTTCTCATTCTACCCCTTAATTTAAACAGACCATAAAATAGAAAACACCAAAACACATATAATTTAACATAGTTTGGCAAACTCTATACATACATTAAGAGGCAACGCCAACTAAAAATTTATCGTTCGATAATAGGAATTACAATCACACAAACTCTCATAAAATAAACATCAACTAACTCAAACTCTCCATACATACGAAGGTGCCCTCACACTAACATACTAAATAAAATTTAGTCTCTCACTCAACAAAACTTAATCTTTTAACTCCCACACACACGTGTCCTTCAACCCAAAAATACTGTCACACTAGTCTTCACTTAAGATGACTACTTAGGGCAAGCCACACGCTAACATACTAAACAAAACTTAGTGTCCATTTGAGAATAGCTTATTTAGTTTTTTTATGAGCGTATGTTAAAATATACTTGTACCTTAAAAAATTTTTAAAAAGTGAGAAAGAGTGAGAAAAATGAGGTTTTAAAAAACTATACATAAAAATTAAAAACTAAAAGCTAAAGTTTAAAGCCGATGTCAAACTCAACCTTACTCTCTCACTCAACAAAACTTAATCTTTTAACTACCATACACATGAGTGTCCTTCAACCCAAAAAAAACCGCCACATCAGTCTTTCACTTAAGATGACTACATTGGGCAACCCCCCCCCCCCCCCCCCCCCCCCAAAAAAAAAGAGATTAAAGCCACCAAATATTTGCAATACTATTTATTTCTAAGACTCCACTTCTATTCTCTAATAAACAAAATATATCCAATTACTTCTTCAATAAGAAAAATTATTTCGTTGCATACCAAAAAAAAAAGGTATATCTAAGACTCCACTTCTATTCTCTAATAGACAAAATATATCCAATTACTTCTTCAATAAGAAAAACTATTTCGTTCCATACCTAAAAAAAAAAAAAAGCATTTTATTCCACACCAAGAAAACCCATTATGAAAATAAAATTTCAAATAAGAGTTGGAGACAAATTCTAACAATTGTCAATGAATTTCATTAAGTAGTCTTTCTTCTTTATGCCGCAACTTCATCTTAATCCAACCAAGCTTTTCTCAAACAACTGGATCATCTTTTTTAAAGGTACACCAAAAATAATCTTGTCTTAAACTTCACTAAGATAAAACCTTAAGCCTTAATACGAATTTGTTATAAAATACACACATACAAAACTATAAAATACAAGCACTACAGACGTGGAATTTCCACTGGCAAAGTCAATCAAAAATCTAGCATTGATAATATAAATAACAACTACACAATAATTCTTATAAAATTTACAAATAGAAACTATTTCAAAATTTCAATATTGCCAAAGATAACCTCTCACTAGCACACTAGACAAAACTTAGTTCTTACTCTCTTCTTTCAACCCAAAAATACTACCACACCTTTCCTCACACAAAAGACTATTAGCCCCCACCAAAGACTAAAGCTACCAAACCATTTGCAAAAGTATCTATTTTTTAATGCTCCATTTATATCTAAAGATGGACAAAAAAACCTTACTATTTTTTCGAAAAAGAAAAGCATTTCCTTCCGTACCAATAAAGATTGTTTTTCCACGCCAAGAAAACCTAGTAAGAAAATCAAATCCCAAAAGAATTATGTCAAATTCTAACAAATCCCTCACCACCGTAAAAATGAAACTTAATGGATGAAAAAAAATCATATCATCTATATATATATATATATATATTACCGAAACCTCTGACTTTTAGTTGACCTCTCCACAATTTTACACTTTAACATTATTTTTTTTTTTTTTAAATCACTCTTAAAAAACTCCTTCTGGAAGAAACAAAACCCGATAATAATGGTAGATATAAGACAAAAATGCAAAACTGACCCTCTAACTTTTGTCTTTTTTCATTTCAGTCCTTTAACTTTCAGTTTTGTCAATTCAGTCTTCTAACTTTCAATTTTTTTGAATTCAAGGCTCTGTTTAAAATCTGTCACTGTTGCCGTTACACACACCAAAACGACGCCGTTTTGCATGTGTTTTTTTTTTTCTTTTTATAAATTCAGAATTAAAAGAAAAATCTGAAGAAAAAAAAAATTAAGGGGAACGACGTCATCGTTCCCCTTCCCTGAATCAAAACAAAAAATAAGGATTCAAGAATCAAATTTATGCTTTTCTTCTTCAAACTGCTAGTTTTCCTTCACAGTCTTCACTAATTTTCCCTTCACTAATTTTCCTTAAATTCGCCAAATTTATGCTTTTCTTCTTCAAACTGCTTAAACACATAATCTAATAAGAATGTTTCAACTCTGCCATGATCACAAATCCATGAATAGCTTCTGGACCTGTTCAAGTATGACAAATAGCACCACAGTGAATGGACCTTGCCTTGAGATAGTTGGAATGAAACCCTTATACAAAGCCATAACCCCCTCTGTCCTCACAGTCTTCATGGCACACCCTCACTGATTCAAAACTCCATCACCGGGGTGGAGAGCAGGGACGACGAGGTTCCTCGCCGCTGGTGATCAGTCGCTTTCTCTCTCTCTCTCAAACCGGCTCACTCTCTCTCTTGTGAACTCAAAGCTGCTAGGGATTTGATTCTTGAATCCTTTTTTTTTTTTTTTTTTTTTTGATTCAGGGAAGGGGAACGACGTGCCCTTAATGTTTTCTTCTTCTTCTTCTTCATTTTCTTTTTTTTTTTTTTCAGATTTTTCTTTTAATTCCGAATTTAAAAAAAAAAAAAAAAAAAACACATGCAAAACGGCGTCGTTTTGGTGTGTGTAACGACAACAGTGACAAATTTTAAACGGAGCCTTGAATTGAAAAAAAATTGAAAGTTAGATGACTAAATTGACAAAACTGAAAGTTAGAGGACTGAAACGAAAAAGGCAAAAGTTAGAGGGTCAGTTTTGCATTTTTGCCTAGATATAATAATAGTAGTTTATGGTATCCTTTTATCTTAGATTACACGTTTACATCTATGAAAACCACATAAATTATTTATTGTGTTTTAGATAAATTTTGGCTGTGAACGAATGGGCTTAGGATTTATCTATTATCATACATATTTTAATTGGAGTTTGAGTTAGACTTTCTGAATATATATCATGTAAAACATTGAGTTTGAGTTTGATTAAATATCTGACTAATAATATATATATATATATATATATATATATATATAAAGGGTTTGATTTACCAGAGTAATAAAGTAACTCCAAATATATCGTCAAAAAAATGAAGACCACCAAATATATAACTTTCAAGTTTCAGCTATTAATGAAAAATTAAGTAAAAGAAAAGAAGCCGATGTTCTTGAATCTTGACAGTTGAATACATTTTTTTAAAACTTTTAAAAGTTACCAAAAAAAAAAGATTTGATTCACTAAAAGATAATAAGTCTAAAATGAAACAAAAATATGTAATTATAGCCTTGACACAAAAATATTTTTTAATCGCTAACCTGTACTATGCACAGGAACGTACCTATTTGTGAGGTAAACTAGTGGCGGCTCCAGGATTTTTTTCTAAGAAGGTCAACAAGTCAACAAGAAGATGTATTTTGGAGAAGAGATGAATTTGCGCTTTACAAAGATTTCTTATTACAAATTTGCCTATAATATGCCCGAGTAAAAGAATAAAAAATAAACTATAAGTTCATTTAACACATTATTTCTTAATACAATGAACATATTAATTATTTTCATTAAGTGAACTTTAGTTATTACTATTTAAAATACTTTTATCTATTAATTTAGGACAATGATATGTTAATATTGTACTATTAATGTAAGATTTATATTGTAGACTAAACAAATGTGTGCAATATTATACAAATTTACAAAAAAATGTACAATACATATTTTTTTAGAGACAACGTAAATCTTATATATACAATGTAAACTAAGAATTTTCTATTAGTTTATTTCAAATTTGTTAAGATCTAAATAGGCTTTTTTTTAAGGTTTAAGATGATTTTTTTTTTTTTTTTTTTTTTTTTGTGGTTGTTGTTGTTGGGCTTTTTTTATGTGTTTAAAAAGACCAAAATATGGTTAAGAATATCATATTTAAGCTTATTTCAATTGTACTAAAAGAAAATTTTAGGTCAGGGTATTCAAATTTTCATTTTAAGAGGGACAAATCTAAAATTAAAATTAAGAATATTATATATTATTAAAAAAAAAAATGCCAGCTCAGGGGGTTCATTTGAACCCCCTGAACTCTACATAATGTCGCCCCTGAGGTAAACTAAAATAATTTTATAAAATCTTAAATTGATTAAGAAACTACACAATTGCATGATTTGCTTTTGTATGACTTCAATTTGTGTTATAGTTTGATGAAGAAGTCATTGCTTGAACATGCAATGACTTACAAAAAATTTGTCAGATAGTTTCAGATAATGCAAAAAAATAACTCAAAGATTCAGACATTAAAACTTCTGAAAGACCAAAAAATACTAAAGAATCAGATGATTCACTACTTAGAAATTATTGAAACAAAACAAAATATATATAACTAAACAATAGAAAAATATAAAAGAAAGATGGGTTACATTCAAAATAATAATTCATGGCTATAACTTTTGAAATGAATCAAAAGATTTAAAGCCTACAAATTATAGATTGTGTGTGTGTGTGTGTGTGTGTGTGTGTGTGACTACACAAATTCAGATGCTAAAACTTTCAAAATGCCAAAAAAGATATATAATTAAAAAATAAATTACTAAAACAAACCTCTCCAAAGTTTGCCACATCATTATCATTTTTTTAAAATAAAATTATTTTTATTTAGTTCAAACTTAACAAAAAGTGAAACGGTATCTCTTTAACAAGTCCAACTTAAACTCAAACTCATCATTATCATTTTTTTAAACAAAATTATTTTTGTTTAGTCCAAACTTAACAATAAGTGAAACTCTATCTTTCTAACAAGTTCAACTTAAATTCAAACTCGAACGTTGATAATTTATCTCCAAATTTGCAAAGTTAATTATGAACACTATAAAAGCAGTGCAAACCCCAATATTATTTTTTTCAAGCCGAGTAGAGATATGAGCTCTTCTATTATTTTCTTCTCCTCTACTTTGTTAAACTAAAAAAATTTATTTTATGGTTTCTCTTTAGCCGTTTTTTACAAGATAAAAAAGCTTGCAATAATTGAAATTTAAGATTGCTATTACTGCATATTTCTTTGCTTCACCTCACAAAAGTATGTTAATTTTTTGGGCAAAAAGCTTATATACGATATATTAAGAGAATGTATGACTTTCATTATTTCAACTTGGGCTTTTGCTCAACATTTTTTAGCGTGGGCCACATGCTGATAAGATTCGTTTAAAGTTTAGACCCGTTAAAATTTAAAACTCATTGATTTATGGGTTTGTGTACTTTTTTCTTTTTCTTATATTTCTCTTTTGAATAGTCATATATTTTTTGAATTGTTTCAATAACTTATTCTTTAATTAAATATCTTTTTTGGCATTTTGGAAGTTTTAACATTTGAATTTGTGTAGTCACACACACACACACACACATATTATCTATAATTTGTAAATCTTTTGATTCCTTTTAATAGTTATAGTCATGAATTATTTTTTTGAATGTAACTCATATTTCTTTGTTGTTTATTAGTCACATATATTTTATTTTGTTTCAATAATTTCTAAACAGTGAATCATCCGATTTTTTAATATTTTTCGTTCTTTCAGAAGTTTTAATATCTCAATTTTTGAGTTATTTTTTTCAGTATCTGAAACTGTCTGACAATTTTTTTGTAAGTTATTGCATGTTCGAGCAATGACTTCTTCATCAATTGTAACCAAAATTGAAGTCATACAAGAGCAAATCATGCAATGGTGTATGTTTCTTAATCAATTTAAGATTTTATAAAATTATTTTAGTCTACCTCACAAATACATAGGTTCTCGTGAATAGCACAGGTTAACGACTAGTATACTATATAATAAAAGTTGGGTTTAGAAGCTATGGTTGCGCTAAGTGACATCACTAAATTGTATAAACTTTTTTTAGATTTTAAAAAAAATATATATATATATATATATATATATTTTTGTCCTTATCTTCTCCTATAATTTCTAAGTTTATAAAAATTTTAATTTGATTACCATCAAAATTTTTCATATAATCCTTTTATTATTAATTTATCATTTACATATGAATTTTTATTAAGTCGTACGTCACACAGGCATAATGGTAGTAATAATAATAAAGTAAAGCCCTCGCAGCCTTAGTGAAGCCTGACTTCCTTTCAATGATTACGATATTGTGTCAACTTAGCATTTATTTGAACTATTTGCTTTAATTATGTAGAATTTTCTAGCATCATCAATTTAATTGCCATATCTTCCTTTGCTTCAATAAAAGAATAACTCATCCATTTCATACGATCGTAAATACCATATTTGTTTTCATTAGCCTAATTTTCCGATGAATCTTGATAATAAAAACAAGTTTCGTTCATAGTTCTATCTTAGTTTTATCGATCAATAACTACTTTCATGAACGGAAAAAGGAATGTGCGTTTGCAATTTAATAACTGGAAAACAACTTCTAGTGCTACTTTTCGGTAAATACGACCAAAGTTATATTTGTTTTAACTTCCTCAGGAATGTAAACAAAGATGTTATGCATCAATTCTTCTTGGGAGGATCATATACCATTCTTCAGCTTTTATTTGTTTCCTTTTTCATTCCTATATTTTAATTCAAGTGCTAGTAGGAATAAAACTGAAAGCTGACAGAAATCATCAGTAATTAGTGGAGGCAATAAAGGAAACAAGGAATTTTTTTTTTTTTTTTTGAGAAATAATTATAACATGCTGTTTATCCCGCAGTTCGAACTCTTTTCCTCCTAGACTTCCAAGCACTTTGTGTATGGGAATATGCCAATTCAACTACAAGGTCTTTGGTAGGAGACAAGAAATTAAGTTAGGCATAGGAATTTGACACAAGTAGATAACATTTTGGGCGCTCAACAATGAACATGAATTTTTTATTTTTTTATATCAAGAGTCTTGTAACTCAATTATTTGACATTTTTTAGTATTTTCAATAAAAATATCTATGGTTCAAATCCGTCGACCACCATTTATTTTATAAAAACTTGCATTGAGCATTACTTGGGTTCACTTATTTTTAATCAACGTAATGATGAAATGGCTATAGATGAAGAGTTTATGCTAGTTTAGTCATTATTTCATTTTCAAATATATGCGTGCGGTAGAGACGTCTCCATCAGATTCATTTTATTATACATGAAAGTGGGTATACAATCAAACCATTTTCCTCGTTTGCAAATAATCAGAGTGGGATTAATTTAATCCGAGAAGGTGACTAATGGTGTTCAGATTTAAACATCTGGATGTGCATATAAACTTAAAAAGCAAGTAATGGCATTTGATTACATCTTAAAGCCAAAAGAACATATACTTAAACTAGGAAATTTATATAATTCGCCGCTAGATTAGGAGAGAAAGTACTATTTTTAAGAGGCTAATTAGACTATTGCCTCTAGTATAACCGGGCACTGAGCTTGATCTTTTAGCATATATATTGTAATTGCTTTGATGTGTTAGAGCACCTATAAGTGCCAAGAGCACCACTTTCTACTCACTTATGGTGATTCATTCTCCTTGTAACAAAAAGTTCACAATTTTATTGAATACAAGAATAATACCTACTTCAAACAGGATTGTCAAAAGACTCAAAACACTACCACACAAACATGCGCATGCATATCTATATACATATGATAATGACAAAACTACAATGAAAGAACCATTGTCACCACGTCATATATATGATTTCTCTGACAGCAAAGCATTCCACAACTTAACGTAATTCATAATAAGATAGAAGGAATCCTTAACACCCTGAAAATATTTCAGAGTGCCTCCTTGTATATTTATTACTCCATGTCTTTATTAGTGCATCATTTTAATTGAAACTGCATGTATCTTGCATTTTATATGTGGGATTTTGTGCACACTTGGAGAAAAAAACCCGTTCAGCACCACAGGAGGGTTCTATGTAGTGCTAAGCCTAAGCTCACTGATAAAAATCGTTTCCGTCGCTATCCTATATTTTTTTTCTTTTAAAAAAAGTGTGTATTACTAGACTACTTATTTCTGGTCTCTTCATTTATATAACAAAGAAAGCAAGAATCTGTATGGGCGCCATGGCTTCCACTTCCACTCGTCGGTAATACCTTTTGATAGGAAGTGTTAGTAATTAATTCACTTGTAAAAACAAATAAATATAAAGCTTTGATTAGACAGCAGTGGGGATATGTCACTTCTTTCATTTCTGCGCTTCTAGTAGTTAAGCTCCTTTCTTTATTTGACATTTTCATATTTCTTAAAAACTATTGGCAATTATAGGCATCGCCTTTATGATCTAGCGTCAATGATGACGTGAAGGAGACAAATTGTGCCATGGATATCAATTAAACGCTAAAAATCTTACCGGAATAGTGTGGACGTGTTAAACCTACTATAAAAATCTTACCGGAAAAACTGTGGACAGGTAAAACCTAATAAAGGCTAAGCCGAAAGAACATGTATTAAAGCACCGTATGGTAAAAAATTAATGAGGAAAAAGTGGTAATAGATTTTATATCGTGCTAACTTTGGTTGACTTGCTGCATCAAGACAACTAGAGTCGTGTTTTATTTATTTAACCTAACAAAAAGATGAGAATTATGTGATGAAGTACTAGTCTAATGCAGATAAGATATAAAGGAAAATTAGGTACAATTATAGAAAAAGAAGCATTAGAATGGACTAACTAATATTTGACCCATACATGTACGTAGTACCAAGGATAAGGAAACTAGAAAAATCTTTATGTATTGGAAGACAATAATGGTATTGCCGGAAGAGATTAGGGAAGATGGTTAGAGGGTCTAAAAAAGAGTTGAAGATGCACCCTAGAAGAAAAAAGGTCTGCATTCAGATGCATTGTAAGTGGGGATACACAAGAAATGATAAAATGGAAAGGTTGGCTTAAAATCTTTAGAAAGTAAATTGAGGAGATTCTAACTTGGGAAAACAGAACATCAAATACCAGAATTACCTAACAACAATTTTCCATCAAAAAACCCTTCAAATTATTTTTTAATAAAAGAAATTGTTACTCTCAATATTTAATCATAAGAATCTAATTCCGTTACCATCTAATTATTAAAGCGCATATTCTTATAAGGTACGTACCTAATATATAGTATAAAAATTATCAAAATTAACCATTCGATGGTTCCTAATTAAAAACCAGATCGTACATGATAAAGTAGGGGCAATCGGTTTCTTTATTAAAATGAAAAAATAAAAAGTGATCAAATTCTTTGGACGGTAATTTAGCACCCCAAAAACAATATATCTTTGGACGGTAGAGAAGTCCTTAAGTGGCGTTTGGTTGGGATGATCTGGGGGAGGATGTAAAAGAGGAGGGGAAAATATAGGGAATTTTGAATAGTGATATTGTTGGGTTAGGAAAGAGGATGATTTTGGTGTGGCCCAGAGTGTACCCTCAAGCTCACCATTTTCTTGGGCAGTGGAATTGGGGAGAAAATGAGGGATGCAGATCAGGGGCTTAGATGGGAATTTTCCCATTTACCCTTCTTCCCTCCACATTAGTTTCTTTTTCTTTTCCTTTTTTTTCTTTTTTTTTTTTCAATCTAACGTTCATTTTTTTTTAAATAAAAGAAGAATTCTAAACATTAGGTTTCGTTTCTTTCTTTTATGCTTATAAACTATTAAAAAAATTATTTAACAAGGATATGAGAATAGATTTTGACAATGAATCAGAAAAATTACATCTCTAGCTCGTCCATAGCGGTTGTCCAAGAGCCAAAGGCCATGTATTCGAAGAGGTCGTCCACAGGGAAAATTCCTGTGGACAACCACGTGACACTTGGGAAATTCTCAATAAGGGATCTTACCCACATATGTTGAAGATTCAGACCACATGGTGTTCTGGAATAAAAACAAAGCCCTTATTTATCGTCGTAGTTTCCTCACAAATACCTAACTTCCAGCAATAGTTGTAGCGGATAAGATTAGAGGTTATAACTCCTATAACCGTTGTGTAACCGTTGTGGAGGATATGTTTGAAATTACTAATTCCCACAAATGTTGGGGAAGTTACTAAACAAATAACCGTTCCAAGACCCTCTATATAAAGACTCGCCTGCATCAAATCAAAGTAAGTTTTTTTCTGAAATTGACTCCTCAAAAATTGGAACTCTATTCTTCAAAGAAAGACTAACTTAATCGTCGGAGGGCACTTGGCCGGTCCACCCTGGTCGCCTTTTGATCGTGTGTTCTTCCTTTTCAGGTTTTTCAAGCGAATCATTGCTTCACTGAAGCCCGAAACATTCAGCCTACTGATTCTATGCAGTATCAGATTTATACAAACTACATTTTCTATCATCTCATTTTTATTCTCAACTAAATAAAAAAGTTATTCGTCCTCCATTTTTCCATTCCCCAACCAAACACGCATGAGGAAAAATTAAATATTTTCTATCCTCCACTATTTTTTGTCAACTACTTTTCCACCCCAATCAATCATGAGATAAAGTATGAGGGCATCATTTTCATTAAAAGAAATTATTTAATTTCTTTGGATGGTAGAAAAATTCTTAAAAGATTGACTTAGAAGGAAGAATTTATAAAAGTTGATGGCTGTTGTTCCAAATATATGAGATTCATTGTACATGATCAAGTATATGATGAACGCCATCATTTTCATAATTGATTTATTTCATGGTACAGTAGAGAAATTTTTAAGATTTGTGATTCAAAAAGCTACAAAAGCTAATGGTTAGGTCAGTTTTAAATGTTTATTTTAAGCATTATTGGTTTCTATAATAGGAGCCATCAAAGTGTAGCCCCATTGTTCCTTACAAATGAACATATTAATTATTCTCACATGCATATTTAATTTTGTACCTTCAGTAATGCATGGAACGCTCCTCAATATCATATCCAAGGATCTCCCACCAAAATATAAATTCAGAATTATTTTCTTTCTTCTTCTTTTTTTTGTATAAAAGCTTTTATGTATCGTAAATAAATTTTGTGTACGGGTTAGTTAGGTTGAAACTTTGAATCCTTTTTGGAAAAGAAAACGAGGCTATCGAGTATCGACCTTCGTGGACCCCTTTGGCATTATTATGATTCGAAACAATTAAACATGACGAAAAAGAAGGTAGCAATCCTTTTGCAAACATTTCCTGTTCATCTACGAAAACATTTTGGTCCAACACAATAAAAAGTTAATCATATTAAAAAGTTAATAATTGTATTTAGCTCGGGAACCACCTTTCCATATATAGTTTCCGACAAGATTGGGAGGCTTACTGACATAAATGATCTTCCAAGAATAATAGATCTCTATTAAGTATCTAGAACCCTAGCCTATATATCACCAACTTTTTTTTTTTTTTTTTTTTATGAACATTGATAAAGAAAATGGAAACCATGTTTTGAGCTCACTTGCTGATCTACGGGGATAAATCTGTGACAACATTTGGGCCGACCTACCATCACTTTTAGAAATAAAAAAGGAATGAAACAAATGGACCAAGTCTAGAATTACTCAGATGGGCCCAAGCCCAGGCCGTTTTAGAACAAGCTGCCAATTGACAGAATTAGTGGGCATATTGTGATTCCATGATCTCTACCCACAATTGAAACCTTTCTGTGACAAAACAGAAATGTCATCCAAGATAGGAGCAAACCAACCAGGGAGAGGACAACATAAGGGGCTAAAAAAGTTTTTAGCATCTCCTTCCAAGTTCCAACACAATAACATAAGTACAAAACAAAGATACCAACCCTAGCCTCTCCCCACAACAGACAAGTCGGATTGAGTTGGAATGTAGTAAAAAAAAAAATTTTTTTTTTTTTTTTTGGTACTTCGTTAATACTTTTTTTTTTTTTTTTTGAGCCAATACTTTGTTAATACTTTTAATTTACTCTTAAATTCTAATTAATTTTTCTCATTATTGAAAGTGGATTTTTTTATTCATATTAAAGTTACTCTTAAATTCTAATATATATCTCTCATTAATGAATGTGAAAATTTACCACCGCGCACCCTTGGTATGGTGGTCACTCCACAAGTATAAATGCTTGTGGGGTGTTAGGGATAAGGACCAGGGTTCAAGTTTCTATAAAAGAACTTCACACACATATACACTTAGATTGATTAGAGTAGAAATTCTATCTTGTATCAAGAAAAAAAAATGAATGTGAAAATTTTTTATTGATATTTTGGACCCCTAAAGATAAAATTATGGTTCTACATGGGATAAAGAAGATGCATGCCTCTGATGCATTAGATAATTATTACCTAGATTGCCTGAGATTTTTTCCTTCCAAACTTGAAGATTTGCAGTGAAAATCTTGTTAACTTCTGGAGTCTTGCCAAGTGAGTGCCATTACAATCCCCAAAATATTTTTAAAATCTTATGTATAAATAAAAATAATTAACTATGCATAATTTTATATATATACACAAAAATAAAATTATTATTCTTTAAAGTATATAAACTATAAGAAAGTATAAGATAATTTATATTTATTTAAATAGAGTCACTATCTCATTAGTGATAAGTTGTATATACCAATTATAACTTAAATTATTGGGCATTAAATTATCATGAACGCGGTTATCCTAACAAGTATGTTAAGTAATAAAGGAAAAAAACAAAAAGGTTCTAATCCTTACTCTTTAAGCTTGTAATTTAAATAAAGAAACTTTACTTTTTGTATTATTGTTTATTGATGGAAATCAGTTCGTCTATGTCTATATTAGAGAGAAGGGCATATGTCTGTGCATAAATAATTTACGGGGCAAGAGGGCTAGATTTTATTTTAATTTTGTAATTTTAGGTGAGTAAATTAAGTTTTCGTCCAATACTCTATTACACTAAATTAAACATCAAAGTAACACAATTTTTATAAACACCTGGCATATCAATATCGTGCCTAATATATAAAGCATGGGACGTAAACCAAATTCATTTCAGGTAATGTAAAACACCAAGTTAAATGGTTTAGAAGCTTTTTGTTAGCCCATTACTTTTTTTCATTTTGGACCACAACTTGAAAATTACCTAAGGTTTTGTTTTGTTTTTTTTTTTTTGGGTGAGAAGAGATCACCTAAGTAGCATCTAACAATAACAACGGCACTTAATTCAGGGGAGAGGTACCCAATCAAGTGGAATGTTAAAATTAAAGCTCCTGCGCAACTCTGATGGAATTCAGTATGTATGTAAGGAACAAAGGACCATTATTTTGATGACCCTTATTAACACAGCCTAATGAGACTTGATTTCGCACTCCAGAGGGACACGTAATAGGAGTTAGGACCTTAATAAATCTATCAAACCACCAAATTTGTGGCTTCAATGTAATGTTTGCAAAATTGCATATTAGGTTGTAACTCGTGTTTATGTACAAAAACATTCAACAGTGACAACAATGAAGTGGACTTACATAGGTGAGTGAGATACGTTCATACAAATCATACCGTATTTTGTTTGGCCTTGATTAGTGTGCCAAAACTCCAATTTAAGCCTTAAAAAGCCAAAAAACATGTTTATAAATGTTGAGAAAAAAAAATACATGAAAATTTTCTATTTATCCCTATCGGTTGTTTAATAAATTAATTTAATGATCCAAGAATTTAAAATCCTGAATTTTTCATTTTTTGTTAAATTCGACCAATGTCAACTTAACCTTAAATAGGACCAGACAAAAATTTGACCAAAAAACCTAATTGTTTGATTGAGACTAATTTTTGTCCATTATAAAATTCCCTTTAAAACAATAGTTTAAGGGAAAAACTGGAGTTAAAACAAATAAGATATCATAAAAACATCAAAATCCTTATTAAAAATACTTTTTCATTATTTTTCACGTTAAAAAGGTTATTTTTGAAGCGTACTATACAAATCCAGCCACAACGAATATGAAAGGCCTAGACCACATTAAAGTATGATAGATTAGTTGCTCTACCAAAAAAAAATGGCTTAACGATATCCCTTTCTAATTTAAAAAAGTGAGTTTTTCAAGAAAAGTGCTACACAAATTCCTGCATTGTGTCGCCCTTTCGAGCGCGATATCTTAGTAACCGTAGCTACAAATTAGATAAGAACAGAACCTATAAAAACTATACATCTAGAACTTTTTGACAATATCCAATTTGGAAAAATCCGAATTCCCAAATAGCTGCTCAAAGATAGAACCTAAAAGAGGAAAAGAAAGTGCCTAGAAAGTGGTAGAACATTGTAAAAGCTTCTAGAAGCTAGTGGAGCATGAGCTAGAATTTAGGATAAGCTCCACTATGTGCTAACTCATGGTAGGGATAAGACCTAAATTCCACCTCACCCCCCTATAAATATCTACCCTCTCCTCATTTGTGAATGTCAAACTGTCAATTCTACCCACAAAATTCCCTACCCTCTCCAACCTCTCTAGGATTCTCTCGATGCCTCTCTTCTTTCTCTTATCTCTCTAGAATAGCTCTTAAACCTAGAAAATACAGCCCCTTTTGCTCTCAAAAACCCACAAAAAATCCATATTTAAGCCTCCAAATTCCTTGCTAGAGTTAGGGTAGTGTAGTTACTACCCTAGCTCCTTTTACCTTCCCAATTTTGTTTTGGTCATTTTAAAGGTTTCACTAGTATTTCAGTTATTTTTTAGGTTTTAAGAGTATTTTCATAATCGAGGTTTCAAAGGTATTTTGGTTATTTTTAAGTTCTAGTGATATTTGGTTATTTTTAAGTTTCAGGTTGGTCGTTTTTAGTGTTTGGGGGTATTTTGGTCATTTTTAGGGTTCTATGGCTATTTTGGTTATTTTCAAGTTATAGGAGTATTTTGGTAAATTTTTAGATTTAAGGGTGTTTGGGCCATTTCAGAGGTTTTGGGGGTTTTTTATTATGAGAAGAGCTATGTCCACAACATTTTCACATTATTTTCACAAAAAAATCATGTGGTAAATTGTTATTAGTTTCTAATTTGAATTCACAATTCAAATTACTTTTTTGCCCACCCATAACACCCAATAACAACCTGTCACTTGAGATTTATTGTGAAAATGTTGTAAATACAATGTTTCTTTTATATATATATTCATTGATTATTGGGTAGTTGGGTGAGTTGGGTTTTATCTATAATAATTAGGTTCAGTTGGATTTGGGTTATAATTAACTGGTTAAATAAGTTACAAATTTACAATGAGTAAATGGGTTTTATG
The DNA here is from genome assembly GCA_032727855.1 of Quercus ilex subsp. ballota. Classification (NCBI taxonomy): domain Eukaryota; kingdom Viridiplantae; phylum Streptophyta; class Magnoliopsida; order Fagales; family Fagaceae; genus Quercus; species Quercus ilex. The sequence continues at coordinate 85,846,345 of CM064909.1, forward strand.
TACCCATCTCATTTATACCTAACCCAAACTCATCCATTCAGTACCCCTAATTTTTTTCACACTTTTTTACACTTAGGCTGCGTTTGGCAATATGTAAAATATTTTCCAAGTGTAAAATATTTCCAAGTGAAAATGTTTTACGAAAATGAAAATATTTTCAGTTGTTTGTTTGCTTTATGGAAAATATGCCGTAAAATTATTTTCAATGTCTGGTTTTGCATGTAAAAACCTATTTCCATCAACTCAACCACCATTAACCACCACATAACTAATTAACTTGAAAAAATCATAAACAAAATCAAAACTCATTAATCTCAAAATCAAAATCAAAACCCATCTACCAAACCCACAACCCACCACCCTTGAAACCCACAAATCACCCAAGCAACCAATCCACCAAAACCCACCCCTAATCAGCCACCATCAACACTAGAACTCAACCTAACCCATCACCATTGAAACCCATAAATCATCCCAACCACTGATTCTCCAAAACCCAAAATCAAATATATTTCCAATCAAAAAAAAAAAAAATCCACAACAATGAGGCCAGATTGGTGAGGGAGGAAGGGAGGACAGAAAGGTAGAGAGAAAGAAGTAAGATCGGTATGGGAGGAAGAGCGAGAAAGAAGGATGGAGAGAGAGGACGAGGGCTTCAGATTTGACCTTGATCGGCGGTGATAGGCACAGCCAAGGATGGCGGTGGACCGAAGCTCGAGTTCAGGTGTCGGTGGTGCTCTCTCCCTCGTCGACGGCCTCTGTCTCTGGTGGCCAGTGCTCTCTCTCTCTCTCTGTTCGGGTAGACCATGGAAATGGTTCGAAGGTAAATCTGAAATGTAAACAATTTTACACTTCAGGCCCACCTATTTTACGGTCAAAGATCCTAATTTTCAGGTTGACTAAATTTTCAGTCTAAACCAAATATTAACCATCATGTAAAATGTTTTCCCAATTTTTATTACAGCCAAAACAAACACAGCCTTAAATCTTTCTCTTATTCTGTGTTTGGAAAGGGTCGATATCCCTCTACCTCTATAATCTTACAATCTCGCTTAATTGTCATTGATTTCTCAATCCTCAATATCCCTCTTCTAGGACGGCACCTATTGACTATCATATGTCATCTGTTAACCTTGATAATGATTTTTTCATCAAAACACCCCTAAGATGCAAGTTTGTTTCTACCTAACCTTATTGTTAGTTTTTTATTTTATTTTTAAATTTGCTAACAGAAAGAATGAACAATTATGTAAAAGAAAGTAAAGAAAGAAACTTGAATTACTCATTTATTCAATATGTTTTCAATTTATATATCAAAAAAATTTCAGTCATCTATATTACATAAAATCGCTAAAATATTTCTTTGAAAATTCACTATTTATAAAAATTTATATATTAAACATGTTTACAGTCAGGGATGGACACAGGTGGGGCTCGGGCCCCCGGCCCTTTTTTTTATTTTTTATTAGTAGGTATATTTTCAGCCCCATTACCAGCCGGCCAACCCAATGTAAATCAACCAAAAAAAAAAAAAAAAAGAGGTAAATACAGAAATTCAGTCCAAACTCCAAACGCAATAGACCCCCTCCAAAATTTTCAACCCCATTACTAGCCAGCCAGCCCAATGTAAATCAACCGAAAAAAAAAAAAAAAAAAAAAAAAAAAAAAGGCCACAATTGACAATACCCAGCCGGCCAGCCCTATGTAAATCATTAAAAAATAAAAAGTAAATACAAAAATTAAGTCCAAACTCCAAATAGAGAACGCAATAGAAAAAGAAAAAGAAAAACTGAGAAGAAAGAGTAAGACTGCAAGACAGAGAGAATTTTTTTTTTCTACTTATCTCCGGCCCCCTAGCTTGAATTCCTGGGTCCGTCTCTGTTTACATTCTTTTAAAACTCTTTTTAAATTTCTTTAAATTGCTTCGGCTAAACAAACACCATCCTATGCATCTCATTCATGATCCAAAAAAAGATGGACATCTAAAATCTCAATTTATGAAGAAATGCCAAAAAAATCCAATGAGCTAACAGAATTGACATCATTTTTCCACATGTATACGAAGTATGAACTAAGTATTGCTTTGTTCACCTAACATAATTATCACAAAAATCCAATAACAATTCAGTCCTAATATATATATATATATATATATATATAAAGTGATCTAACCCTTTGTTTGAGAAATTATAGAGTCCTCTGGTGGACTACGTCACTTGTCTACCATTCCACTAAAAAAATTTCACTTGTTTAAAATTGCTGAGTCAGTAATTAATTTATGTTTTAAAAAATTTTCTAACAAACAATTTTAAACAAGTAATAGTTTTTTAGTGGAATGATGGACTACATCACTTGTCTACCATGTGAATCTTATAATTTCTCCCTTTGTTCCTAGTGACGGTTACAAATTTACCACAATCTAAAAAATTAAACAGAAGTCAAAAGTCAATTAATAAAATACAAAATAAAAATATACCCAAATTAGGAGGGGTTTGGTACAGATAGGATTCTAGTTCATGCATTTCTTCAAACATCAGAAATCTACCATTAAAACTGAAGAAAATTGGGAGATGCCCAACATATAACGACTCTCCAACCCCGGTATTGCGATAGATACCATAATATGTGCCGAACATTATTCCAATTTCTAACTTTGGGCATGAGAATAATAAAAACATTATATATATATATATATATATATATGGAAACCAAACAAAAAATAAACTATATCCAGAACTAGAAGGCTAAATATATTTATATTCAACTATTTACTATTGTAAGGCATTATTAACTGTAGGAGGAGAACAACGAAGATAAGCAATTCATTACCTTGTAAAAAGTCCAACCAACCATGAATTAGAATAAAACTAAAATTTTCTCACATAATGCATAAGATATTAGTCAGTATTTGACGTGACTTCCATGGAATTGCTCTCAGAGTTGGCTTGGAAGAAAAAGCCCATGAGGCGTATCCTTAGACTATGCACCGACATCCTGTATAAGATTATTAGTGTGGTCATTTTTTTTTCGTTAAGTAGATATGATTGGTTTTTTGAAGGTTTATTAGTATTAATTATTAAACTCTTTGATTTTTGTACACAATAATTTATTTGGCACAAAAATTTAAAAAAAAAATAGATGAAATGTGTGATGAAAAATTGAACTCCAATTGAAATCAAATTTAGAATATAATTGGCTTTAGATTTTTTTATTTTTGCACTCAATAATTCATTTGAGACAAAAATTAAATAAAAAAATTTGGATAGGACAAATGGAATAAAATTGTACTACAATTAAGAATTTAATTGAATTTTCTCTCAATTTTGACTTTAAATATATATTAGTGTGTAACCATGTACATATGCACGAGTACAATTAAAAATAATCAAAATTACACAGCTCAAATTATACATGATATTAGCTTACACTTTTTTAAAACCATAATTTCTAAAATATGTAATGATTTCTCATATATATATATATATATATATATAAAATTAAGAATTTAATTGGATTTAGACTCTTCGGTTTTGGCACCCAATAATTCACTTGCTACAAAAATTAAAAAATTAGATGAACACGTGGCAAAAAATTGGACTCCAATTGAAATCCAATTTAGAATCTGATTAAATTTAGAATCTTTGATTTTTACACTCAATTAGTGTATAACCCCGGCATATACATGGGTACAATTAAAAAAAATATCAAAATTACACGATTCAAATTATACATTTTTTTTTAGAAGATGTTCAAATTATACATGGTATTAGCTTACACCTTTTTTAAACCATACATTTCTAAAATATGTAATGGTTTCTTATTTTATATATATATATATATATATATATGATTTAGAATTTAATTGGATTTAAACTCTTCGGTTTTTGCACTCAATAATTTACTTGCCACAAAAATTAAAAAATTAGGTGGACACATGGCACAAAATTGGACTCCAATTGAAATCTAATTCAGAATCTAACTAGATTTAAACTTTCCAATTTTTACACTCAATAATTCAATTAGCAAAAAAATCAAAAATTAGATGGGACACGTGCAAAATTGAGAATCCAATTAAAATTTAATTGAATTTTCTCTAATAAATAACGAATGTAGTATTATTTAGAAGTTGATAAATTTGAATTATTTTTAGCTAGATAAACAAATGGCATTGGAAAGCATAATATTTCAAACTCTCTCTTCTTCTAATTTTAAATACTGTATATAATTAGATATATGATTGGGTTTCTTGTAGTTTATTTATATTGGACTCCTCGTATTTTGCATTGAATTAACTCACTTAACACAAAAATTAAAAAGTTTAGATGGGACACATGACACAAAATTAATTTCCAATTGAAATATAATTTAGATTTTAATTAGATTTTCTCTAATATATATATATATATATTAATTCCGTGTCTGGGTGATATAATGGCTACATGTTTCCCCCGTTAGCTCAATCATTTTAACATATAAGGTAGGTGAAAGAAATATAAAAAAGTTAGAATGATAAATTTTTTTCCTTCAAATGGGTTGGAATAAATCACTTTCAACTTATCAAGTGATTATTCATAAAATGATAAAATTTATCCTTCAAACTAGTTTAGAGAAAAGTTCTTCTAGCCTATATTATATGGCATCTCAAAATATTATTCACATGTATATTAATTATATGATCTACTTAATAGTCATATGACTTATTTAAATGATTTTATTGAATCATGAGTTATTACATGTGTGTTTGATAAAAATAAAAATAAAAATAAAAAAACGAATTCTTAGATTAATCATGGTCTCTTGATCACCTTTTCAAGTTACTCGATATGGCTAGCTGCTACCTCGTGATGGTTCTCAAGATAATGATATTAGCTCAAAATGCTATTTGATCTCATAGAATAGAGTATAGGGTTTGAAAACTTAATAGGACTTTTGAAATATGAACAATATAACAAGAAAATGAGAAATCCTAAGTGACTAAGTTAAACTATATGCCTACTTGAAGTTGATTAAGTCAAATTGCATCATTTGGAAATTAAATAGCTCAAAGTAAACCATCTTGATTGAAATTAAATTACAACAGATCATTTCAATTAAGTCAATTAAGAAGAAATCAAATGATTCAAACCTATTAACACTAAAATGATTGAAATTGATGATTAATTGAATTTAATTTGGGGAAATTATACTTTATCATCCTAAATTATACCCAAAATTACATTTTGCAACCTAAACTTTCAGAATTCACAATTAGTATCCTAAACTATAACCCATGTTACACTTTGCACCCCACCATCAATTCTATTGTTATCTTGGATGCCATCATGTAAAAAAAAAAAAACCTAATTACTCCTCTTCTTAATCCTTTAAAAACAAATGAGAAATTACACTTTACTATCCTAAACTAAACTCTCAATTACACTTTACACTCTAAACTTTGATTTTCCATCTAAGATAACAGCATAATTGACAATGAGGTACAAAGTGTAACATAAGTTATAATTTAGGGTACTAATCGTTCATTCTCAAAGTTTATGGTACAACATATAATTTATGGTATATTTTAAGGTGGTAAGTATAATTACCCCAATTAAATTATCACAAGGAACTACAGATTGCATCAAACTAATGGATACTTTATTGAAATCGCAAATACAAGTACAAAGATACAAGCATACGAGGATACACTCTTTTTTTTTTTTTTTTTTTGCTATAGGAGGATACACTCCTTACAGACAAAAAAGACTACTTGATTACAGAGTCACAGACTACTGTAGAATCTAAATTAATGGGATCAATTTGTGCTCTTGATAAGTTCCCTAGGTATATGCACGTTTTCTTTCTAATTGTGCAAAGGCCTCTATTTATACTTGAGGGTTCTGGCGGTAATTTTCATTCTTTTTTGTCTATGTGTCAGTTTTCATTTCGCTTTTTATGCCTAAATACTTGTAGAATGTGAGGAGCAGAAGTTGAGATTCAAGTACATAGATTAGATTATAATAGAATTTCTATTTTGTAAAAAAAAAAAAAAAAAAAAAAACAACGAAAGTGTTTCATGCTCATTATAAAACTCGATAACCTCTTATAACCGTGGAGGTGACCACGTTCTACCTCTCTAGCGTACTCTTCAAGATATAACTATTATTAATACTGCCGTAATTGTTTCTCACATGTTTCTTGTAATTGTTTTAAGGAAATGCTAACGAGTACCATAAGAGCACTAATTAATAATTCATTTAAAGAAAGTTTTTATAGAAAATGAAAAAAAAAAAAAGTAATTAATATTTTGACAGCTTTTTTCATTTCCCATAAAAGTGATATCAAAACTTTCTTAAAATGAATTATTAATCAATGCTCTAAGGGCACTCGTTAACAAATCTCATTATTTTATCCTCCGTTTTTAAGTAGATGACATGGCATTTCCTTTACTCGTGGGCTTATCTCATCTTGCCACATATATCCCATTAAAGAAATTATTTGGCCCAACAATATGAACGGTCTTCTGAACCCTTCATATAATGGATTAAAACAAATTTTTTCAACCTGTCGGTCTTTTAAGTGCATGGAAAACTTTATCCAAAAAAAAGTTTAGTCAAAATAAAAAAGTAGCCTTTAGAATTTGATTACAATTTTAAAGGACCTGTGAATGAGCACCACCATTAAAAAACTAGTGAACCACAATTTTGTTCAGAAATATGAAACATACTAGCCAAGGATTCATTAGCCAGCACAGCACACATGTTACAATGTCACGCGCATATTATGTTTAAATATGCTGTCGTTTTTAATCAAAATATGTACTTGTGGCGAGAAATGAGGACAACGATAACGACAACACATAATACACTTCTCAGGCACAACAATTGGCGTTTGATTATTAATCCAACTGCCGCATATGTGTCTTTGAGTACTCAATGTGAGCTAACTATGCGTGGGTCATCTGAAACCACATGTTATAAAAGTGCCTATAAAAACGACAACTTGCCTAAATACATGGTCCGGATTTTCCCCATCATATTGGTCTTTGACTTTGACAGTGACCGACCTTCCTCCTCGGATTGGCATGACACAGATGTCTCCATGTACCACAGTAAAAGTCCAATGCTTTCCATCTGTCTAAAATTAGACAAAGAGAAATAAAGAATATACTCCGAACAAATCACAACCTCCAAAATTATAAAAGTAATGAGTTAAAGGGGTGTTTTTTCTTTTTCTTTTTCTTTTTTTTTTTTTAAATGCGAATACTTCAAAACTTTATTAAGATTGAAAATTAATGGCTACGTCATGGAGAAGAGATTGTAATGAAAACAATGATTTTCTTCAAATTAAACTGAAAAATATTCATCAATGTTGATGGAATTGACGTAATCAAACATGGACGAGATAAACTTGGCCGACGAGATAGGCCCGCACTGACGAGAAACCACTTCACTGACGAGGTTAAATGCCTCATTCAATGCCGCCAATAAACGTTCCAGACGTTTACAAAGCCAACTGTACAGGCCGTTGGAGTAAAATAAAGCCACATTATGAGAGCAGAAAACGTTACCCAGGTGGGCATTGAAGCCACCATAACTGCTCCAACGGCTAGAGGCTGCAACAACATATATATATAGCCCCCACATTGCCAAAGAGGAGGTACATTGACACACACACACGATAAGAGATTATAGTTTGCTCTATTATCTTTACATTACCCATTCTCAAATAGCAATTGATACTGACTTTGGCATCGGAGGTATTGTGGCAGGCACCGCACCGGTGACCACCCTCAAGCACATCTTCTTGCAGGCCGGAGTCCATTTTTGTTTGCATACTCTGACTGACGAATTTATGCTTCATCAGTTTAGCGCCGTTTGTGGGAACGAAATTTTCGTTCTCAATCTCAAAAAATAGTTTCCAATCAGCAATCACTATCAGATGGAGTCCAATCAAGATTCCACATCCTTGGCTCAGCAGGTTTAGGCTCTCGCGGCCACTGTAGAAGAACTGGCCAGACAAAATTAGGAAATGAAGTTACTACTTCAGCAGGAAGAGAATCGATCTAAAGGGAACTGAGACGACGAGGGAGATAGCCACAGAAGAAGTGACCATCAAAGGCCCGCCACTCCAACTGAGCGCAACTCAAATCTTCTCCAAGAGATGAGGAGGGAGATGGACGAACTTAGGACCGCCATCAAGGAGAAAACAGAGCGGAGTGTAGACCGACTGGTTAGGGCGACGGATTCTCCATTCACTCCAGCAGTCCTTGAATGTCCAGTACCGTCAAAGTTTCGGTTGCCCCTGCTTGAACCATTTTATGGGCTAAAGGACCCTCAGGATCATCTTAACACCTTCAGGATGACCTTAGGGCTCCAGCAGCCCCCAGACGAAATACTATGTCGTTCCTTCCCAACTACCCTCAAAGGAGCTGCAAGGGAATGGTTCACAAAGCTGCCAACATCGTCCATTGACAACTTCGAGCAGCTGAGCAACGCCTTCCTGCGTCATTTCATTAGAGGACAACGTCCTAAGAGGACCTCGGATCACTTACTTACCATCAGACAGGGAGAAAAGGAAACCCTAAGGTCGTACGTGAAACGCTTTACTCGCGAAACACTGGAGGTCGACGAAGCAGACGACAAGGTGCAATTGAGGACCTTCAAGGCAGGATTGAGGTCCAGAGAGCTCGTCACGTCACTTGCAAAGAATCCTCCAAAAACAATGGCCGAAATGCTTCTTAAAGCACAAAAGTACATGAACACTGAAGATGCATTAGCAACCATCAGAGATCCAGGAAGGCCAGGAGATAAAGAAAGGAAATATGACGATCGTAGAGGGCAAAAACGGGAGCGCCCAAATCGTAGGAACAGTGACGGGATCAGGAGGAGGGACGACAAGGGACCTCAAACGGTAAAGTTTACCCCTCTTGTTATGCCAATTGATAAAATTTTAACGTAGATTAAGGACGAGCATTACCTAAAGTGGCCGCGACCATTGCACTCATCTCCTAACGTCCGTGATAAGAATAAATACTGTCGGTTTCACAAGGACCACGGCCATTACACCGAAGTTTGTCGGGACCTCAAAGAGCAGATAGAGGAGCTGATAAAGAAGGGGAAGTTACAGAAGTTTGTGAAGAAAGGGGAGTTCAGTAGGTTCCGAGATGGAAACAAGGGCCAGCACGAGTCCTCGTCCGGGGGCAGTGATCGTCAGTCCCAGCCTCCCCAAAATGTGATAGGGGAAATACAGACGATCGCAGGAGGGCCCATCGCAGGAGGATCGTTCAAATCCCTTAGGAAAGCATGCCAAAGACAGGTGAACAGTGTTTATATGACACCCCCGTTGAAACAGAGGCGAACTGATCAAGACATAATTTTCAATGAAGGGGACGTTAGGGGAGTGAAGCAGCCTCATAACGACCCATTGGTCATAGCACTTACCATAGAAGGATTTGACACAAAGAGGATCCTCGTGGATAATGACAGCTCCGCTGATATCATCTACTTCCCTGCGTTCCAACAGTTGAAGCTAGACCCAAAAAGACTGCGTCCATTTGATTCTCCCCTCGTCAGTTTCAGTGGGGACAGGGTATATCCCAAGGGCATAGTAACGTTGATGGTGACAGTGGGAACCTACCCGAAGCATTTGACCAGTCATGTGGACTTCTTGGTGGTAGATTGTCCTTCGTCCTACAATGTGATCATTGGAAGACCAGCACTCAACAAGTGGAAGTCATCAACGTCAACCTACTGCCTGAAGATAAAATTTTCAACAGAAAATGGGGTAGGGGAAGTCAGAGGAGACCAAATTTTGGCTCGGGAGTGCTACCAGGCTGTCATAGCTGCAAAGGAAAACCACACATGGACAATTGAAGAAAAGGAGAAAGAAAAGGTGGAGGCCTTGGAAACAGTAGAGTTATCCAACGAAGAATCAAATAAGACAACGAAAATTGGGACGACTCTAAACCCTGAGATGAGAACAAAGCTAGTCCAATTTCTTAAAGAAAACTTGGACATCTTTGCCTGGAGCCACAAAGACATGCCAGGCATACCTCCAGAAGTCATCCAACACAGGTTGAATGTAGATTCGGAAAGGAAGCCCGTTAAACAGAGATGAAGAGTTTTCGCACCCGAAAGAGACCAAGCAGTTACTGACGAAGTTAACAAGCTCTTAGATGCAGGCTTCATCCGCGAAGTATACTATCCAGACTGGCTTGCAAACGTCGTCCTGGTGAAGAAAGCAAATGGGAAATGGAGAATGTGCGTAGACTTCACAGACCTGAACAAGGCGTGCCCAAAGGACAGCTTCCCCCTCCCGAGAATAGACCAGATGGTAGATTCCACAGCTGGACACAAGCTTCTAACATTTATGGACGCTTTCTCTGGGTACAACCAGATAAAAATGGCAGAAGAGGATCAGGAGAAAACAGCCTTCATCACCAGCCAAGGGCTCTATTGCTATAAAGTAATGCCCTTTGGACTGAAGAATGCAGGAGCCACTTATCAGAGATTGGTGAACAGAATGTTTAGCAAGCAGATAGGCAGAAACATGGAGGTGTACGTGGATGACATGCTCGTCAAGAGCAGGGAGGAACTCACTCATCTGGACGATCTCAAAGAGACCTTTGCTACCCTCCGGCAGTATCATATGAAGCTAAACCCCAATAAATGCATCTTTGGTGTAGCTTCAGGCAAATTCCTGGGATTCATGGTTTCCCAGAGAGGAATCGAGGCGAATCCAGAGAAAGTACAAGCCATAATCAACATGGCCTCGCCCAAGACCGACAAGGAAGTCCAGAAGTTGACAGGACGTATTACAGCCCTCAATAGGTTCGTCTCTAGGGCGACGGACAAGTGCCTGCCATTCTTCAAGACATTGAAACAAGCTTTCGCCTGGATTGACGAATGTGAGGCCGCTTTCCAAGAACTCAAACGATACTTAAGCAATCCTCCCCTTCTCAGCCCGTCAAAGAAAGGTGAGAAGTTATACTTATACCTGGCAGTGTCAGATACGGCCGTCAGTGGAGCCCTAATCCGAGAAGAGGACAGGAAGCAACTCCCAGTCTATTACGTCAGCCAAGCCTTCCAAGGAGCTGAAGCCAGGTATCCCCAAATTGAGAAGATCGCGTTCGCGCTGGTAGTAGCTTCGCGCAAACTCAGGCAATACTTCCAAGCACATCCTATCCTGGTAATGACGGACCAACCAATTAAAAAGTCAATGAGCAAGCCCGAGGCGGCGGGAAGAATGGTCTAATGGGCAATTGAGCTCAGTCAATTTGATATTGAATACCACCCCAGGACGGCCATAAAAGCACAAGCTTTAGCAGACTTCATCGCTGAATTCACCCTCCCGGATGAAGATGATCTCACCATGAAACACAAGCAGTGGACAGTACAGACTGACGGCTCGTCAGCCCATAAGAGAGGGGGAGTAGGGGTAGTCATGATCACCCCTGATGGAGAAAAGCTAAAATACGGAGTTCAATTGAAATTCCCAGCGACCAATAACGAGGCCGAGTATGAAGGGATTCTGACGGGATTAAGGCTCGGAAGAGAGTTTGGAGTTAAGAATCTGATGATCCAGAGCGATTCAAAACTCGTGATTGGACAAGCCAAGGGAGAATACAAAGCAAAAGAAGAAAGAATGCAGAAGTACCTCAGACTAACAAAGAATCTGGCTCAAGAGTTCGAAAAAGTGGAGTTCGTACAAATTCCCAGAGGCCAGAATGTGATGGCAGACGAAGTCTCAAAGATGGCCTCGTCAGATGAAAGGGCTTTAGAAGAAGGCCTAATGATGGAAGTCCAGAAGAACCCCAGCATTAAAGAAGTACCAACATTCGCAATCCAGAGTATAGACAGCTGGATGACACCTATCGTATCCTTCCTTCAGGATGGGCACCTCCCACAGGACATAAAAGAAGCAAGGAAGATAAAAAAGAGGGCAGCAAGATTCACGGTCCTCAATGACGCCCTATACAAAAGAGGCTTCTCCATGCCTTACTTAAAGTGTGTTGACGAGAAAGAAGCCAGGTACATCATGGAGGAAATCCACGAAGGAGTTTGCGGTGATCATGCTGGTCCTAGATCTCTAGCAGGTAAGATAATTCGTACAGGCTACTTCTGGCCAACTATACAGGTAGACGCAGCAGAGTTCGTCAAGAAATGTGACAAGTGCCAATGATTCGAAAATGTTCAGCGGCTTCCGGCAGAAAAACTGACGATGATTACATCCCCATGGCCATTTGCACAATGGGGAATCGACATTGTCGGCCCACTGCCCCAGGGCAAAGGACAGGTAAAATTCTTACTAGTTGTTATTGACTACTTTACGAAATGGGTTGAAGCAGAGGCACTGGCAACCATAACTGAAGCCAGAATCCAGAGCTTTGTATGGAAGAACATCATTTGCAGGTTCGGGATTCCAAAGACGATCATATCGGACAATGGACGACAATTCAACAGCCAAAGTTTCAAGGAATTTTGCTCAGGCCTAGGCATCAAGAATCATTTCTCGTCCCCAGGTCATCCACAAGCAAACAAACAGACAGAGGTGACGAATCGAACGTTGCTCAAGATTATCAAAACGAAGCTGGACGACGCGAAGGGAGCTTGGCCAGAAGAGTTACCCAATATCCTATGGGCTTATAGGACAACAGCAAGAACGCCAACAGGAGAGACCCCCTTCAGACTCACCTACGGCACGGAAGCGGTGATCCCGGTCGAAGTAGGAATAACCAGCATCAGGCGAGAGGCATTCAGTGAAGAAGTTAATGACGATCATTTGCGACTCAACCTGGACTTTCTAGACGAAGTAAGAGATAAGGCCTATAGCAGAATGATGGAATACCAACAAAAGATGACCAACTATTACAACAAGAGAGTAAAGCTCAGACAACTTGACATTGGGGACCTCGTCCTTCGCAAAGTAACTCCAGCTACCAGGAATCCTTCTCAAGGGAAACTCGGACCCACATGGGAAGGACCCTACCAGGTCATTCATTACTCCAGGAAGGGCAGCTACCACCTGGAGACCCTAGACGGACAAAGACTCCCCAGACCATGGAATATCGAACATTTAAAGAAATACCACCAATAAGAGCGATTGTGAAATGTACTCATTATTCGTTGTTGAAACTAATAAATAAGTTATTCAGCTAATATTTCTCTACAAGCAGGTATATCTGATCACAAGTCAAAAAGAATCAAAAATGGTCAAGTAGCAAGATTCCGCCATGACGGATGTAGGCTACTGACGATGACAAGATCCTTGAAAAAAGGTGTAAGTCATAAAGGGTGAAAAATGGCCAAGTAGCAAGATTCCGCCATGATGGATGTAGGCTACTGATGATGACAAGATCCTTGAAAAAAAGGGTGTAAGTCATAAATGGTGAAAAAGGGCCAAGTAGCAAGATTCCGCCGTGACGGATGTAGGCGACTGACGATGACAAGATCCTTAAAAGAAAGGTGTAAGTCATAAAAGGTCAAAAATGGCTAAGTAACAAGATTCCGCCTTGACGGATGTAAGTTACAGACGAAGCCAAAAAAGCTTAAATAAAAAAAAAAATAGCTAAGTAACAAGATTCCGCCTTGACAGATGTAAGTTACAGATGAAGCCAAAAAAGCTTGAATCGAAAAGATGGCTAAGTGATAAAATTCCATTATCACGTACGTGAGTTACCGACGATAGCATCACAACGAGTTGAACTCAACAAACACGTGGACAATCACAAAATGCAAGTAAGTATGTGACAAATTTAAATTAAAGCCCAAAACCAAGGGCAATTACCATTGTTTTTACATAAAACCCATAAACACTGGGTTGCCAACATTGTTATCAAAATAAGATAAACAGAAATTGTTCACAAATTTGGCCCAAAAACATGATGGACAAAAAAAAAAAAAAAAAAAAAAAGAGAAATATATTTTTATCAAAACATAAATGCCAGGTTCAGGCTTCCGAGGCTGGTGGGGCGTCAACAGCCGCAACGTCACCAACTGGAGCATTCTCTGGAGCATCACCAGCAGGAACCACGGACTGAGCAGCTTCGTCGGCGGCCATCTCCTTATCAACTTCTTCCAGGTCCAAATTTTCAATGTCGACGCCAGTTGGATGCTTGACCATGTACCTTCGAAGAAGCTCGAAGCCTTTAAAGTACCAACTGAATAGCACAGTATTGTACTCGTCAGTGGTTTAAAAAGCCTCAACAGAACTGGCCGTGATTGTCTTCAACGATTCCTTGGCACTCTGAAGCTGCTCGTCCTTCTCCAGGTTCAGCTGACGCTCAACCCTAAGGTCGTCACCCAGTACCTTGACTTTCTCCTTCAGAGTATTGGCTTCGTTCTTCGAATCAATGAGGTTCTTCTTCAGCTTTGAGTTTCACCCTCCAAGGCTTGCGTCTGTGATGAAAGGGATGCTAGCTTGGCCTCTTGAGTAAGATACTCAGAAGCAATGTGCAAGCTCTCTCCCAATGCCTAAAATGAAGTACCAAATCGTCAGTAAAAAAAAAAAAAAAAGGGAGGGAGTTGCACATGGAAGAAGTAAAAGCAAATTCACCTACACGAGCTTGTGGACATGACCCCCGACGACGGTGTTAAATGTAACCCCAGAAAGAGCCCTCAGGTCGTCAGCCGTCACGATGCTGTGGGCCCTGTCAATTGCCAGCCTCTCATCCCCCCAGACTGTAGAATGACGAGAGTCCCTTTCTCCTTCTCTTTCTCCGTCAGGCGCAGCCTCTTATAGACGGGTGTAGGGAGCTCTTCCACCGAAGTAGACGGAGAAGTAGTCCTCGTCGTCTCAGTACCGAAAACAATAGGAGTGACGGAGGCCGACGGGGTAGCAGAAGGACCTTTCCCCGTCACACGCACAGTCTTTTTCCCTATATTCGACAAGGGCTCGTCCTTTTTCGCCCTCATCTTCGCATACATGTCTTTATTAAACTTTGACGTCATCTCTGTCAAAAGAAAAACATTAGTGCCGAATAAAAACACATGAAAGTAAAGTGGGGAAGGCCAATAGTGACGAAGCTGGGACTTACTTTTCTTTCCTTCGATATCAAGGTTTCGCAAGACGAGGGCAGAAGGCTCTGGCCCCAGGCAGTAAAACGCAAGAGTCTTGGGATCAATGAGGTCGTCCCAACTCTCGATCGTTTGCGTGTACTCAATTGCCTTCTGCACCCGCTCTCTGTACCTGCTCTTAAGTTTTGGTCTTCTCTTGACTAAAAAAAAATAAAAAATTTCAGCAAACATAATTGTAAGCACAACAAAATCCAAGAGACAAAGAGGAAATATTGACGCACCTAAAGTCGGGGTTTCCCACCGACGACGTAACCTTGGGAGATCACCCCAACACTCGCCCGAGGGTGTCTCAAAATCGTCTCCAGACACAAAAAAGAATCTTGACTTCCAGTACCTGAAAGAGGACAGTAAACCCTTGACGATCCTAGTCCTCCTTTCCTAGGGCACCAGTTCGTAATACCCATGCTCTTTGGATGCCTTCAGACGGTAAAGGTAAACAAGCTCGTCAGCCCTGAGCATGTCCCCGTCATTGGCAGCCAGCCAAATCCCCATACAGCTCACCAGGATCCTCCACGAGTTGGGCATGAGTTGCCCGGGAGCGATACCAAAACGGTCCAGAAGCTCCATCAGGAAAGGGTAAACCGGGAACCTCAATCCATAGGCGAAGGCAGATTCATAGAAGCATACCTCGCCGAGAAAGAAGTGACAAGCCCGATCCTCCTCACCGGGCAAACGAACCCTAACCCGATCTGGGAATTGAAATCTATCTTTAAACCTACCCATTGTATCCACGTCCAACCCACAGCCCTCCTCCAAAGCATAAAAAGCCCTAACCTCTCGGGGATTGGAAAGGGTTGTATCCTTCTCCACTGGGTTACCGCTAGACGATAACCCAATCTCGAGCTCACTGGATCTAATCTCAGACATCGTCCTACCCTCCTTCACTAAATTTTCAAACCAATCGACGGATTGACGCAGTAAAGGCAACAAATCAGCCAATGCCACCGCCAAACTACTACCCTCGTAAACGAAATTTTCAAGGTGGGGAAAAGTCCCTAACGACCCTCCTAACCGAGCAAAAAGAAATGAAATCGAAGGGCAGTCTAATCTAACCTCAAAACTACTGGTCATGAAAAACTAGAAAAATGCAAATCTATTTACCCCAAAGTCAAAAAGAAGCCAAACAAAAAAGAAGAAAAGAAAACGACAAGGAAAGAAGCAATGGAAAATTAGAAATTTGCTACAGTGTGTAAAGACAGAAAGAAAGGAAGAAGAAGGAAGAGCATACCTTGAACAAGAAAATCCGTTGCACTACGCACCAGTCGGAAGAAAAAAATCGCAGAAAGAAAGGATGGAGGAGAAGGTGGTCAGAGCAATGATTGAAGAATTTTTCTTGGAAAAGTGAGAAAGGAGAAGGGAGAGGAAGGGAAGTTTGAAACCAAAGGTTGGGAAACTAAAAAACCAGCGGGAAGATCAATAAAATTCATCATGGGGGCATTTACTCACCCAATCAAAGTGCGCCACATAGGCCACCACCCAAAAGGCAACGCCGTAACGCATTTAATACGGCTCAGAAACCCAACCACTTACAGCTCAGAAACTCTTCACCTTCCCTGGTCGTCATAACATGTCATGACGACCAAGGAATCCGGGGGCAACCGATGGGACTGAAGAAATCAAACATGGACGAGATAAACTTGGCCGACGAGATAGGCCCGCACTGACGAGAAACCACTTCACTGACGAGGTTAAATGCCTCATTCAATGCCACCAATAAACATCCCAGACGGTTACAAAGCCAACTGTACAGGCCGTTGGAGTAAAATAAAGCCACATTATGAGAGCAGAAAACGTTACCCAGGAGGGCATTGAAGCCACCATAACTGCTCCAACGGCTAGAGGCTGCAATAACATATATATATAGCCCCCACATTGCCAAAGAGGAGGTACATTGACACACACACACGATAAGAGATTATAGTTTGCTCTATTATCTTTACATTACCCATTCTCAAATAGCAATTGATACTGACTTTGGCATCGGAGGCATTGTGGCAAGCACCGCACCGGTGACCACCCTCAAGCACATCTTCTTGCAGGCCGGAGTCCATTTTTGTTTGCATACTCTGACTGACGAATTTACGCTTCATCAAATGTCTAAAGCATTTTAACTAACAAATGAGTAGAACAATTGTCTTATTTACGTATATGAGATGTATGAACTCGACGAAACTCATTCATAGATGACAACATTCCATAAACAAGTAGGGCAACCAAAGCCAGTGGCAACTCTAGGAATTTTTTTCAAAGTGGTCATTAATAAATTGTACAAAATTTAATAAAAAAATAGCTTCATATATTCATAACAACCAAAAAAAAAAAAAGATTAAAAAAACACTCAAATATGTAATCTTACAATTTCCTTCTACGAATTTTTTTCTTTATTTTGAAATCATTGCATGCTAATCTCATTAATTATCAATATTGCAAGTTACATCTCTTTCAAAATTTTAGTTAAAAAATTTTTCTTGAATTTTTCTTTAAATTTGTAAGGGCCCAATATATTGTTAAAATGATCAAAGTTTAAGGAAAAAATTTGACTACAAACTTAGTTGTAGCCTAAGACTACAACTTTCACGAAACAAATTAACATTACTACATATTTTGAAAATCTAACTGTTGAATTGAATGTTCTTTATATTCTTAAAACACATGTTAAATTTTATGCCAATTATATGTTATTTATTATTTGATTCATAAACTTATTTTTTGCGTATAATTTTAGACTAGAAAAACTCAAAAATTAAACATTTGATTGATGACATAAGTTATTGATCTTTGATCTTCTTGAAGTTTTGCAAGTATAAAGGATATAAGAAAAAAAATGTAACATAATTGTGGATTTATTAAAATTCATATTCAATAAAAAAATATTGATTGGAATTGTAGCTGTACGAACCGGTGATGCCCAAGCACGTTTGGGCCCTAAGCTCCAACGCAATAGCAAGGCCCATGGTCCCCATTTCCCTTTACTCGGGATCCCAGCTTAGGCCCACGCGGATTGCAAGCCCAAGCTTCATCACCCAATCTTTGCTCGGGGGACCTTAACCGGGCAATGAGGAAAGAATATCGTCCAAAAATCTCATCCCAAATGTGCCCGACAAAACCCAGGAGCGTCGCAGCCGAACATTTCTGCGGGAGTGGGAACCAAGTTCCAAGGCCATTCCTACTGCGTTCCACTCCCACCTAATCACCCACTTATAATCGAGGGTATTGGACCTCCCTTTGTACTAACCATGGGAGTAATCATGACCTCTCCACTGACCTCGAGCTATAAATATGAGAAGTTGGAGCAAAAATGGGGGTTCGAAAGTTTTGAGAGAAAGAGGGAGAGTGGCAACATAGAAAGCGAAAAATGATCTCATTGAGTCTCTGTGCCGAGAACGACCCATAATAGGAAATCCATACCCACTAAACAAATAAGTTGTGAATCGGAGTGAGGCCCATCTCAGTAGTCTCAAGTTCGCTGCGCACAATTGGCACCATCTATGGGGATCTCCTACAAGGCAGTGGTTCCACTGATACTTGTGCATGGGAAGATGTCTGGGAGACGTTCTGGAAGTGACGCTAAAAGTGGCTCGGTAGGATCTTCCCGGGGATCCTCCTGGCGAGAACGGAGGCAGAAGAGGCGCGAAGATCGGGCTTACGAGCTAAAGGAAGAACAGTCCGGCCTTGGAGAAGGGTCATATCAAACACAGAGAACAGTGTCCAATGCTTCAGGGCACAGGCAACATGAAGAGCGGGATGAGAAGCTTGAACAGCTGCGCAGGTTGGTAAGAGATTTGGAGTTGGAAGCAAGAAACGGGCGCCACAGAATGGATCAAGACAACCAAGAGAGAAGGCCTGATACTGGGGAAGAACGACAGGGAACGGGGTCAAATCAGTCTGGATCCCACCACCACCGAGAGCGTTCACAATTCGAGAGAGTCCTGTCGGCGCCGAGACCGTTCGCATTCAAGGGAATCTCACCGACGACGAAACCGCTCACGTTCGCGGGAGTATGCAGATCGGGGCTCAGACTCTCCAGAAGAGAGACGGCCCCACAATGCAGCCATGGATGCGATGAGTCGTGCGTTGCGTAGAGCAGCTCGGTCCCCGTTCTCTGCAGACATTGAACGGGCACCAATGCCGGACAGATTTACACGCCCACCTTTCAATTCATATGATGGGAAAGCAGACCCGGTGCAGCACATCAGCCACTATATCCAAATGATGTCTTTACATACCCGCAATAACGTGCTAATGTGCAAGGTTTTTCCCTCAAGCCTTGGTCCCACAGCTTTAAGATGGTTCAATGGGTTGCGCAAGGGCTCCATCCACAATTTCGCAGAACTGATATAGGAGTTCAGAACCCAGTTTGTAACATGCAGCCGGGTGCCGCAACCGGTAGATGCACTGCTGTCTATGAAGATGAGGGCAGGGGAAACCCTTCGTAGTTATGCTAGCCGATATTGGGAGCTTTACAACTAGATCGGCAGAGGAAACGAGAAGATTGCCACGAGCACTTTTAGAATGGGATTGCCCGAGGATTCCAAGCTGAAGGAGTCGTTGACTAAGAAGCCTCTCGAGGATATGAGGCAGCTAATGAGGCGCATTGAAGAATATAAACGGCTCGAAGATGACCGGATACAAAGCAAAGGTAAGGCACCGATGACAGATCGTCCTCGGCCTAGTGTTTTTCAACCGAGGACCCGGGGGAATTTGAGAATTCAAGAGCCAAAAGTGCCAATAGGGGAGGTAAATGTGACTTTCAAGGAGCCGGTGCACAAAATTGTGGACAAGATTAAACATTAGCCATATTTCAGGTGGCCAAATAGGATGGGTGGTGACCCCTCTAGGAGGAATCAGAACTTGTACTGCACCTACCATAAAGACAAGGGCCATACCACCGAGCAGTGCCGAGTGTTAAAAAATCATCTCGGGCAGCTGGCCAAGACTGGGTATTTAAAGGAGTTTGTGGTAGACACGGGGGACCTGGGGATAGGGCAAGGAGCTACGCAGAGGGGCAACCTCCTTCCACCCACACTTAGGATGATTGAGGTCATACACGCACCCCCGAAGAGCTTCACCTCGGCAAGGAAAAAAGGCGTGTTAAATGTGGTCCTAGCAGAGGGTAGCTCGGGCGCACAACCGGGGAGGAAGAAGATGAATCTTACCCGTGAGCCTATCGCTTTTAGTGATAATGATTTAGAGGGAACGGTCTAACCGCACAACGATGCGTTGGTAGTTACTGCCCGGATAGGCGGCTTCTTGGTAAAAAGGGTGATGATAAACCAAGGGAGTGGGGCCGACATGATGTATCCGGACCTGTACCAGGGGCTTGGGTTGAAGAATAGGGACCTCTCTAAGTACAATACACCTTTGGTCGAGTTTGATGGCAAAATCGTAATATCCGAGGGGTAAATATCTCTGCCCGTGAATATGGAGGGCAAGGAGATGGTAGTAACGTTTATAGTGGTGGCTTCTTTATCCCCGTACACTGCGATACTTGGCAGACCGTGGATCCATGCAATGGGGGCCGTCCTGTCCACCCTACATGTGAAAGTGAAGTTTCCTACCGAGCATGGTATTGCTGTGGTGAGGGGAAGCCAGCAGACGGTGAGACAGTGTTTAATCGCCATGGTTAACCAGAGGAAGGAGACAGCCGGTCAAGAGGAATGTGCCCAACAGAAGGATCCGTCACAGGGGGTCCCGTTATAGCAATTACAAGATGACCGAAGAGAAATGGGGGGAGGTTGTGCCGAGGAAATGATGAAAGTAAAGGTACTTCCAGATGTCGACAAGTGTTTTCATGTAGGGAAAGGCATGGATGAGCAAGATAAGGTGGAAATGTTGTTACTCCTAATACAAAATGTGGATGTGTTTGCATGAAGTCCATATGAGGTGCCCGGGGTGGATCCTGAGTTCATTGTCCATAGACTTAGAGTTGATCCCTCGTTCCCCCCTAAGAAGCAGAAGCCCAGGAGATCGGCCAGGGAGCACGCCGAGGCGGTAAAAGCGGAAGTCCAAAAGTTGAAGGATGTTGGGGCAATAAGGGAAATTTTCTTCCCGGATTGGATGGCAAATACCATGATAGTGAAGAAGAAGAACGAAAAGTGGAGGGTTTGCGTGGACTTCACGGAACTGAACCGAGCATGCCCAAAGGACCCGTTCCCTGTGCCTAAGATCGATCAATTGGTAGATGCCACGTATGGGCATCCGAGGATGAGCTTCCTGGATGCTTTTCAGGAGTATCACCAAATCGCCCTGGCACCTGAGGATCAAGAAAAGACGACATTTATCTCCCCGGAGGCCAACTATCATTACATGGTGATGCCCTTTAGATTAAAGAACGCCGGGGCCATATATCAACGAATGATGACGAGAATGTTCCAAGATAAGATAGGGCGTACGGTTGAAGTGTACATTGACGACATGGTGGTGAAGAGCAAGCAAGTAGCATGGCATATGGAGGACCTTTAAGGGGTTTTCGAGGTTCTTCGACAATACAAGTTACGTCTTAATGCCGAGAAGTGCGCGTTTGGCATGGGGGCCGGAAAAATTCCTGGGATATTTGATTACTAAGCAGGGAATAGAGGTCAACCCCGACCAAATTGAGGCGGTGAAAGGACTGAAGCCACCGAGCAATCCGAAAGAGGTGGAAGTGTTGACTGGGATGCTAGCCGCCCTTAATCGGTTCATCTCCAAATTCACAGATCGCTGCCGACCATTCTACCAACTCCTGAAGAAGTGGACGGGTTTTTAGTGGAACGAAGAATGCGACAAAGCTTTTTTGAATTTGAAGGATTATTTGGTACGGGCACCCATGCTGACGGCGCTAGAACCGGGTGAGAATTTATTTATGTACCTGGTAGTGTCTGACCACGCCGTGAGCACTGTGCTACTAAGGGACCAAGGAATCCAGCAACCTGTGTATTACATCAGTAAGACCCTAGTTGATGCCTAGACGAGGTACTTACCTCTGGAGAAGCTTGTGTTGGCTCTGATACATGCTACGAGAAAGTTGTCACACTACTTTCAAGCTCACACGGTTTACGTCTTGACCAAGTATCCCTTGCAGTCACTATTGAAAAGGTTAGACTTCATGGGCCGAATAGCAAAATGGGGAACTCGACTTGGTTTTTTCAACATAAAATACAGGCCACGAAGTTCGGTGAAGGGCCAGGTCCTTGTAGATTTTGTCATCGTGTTTTCGCTGAAAAGGAATGAGGAGATAATTTGCCATGTGGAGACTCGCCCGTGGAAGGTATTCGTGGACAGGGCGTCAAGCTCCACAGGGGCCGATGCAGGGATTATCATAATCACCCCGGAAGTACTATGGTTAGAGTACTCATTTAGGTTAGGCTTCAGAGCCTCCAACAACGAGGTAGAGTACGAAGCCTTGCTGGCTGGACTGAGGGCAATTTTGAGTTTGGGTGCCCGGGACGTAGAAGTGTATTCAGATTCGCGTCTGGTAGTTAATCAGATGCAAGGCAGTTTAGAAGCCCGAGATCCCCGAATTAAAGCATACCTGGAGCAGGTGAAGCAAGCTCTAACCAGCTTCAGCACGGTAAAGGTTTTCCAAGTGGATCGAACGCAAAACAGACACGCCGACTCCCTCGCCACGCTGGCATCATCTGTAGCCGACGAGATACCCCAGCTAATCAAGGTGGAGCTTGTTCCGGAGCCGAGCGTAAGGGTAGTAAGTGATCCGGCAACTGCAGGGATCGATATCTCAGCAATCACAACACTTTGGCCGTGCTGGATGGACCCCATCATTAACTTCCTGGCCGAGGATAGACTCCCGTGTGATGAAAAGGAAGGCAACAAGATCCGTAGATTGGCTCCACGGTATTGGTTATCAGAAGACCGGACGTTGTTTCAGAGATCCTTTGGAGGGCCATACCTTTTATGCTTACATCCATAGAAGGTGGGCGAGCTTTTGGCCAAGCTTCATGATGGAGTGTGCGGCAGTCATGTAGGAGGATGTTCATTGGTGCACCAGGCAATGACTCAAGGGTTTTAGTGGCCTAAAATGTAAAAAGACGCCGCTGAGTATGTGCGTAAGTGTGAGCAGTGTCAGAAGCATACCCCCCTAATCCATCAACCCGCAAGCCATTTGAACCCAATTAGCAGTCCCTGGCCTTTTGCACAGTAGGGGCTGGATATCATCGGCCCATTCCCTCGGGCGACGGGTAATCGAAGATTCGTTTTGGTGGCTGTCGACTATTTTACCAAATGGGCGGAGGCGGAAGCTCTAGCCAATATCCGAGACGTGGATGTAAAGAAGTTTATGTGGAAGAATATAATCACAAGGTTTGGGGTACCGAACTCCCTTATATCAAACAATGGGTTGCAATTCGACAGCCGGGCTTTCCTCGAATTTTGCGGTGATCTCGGCATCAAAAATAGATATTCAACTCCAGGCCGAAGCTGTAAATAAAGTAATTGTGAATGGGCTGAAAAAGAGGCTGGAGGGTGCAAAGGGAAACTAGGCCGAGGAGCTGCCCAAAGTGTTGTGGGCGTACCAGACAACTCCTAGGAAGTCCACCGAGGAGACCTCGTTCTCTCTCACATACGGAGCGAAAGCCGTGATACCAACCGAGGTAAATCTGTGCAGTGCACGAGTCGCGGGGTTCGATCCCGCCCAAAACGATGAGATGATGGTGGGATGCTTGGACAAGCTGAAAGAAAGCCATGAAGTGGTGACTATACGGCTCGCGGAGTATCAACAAAAGCTCGCCCTGAGATATGGCCGAGATGTAAAAACGAGGGAGTTTAGCGCCAGAGATTTGGTCCTGAGAAGAGCTGTGGGAAATATGCAAGATACGAATGCTGGGAAATTGGCGCAAACATGGGAAGGGCCTTACAGGGTCACCGCCGTCACTGGCGCGGGAGCGTATTACTTGGAGGACCTAGACGAGAGGCCACTACCTCGGCCGTGGAACGTCCATAACCTAAAGAGATTCTATCACTGATGGGCAATGCGTTAAATTGAGTTAAATGTAATATTGTACGGGTTTCGCTAATGAAGATGATAATGATTATCCATGCAAACTTTTTCAAGTTGTTCGTTCTTTGTTCGATTTCCATTTCCGAGCAAAAGAGAACCTTATGCTACAAGTCTTGGTAAGGACAGAAGCCTGCTGCCCGGTTAGATTTCAATCACCGAGCAGGTGGAAACCTTAGTGCCAAAAAAAAAAAAAAAATTCCTAAGGACAGAAACCTGTTCCCGGTTCGATATCCATCACCAGGCAGGACGAAACCTTAGCCAAAAATTCCTAAGGACAGAAACCTGTTCCTGGTTCGATATCCATCACCGGTTAGGACGAAACCTTAGCCTGATTATCCTAAGGACAGAAACCTGCTGCTTGGTTAGACTTCAATCACCGAGCAGGTGGAAAGCCTAGTGCTAAAAAAAAAAAGATTTCTAAGAACAGAAACCTATTCCCGGTTCGATATCCATCACCAGGTAGGACGAAACCTTAGCCTGATTTTCCTAAGAACAGAAACCTGTCCTCAGTTCGACATCCATCACCGGGGAGGAGGAAAACTTAACTCAGATTTCCTAAGGACAAAATTCTATTACCCGATTCAATTCCTATCACCAGGTAAGAGGAAAGTATTCTAAAGACAAGGGTTAAAGATTGAAACCAAAAAATTAAACGCTGCCTGAGATCGGGAACTCACATCCCGGTCTTCTGCACTATATAATTCACCGGGCATTCAGGAAATCATTCAAGCACGAAAAATAGAAAAACATGGCAAGGAAGATAACCTTCATGAAAAAAATTAAGGCAAGCGTTCAATAAACAAGCAACATGTAAGTAGAATAAATGCATAAAAACGAAGTTGTTGTCCTGTCACCATAATCCAACGACCATGCAAAAGTCAAAATAAGACAAATGATTGTTCAACCACCACAACCCGGTGACGTAGGTAAATTAAATAGAAAAAAAGGGAAACATAGTAAAAACGTAAAAATGGTCTGGTACAGCACACAGGTTAATCTGCTCTCGTCTGGGCGGCAGGGTCAGTTGGCTGATGGTCGGCAGGGTTCTAGGGCACATCCTCACAGAGCTGATCAGAAGGGCGGGGGACACTGGTGACTTCTGCATCATCTGGTTCCACGTGGGCGTCTATCTGCTCCACCAGTTCCATCAAGCTTGTCGTGTCCTTTGCATCAAAGGGCGTCGGGGGTTTCTGTGCGGTTGTAGTGAAGCTGGGGAAAGTTATTTGACCGGGGTCCCTAAGAGGAGAATCTTCGGGAACCCCCATTGCCTGCAGGACAGCAAACCAACCAGCCTCGAAACCCAGCCTCCGAGCTTGGTTCACGACTGGCTCCACAGAGTTTTCCGCATCGATGAACCCCTCATGGTACCATTTTTCCTCGGCAGCCCCCAACGCCACTCTCATATCAGCAAGCTCCTCAGCATGAGCAATATTCAAACTTTCTGCCTCAGCCGGCTTGACGTCTGTCTCGTTCTGCTTCACTAACAGCTCCGCACACCTTTTTTCTGCTAACACCTTAGCTTTCTCCGTGGCAGTGGCCCTCTTCTCGGCAACATCAACGGCCTTCGCCCTCTCTTTCACTGCCTTAGCGGCTGTCTCCTTGGCCGCCCTTTCCCAGTCGGCATCCTTAGAAAGCTCCTTCATACGACCGTCAATAATGTGGGCCAGCTGGGCCACCTGATGACACCCCGGGTGTTAATACGAGACAAGGTAAAAGTGAGAATGCATAAGTATACATGTCATCCATGGCAGTAATGAATAATAAATGCGTACAAAGATTGATAGGAAGTTAATGAGTAAAGGATTACTGCGACAGTGAACCACTGCAACCTTCCCCCTATGGACTCCTCTGTCCCCTACTCGTAGGCATATACGTCCTCGGGCAAGAGAAGTCCGTGCGCTAAGCTTTGGGCTACGTGACCCCCCTCGCCCTTCTCCCAAACCCGTACACTGGCGGTCTCAAGGAGTGGCTCGCCTTCCAAGAAAAACTTGGGCTGCCACTGTTGAGCTGCCCTAGAGGAAGACGCTGCGCCCACCTCGGTTTGGGCCTGCGACTCCTGTATGACGATGCCCTTGGACGGTTATGATGGGGCCCGAGTTACGATGCCTCCCGGCCTAGCAGGGGTCTGCTCGCTGACGCGTTGCCTCTTTCGGGTTCGTCCAGCCTAAGGAGGAGGTAGGGGAGGAAGTGTCTGGCCTTAGCCTTGCGGTGGTTGCTGTTGCGTCGCCTGTCGTGCAACAGGCACGAAGTGGTCAATGGTCAGGGTCTTTCGGGTCACCATATCTGCACTGCGATTGGATTCTGTATCGGAAAGGTCGGTAATGTTGATGGTCGCTTGTTCGGTATCACGCATGGGAGGCTCGGGATCAAGTGGTACTTCGGGTTGAGCGGGAGCCTCTTAAGCGAGGGCTTCTTCCTCAACAGGAACGTGAGCAAGTTCTCGAAGGCGCCGGGATACGCGTTCAGCCGATTCGTCGCACAACGGAGCGAGTTCGTCTAAACAGGTGTATCGCCGACCTTGTTCCCGAGCTTCTCCCACCGTAAAATTCGGCGGTAAGAAATTGGCGTGCCGGACGTCAATGTAAGACAGGAGTGAACTGTCTACCAAAAGTGCTTGCTTGAAAGGTTGCCAAGTGGAGTAGATTGGCTCAACTCCGAGAATGAGATGGGACGCTCGGAGCTGCCCGTCCCAGTGAACGAATATCTCGGATCGAAGCACGAAGTTCAGATCCCGTACGTGAACTACCTTGACGTTCGGGATAAACACTCCACCGTCTGTAGAAAAGATAAATAATAAATAAATGAGTGAGGGCAAAGTGAAGAAACGATGAACATGTATGTAGGCACATCGGAATTCAGGTAAGCAAAACAACTATCAAACAAAGACAGTAAGGTCAGGAGTCAATACGAACCCACTTTGCGACGAGAGAAGGGAGGGGGGATATCCCCGGCAAACCAGTTGCCACGCACCCGGACGTATTCCCCTGCAGAGTTTCTATTCGAGTCAGGTAGGCATGATATTAGCCGTACCCGCTTATCTCTAACCTTTAAATAATAATTTGTGTCCTTTTTTTCACACAAGCTGTACATGTAGTTTATATCATGATAGTTTAACTGCAAACCAAACGTATGGTTTAACCTACTAACACAACTAACAACTTGGTAAAAGTTGGGAGGTAGTTGGTCGAGGCACAGCCCGTAGTACCAAAATGTGTCAAGTAAGAGAGGGTCCACGGGAAACCTAACCCCACCTTCTAGGATTGACATTAGAGGAAAGAAGGCAGCTTGTTCCCCTCTATGGAGTTCGAATTCACTCTCGTGGCAATACGCCACCTCCACGTCATTAGGGATATCAAATTTCTACCTAAAGGTAGTTAAGGATGCCGCGGTATTTAGAAGGTAAGAAAACCCCATCCTAGAATCTAAAATCGAGGGGAGAAACTTGAAGAAAGATGCTGAAGTAAAAGCAAGAGGTAGGAAACTTACTTTGGGCTCTAGGGAAGAAAGAGGCGCTCTGGGCAGGCGAGTAGGTGCGCAGATGAATGCTCGGCAAAGAGAAATTTCAGAAAGGGGAGAGTTTTAAAATGGAGAAGTGATTTGGAACGAACTATTTATAGAGGACAAAGGAAGAAGGAAACGACGCCTAATCAACAATAATGAGGCTCTTTTAACGAGGGAATCACACGGGTGCCATCTGACACACGCACCTCTTCGGTTCACGAACCGTCAGGTAATGATGACGGGTGAACCAAACGGGCCGAAATGGCACGCCTTTTAATGGCGCATTAATGGGCTTCTTGGGGATGCTCAAGTTTATGCCTATTGACCTTCTCAAACAGGAGTGCACTCCAAACTCCTTGATTCTGCCCGTTGCCAGGCACGAATCAAGGGGGGGCTAATGTACGGACCCGTGATGTCCAAGCACATTTGAGCCCTAAGCTCCAACGCAATAGCAAGGCCCACTGGTCCTCATTTCCCTTTACCCGGGATCCCAGCTTAGGCCCATGCGGATTGGAAGCCCAGGCTTCATCACCCAATCTTTGCTCGGGGGACCTTAACCGGGCAGTGAGGAAAGAATAACGTTCGAACATCCCATCCCAAATGTGCCCGACAAAACCCAGGAGCGTCGCAGCCGGACATTTCTGCTGGAGTGGGAACCAAGTTCCAAGGCCATTCCTACTGCGTTCCACTCCCACCTAATCACCCACTTATAATCAAGGGTATTGGACCTCCCTTTACACTTACCATGGGAGTAATCATGACCTCTCCATTGACCTCGAGCTATAAATATGAGAAGTTGGAGCAAAAATGGGGGTTGGAAAGTTTTGAGAGAAAGAGGGAGAGTGGCAACATAGAAAGAGAAAAGTGAGCTCATTGAGTCTCTGTACCGAGAACGACTCATAGTAGGAAATCCATACCCACTAAACAAATAAGTTGTGAATTGGAGTGAGACCCATCCCAGTAGTCTCAAGTTCGGTGCGCACAGTAGCCTTAATCTTTAACCAGGTTTGTTGCTAAAATTTGTCCAAAGTTTAATTATATTGGGCCTAAAAAAATTTAAGGTGGTCACACATTATTTTAAGGGTAAAAAAATCATAAATTTTTAAAATTTTTATATAATAATGATTTTTTTTTTCTAGGTTAGGATAGTCCTATGACCACCCTGACTCTAAAATGGAGCTGCTAGTGACCGACACAGGAGGCTAAGGAGTGTTTGACTGCACCCGATAAGAAAAAATTGAGCAAATCTCACTACATTAAAAAAAATGATGAGAAGAAAATAAACAAATACAATTTTAACGGAGTGTTATGCAGTTCTCCAAATAACTTGATTGATCGCAATTAAAATTAAAATAAAAACTCAATCTCAATCAATTTACTTCCAAACTAGTTAATCAGACGATTTAGACCCGTTTATTAGGACATATTCTTCATATTGAACCAGAATATCACATCCCACTTAGTGCCTCTGGGTCATACGATTTTAAGATACACTAAAAAAATCACTTGGTCGGAGATGAACTACAGAAAATGGGAAATTAAAATCGATTATGTATGGCAAGCCCTGTTCAAGTGATGGGTTCAACGTCCACAATGATAATGTGTGCCAGAGCTACACCTTATTGGAGCTCATTTACATGGCTCATGTGGACGGTTTAAAAGTGGAGGACAAAAAGAGATGCATTGAGTAGATAACACGTGTCCTAGTTCACTTTCCTTGTCCCCACGTGGGCACAGTAAACAAGAGGATTGGTCCCCACCAAAAATAAAAAGAGATGCCTTTGTCTCTCACATGACAGTGTGGGGCCCACTTATAGCTTTCCATTATTGTAAAGTACTGGCTCCACTTCCTCGTCGAGATTATACTCTCACCTCGTGCCATGCGTCTGGTAGACCCGAAAATAGAGAAATTATTAAATCCATTAAGAGAATTGCTGACGTGATTTTTTTGACCTCTTAATTAATAAAATACTATTATTTATATAAATGTAACATCATTTGATATTTTTTATTTTTTATTCTTTGTGCTAATTAGGAAGCTTACACATATATTGCATAGATGACATTATCTCACTAGTCAGGAAAGACCACATCAACTATCTTCCCAGTGTAAATAATAATTTCTCCCAAAAATGGGTTTTTAGTGAGGCCCACATGATCAATTGCTCACGTAAATCATTCGTCACATTCAAAGCCCTAGCCTAGTATGAAAGGTAGATTATGCGTGCGTTTGGGATGAAATTAGAAATTAAAATTATTTCACTATTTAGCTTATTTATGCTACTATTTATTGTCCTATTGTATTTTTTGGCACTATTCATAGCTTAATTGTACTATTTCAACTAACTTTTACCTTTATCTACAATACTTTCAGCAATAATTCTTTAGTTTCAACTAAATAAACGGTATCCAAACACATCCTATGTGTTTGTTTGGCTCCAAATTAAAAAGCCAGCTTAGTTTACTATTTAGCTTATTTTTGCTACAGTTTATAAGTCCTCATGTACTTTTTGATATTATTCATGGGTCTTACGATACTATTTCAGCTAACTTTTACCTTTATCTACCGTACTTTCAGGAAAAAAATTGAGTTTCAGCTAAATAAGCAAATTCCAAACAGACCCTACGAGTTCCAGAATTCTATGTAACGTTAGGATCATAATTTTTGACACAATTTATTTATGTGATAAATTGTGAGCAATAGAGTAAAAATGATGGGTTTATGTGGGTTTATAATTTTATCGCTTACGACTTGTTACAAGAACAAATTATAACAAAAGTTGTAGTCTTAGCATTTTTTAGAGTATAATAACTTTACCATTCGTGAGCTAGTTTGACTTTAAATTAATTCGAACTTAAAGTATTAAGGGAAATACTAACGGGTTCTCTTAGAGCACTAGTTAATAATCTATTTAAAGAATTTATGAAAAATAAAAAAAAATAATTAATATTTTGACAATTTTTTTATTTCCTATAAAAGTGATATAAAAACTTTTCTAATATAAATTATTAATTAGTACCCTAAAAGTACTCGTTAGTATTTTTCAAGTATTAATTACGTTTTTTAATTTGCACTTTTCAAGCTTGTTAGGCGCCATCACATACACTATTTGATTTGCATTAATTAAAAATGCTACTCTCACTACTTATTAGTAGTTAGTATTTACACGCGCCGTAGACAGTTAAGTAAGACAGAAGGAAGAAACAAAAGTGCCATCTCAGGTAGGGCATTAGAAGTCAGAGTCGGTAATGGGCCTGATGGCCTACCATATTTATAAAAAAGCATAATCCATTTTTTGCAACGTGTCCTCTTGAGAGGTGTCTTTATGCTGTTTCGTGCTCACGTGGGACTGAAAGCACATCCTGTTCTGGTGTACTTGACTTTCTCTCTATCAGATATCAGTCGAGTAATTTTTAGTTATTTCCGAGTATAGATAATGGTTTTTTTTTTTTTTTTTTATGATAAAATTTGCTCATTAAATTGTTCCTAGTTGCCACTCTAGTTTATTAATTCTGATAGGCCAGCCTAAAAGGTTTGACTCGTTTGAGTAGGTTTAGTATCTCAAATTTTTCCTCAATTTTATCGCAACTTTACGACTTATAAATGATAAAATTATAGACCTATATAGGCCTATTATTTTCAAGTTGCACAAAATTGTGAAAAAGTTTGTAATGCTGCACTCACTCAAAAGATTTTGACTTGGGAATTTTTGATTGGGCAGATATGTGAAAGGACAAGAGGTTGGACCAAATAAACGAGCCAAGTTTATAGTTTAGACTAAAATAGTAAGTGTATCTAAAAATTTCTTTTGAAAAATACTATAAATAGTAACTGAAAAGATGAGAATATATCGTTATTCCTAGCAAAGTACAAAGCCTTTTTCCCCCTACTATTACTACTCCTACTACTTGCATGTCAATTAATAATAATAATTAAAAGAATCTAAACTTTAATAAAATAATCTAGTAACATATATGTTTTTTTTTTTTTTACTAATAGTAATTAAGGGCGCTCGTTAACCCAATCTTACTTCTGTGTCAAATAGAGTATGTGTATTAATATTTTTTTTTTCTTTATAATTTTACCACTTTATTAACAATTAACTACTCTAACCTCCACCTATAGGAGACCTATAAAAAGATCGTAATTCGTTCCTACATCAAAAACAACTTACCTCTCTAAATTATTTTTTTGTAGGGGTCATTTTATATCACACATTTTATGGGAGAGAAAATTACATAAAAGCCTAGAGTTTAAATTCTCTTTTAGATTAAATCCGTAGCTCCAAAATGTGTCAATTAAAGTTTCAAACTTATTTTTACTCAAAAAAAAAAAAAAGTTTCAAACTTATGAAGTTGTTTCAATTTGAATTATGAGTAATGATCAAGCAGAGAAAATAGGGAAATCATTCTCAAAACATTGTGTATCACTCATCTAATAAATTTCAATTTTTGGCAATCATACTTCCTGTTGTTCTCTTTTCGTCACCGCCAAGAATAACGAAAATGAATAACAGAGGTACACAATAACTTCAAATTGACAATTTCATAAATTTAAAAAGTTTAAATAACAAATTAAAATTTTAAGACTTGAAATAATATGAAATATGGTATAATTGTAAGCATTTTTTTGTTATGTATCATGCCTACTTAATCTTAAACTTTTATTTATTACTATAAAATATATATAATTTAGGTTAGTATGTTACTTTTTAAAAAACGATATGTACTATCATAGAATTTAATCATGTATAATATTGAACGCTTAACAAATAATTTAGAATCTTTTCTTTTTCTTTACATAAACCACAAAAACATAAAATTAGAAGAAAAAAAGGGTGAGAAAACATGAAGCAAAAAACAAAATTAAACAAATAAAAAGAGAAAAAGAAAAAGAAAAGAAACTAATAAAAAAGATATAGAAATCCAAAGATAAATCAGGTGAAGCATCTACAGCCCTAAAAGCCACCTCCTAATAGAGAAAACGGATAAGGCGTTGGTGGACTCACCTCCATCCCAGCCGCCATTTCTGCAAAATAGCTTATTTGCCCACCACTATTCCCATAACCCAAAACACCGCTTTCCAGCGGCGACACCGCCATATTACTTCCAATTCCATTCATAGCAGAGCAACCAAAAGGCTCTTGGCCAATCTGAGACCGACCCGTCACCTCACTTTGGATCAACCACGCCGGCGTCTGAGTTTCCGGCGACGGTGACGACTGTTCACAAAAGTTTTCGATTTTAAAACCTGTATTTGGAGTCGAAGAGATTACTACTCCGATTGTACCCTCATCTTCGTCCTCTGTCTTTATTGAACTCGTTGTCGTTGTTGTTGTCGTCGCTGCTACAGCGCCTGAAGAAGACGAAGAAGTAGAAGATATCATTAGCCGCCGCTTCTTGTCGCTGATTAGCTGCCTAGTTCGTTCTCTCTGAAGCATCAAATTGGGTAAGATATCTGGGTCTTCAGCTACTTTGTGCAGGAACGCCATCATTTGCCGTGGCCGTTTCTCTGTAGCTTCCAATCGTTTCTTCATGCCCTCAAGCTCATCCTCCATGGCCTTCTGTTCTTTCTTTAACCTCGCTATCTCCATGACTAAGTCCTCGTCTTCCACTAGCTCTTCGTTCTTGCCCTGCGAGTACGAGCTCCGATTGTGCTTTTTACGTACGATGTTCACCAACAAGTGCTTCTGGCCACGAAGAAACCACTCGTTCGCGAATTCCCATTTGTCAGGATCGACCTTTCTGAATCCCTGTTTATGAGCTTAACACAGTTAATTTCTATCAAACACTATAACTAACTTTGTGTAAATAAAGAAATCAAGTAGCACGGTTGGTTATTTTGACAGTTAAAATAAAAACTTACATAGGTGTTGAGCTGACGAACAAAGCTAGAGAAATTGTTGTGCTTGAAGTAGGCAGGTAAAATCCGCTGTGAGAAGTCTAAGGGATCGACGACGATGAAGCTGTTGTTGGCTCTCCCCCAAGTGATTAGACTGTCAGTCGTCGGATCATTTACCATCTGATAAGTTTTCATAATGAACGGCGCGATGACGTTGTAACCCTCCATTACATATACACACTCTCTCTCTCTCCAACTTTCTCTATCACTTTTCCTTTTTTGTTGAGAGAAGAGGCGTAGACAAAAGTTTCGAGTGGGGGCTAAGTGCTAACAAAAAATGGTTGCGTTTGTATATATATATATGTATATATGTGCCTTAAGGGGCACTTCAGCACATTGGGTTTTGTTGAGGCAACACCGTAATATATATATATATATATATATATTATATATAACGGGAACTAACGTGGCGTCCATCGACACGGTTCTGATTTTTTTTATGTTTTTTTTTTTTAAAATTTGGTCACGGGATGGGACCCGCGTGGCTCCGCTTTTTATTATCTTTTCCTACGAATCATGATCCGGGAGCTAGATATTTTCTTAGATAGGATACTTATTCTCCCACGCGCATACACGGCAGAGCGTGGAGTTGTTTGATGTTATTGATGTGGTCCCCTTGCTTGCAAACAAATTGTCCTTTTATATATATATATATATATATATATATAGTCTGATTAATTGGCAATTTAAAAAAAAAAAAAATATTACTTTTATAAAAAATATAAAAAACTGTCAACAAATAATTATTTTTTTCATAAAAGGTTCTAAATTTTTTTTTCTAAACTAATACTGTAGGGTCACAATTTGAATCCCAAGTCCTAAAGATATAGGATATAGGCCCAATAAACTCAGTACAATAAATTTGTAGAGAGTGGGTGAAAGAACTGGGCCTTTAGTGAATTTAACAACGATTAATAGAGATTTGAAATATGAACAAGTAAGAAAAACACGTAAAAACTGAATGAACTGGTTGTCCGAGGAGATGGATTATAGAAATAAAACCATAAAACTGAATGCCAATCCAGATTTGAATATCACAGTCCTTTTATGATTTTTTCCGATCTCCCTCTCATGGGAGATCTTTTACATTATATAGTTCATTTCGAACCATCCCAATCGTATACTTGTTAATCATCTAAGCCTTCACTTGAGTGCATGTCCCATCAGACATCTTCTTTAACTCTTTGTGAATGGTGGTAGCTAAGACTGCATTGTTCAGGAGTCCTCTCCACATAAATACGACCAGAAAAGTTGCTACAGTGCATTTAATGCGGTGGTAGCAGCTTTTCTTTTAGATATTTTTGAGCTCCTATCGCCTTTGTACGTGCTTGAGATTCATCCTTATTGTGAAAATCTCCTGGAAGGTCACCTAGATTGTTGAAATATAAAGTTGATTAATATTTACCATATCCGAGAAGTACCTTCTCCTCAGACCATCCTTCTCCGTTTCCTTTTTGTGTGGTTTCAAACTAGGGGCTTCTCTTATAATTTACCCCTCCTCGGACACACCATGTCCCCAGATAAGGTCCAAGGCCTAATATGCAATGCTGGACTTTTACCCCCACAAATACCTTTTAAGGTATTAGTTAACTTTTTTCGTGTATATGTATATTCTATTATCATCACATAAAATACTTTGTTTCTCTCCTTTTGCACTTGCACAACTAGTCGACTACCCCTCTCTCTTTTCTTTTATCCATACCTTATTAATGTCTAAACCACCTTATTTAAAAATACTTGCATACTTGTTTCATCCAAACCAAACTCCTTCCCTGCATGGATTTTTCCTACCTTAAAGAGGGAATGAGACACCACTAATCTGACTCGTCCTACCTTGATACCATCCTCCCAACTCCTTCCCCCGCCCCTCCCCCCAAAAAAAACTATGCTAAAATAAATAAAAAGCTAAAAAAAAAAAAAATACAACGGTAGCTAGAAAGAATAAAAATATTAATAAGTTGAATAAACTAAACAAAAACTCTAACAAACAAGTTCTAAGACAATTGGTAAAAAAAAATGAAGCAATAAAGAGTTTTATATCACAATCTCAACCAGTTATAATTCCAAGAAATTTAGTGTCACTCAAATTACCATTAGGAAAAGGTTTACTTTCAAACCGGTTTAGAGAAAAATTCCTCAAACCCACTACATTTTTTTTGTTTAATAATACATTTTATTGAAAAACAAGGACTACAAAAGGCTTGTCAAACCCGATCCATCTCCATCATGTGGGGAGAACACCCAACTAGGGATAGAGGAGATGGAATGAGGTCCGAAAGACAAGTCCAAGGCTACCCAAGCAGCAAGATTGTGAGCAAGGAAATTAAGTGACATTGGGGAATAACTAGCCTGCCAGTTTACAAAAAAGGGGAGAAGAGCCTTACTCAAACTCACTATAGGGTGATTGATAAAACCATCTGTGTATACTCTTCATCATATGACTTGACTTATTTAAATAATACATATGGATGGTTTTATGAATCATCACATAATGTGTTTAAGGAAGTTCCTCCAAACCGTTTTGAAGGAAATTTTTGTCTTTAACATTAAAGTGATTGTGGTGAACCAAAAATTAGAATCGATTCATTTCTTTTTTATAATAGAAACAAAGAAAGGATACTGAAAGAACAAAAGATACTAATTGGATGGACAAAGTTTTTTTTGCATTGCATACCATCTTTTTTCTTAATCAATGCCGACTTCTAAAAACACAATTTGTTCCCACCCTTTTTCATAACTTACTGAAGTGATAAATAGTAAGTGACGAAAAATAAAAGTAATATTAATAATCAGTCTATATAAAAGTGATTTTTTCACCATTTACAATGAGTCATCTTACCGGAACAAGTTGTGTCCATAATAAAGTTGTGCACATTATAATGCTTTATCCACTTATTTGTGTTTTAAGTAAATCCATTTTGAAAATAAGTAAAACTATAGTTATACTATCCTCATAATTAAAGCAACGTTGACCGAAAGTATTTGGTTACCAAACCTTCAAGTTGAAGGAGGTAAAGAAAATAGGATAAATTTTCCTATAAATCGGTTTAGAGAAAATGTCTTTTAACCTATTACATGATGGTTTATAAAATCACCAATATATATATATATATATATATTTAAATGAAGATTATAGCCATCCAAATATATTTTTAGTCACTTGATCTATAGAATAGTCATGTAACTTGTTTAAATAATTTAGTGCGATTGACAAAGGTTTGGAAAATTATTTTTCATAACTTATATGATACAAATTTTTGGCTTCAATCTTTATGCTCATTAGTTGAACTAGTCGGTAACCCATGCAATACACACGAAAGTTTAACAAAATATTTCTTTATATATAAATATGAAATTTAAAATTTAATTTAAAAATTATGGTAATTATTATAGGCATTTATTATGAGTTGATAAGATTTTGATGGAGTGTTTAAATACATAATAAAATTTAAAGTCAACTAAAAATATACATAATAAAATAATGACGAGTAAAATTTTGAGGCTGAAAAGGTTACGTGGCAAAATAGTATAAAATCTACTAAAGGAATGATGGTAGAGAAACAAAAATAGACTTTATACTTTTTTTCATGAGCCCAATTCGTGTGTGTTGCTAACCCGGCTGGGGATGCTAGCAGCACTAAGGGACCATAGAAAGGGTTTGATACCCAAAACTTTCACCCAAATGAAAGCTTCCATTCGTTGTTGTATGTGACTAAATGGTCTTGCCAACCCTTTTTAAAACTCCAAAGCATGGCTAGCCTCCTTAGCTATCTTGGGTTGTTGGCTAGGGGAAGTATACCATGTTTCAGATGTATGCTTTCTCCCTATCACAAGCTAGTGGGACCCATTAGTTGTGGGTCCCACCAGCTGTGAGGGGAGAGAAACATATACCCAAAACAAGGTGTATTTTCTCTGCTGGCTGCCACCAAGAGAAGGTTCCCAAGGAGCTAAGAGGATTGGGAAAAAAGCATCCAATCATAATTTGTCAAGATCTTTCCCTATTTGTGCTCAAAGTAAGGTCTTTCTTTTACTCGAATAAAGACTACCTACACATTACCCTTGTTCAACACTTGGGAAGTCCAAAGCCGCAACTATTAACTAAAAACCAATCACTAAACACTTCCAAAACTTAATATAAAACCCCTTACATCAGGTCAAAGAAGGGGATTCACGTTCAACCTTGAAAACCGTTCAGAGCAAAAACCATCTTAGCCACTTAAGATTTATAGCATTCTAAAGCTTAGAGGTGAAACTAGAGGTACTAGGGAGCTCTCTCTCTCTCTCTCTCTCTCTCTCTCTCTCAAGTTCCTCCTCTTGTTGAATGTGTAAAACAATTTCAAACGTGGTTAACTAAGCATTTTTCAATACTTCAAGTTACTTAGCATTTTGATTCTTCCATTCCACAACACTAATAGCCTTTTATTAATCAAATATTTGGAATTTTGGATTGACTCTCTAAACATAATCATATTACAACGAATCTGAGGGGAAATTTGGGCTCATTTTGGTGTTTCGGCCCACGTCACAAAATCATCCCTAACAAATTGTTTTGTGTATTTTTCACTGACTTGCTTGTCTGGAGTTCCTCCAACCAACTCTATTGATTGATCTTTGACCTAAAGAGTTGTCTATTTTTGTTTCGTAGGCTTCCAAAAGATGAATCATAGTACATCTGACCTTGTTGTAATTCCTTTTGCCATTCCTCTATAGGACATTTGTGCCTCCAAAATAAATAAAAATAAAAATGTAAAAATTATAGTGATTCATTTAGAAATTTTTTATAAATAAAAAGGAATTATAACAAGTACTCAGCATTTTGATTCTTCCATTCCACAACACTAGTAGCCTTTTATTAATCAAATATTTGGAATTTTGGATTGACTCACTAAACATAATCATATTACAACGAATCTGAGGGGAAATTTGGGCTCATTTTGGTGGTTTCAGCCCACGTCACAAAATCACCCCTAACAACTTGTTTTGTGTACTCTTCACTGACTTGCTTGCCTAGAGTTCCTCCAACCAACTCTATTGATTGATCTTTGGCCTAAAGAGTTGGCTATTTTTTGTTTCGTAGGCTTCTAGAAGATGAATCCCAGTATATCTGACCTTTTTGTAATTCCTTTTGCCATTCCAGTAATCTATAGGACATTTGTACCTCGAGAATAAAAAAATAAAAAAGTAAAAATAATAGTGATTCATTTAGAAATTTTATAAATTAAAAATTAAAAAAAAAAAAATCTCTTTCAGTTGTTATTGGACTTGATCACCTCAAAATCGAGTTCAACCATAAGATTTAAAGCTTATTTCAAGCTTAAGCCGGGTTCAAAACCATGAAACTTTTGATTAAATTGAGCCAGATCGAGCAAAAGAAAGCTTGGGTCAATTTAATATTCAACCTGTCTGGTACAACTTATTTCATTTTGTTCATATTTTTGAAAATGTGCTGCTTCAAAAAGTTATCCCTGAAGGGGAAAAAAAAGTTTTTAAAAAGTTGGTACTTTGAAAAAGTCTAGTTTCAAAATAAGATGCAAAGTGGACACTTGAACTGTTAAACACCTACCAGCGACAGTGAGTGTGACCCTGCGAATCCAAAAATTTCTAACCTTTTTGTTGCACTTGTCCATCCCGTACAAACTCCAAACACTCTCTTTAAGTTTGTTAAGACTTAAGCGGCTGAGCCACCAAGTCACGCTTTGTAAAGAGAGTGGGAGAAGCTCCAAAGTGTGATGAATGAATTGAATACACACAAACTTTCTTCATCTCATAAATCTCCAAATAGTGTCTTAAGTTTGTTAAGCTTAGGCCATCAGCAAGTCACCCTTTGCAAAGAGAGTGGGAGAGGGCTCCAAAATAAAATGAATGCATAAACAAATATATGAGTGCCCAGAATGAGAGGGCCAAGCATTGGCCACGTAGAGGTTTTATTTTTTTAAGATAGAATTGAATTTATCACCATTGTTTTTTTTATCCAAGATCCCAATTGTTTTTGGTATTGACAAGATTCTAACCTAGTACCCTTTATTAGGTGATAGAAAACTTTAACTTATCTAAAGACGTCCCTTTCTTGATTATCATTATTTATTATCACATCAACAAAACAATTAGTTAATTGTTAAATAGCATTGTTGCACAATGGGTTAGCACCTCTTGATTTTTCCAATGAAAATGTTCATGATTTAAATCATATATTCCACCTCCAACTATAGAATTATAAAAATAAAAACTTGAATCGTTGAACTAATTGGAGAGTAATTTTAGCACAACAAACTAAGCCACAACTTTCACTACAACTATCTTTTGTGAATTTTGTGATTGGTTGTCTGTCACTTTCACATACATAATCTATCTTTTTTTATTCACCACTCACAATTAGACACGTAAGAGCATTCATAGTAAGAAAGCTAAAAAATATAGTTTTTAACAACTCAAAATACTACTTTATCTATTTTAACACCCCACTTTATAATACACCCAACATCAAAAGTTTTATTTTAACATTCAACATATTAAAATAATATAAACAACTGATTAAAATAAAATAAAACTTCCCCACAAAAATTCATAGCAACTAGCTGCCACAGTCACGTTCTCCACCAACACCGTGGCAGCCACAACCTACCGCAAAATAAAAAACCCAAAACAAAACCATCGCCACAACCGCAACAACAACCACCGTCATCAACAACCCACCACAAAACCCATTAAAATAGACCACCACAGCCAGCCACAACAAAAATCACATTCTATTATCATCAATACCAACTACAACCCATCAAAAATCACATAAAAAATCCTAATATCACATTCGATTATCAATACCCATCAAAAATCTTCTTCTCTTCTCAAATAAATAAATAAAAATCTTCTTCTCAAATTACCAAAAACCCAAATATCAATACCAAAAAAACTCAAACCTCAAATTTGAAAATCACATTCGATTATGGAGTGGAACCCTGAACCCCATCACCCCAAGCTACCTCCCAATGCTTCCTCTACACACTATCCCCAGCTTCTGAGCCCCACTGCCTTGACGAGTCCTCACTCTCCAAAGCCGCCGACACTCCCATCTACGGCCTTGCTGTCCTCTGCTTGTCTCCAAACCCTTCGTCAGCGAATAGATCCGCCAAGCTGCCTCCGTCAACTTCAAAAACTACCAAGAGAAAGAACCGGCACCACCGAGACACCACAACCAAGACCCACTAGCCACTGACCCACAAAATCAGACCCACAAAACTCACCAAATCAAACTCACATCACCACTATGCCTAATGACCTCAACCACCAAATCAAACCCACGAGACGCCAAATCACAACCGCCAAACCACCAAAAACAAACAAAGGCACGGGAGAGAGAGCAAAGAGAAGAGAGAAGTGAGAGAGGAGAGAGAAGATATTAAGGGAAAAAGAGACATTAATGATTAAAAAATGGATTTTTATGTTTAGTTTTCAGCTACAGTGAGCTGTTATTAGCAACTTTGTTATTGGTATGTTTTTATGAATTGAGGTGTTAAAATAAATTTTTAGCAATTTTAACACTTTTGCTGTGACTGTGAATGCTCTAAATAATTGTGGTTTAGCTTGTGTTACTATAATTTTTGCTAAAGCGAAGTCTGAAACAGTAGCTTAGATTCGGTCGCTCGAGCCTCGAATTCGATTGCATTTGGCTTTTCATTTTGGGCAAACAGGCTGGAGTTGGCACATAATAATATCATACACGGCGTGTTGTGTTGTTCTTCGGCCACGTGTAACACATACTTTTGTAAATAGGTTTTTGGAGTGCGTGTGTGTTAGGAGCGTGAGGAGCAGATACGCTTCAAATCTATGCATGTCCCCTTCTTGTAGGCTGTTATTAGAGTCAAACGGTTCATTTTGAGTAATTTAAATGAAATCAAATAACAAAGTCACTTCTATTTTCTTTTTCTTTTTCTTTTTACCTATCTATTATTCTCTCTTAAATGAAATATAGAATATTTAAATTATTGATACCTATTTCATGTGTTCGCTTATTTTTACCCCTAAGCTGTCTTAGAGCAAAGATATCATCATATATAAATTACCACACAAGAAGATGGGGAAGTGAAAAATTACTTATAAAAATTCTCAATGTCAATAGTAGAATTGCATGAAATTTGATAAACCGAAGAAAATAACGTAGGAGCAAGACTCAAGACTTAGCCATTACATATGTTGTTTTTCATTTGATTTCTATGAAAATTTTTATTTCTATTATAACTTCTATTTTAAAACTAAAATTCAAGTCACCATTGAACATTTTTTAGACATTGTACTATTAATTTTTGTAATTTCTCTATTTCTCATTTTTTTTTGAGTGATTTTTCCTTTTTATTTTTAAGTTTAATTTCATGTCAAGCACAAATTATGGTTTTCTTAAGTTTTCCTAACCTTTTAAGGTTTCTCTAAGGTTTTCCTATATAAGTGGAATACCAAGCCCATTGGGCATCAAATGGTTTCATTGATAAAATTTTAAAGAGTCTTTTTTTTTTTTTTTTTTTTGTCTTTTAGATTTAGAGTTTTCTTTAATACTAAAGTATGTTTCTTGAAGTAAACGTATTTTACTTCTTGTATCTATCCTATTGTGTCAGTATGTATATGAAAATATCAAA
This sequence comes from Quercus ilex subsp. ballota, assembly GCA_032727855.1. Taxonomy (NCBI): domain Eukaryota; kingdom Viridiplantae; phylum Streptophyta; class Magnoliopsida; order Fagales; family Fagaceae; genus Quercus; species Quercus ilex. The sequence continues at coordinate 85,888,420 of CM064909.1, forward strand.
ATTGTTTTTGATAGTTATAGTCACCTTACTAATTGAACTACAAGACTCATTTTTTAGGAATTTTATATTTAAAAGTGTTTATGAAATAATCCTAATTAATTTTTAATGGAAAAATATATGGTCCAATTTCGAACTAATTCTTGAACCAAAAATTTTATCAAATTGAAAACAAGTAAATCTAATTAAATTAGGTAATCCATCTTATAATATGCCAAACACCTCCTTGGGTTATGGTTTTTTATTCAATTAGCAGTTGAGCCAAATAAAACCCACCAATAAAAGATGGATATATTTCCAAGTGTTGAACTCTTAATATATCCTCAAGACGTCTTTGTTAAACAACCAATAACATAGGCTATAATAACATAAAGCCCATCCAAAAAAAAATCATTATATATATACGCATTTTTTATGGATAAAACTTAAATATAGTTTTTAGGTATTGTACTTTAAATTTTCAAATTAAATTCAACCATATGATTGTCTTAATTGTAAAAATAAAAACTTTATAATGATTGAATTTAATTGAAAAAAACTTAGATAGAATACATAAAACTGTATTATTATTTTTTTTTTAACTAATAAAACTGTATCTAAAATATATCATTCTCTTATAATCATTAATCATATTTCCTCCCTCAAAAGGGGAAAGATTCATAGTATTAGGTAAAAAAGAATTCAATTTTGGACATATTAATTCTATTTGTTTATGCATTGTACTATCTTAAGAGTAGATTTTCCCTTACTTTTTGTCTTACTAATTTCTAGACGAGATCCACCTTAGAAAAGAACGATAAATGAAACATAACAATAAAAAATGAAATGATTACAATAATAATGAATAGATATAAAATGCCCTGTATAGTATGCATCTTGGACAGTGACGATAGCCTCTGGTTATCAACTATGTGTACACAATCGAATTCCAAATGAAAATTACAATCTTTTCCTTAGCAAAAACATGATCCTCCATTAAAAAAAAAAAGCATGCATGATCCATTAATTACTTGCCCAAATCAGAAAATGGGGTCACTAATTCGACCAAATATCCATTAAACCACTTTAATATTTTATGCACTTGACGTCTTGACCCACATGCTCTGTTGCTCACCAACAAAAAGTGGGCATGGCCGTAAAAATATATATATATATATATATATATAAATCTTTGTTCACCAATAATTAAAACACTACCATGGTCCATCAGACAGCAACTTCAGTTTCTGGAGGAAGTGAGAAATTTGTTAATTTTGTATAAAGAAAACTATAGCTATCATATCGATCACAAGTAAGATAGTAATTGTTAAAAGTATTGGTTAAATGATTAAATTTTCCAAATCCTAATAGTTTAAGCTTTTGGGAGAATCGTTAATTTAACAGTAATTAACAATTTTGGTGATTAAGATTCACAAATACTTCATTGCAATCTATATATATATATATATATATATTAATATTAGATTGCAAATCAATTTTGTAGCTTTTAGGTGCCAATACCATAATCTGTAATTAAAACAACTATAATGGCTTGTTACTGCTACTGTCACTGATGATGCCAAAATCGTCAGTTGGGTCACTCGTCCAATCCGGAGCTCTTGACGATCTTGTAGAACCTGCAAAATAAAGGAGGGACTGATCGAAAAGACCACCGGATTATACCCGGTGGGAGAGCCTCTGATGCTTAAGTTAGTATCAACCCCATATTTCTCGTATTTAGATAGTGTTTTGTTGTAACTTTTGACGTATCTTAGCAAATGAACATATTGTCCCTTTTATAGGTGACTTAGGTAGCTATTGGACATAAATAAGAGTGGTTATTACCCTAACTGTAACGTTCTTTATCTTGATGAGAGAGTTTAAGGCCTTTGATGGTTGTTATTGAATGTGTTGGGCGGTTACTCATCTGTCTTTGATGGCCTACTAATGACGCAATGACCGTCCATTAAGATGGACGACCTTAATAATTTTTATGGACTCATCAGTCACTCTACTAATTGAAAAGGATTTAGGTTATAGACATAATATTTGTTTAGAAGATATTAAGGTGACAAGTTGTTATTAATTTTCACATCGAACTATTACTTACATCATTTTACAATTTGACATCTCAAACAATTATGAAAAATTAATAATAATAAAATTTTTGTAGATTTTTTTTTAATAATTAAATTATTACAAAAAGTGAAGGATGAGAAATTTGAACCATAGTTCTCTTTATAATAGAGACTAGTCAATGTTACTAAACTATAAGACTTTTGATGTATGCATGAACTTATTGTTAAAATAATTGTAACTAAATGGAAAAAGCATGTATTTGTCTAACTACTCTTAGACTTGAATGGGAGTGAAAATCTCCGAATAGGAGATACAAGGAATTGAATAACCGTCAAATTAAAGACCAACAAGTATGGATTAAATGAAAGCTCATAACAATGGGTTTAGTCAAGTAAATTAATAAAATAAAATAAAAAGGTCAAATAAGGGACTTTGAATTCGAATCCCACACCTAAAAAAAATATGTATTCCTAATGATAAAAGACACTATAATTTTTTTATTTTTTTTGAAACAAAAGACACTATAAATTCAAATCTTACAAGATCTAACTATCTATTAAAAAATATATATTATACATTTCTTCAGCAATAAGATTTTCACCATGAATGTTCCTGACATATCTGGACCTTAATGCAATGTCCCACACTTACCAACATAATATTTACTGCCCATTAACTTATTTAATTAGGTATGAACTGGAGTAGACAGTCGATCCTACCAGGTATACTGAGATTTGTCCCTTCTTTGAAGTGTCTTTATCATGCACACAAGAACCCATAAAAAAAAAAAATCATGCACACAAGAACCATGACAATATAAAAGACCTAAAAAAGGTCAAATAAGGGACTTTGAATTCGAATCCTTCACCTAAAAAAAATATGTATTCCTAATGATAAAAGACACTATAAATTTTTTTTTTTTTTGAAACAAAAGACACTATAAATTCAAATCTTATTGGATCTAACTATCTATTAAAAAATATATATTATACATTTCTTCAGCAATAAGATTTTCACCGTGAATGTTCCTGACATATCTGGTCCTTAATGCAATGTCCCACACTTACCAACATAATATTTACTGCCCATTAATTTATTTAATTAGGTATAAACTAGGGTAGACAGTCGACCCTACCAGATATATTGAGATTTGTTCCTTCTTTAAAGTGTCTTTATCATGCACACAAGAACCATGACAATATAAATTGACTCTTATTTTTATTTGCCATATATATCTGGTTCTAATTCAATGGAATCTAAAGCAAGATCACGTTGATTATAAAAATATTATTTTACGTCTAATCAACCTTTTACTTGTATCAGTCTAGGTAATAATCATGCTTATGTAAGCTTATATAAATAAGATAGAGACCCTTCTTTGAATTATTTCCTAAACTAGAAACAGTGTTAACAGGAGTGAAGGAATAAGTCTCTGATTGGTTAGTTTAAGTAACCAGTGAGTCTCTAATTGGTCGGTTGAAGCAATTAGATAAAGTTAGTAAACAATAAATAGTAGTGTTTTTTCTTAAGGTCCAAGTTTGATAAACAACTCCAAAACGACGCTTCTACCATATATAAAAGATTAGATAGTCCACCAATCATCTTTAAGTTTTAAGACCAATTTGCTCATTCATCTGATTGATTTGTCATGAAAAGGACCACCACCACTAGATTATATATCTACTAGTCTATTAGTTTTTAACAAATAGCCGACTTGAAATATTTGCAATTAAAATCTCAACTCGCCACCTTCTTATTCATACCCTGTATTGTGGGTAAACGTGATCTATAGTAATTGGTGGGTCTTCATCATTATTATGATTGGATGGAGATCTGGTCTAAGTAAAAGGTATCAAATATCAGGAAAGGATAAGGAAGTGTCAAAAATATCTTAATTCTTAAGGAGAAACCCAGAAAAGGTCAAAATTGGTGTGAAAGCATATTTGAGATCAAAAGAAGATACGACAGAAACTTGGGTTGAGGCAAGATTATACTGTTACGATCACAAAGATTATAATGTCTAATCACAAGAAAGTGGTGAGCGGGTTGGTTTTAGCTTTGTTGGGCTTAACAAACCGACCTACAATAATGGTCAATTCATCTACGGAGAGTCGTGCTTTCTTTCTAGCTCTAAATATTATTGTTTTTATTGCGGTTTAAATCAAATTTATATTTCTGTATAAAAATTTGTTTTGTGCTCATGTTGGTTTGCAAAAGATTATTTTTGTCAACTTATTTTACTATTCAGTTTATTTTTGCTATTATTTATAAGGCTCATTACACTTTTTAGTACCATTCATGGATCTCATTATACTATTTCAGACAACTTTTACTTTTATCTACAGCATTTTCAAAAAAAAAAAAAAAATAGTTTCTATAAAATAAGTGGATCCAAAACGGATCCTTAATATAGGCTTTATAGTTACTGTATAAAAATAATGAAGAAGAATAGGAAGATAATGATAATTGGCTCAGATGGGTGGTGATGACTTAGGAAGCTCAAATACTTCATTTATTTGTATCGTAGCTATGTCATACAAGTGTTTTGTCGTACCGACTCTTTTATGTTATAATTTTTCAAAATTGCTCGTATTATCGTATCTGTATTTGTATCCGTGCTTCATAGGTAATGACCTTCCCACCCCCTCTGACCCTGATCACAACTCGGATGTGTTGGAGACTCCTTCACCATAGGAGTTATTGTTGGAGCATTTTTATTAAAAAAATATTTGATATATGTGGATTTCTAATAAAACTATGAATCATTAGGACTTATATTTGGGCTACTAATTCATGAAAAATATGGTTGTGTACATTACACTGATGTAAATCTCGTGGATTGAAATTTGATGAACAAGTCGTTGTCCCGTACCCACAATCTCATAGAAAAACATTATGATCCACTTGTCATAGTCGAAATTGAAAAATCGTTAGAACTATTCTTGATCATGTAACAATTAAGAATGCCAAATTATAAAAACAATATCAATCATTCATAACAACTAGTGGATGTCTCGCGCGATGCGCGTGTTCGCTATTAGTTATTTTATAATACTTATGTGTTATAATGTTTGGAAAATTAATTTCGATTATGTATTATATGTCACTAAAATAATGAATGAAAAAAAAAATTGTAACACAATATATCCATAAGTAACCATAATTAATTAGAACATAAAAATGCCACTATATGCCCTTTTTTGTTTTCATTAAGTGTATGTGTATATTTAGTTCTTACATTTGACATTTCCAATATAAAATTTTTATTATTTCCTTTTTTTTTTTAGAAGTATTTATTTTTTTTTTTAAAGAAAACACGTGAACTTTTGAAGGCTAAACATCTAAGATTTGAGGTTTATAATTTCTAATTCGCAAAACTAAATATACATGCCAAGAGATTAAAAATAAAACAATAATTGAACAGAGAAATATTTTCATATCTCACGTTTAATTTTACTTACATCTGAGTACCTTAATCACTTACAAAGATTAAACACTTTCCAAAAATATAAATAATGACAAAAAACACATACCTTTTAGAAACCCCATATGTTGTGAAAGCATTGTATCAAGCTTTGATAGTGTTGTTAAGAAGTTTAGATCATATGCACCTAAAACCAAAGCCAATTTCATACTCTTTTTTACACTAATTTTCTCACTCTTTGTCTCTCTATCTCTCCAGTCCTACTTTTCTTTTGACATTTTGATATTTTGTGAAACTAGAATTATAAAAGAACATGAAAACTAACATTGAATGGAGAAAACCTTTCATTTTTTTAAATTAATGAAATTAAAAGTGGAAGAGTTCATGAAGTTGGAAAAGGGAGTAGAACCAAATATTTTAATTTTCTGCATTTATGGCTTAAACTAATCGTTGATAAGAAGATGAGAGGTGAAAGGGTAAACGAAAAAGTACTCATACAAAGCGTCATATGGCAGAACCTCATGCACTTCTACATGAGATCTCTGCTTATATATATATATATATATATATATATTGATTTTCTTATTTAAATACAGCAAAACTAAAATAAAATAAAAAATAAAAAAACTAAAAAACATGCTCTTGGAGTGGCTTAACTGCTCTATTAAATTGGATTATGAATATTTGTTTCAGCCTAAGATTTGCATCTGGGAATGATACCTAGGATAGCACAAATTCTCTCTAATTATATGTGCGGCATGCTGCATTGCTTGTCTAACTGCAGCATTTTTCTTATGCTATGTTTGGTTTGACGTAACATGTTTTTCAAAAAACATTTACAGGTGTTTGGATGGATTGAAAAGCCCTGAACAACTTGAGAATATTTTCTCTAAGGGCCGATTTGAGTATGCTGACTTGTATAATTTTTAATAAATTATGGTTTTATGCTTTGGCTCTAAAAATGATATGCTTCTAGAATAAGTAGTGAACAGTAAGTGGCAAACCTAAATTTGAGGATTTGATTCTATAGTTAGGATGAATCATTTGATCTGTAAATTAGAATGCTCATCTTTTGGTATGTAAAGATCATAGAAAATTTTTTGTATGCCTTGGTTTCATGATTTAGTACCCAAAGGAGGGGTTCTAAACCATACTACTTCTGTTTCTATATAGTTGTTTTGCTTAATGTTTTGTATGTTGCCCTATGAGTGTAATGGTTGTATATCTATGTTGTGCTTATTGGAACCTAAGGTTCTTATTTTTATGCATGCACCATTGCTTTCAATCTCAAGCACATTATGAATTGAGTTTAGCTTTGTTTGACATGATATAAATATGAACATATAAATTATGTTTTGGGAACCTCTTTGAGATCGATTAGGATTTCCTTACTTTTGAGAACTAGGTTTTTTAGATGTATCTATAAGTTTATGCTAAGTTAGAATTGATAGTAACAAGTTTTGATAACTAGTTTGGGTGTTACCAGAACCCAAGTTTGAGGCCCTTCGATTTTAGGCTCTCGGCTTTCTCTGCTTTCAACTTTGGGATAATTGATATGGGCATTTGGTAAGTCATAAGGTTATTTTAAAATATATTATGCATTAAAAAGTTTTTAATTGGAGATATGGCATATAATCATGTTTCAAACAAAAATATGTTCGTGAGCTTTTAAAACCTTATGAGTATGATTGAAGCATATTGATGCTATTACTCATTTCATGAACTTGACGTTTAAAGAAAATAGTTGAAAGGCTATTGTTATGAAATATTATGTAAAATTATGCATTTCAATGATGTATAAGTATGAAATGTTTTCAGGTTATGTCCTTTGGTATAATCTGAACTCGGCCAATAGGGGGTTAAATACTAGTTTTCTAAGTTCATCAAAAAAATAATAATAAATAAATACTAGTTTTCTATGGAAAATATTATCTGATTGGCCATTAAAAGTGGTGGGGACTCTATTGTACCCGCCCTTATTGGAAACGGCCAACTTGTAGAAGATGTCAACCAATCCCATGTTTGATGATCTGAGCACATTGAAAAGAGTGCAATATGTTATGATATGATCCTAAGAATTCATGGCATTGTGGGAAATGCTAGATGTCTAGTATAATGTGCTGAAAGCCTCCCAAATTGATACAAACTTATCAAATATGAACTAACCAATATGTTATTTATGAACATATATGTTATTTTATAAAAATGAAAGAATTATTCTGTTAAAATGCATTCTAAAAAGAAGTTTATGTTGTTCTTTAAAGATAAAAGTTTCTTAAATTCTATTATTCTTTAAAGATAATGTTTCTAATGAAATGTTTTAATATTCTTTAAAGAAAAAGTTTATTTTAAAAAGGTATTAAATATCTTTTCTTCATGAAATGTTAAGTTTTGTGACTATAGAAGTTATAACTTATAATCTTTTATGAGAACAAGTTTATGAAGAGAAGTTGTGCTATTTTTTTAAAGATGATGTCTCTGATTTACATCAAAGTTATAAATGATCTGATTTCAGTAATTTATGAAATCGTCAAGCTTTGGGACTATAAAAGAAATGGTTATTTTGTAATATGAACTTTTTTATATAATAGAGAACTAGAGATACACAGCCAATGCCTGCCATCCACAAGAAGCCTCCAACCAAATTAATTAACAATCCAATTGAGAAGCAAATATAATAACAACAAAACAACAAAGATACAGGGGGCAAAAATGTGCTGCTACAACGAGCAAATTGATTGCATCACTCCCCACGTCCATTAGAGGAAAGCCGTTCAGCAAAGAAAACATCAATAGAGATTTACAGCTCTATATTAACAAACTTAACAACCCAAGCAGGGCGTTTCTAATTTCCACTAATAAAATTATACTACTGCAGGCATTACAAAATCTGCAAATGAGCAGATGTGCATATGTATCAGAGCTCCTCTAACTCATAGCTCACAACTGAGTTGAGACGGTGATACCAAAGAGAGAAGGAACTAGGCTCCCTATGGCGAAAACCAAACCTCCAACAAGGCAGAAACTGAGCAACGCAAATAACTGCCCAATAAAATCCACACCATATTAAACAATGGTTTTCATCAGCACAGTCCCCTGGATAAATTCAATTACCAGAAGATACCAAAACATTATACTCTTTCAGACGCCTCTGAAATTGAGCCAACTGGGTCTGCAATTGAAAAATTCCTGCAGCCTTCTGTGAAAGGATGGCATTCAATTTGAAGACATATTCATCCAATTGATTGCCTGGCTGATCAGCTTCAACCAGCAGATTCATCTCCTGCACAAATAAACTACCAATCATACCAAATATAAACATAGGAAACATGAAAAATTAGTAAATATGCTTAAAAAGAGATTGCAGTGACCTCTCTGACAATGTCTATTGTCTCTTCCACTTGTCTCCGGTGAGCAGTTACAAGATTTTCCTCCTCCTGCCATCAGGCACATCAGGATTTCACTTGCCAATTGAAATGAAAATAGAAACCATATACCGACACTCTAATTACCTTAAGTAGGGCATTAAGATCATCATCAGAATGAGAGTTGTTAGCAGCAATGTCAGACATATCCCTCCTTTTAATCTGAAAGTCAATCTTCCTCTTATCCTCCAAAGTTGATTTTTGGTAGGTCTCTACCTTTTTATTATTCATCCTTGACGGTTTCTCTTGATCATAGTTATGCTCATAGTAATCAAAATCATCTTCATCCATGTCATTTTGACCACCTCTATGACCTTTGTGATAATCTAAATATACAGCTGCAGGCAAACTTCCCTCTATCCTCCCACTTGGAACACGATCCACATTAAATGGCGGGGAGGGTTCTTTTTCAATATGTTTGGACCAGCCAAACTTGTTCTTGTCATTTGAAACATAAGTTATATTATCCTCAAAGGTTGATTCATCCGGTAAAGCTGACAAGGGCAATGCAGTTGAGTCTCTCAGGTTTGAAGATGAAGACAACGGATCCCTTTTTGAAATGTTCCCTTTCGACAAACTCTTCACTCTAGAATATAAATAACCATTAGAACATATAAATAATAATAAGAGCCACTTGCCCACTTCCATTTTTGGACAAAAACTATGTACCTGTCAGCATATCTTAGTGTGTTGAGAGTGTGTTCACATGATCCTGAGCTTGGTGAAATGCACGATATCATAACAGTGCGTGAGTCACCAACAAACGAATCTCTAAGAACTTCTGTCAACTTACTCCCTCTGAAAGGAATGTGACCCTGGTCATTGTCAAGAGCTCTAATGCATTCTTTCAAAGCAAGTAAGCTTTTATTGATTTCAGCACCTTCCATTCTGCAACAATTTAAAAAAAAAAACAAACAAACAAACAAAGATTACATGTCTAGGTAACTCACTGCAACCCAAGCTTTTCAAACAGTGGCAGTTACAGATTCACAAACTAAATACAATGAAAACAAATGTCAATAATCCAGTCCAAATTCTGGCAGGGAATATCTCCTACCTATAACTCCTTAACCATGACTATCTGAAGCAGTGTTACTGCTTTGAAGTACCATATCATAAGTATGCTGAGATGTCCATATAATAAATCCCTACCTTGTCTGTTTATCATTGTCGGTAGTATCTGCACCACGTTCACTTCCAGCAAGATCTATAAAAGATAGCTTGCCTACAAGTCGAGAAGGCTTTGACTCAGCCCCATTGGCTGATCTCTTGATACAAAGCTGAAGTATAGCATGTGATCTTGAAGATTCCTCATTTGCACCAGTAGTACCAGTACTTCTTGTAGCATTTCCTTTCTCAATGAACTCCTTGATCGTCTCAACATTTGATACCCTGTATTCTTGCAAACCTACAATGCAGACTTGCTGTTTCCCATCCTCCCTCATGCAAAGCTTTCTGCAAAATGTAGAAATCATACAGAAAAAATGAAGTGAAGAACCTGAACCTGAACACATGTTTCTGTTGTGTAGGATGAAAAACTTACTTCCGATCATTGAGCAGGTCAAAAAGTTTCCCTCCATATATTTCAAAGAAACTGAAAAATAATTGAAAACCTTGGTTCCAGTAGGTGTGATGCATTAAGCTTAAAATATCTTCGGACGCTTTGAGGGGTAATGGTTGCATTGTGTAAGTCTTTCCACTCCCTGAACAAGCAAATATGATCAACTTAAGCTGATGCAAGATAATATGGAAGAAGAAAAGAAGAATAACAATTGGGAAACAGAACCAAGTCAATGCACAATAATATGAAAAAGAAAAAGTTATCTTTATTTGTTCAAAACATCTAGTATGTCCCATGCACAAGGAAAGACATAACAAGACATTAATTTCCCATGCTGTCAAACCTTTTGCAAAGAAATCATTATAAATGCATTTATACAGCTAAATGTGGAGAGATTATTTTCTGTTTGTAAATATCAAACAGTAAGCATCTCATATGAATATATGATCTACATATACTTTTTTTAATTAAGAATACCTAAACCACTTGCCTGTTTGCCCATATGCAAAGCAGGTTGCTTTAGTTCGATGGAAAATTAGTGGAACTATTGGCTCCACAGTCTCTGAGTATACCTACGATGGAAATAAGAGAACTAGTGAAACTAGCTGAGTGATTATTGTAACATAAGCCAAGTCTTGTCATTTACTCACTTTATCATTTGAAACATCTTCATTCAGCACAGCATCAAAAACAAATTCATGTTTCTCAACATATTCTGTTAAGTCAACCTGCAGAAAGTGGCGAATTAGACTTTGGTAGAAATCAGGTCACAGAGCCCATTCATCAGATATAGAATTTCAGCTCCAGAATATAGTTTGAGGTCTGGACAATGAGTCCAACTGGCAGTTAGAGTAGAAAACTTTAATAATCATTTCTTTCTACTTTAGGCATTCAAGACTCTCCCTCTTTCAGTTCCAATTTCAGATACAGACATTGAGTTAAAAACAACAAATCCATGTCATTTGCTCATATATATATATATATATATATATAAGGCAGAAATCATGCCACCATATCTCCTTTCTACTTAGGCATTCAAAACATTCCTCACAATTAAGTTCTAACTTCTAAACACAAGTTCAGCTATCTTAAACTTTCACGTTATTAACTAATATAAGTTCATTAGTCTCCACAAAACATCACCACAGTTCCACCAGGAATTCAATAAAAGGGGTAAAGGTAGCTGTGCAGGTAAGTATGAACGGGGGCTTAGACAATCATATGACCAAATAAGAATAGACAAGGAAAAAAATCCCATCTAGATATTGACCTCACCACAAATGTCTACACAGAAAGAGACTCAGCATTAGGTACTCACTTTGAGTTTTGTTTCATGAACTGTGAGAGCATTGGAAGTTGGTTCTATGGTAATAATATCTTCCTCTTTCTTTGCTATTTCCTTCTTATTTAGTGGTCTCTTGCGCACCTGCAGTGAAAATTATCACTAGCATTATTATCACAAGAAAGTAGGCGGTTAAACCAGTGACGGCTCCAAGATTTTTTTCTAAGGGGGTCAACAAGTCAACAAGAAGATGTATTTTGGGGAAGAGATAAATTTGCGCTTTACAAAGATTTCTTATTACAAATTTGCCTATAGTATGCACGAGTAAAAGAATAAAAAATAAACTGTTCATTTAGCACATTATTTCTTAATAAAATGAACATATTAATTATTTTTATTAAGTGAACTTTAGTTATTACTATTTAAAATACTTTTATCTATTAGTTTAGGACAATGATATGTTAATATTGTACTATTAATGTAAGATTTATATTGTAGGCTAAACAAATGTGTGCAATATTATACAAATTTTCAAAAAATGTACAATACACATTTTTTTAGAGACAACGTAAATCTTATATATACAATGTAAACTAAGAATTTTCTATTAGTTTATTTCAAATTTGTTAAGATCTAAATAGGCTTTTTTTTTTAGGTTTAAGATGATTTTTTTTTTTTGGTTGTTGTTGTTGGGCTTTTTTTGTGTGTTTAAAAATACCAAAATATTGTTAAGAATATCATATTTAAGCTTATTTCAATTGTACTAAAAGAAAATTTTAGGGTCAAGGTATTCAAATTTTCATTTTAAGAGGGACAAATCTAAAATTAAAATTAAGAATATTATATATTATAAAAATAAATAAAAAATGCCAGCTCAGGGGGTTCATTTGAACCCCCTGAACTCTACATAACGTCGCCCCTGGGTTAAACATAGCAAAAATGCATGGTCTACTTCTATGCAGTAGTCCTGTAATATACACCTTCATTTTGAAGTTTCTGTAGAAAATACACAGCTGACAACAACCTTGACTAATCTAGATGGTATTGCAAATTGTCCAAGGAATCAAAACTACCATTCACCACACAGTAAAGAGTAACAGAAGCATTCTGATTGACAGTATCAAATAGACATACCACAACTTTGATCTTAGCAACATTATTGGCTCTTTCTTTATCTGCTGAGAAACTTTTGAGAAGATTATTTTCAGACAACCCTTGGGATCTGTTTATTAGCTTGTTGGTGGAAAGAAACGGCTCAGAGTCATCAAAACTTCTGTTGTGAAGAGGTTGATGAAGTTGCGATCCACCATATAGGCTTGGGACCGGCATCTAGATATGGGATACATAAAAACATCACTTAAAAGTTTTATTCAAACTTAGGTCCAACAAAGTTGTCATAAATTTACCCACAAAACACATATTTATTAATCAAAAACAAAAAAAAAAAAATTGTTAAATCAGGGATGGGGGATTTATGGTGTTGTTATGATTGATGGGTCATCTAATCGCCCACATCAGGATCATCTTTCCAATAAAAACACATGAAAATCCAACTGTCTACAGGAAAATTAAGCCATGCAATGACCAGCCCCTAAAAAAGGCCAGTATCATTGCCATTGAACTGTGTAAACAATAACAATGAAGAATTTGCATCAAGGCAAGTATAAATGTATAAGTCCAGCCTAATCTGGAAAATGGAACCTGAAAAATATAAAAGCAAAACCCTGTCACTGTTTCAAGTGATTATAGAGCTGTTATCTCCATAAATTTCTATGCTCAGTGTTACAAAGCGAAGAACTGCAGCAGTGAAGATACAAGCATATCAGTGAAGGTTGATATTTAAGACAAGTCGCTTTATATCAGTTTATCAATACGACAGGTCATACAGCAAGACCAGGCACTAACCTCACTGTCATTTAGTTTCTCTAGTAAAACTCTGTCAATACTGCAAGTCACATGTGAAGGCCAGTAAGTTAATGCATGATTAATTGCTTTAGTGGAGTTAAGAGATAGTTTTTCCAAATATGCCAAACATCTTAGCCATTAGGATTAGTTTTGATTTCAGTTAGCTTTGGTAATGCTTTGTTCTAATATATAGGAACAAAGCTCACTTGTACAGATTAATCAAGAAGAATAATAAATCATTTTCCTCTCCATTTTCCTCTTGCTTAAGTTGTTAGCAAGCTCTTAGTCCATCTCTTAATATGGTATCAGAGGATTAATAAGATTGCGCTTCTTTTATCATGCTTCAAGTTCTTCCTCCTCTGGGTCTTTGGCTACTTCAATCTCCCAAGATCCCTCTATCCCCTACTTCCTTCACCATGGAGATAACCCTGGTACTCCACTTGTGCCTCAACCAATCACAGGTGATAATCACCACACTTGGAGTAGTCTATGATGATGGCTCTCACGCCTAGGAATATAAGTAGACTATATCAATGGGTCTATTTTGCCCCTCATCATACATGTCTGTGCCTTTGTTCAATGTGTGGACTAGGTGCAATCCATGGTTCTCACGTGGCTCTTGAACTCTCTGCCTAAGGAGATTTCTGCCAGTCGTATGCATCAATACAACTAGCGATGTATGGCTAAATCTCAAAGAGAGATATTTATAAAGCAATGGACCAAGAATCTTTCAGCTTCAGAAGGAAATCGCATCACTCAACCAAGAAACCCTTTTACTCGGTGCCTATTACACACATCTGACGCATCTCTGGGATGAGCTGATGAATTATCGCCCACATCCTAAAGGTTCAGTTGGGGGCACTAAGCAGTTTGGTTGAGTACCAACACAAGTAGTCATGTGCTTTCTGTTGGGACAGAATTAAGCACTTTCCAACTTTTGAGAGCAAATTGTGCTTTAGGGATACTTTGTCATCCATCAAGAGGGTTTTATTGTTGTACAAGAGGAAAGACAGATAGAGATAGGGTCAAGTTCCATTCCCATGCCTACTATTGAGCCCACAGCCCTTATGTCCAAGTCTGATTATGCTAAGTAAGATTCTAGATCAGCAGGCAAACCTCACAAATAGAGATCAATTTGCACCCACTGTGGGTTTGCAGGGCATGTAATTGACAAAATTTGCAAGCGACCTGGATATCCTCCAAGATATTGAGCCAAAGGGAAGGGACCAATAGCAAACCCAAGTGTCTGTTTCCATGCCCCGGTCTTTCTCTGGTTCAGATGAAATTTCCAACCTGCCTTTGTCTCAAGCCCAATGTCAACAATTATTAGCTTTCATCAAATCACAAGTCTCTATAAACGAAGTGGATTCCAATCCCCAAGCAGCAAATGTGATTTCTCAGCCTCACTCCAATCGACAAGCAGCAAATGTGATGCTTCATGTCTCAGTCCATTCCAACTCTATCAGGTAGTTTTTTTTATCTTTGTCAATTCTACCACCTGTTGATCTCAAATGCTCTTATCTTTTCTTCAAGAAGAATCAGCCAATCAATTTTCTCCATTCATGATTGGATCATAGATAATGGGGTCACAGACTATGTGGTCCATTCAGTATCATGTTTCATTTCTGCCACAGCAATCACTCATACTCCTGTTCAATTGCCTAATGGGGACTTGGGTTGACTTCAATGAGATTCAAATCAGATGCTAACACATTACTGCAATCATTCTTCATCATGATTGAAACCTAATTTAACTCTAAGATTAAGTGCATAAGAACAGATAATGCCCATGAATTTTCTATGACAAAATTTTTTGCATCTAGATCCACCAATTAAGCTGAGTTGACACTCCACAACAAAATCCAATTGTGGAGAAACATTATCACATACTAAATGTGGCAAGGGGTCTTAGGTTTCAATCCAACTTACCATTGAAATTTTGGGGAGATTGTGTTCTTACTGCAGTCTACCTCGTCAATAGGTCACCATCTCCAATTCTATTTAATAAATCTCCCTATGAGTGTCTCTTTAAGGTTTTCCCATCCTATTTCTCATTTAAAGGTCTTTGGCTGCTTGTGTTATGCCTCTACACCTGCACATCACAGAACAAAGTTTGATCCTAGAAACAAGGCTATAAGCTTCTTGATTTCCTTACCAAAACTAGTTTTGTGTCTAGAGGTGTTATTTTATGAGAACGTGTTTCCATATAATTCCTTAGCTTCTAACCTGCATCACTCACTGTCCACTCCTTCTCAATCAATCCCTTCATCCAATGATACTATCCTTGACTAATACTGTCAACTAGCTTCCTCAACAGACATCCCACTCCATTCATCTTCTTCTCTTGCTACTCCTCCCTAAGGTAAGCCCCATGACCTCGAGCACTCCATTTCTTATTCTAAGTTGTCCACTGCTCATAAGGCCTTCACCCGAGCCATTTCCTCCAGCTATAAGCCTAAGTTCTTTCATCAGGCTATTAAGCATCCACATTGGAGGGATGCTATGGCAGCTACAGCTCTAGAGGCTCATAATACTTGGACTGTGACCGCATTAACTGCTAGAAAGAAACTAACTCATTGGTTGTAAATGGGTCTACAAAATCAAGCAAGGCTGGTAGCCAAAGGCTACACTCAAAAAGTGGGTCTTGACTGCTACGAGACATTTCCTCGTGTGGCTAAGCTTGTTACAGTTCGGTGTCTTCTTGCTCTAGCACTTCATCCAATCAGATATGAATAATGTTTTTTTTGCATGGGGACTGTTAGATATATTATGGCCCAAGTGGCCCAAATCAATTGTAGGCCCATGTACTTGTAGAACAAGCATTTTAGCCTTAGGTTAGTCTATGGTTAGCCTAGGGTTAGTCATATATTCTCTAGTATATAAACCCTACATTGGGTCATTGTAACACAAGTGCTTAATATAATACATAGAGGGCTTTCTCACTGTGGATCGAGGCCGTTAGGCCAAACCAACGTAAATCTTTCAATCATCACACAATATCACACAACAACTTTCACAGGGATATAGATGAAGAGGTGTACATGAAGTTACCACCTGAATTTGCTAGTGACAAGGAGTCTAAAGTCTGTCTGCAAGTTGAACAAATATCTCTATGGTCTAAGTATTTACCATCTTTGAAGCTTCTTTTATTGGTAGCTTTGGGTTATGGTAACCACTATGATCATAATCGATTACTAGCATCTAAGCACATGCGTTGCGAGTGCTCAAAGACTCTTCTATTTTTTTGGGTAAATGTTAATAATTTGTATATATTATAAAAAAAGAAATTTTTTTTTTTTTAAAAATGCTAAATTTTAGGGAATAAAAAATGAATGTGAAAGAAAAAAAAAATCCAAGACTTTTTTAATTTAAAATGAAATTTGTTATTTGACATTTATGACAAATTACTTTTTATTAATGAGAGTATTTTTTAACCACATAAAAATCTAGTTAAAAGAGAGAAATCCTCTTTTATATATATATATATAGATTTCACAAACTTTGATCTTAGCATTTAAATTATATCCACCAAAGCCAACGAGGGCTTGGTTGAGTGGGTAAGGCTCAGACGCTTCGTGCAACACACCTAAGTTCGAGTCCCGCTGTCTGCAAGTTTTCGTTGGTGGGTAAACTTAGTGGTGAGGTGTACTCACAAATGTGAGGTGACTCCCGCACAGTTTGGTAGGCACATACTTTCAGCTGGGAGGTCTGTCAGCTGGCTCCTGCCGGGGGTGTAATATAGCCATAAAGGCCCTCATTTTTTTTTTAATAAAAAAAAAATTATATCCACCAACGTACGGCCGAGATTAATACGCTTGAAAATAAATAATTATGATCACAATGTGTACCACATACCCTATATGCTAACCAATTACCAATTCGTGAAAACACAACGAGCAAAGCAAATAAGCAATACAATTATACAAGCGACTCTTTTATCACATACATTTTGCGAAAAAAAAAAAAAAAAAAAAGACTTATATGATAAAATTGTAAACAGAATGTGAAAAAAGTGAGAGCAAACCTCAGGCAATAGCTCGGTATCGAAGCTATGTAGATCGAGCAAGCCGGGGCTGAACTCACTGGTGGGTGAGACTCGATCGTCACCATTCCTTCTCAAGCTCATGGACCTCGAACCCAGAGGCGTCGGAGGGTCCGCAATGTTCCTGCTCATTCTCGACCCCTGAACTCCACCTCCATAGAACCCGAAATCCTGCACACATATAGTAAAACGACTTCGTACTCCAAGCATTTCCTACCGGCACCAGTAGTCTGACTCTGCGATTATAATTAACAAAATAAAAATAGAAAAAAAGCATTTACCTGAGAAAGACTTGTCGACGATTGGAGCCACTTAGAGGAAGCGTCGATTAAGTGATCGGAGTACTGACGCTGGTGGTGCGACGACGAATTGGATCGCGACATTTGTCTCCCAACCACATTCATCTTCTCGATCTTGCTATTTCTAACTGTTACCGTTTTGTTGAGTAGTTTTGAGTAGCTGAAGGAGCTTCTGATATAGAGTTGGTGGTTGTTAGAACTTGGAAGATATTTTTTGAAACTTTCTCCTTTTCTTTTCTTTTTTTAATCTGTTTGAAGTTTGAACGAACAGTGTGTCAGTGTGATAGAGGAAATGATTTTTTTGAAACTTTGAAAAGAAAGACCGGGTACTAGAGCCACGTAGGAGTAAAAAGGAAGGGGCGCGTGTGTTGTACTTGTTATTGGAGGAGGGAGATGTAAGAGTGGCGCTGGTCCATGTGTTTTTTACTTTTTTTTAAAATATGGTACAAAGGGCGATAGAATGATTTGACTTTATAGTTTATGCGATTTGAAACGGGATTGCTGAACCACGCTCTACGGAATGGCGCGTGTTGCAATCGCGCATGACTTTTTTTTAGCTTTTTGCCCCGTGCTCCCTCCGAAGTGGTCAAGTAGGCTATCGTGTTTTTCTGGTTTGGTTAAAGTGTACAGTGTACAGTGTACTGTACTCACTCAAATTGTCTCTCAGGCTTTGTTATTGGTCCTCACGTCGTCGCCGAGTACGTGGCCCGCTTCAATGAATTGAATGAAACACGACCTGTGATTGTTTATGCTATCTGGGATCCACAACCCACATCCCACATCTTACATCATGATCCGCCTTAAGACTCACTTGAGATTTGACAGCTTCTAGACTTCTTGTTAGAGCTTGGTATGCTTTAAAAATGCGTTTTCACATTACTTTTTACACTACAGTTGAACAATAATACTTAAAATATGCTACCAGACCCCTAGCATCTATTGTTATAAACAAATGCTATTTTAAAATATCAAAAACTTATTTTTTCTATTTTAACTTGGAACAGACCTAGTAGGGCCCGGGCCTTTCCTAGCCCAAAAATTAAAAAATATTTAGGTATATATAATACCCAAAGCCCAGCCCACCTTTCCGGCCCCCCCAACCCAAGCCTGACCGGCCCCCCTAGTCAACACCACCCAGACCCAAAGCCCAAGCCAGCCTAAACAAAATTTAAAAGCCCATTATCCCTTAACCCTACAAACCAATTCAAATTTAAAAAAAAAAAAAAAAAAAATAGCGAGAGAGAGAGACGACGGTTGGTTAGGCAGATTAAGCACCTTCGACAGCTTAATCTGCTTAACCCACCGTCGTCTTTCTGCCGCTACAACCTCCACCTCCATCCCAAAATCCCGATTTGCCCTTTCAAGTATTTTTTTTCTCTCCTTAAACTTCAAAACCTAACATAACATTGATATGATTTTTCTATCTACACTCCATAGACCATACCATACCCTTATAATGTTTGTGAATCTGTGATTGTGTTTTTTTTTCTTTTTCTTTTTTTTGCTCAGGATGATTGTGAATTGAATTTCAATTTGTGATTGTGTTTGAGACTTGGAGTCTCTGTCTGTCTCAGAGATAATTTTTTGTTGTAGCTAATGAATGGGAGTGCCTGAGTTGAGAAAGTGAGATGTGAGTTGGATTTAAATATAGTTATAATAAAACTATATATAAATCATTTGGTACTTTGATTTTTTTGACTGTTGGTTGTTTGTTGGTAGAGGGGAATAGGTAACAGACATAGATTAAAAAATAAAAGGTTATTGCATTATAAATTAGTGGTGGGGGTAAGGCCGTGAGTGACACACATAAAAGTGACAAAAAGACAAATACAAAAAGACAAAAAGAAATACATAATATTATAAATCTGTGACACAAATTCATCAAAATAAAATTGTCATTTGCCAACATTGCTAAGTGGTAACACATAATGCTATAACTAATATTTATAAATTATATTAATTTATAATTGAAACTTGTAAATCTATTAATTTAGAAACAATGATTTTGTGTATTTGTCTTGGTTGATAGTTTGTTAATACTATATATAGATGCTTATTTCTTTTCTTTTTTTTTTTTTTTTTTGCTTATCTCCAGCCCCCTCTAACTTGAAATCTTGAGTCCATCCCTAATTTTAACACGCCACTTTACCGCTCCGTTTGTTTTTGACGTAAAATTTTTTCAGAAAAATATTTTCCCATTTTACCATGTTTGTTTTGCAGTAAAATATTTAGTTAAAAGTAAAATATTTTCAATCAACCAAATCAACTAGACAAATTTATATAAAATATTTTACACTTAAAATTTTGGTAAAATATTTTACATTTGTTCTCAAGCTCTCACCTCAATACTCTCTCTCCCTAATACGTCAATCCCTTTCACGCTCTTTCCCTTCTCATTCTCAAGTTCTCCCTCCCCACAAACCAGAGCCACAAAGTTACCCTCAGGTTCGTTAGCGCCACTTGTCTTTGGCGGCTTTCATTGCCTACTCCACCTCTGCCATCGTCAACTCTACAGCTCCACCCATCGATTCTTGGTTTGACCACTCAAATCCACATATTCTTTTTTTGGCCCGACTATACACCAGTTCTAACTTCACTGATTCTTTTATCCTCCATCATACCAGATCTACCTCCACCTTCATCAACTCACCCGCTAGCTCTCAAATCTAGTTTTTTTTTTTTTTTTTACCATTGCATGGGTTTATTGATTTGGGCTTTTTGGCTGGTTTATGGTTTTGGTGGGTGGTTAGGTTTTTGAGTTACAGTGGGTGGTTGGGTTTTTGGGTGGTTGGTATGGTTTGTGGGTCCATTAATCGCTGAGTTGTTGGGTGGCCTTAATGGAAGGCTCAGGATGGGTAAAAGATTTTCAAATAGAGGAGTTCCACAATTCAAAGTAGTCTTTTTCTAAAAGGCAGAATAATCCATTGGCACAACAAATTAACTTAAATTGATGGACATCACAACTCCTTAGTGAGAGGTCAAATTGTTCGAATGAATCATTGGTATCGTCAATTACTTTGTATATGGGTTGTACAATCGTAGTGACTAACAATCAATTTATTGGGTGTGCCTGAAAGTGAATGGGTGAGTTGGAAATTGATAAAGGAAGAGCTTGTGTGGATCTGATGGTGGTTTGGGTGGTTGGTGGAGTGGCGGTGAGTTGGTTTTTGCCAAATCGGGTGGTGGTTGTGAGATTGTAAAATTCTTTCATTTTCTTGAAATATACTCTCTTTTTTTATGCATAGCAAACACTGTAAAATGAAAATATTTTCAATAAAATATTTTGCATGTAAAATATTTTACCTTTGCAAATATTTTACGTTGAAACAAACAGAGCGTACAATACATCATACATTAGATATTTTATCAAGTTACCTGATTAAATTTTTTTTTTGGTTATATTCTTAATTATTTGTTCTCAACTGTCATATTTTCAAATATTCGTCTTAATCTAATAGTCACTTTTTCAAATAATTGTCCTTTTCTAATGGTCAAATTTTCAAAATTTTGAATTTTCTTAACAAGCATTTTTTAAATAAAAAAAAAATTATTCTAATGGTTATACTTCTGGAAATCTATTTTTCGTGACAATCATTTTTTTTTTCCCCTTAACGATCACATGGGTTTTTTTTTGAAGATTATGATAAATGCAATGGAGACTCATATCCATTTTAATTTTACTAAACTATAAATCCATTAAAAACTCTATACATAAAGGGTCCATTTTGATTGAACTTATTATTGCTAAAAACTGAAAACTGAAAACACTGTAGCAAAATAATTTTTAAATGTGTAAATAGTATTGTGGGACCCATTTTTAATGAAAAAGTTGCTGAAAAGTGGTATTTGTGGGTCCGTGAACAGTGCACGAATGCACTGTTCACAGTGGAAAAGTCAGCCTTTGTGACTGAAAGAAAAAAAAAAAAAAAAACTGAAACACGGAACGTGGACACAGAACGTGGAGGCCAAACGGGTACAAAATATAAACTAAACTCTGAACTTGTCAAAACTCATATCAAAAGCATAAAACATATTTATAGATGCAATCTAAATATCAACTTGTCAAGTTGAAGTTGTTTTAATTGAACTAAACAACCAATGTAGTCCATAAAAAAATTACATACATAGCTCATATCCAATAACATTAACTCACATAGAAAACCCATCAAATTCAACAACCATTAAGCTTGCCACTTCCTTTGATGACAAATGGTACTTAAAATTAACACAACAACACAACCAATGAGTTTTAATGGCAGCTTCAAAAAGAAGAGGAAACAAATAAACCAAACCAAAAGTTTTCACAACTCTCCTTGTAATTGCCATAAATGTTCAACGAGGTCAATTTGGATTTGACAATGAATTCCTTGGTCCCTAATGCATTGATAAACATGAATGAACTTCATAAATTCATTTGTATGCTCGCATGACATTGTACATGGAATCTCATCGATTTGTTCATAATCTAAGTCCACCACTTCAGCTTAATCTTGCTCATCTAAAATAATCATGTTATGGAGAATTACGCATACCTTCATAATGTCTTGTAGTGTTTCATGATAGAAAAACCGTGTAGGTCCATGTACAATTGTAAATCATGCTTAAAGCACTCCAAATGCATACTCTACATCCTTTCCATATGCCTCATGGGCTTTTGCAAATAATATTCTCTTTTGTCCTAGTGGAGCTGGAATTTTCTTTACAAATGTTGACCACTTTGGCTATATGCCATTGGTAAGGTAGTATCACATTGTGTAATCATTACCATTGATTTAGTAATTAACTACAGGGGCACGTCCTTATGCAAGCTCAAAAGAATATATAAGACTGCTCCAATACGTTAATGTCATTATTTGACATAGGTAACCCAAAAAATGAGTGTCATATTCAAAGATCATATGAAACCATTGCTTCCAAAATAATAGTTAGCTCACGAATATGACCACGGTACTTTATTTTCCATGCAACTAAATAATTTTTCCATTCCCAATGCATACAATCAATACTTCCTAACATGCCTAGAAATCCACGACTTTGGCCATTGGTTAACAATCTAGCGATGTCTTCATTATTTGGTAACCTCAAGTATTCCTCTAAGAAAATGTCAAATACTACTACACCAAATTTGTTTAAACTCATCATTGTAGTGTTTTCTCCTATTCTCACATATTCATCCATAAAATCAACTGTTACTCCATAAGCAAGCATCCTAAGTGTAGCGATCATCTTTTGAAGGGAATATAGACCAAGTGCATTATTTCTTTTTTGGCAAAGTAAGGTTCATGAGCTTCTACCTTAAATAGAATTCAGAGAAAAAGAGAACGTCTCATTCGATATCTCCTTCGAAGTAGATTCGGAGGATATACTGGTGATTCGACAAAGTAGTCGTGATAAAGCCTTTTATGGCTTGCCAAATTATTATGTTCGATATACTAACGACACTTACATTGTGATGTCAAACCCATGAGAAGTTGTATGATTATCTCATCTTCATTTGAGTCATTATCAAGCAATTCACAAAAAAAATAGCGACCCATGGAGATAAACTAGAAGAAAACATTGGAATGCATTTATCATTATAGATGCAAGAAACATAATATGAAATGAAATCGCTAACTTTAAAAGAAGATTTGATCATTTTGTGAAGAATATAAAATTTTCTTTAAATAAAAACATGGCCTAACTAGAGATAATTAATTGTACCTTAAATTATTCAAGAAGACAAGTAAGTATATATACTCAAGAAGAGACAAACAAACCTAGAAGCAAAGATGTTTCTTACAATGAAATGTTCCTTATGTACAAAGGCTATTAATATCCAACAAAAATGCCCTTTCAAAATTATAGGCAACACAAATTTTATAGTAATATGAAATCAAACATAGAAAATACACAAGACATTTTATATAAAGCTAAAACGTTACGATTACTTAGGTGGCAGTGGCATAATAGAATATACAACGAAATTACATAATAAGAGTCAAGACCTTTTGCTAAGATCACAAAATACATATCAAGGCCTAAAATAAGCTACTGTCAAAAAATGTCACAGAATACAAATCAAGACCTAAAATAAGCTACTACCAAGGTTGAAACTAGACATCGCCAACATTATCTCAACCCAATGAACTACTCAAACTTTGTTTTGCAAGGATTTACTTTTGGAGTGTATCATATAAAAGTCTTTGTGGTTTGTTCATAACACTTGTGTCTAGCATCATAATTCTTTCGTTCTTTTCAACTCTTGCAAGCGAACTTTTTTCCGATTTGATACCCACTTTCTCTTTTTCATATGCACGTGATTCTTCAAGAATTTTCAATTTATTTTTCAAATATTTTGCTGAAAAATCTTTTTCATCATCTTTTTTTATTTCAATTAGCCTTTTCAGCTTTTCTACCTATTGGCATTTCGAAATCCGTAGTGTCATTTACCCTCCCCCTTTAATCTATTAAATCTAGAGTTTGAGATATTTCTTTTCTTGGATTTTTACTAGGCGTAGTATGTACCCACTCAGGAAAATCCTTCAACAATAACTAATAATGTTCATATTGAAAATGGCCACTGTGAATTTCTTTAAACAATTTCTTTGCTTTCTCAATCTAAAAAAAAAAAAATATATATATATATATATATATATAACATAATTAGTTTCTTTAAACAATTCATTTGTGTTGTCAATCTAAAAAAATTAAGGGATAATTACACTTTACCCACTTGTGATTTGCCTCTAATTCTATTTGCCTACCCGTAGTTTCATTTTTGACACTTTACCCACCTGTGATTCCCTCCGTTACTCCTCCGTAACCCACCTCCAATGCAGACGTTACTCTAACACATTTTTTATCAAAAACAAAACCCAAAACAGATCAAACACTCCTTTTTCTCCCGGAGTTAAATAGTTTCAAGCTTATGTGGCTGAAACTATTCCGAATCCAACTCCAACTCGAATTCCTTGAATTTCAAGGCATAAATAATTAAATACATAGCCTTTATTTTATAATCCTTGTTAGAGTTTCTAAAAATTATATAAAAGTTGCTAAAATGTTTAATCTAGACTAGAATCACTACTCTCTCTCTCTTTCTTCCTAACTCTTTATCACCTCTCTCCAATCCTTCAATCTCTCTTTCTCTCTACGCTTTTCTCTCCTCCATCTTCCATGATCCAGACCCACAGCTGAGCTCCACCCAACACCGATTATCAAGATAAAATCACCAACCTAGGGTCACTGTCACGCCACCAAACCCACGGGCCATAGCTAATCTACCATAGGCAGGGGCGGTGAACTGACAAAGGAGGACAAGGGTTGTGTTTGGAGGTAGCTGATCCACCATGGGTATGGATTTGGTTTAGAAACGCAATCTTGAGAGAGGCGAATTCCACCAATCCAGCGTCATCGCTGAGCCCCAGCTCCGCCAAGCCACGCCACTCTTGGAAGTCTAAATCGGCCAAGGAGAATGCGTCGTCGTTCGAGCTGACCTCCATCCCCTCCAAATCCAAGCCATCGCTGGCTATGGCAGCCAAATTGAAGAGTCCATTGCCGCCGAGGTCACCTCCTTCAAATTCTCACAAAAGGAAGCTCAACTTTGAAAGTCATGGGCTCGATGTAGGAAATCATTGACCGATCTGGTGGCGGATCTGGTGATTCCATGGGTTTTTGGTTGTTGTTTAGCTTTGAAATTTTCACTTTGCTTCTATTATACCCAGCAAACCAAGTAATTTTTATCCTACTGTTCACGATGTTGTGATTTTTTTTTTGGGTGGGTTTGTTGTTTGGGTTTGTTGTGTGAGTGAGATCTTAGATGTTGAAAGTCAAAAATTTGGAAATTAAGTGCTGGAAATTGTTGATTCTCCCTGTTGTCATGTTGTAAACTGTGTTATGCTGTGATTTTAATAAATTTATTAGTTTAGGCACAAAAAATTAGTATAAGGAAAAAGACGAAGAACTCTCTCTCTCATGGTTTTGTTTCATTTGATTTGTATTAGTTTTCTGGGTTTATGTTCTTCATGTTTGTGTTTGTTCTTCATGTTTGTGAATTATTAGAAACCAAATACCATATTTTAATCTTGTTTTTCTTTTGTTTTTTTGTTTTTCTTGTTTTGAGAGGAGAGAGACATAAAATGGGTATAAAAAGACTTATTTACCCTTCTTTTTTAACAGAGGTGGGTAACGGAGACAAAACGGACCTAATCCCAAGTAGGTAAAGTGTCAAAAATGAAACCACGGGTAGGCAATAGAATTAGAGGCAAACCACAGGTGGGTAATTTGTAATTATCCCAAAAATTAAAGACCACACAAAATTTATACCTTCATTTGCTCAATGGTTCCACTTTCATTCTTTGCTTCAATTTTAGCTAAGGACCCACAAAATTTAGTTGTTTCTCTATTAATCACCCCTACCGGCTTGTTAGGGATGAAATACTACATGTAAAATCAGTACTATGGTCCTTGAAGTATTTTGCAACTTTGCCATAAAATGTTGTTCTATGTTGCTCATTGCCATACATAGGATTGTCACGAGTATTGAGCCATGCTGCTATAAGCAGCTTGTCTTCCTTAGGACTAAAGTTGATACCGCATTTTGTTGTTGTCTTAGAAGTGACAACTTCAATATTTAGTGGAGAATCTTGGACTAACATGAAACTATTTTCAGATACACCCGAAAGTTGTTCCTCAAAATTAATATCCCCTCGTAAGATATCAGTGTACAATTAAATGTCTCCTCCTGAGTCCACACTCTAAATAGATATGTAGATAAAAACAATTTAGGCAGTCCAAAGAGAGCTAAATAAATAAATAAATGCATATATGAATGCACAAAAAATTGGAAATAAATTCTAAATGCAAAAGATATATCATTCTAAATGCTAGAATTAGATCTTTGGTATAGATTGTTTTATCCTCACGATTAAATTCCTAAATGTAAAACCATTTGTGAGAGATATGGTTTTATTCTAAATGCCAGAATTTATGAGAGAAATAGATTATCATTCTAAATGGTGGATAAGAATTTAGAATCCGTAGTGTCTCACAATTTGCATCCAATTAATTATTCTGTGATACAAAAGAATTGAAAAAAAAAAAAAAACCATGACACAACACATATGAACTAAGAAGATAGAGAGAGTAGAAGTAGAAATCGAAATACTGAGAGAATCATGAAGAAGATAGAGAACTTACCTGTATGCAGTAGTAGTAGAACAAATCCGCAAAACCATGGGCGAATCAACAAAACTGAGATTGAATCGGCAATACCTTGAGAGAATCAGTGACATCGAAATACAAACCCAATCAGCTAAGATGCTAAGACGAAACTCTAAAGCTTTGCTTTGAGACGACCCAAACCAAACCTTAAATAGTTTTGATTATGAGATTAGAATAGAGAAGAGAGAGAGAGAAAAAAAAAGAAAAAGAAAAAGAAAAGATAGTGAAGGAGATTGTATAGATCAGTGAGTGACATAGTAAAGAGAAAATTGGTCAAGAGGTGGCTCATGAAAGGAAAGAGGAGAAAACAAGAGAGTCTGTGAGAGTGAAAGGCTGAAGTGAACGTGTGGTTGAGATGAAGAAAAGATGAGATATTTTGTTTGAGAAGAGAGAGAAAGATGAATAAAAAATAAATGACATTCCTTCTGTACCATTCCAAACATAGCATCCTATTGTAGCAAATGCTAAAACTATTTGGAATTTGACACACCTCATGATGGCCTTTTTTTTTTGTTTGGTGTGCCACTTTTATGGGTAAAGCCCACATGCTATTTTTTTCAAATTAATATACACTATACACAAGTCATGATTTACTTATTAACTAGTTTGGGTTGCACGTGCAAGATTCGTGCTAGCCATTATAAAAATTAATAGTTAAGGTTAGATTTAGAATTCATTTATAACACAAATTAAAAATATAATCATTTGAGTGTTAAAATGCTTAGAAATTGCACCATTAAATAAGACATTAATTTGACTATATAAGAAAGAAGCACAAAAAATATAATAGAACACATAATACATCACAAGACATATTGAGAGGAAACTAAAATTGAAGATAAATTGTGCTACATTAGGTGGAATTATGTAAGTACCATGTAAAGTAATAATTTTTCATTATATAATTGGGGTAAATTAGTACCGTAAAAGCTAATCCTTAAAATGAAATGATATAAAGTAACAAAAATGAAGTACAATTGTTTCCTGTTAGCCAGTTAAAGCATTTACATCTAGATGTCTAAAAATTATTAATTTTACTATCTAAAAACCTACTTTTTCTATTTAAAAAAAAAAAACATTTTACAACTGTAGGGACTCTAATTAGATTGGACCCAGAAAAAGGGTGGGTTTCTAGCCCAACGAGCCCAAATAATAAATTTTTAGAGCATGGGTACAAGAACTAGTTCTATTTCATAGAAAAAGTCATAGTTACAGTGTAGTAAAGGATACTTCAAGCTAACTGTAGGATAACAACTCTCCTCGGCTAGTTTTTAAGGGGTCTCTATCTCAGTTCTCTTTCTCCTTCCTCCATTTTTTCCAAAAGTCCTCTCTAATGTCACCTGCTTTCATGTTATATATTGCCTTCCTTTCACATTCTCACCGTACACGTGTAGTTTCTATCCTGAGAACGCCTTTCTGTCACATCCAACACCTCCCGGAACTTTTACTTAGTAGCCATAAAACTGCTTGGTTACTGTTCAGGGATCACCTCCACATTAATGCGGCCAGAGAGTTAGCTGGAAAGCATTTAATGTAGAGGTAGCAGCTTTATGAGATATTTGTTATCTTCCTCGGTTCTTCCTGAGGTCTATATTCTTCTTCCCGTTCTAATACAACTTTGTGGGGTATCTTGGATAAAGAGGTAGTTACCTCTACCTCGGACCATGGTATCCGAGGTGAGTCCTATCCTCGGCCGCATTTTGTGCTTTGTATATATGATTTATATTACAACACATCTCTGTGACCATCCTCGGACAAGCGAATGTCCTCGAACTGGGCTTTTGGGCCCCAAACCCATTTCCCACGATTCCTATATTTTTTTAGATAACAGGCCCCACAATAGCCCCTCAAAATCTCGCTTTTTGCTACCTCGGAAAAAAGGGAGATTTTGATATCCTACCCTCACATTCTTTGCGGATTTCCTTAGCCTTCAGAGCATCTTTCTATCTGCCCAAGGCGCGCACTTGACGTTTCGGCGTCAGGGGCCTACCCTCATTAAATGATGACGGCCCCTTTGTCCCCCACGTTCAACGGTGAGATGTGAATCCAACGGTGGAGGATTTTCAGCATTTATGGGTGGGATTTTTCCCGCTTATAATTTCTGCGCCACTATAAAGAGCTTTTCAAATCAACTTTCTTTTCAGTTACAAAAATCGCACCGTCTCAGCGCATATTCGTTGAACCTGCCTCTCTCTCTCACTACTCCACGTTCTCATAAATACTAAGAGTCTATCCGAGGAGCTCATTTTCAAAACCTGTAAGTTTCTTTAACCCACTTTAGTTTTCCATCTTCTTCGTTTATTTTTCTTCATAACTGTTAAGAAATGGGTAGATTCAAGCATCTAGTTGATTCCGATGAGCAAATAGAGGCATTTAGAGCCAAGTATAGGATTCCCCTCACGGTGGGTATGAGATATGCTTCCGCAGAAACATGGGTAAATGATAGGAAAACTGGGGAAGTGGTTATCCCGATGATCGCTTTTATAGAAGGGGGGATGACTATCCCTATGGGTAACCTTACCAGGAGTTACCTTAGGTTTTTTAGGTTATCCCCCACTCAATGTGCCCCAAATATGTTCAGAGTGCTTGGGAGTATAGAAGTCCTAAATGCCAAGATGAACCTAAGTCTGACCCATCACGATGTGAATTGGGTGTACAATCTCAATCATTTGAAGGGTCAGGGGTACTATCTGAAATCTAGGTTCCCTGAAGTAAGGTTGATTCAATGTCTCCCCTTATCGAACAAGGGCCTAAAAGACGATTTTCTTATTTTTTCTGGGGAATGGCATGATGGTTTGCACTGTCCGACTAAAGAGGGAACACCAGGTGGGGTTTTTGGGTCATAAGCCCCTATACTCTGAATTATGTTCTTCAATTCATGTTACATCTGTTTCTGACAAAGTTTTTCTTTTACTGTAATGATTTCGCAGACAAGCGTGCCACCAAACCTCAACTCAGACTGGTTAACAGGGAGAGTTTAGACAGAATCCTGAGGTCCGAGGTGTACGTAAACCCATCAGACGGACAACTGAGAGCGGCCCATATAATCCTTGGGTACAAGCCAATTTCCCAGGCGTTTCAAGTTCCCAAGTGCGTGATAAAGGCCAAAGATCCTCGGCTTCACCGTATCAGTGTAGCCTTCGAGGGATTCATCGTTCCCAAGGGTGTTCCGATTCCTGAGGGAACTCCTTTCACTCAGCCGTTACCTGAGGCCACTCTTTCTGTAGGAGCTTCGTCATCACGTTCCACTCCTCGTGAAGTGAAGGAGGAAGGAGAGAAAGAAAGAGAGGAAGAAGAAGAAGAAGAAGAAGAAGAAGAAGAAGAAGAAGAACAGACTTCAGAAGGAGTTGTAGAGCTACCAAATTCTGCAGACGAATTTGAAGTTTTCAACCAACCTCAATCACCCGAGGCGAATTCTAAAGACATGGGCATTCAAAGGAGAAGCCAGAGGAGTTTGAAGGACGTAATCGAGGGCCAACCTGGGAGAGGAGTGCCAGAGAAGTCAACTCAACCCAGTCTCCCCCCTCTTCCTCCTTCTCAGCCACCCCAACCGCATGGGACTGAACCTAGTGACCCAAAGAGGAGGAGAAAGCCGAAAGATAAAGGAGTGATAGAGATTGAGAGATCTCGCCCGACCCATGAAGCTGAGGACCAACGAGCTGCGAAGCAGCAAAAAGTTACCCACGGGTCTCAACGTGCGACGGAAAGGGCAACCATTCAGTCTCCAGAACCTGAGGCCTGGCTCCCTGCTCCCATGCTCAATGGTGAGCCTCTGAGGGAAGATGCCTCGATCAGTGATTTTAATGGTGGGATTGGGTGCCAAGTCGCCTCAGTTTTAGAGGAAACTCTCCTCCTCCCCAAGGATATGGCCGAACTGAGGAGACTGAAGAGGAACGAAGTTTTTCAAAACGCGAAAAGATACTTGGGCATGGTAGGATGTCTTTACTACTTTATTATTATTATTTTTCCTTTACACTAGACTTCAAGTATTGCACTTCTAATTCCCTTCCTCTTAGGCTGTCCAAGCCACTTTCAGGCTGGAGGAGATAACCAATTCTTACTACCAGCAAATTGATGATGAGAAGAAAGAGAGGGCCACAGCTGTGCACACACTCAATGCGGCTGAACAGACTAACGTGTAGCTAAAGAAAAAGCTAGCCGAGGAAGAGCATGCTCGGAAGAGTGCTGATTCAGCTCTGGACAACGCCTAAAAGCAAGCCGAGGACTAGAGGAAACTTTTGCATGACGCTAATGCCCAGCTGGCAACCTCTAAGGAACAGATATCATTTCTGCAGAAACAACTGGAGGAAGCCCAAAGACTTAGAGATTACGCTGAACAGGCTAGGGCCGAGGCGGAAAAGGCAAAAGCTGAGGTTGAAAAGGAAAGAGACATAGCTGAGCAACATGGCTATGATGTTGGCGTTGCTGAAACCGAGGAAAGTTTCCGAGCTGAGGTGCCTGTCGTTTGCCAAGCATACTGTGCTCTGACTTGGGGAGAAGCTCTCAACTTGGCTGGGGTAGAGACTTCATCCGAGCTTAGAAGGCTTGAAAACATTTATTTCCCCCCAGCTATCCGAGCCCCAGGTCCTTCTGCTCAACCAGAAGAGGCACACTCCACAGTCATTGAATCAGCCAAGGAAGCTCACACTCAGGCCCCTTCCTCTCTCAGTCAGCAAAAGCAAACTGAAGCGCTTGAAGTTGCCAAGGGCGTCTCCTCGAATAAAGAACCAGAAGGGCCTAAGGACGGAGCGGCTTCACAAAACTTTGAGCAAGCCCTAGCCTCAACCACCTTACCTGTTGGAGAGGATCCAAAGGCAAAGGAGAAAGATGTTCCTCCCGTGGCCACTGGCAAAGCCTCTCAGCCCAAGCTCCAGATCAAGTTAAACAAATAGCTGATGTAGTCAATCTTTCTTTTATTTTTCCTTCTCTTCTTCTTCTTTTTTTTTAAACTTGTTAAGGACATTTCTACTTGTATTAAGCATTTCCCCTTCCAAATTTACATGAGATGTTGTGGTTTTGTCTATCACATGAATAATTTCTCGTGCGAATGTTTTTATTTTTACATGATCCTTGGCTATAGAGGAATGAAATTTGACCCTATAATGGAAATTTTTAACGTTAAATATGCTAATCAGGAATCAAAGCGGACTATAGCAGCGGACTTGCCTTAGACAGGCTTGTTTTAAATTCATTAAGAAGTGTCCATACTTGAGATAGCGTTCTACGCGTTTAACCCCGGGAGGCACTCAACGCTTTACAATGCTTTAAGTGATGCTCATGGATTTTGCTTTGATACACAAGTTTAGTTGCACGGACCCCATCTAATAAGCACTGACTACCACTAAATTTGTCGTATAAACAATTTATCACATCTTAGTCTCTGTGCAATATTTCGATTGAAGTCCTAGGGTATTAATTTCCACTAAGTTGTGGTCCGAGGACCTAACACAGCTTAGTTTCTGTTTAATACTTCAATAGATTTCAGAGTGTATTAATTTCCACTAAGTTGTGGTCTGAGGACCTGACATGACTTAGTTTCTGTTTAATACTTCAATAGATTTCAGAGTGTATTAATTTCCACTAAGTTGTGGTCCGAGGACCTGACATGACTTAGTTTCTGTTTAATACTTCAATAGATTTCATAGTGTATTAATTTCCACTAAGTTGTGGTCTGAGGACCTGACATGACTTAGTTTCTGTTTAATACTTCAATAGATTTCATAGTGTATTAATTTCCACTAAGTTGTGGTCCGAGGACCTGACATGACTTAGTTTCTATTTAATACTTCAATAGATTTCAGAGCGTATTAATTTCCACTAAGTTGTGGTCCTCGGACTTGACATGACTTAGTTTCTGTTTAATACTTCAATAGATTTCATAGTGTATTAATTTCCACTAAGTTGTGGTCCTCGGACCTGACATGACTTAGTTTCTGTTTAATACTTCAATAGATTTCATAGTGTATTAATTTCCACTAAGTTGTGGTCCGAGGACCTGACATGACTTAGTTTCTGTTTAATACTTCAATAGATTTCAGAGTGTATTAATTTCCACTAAGTTGTGGTCCGAGGACCTGACATGACTTAGTTTCTGTTTAATACTTCAATAGATTCCTGCGGAGATAGAACAAATTATAAAAGGAAGTAAAACAGAACTTGTCAATAATAATACCTCTTTAGGTTGCTTACATTCCAGGGATGGAGTACAGTTTTTTCATCTAAATCCTCTAAGTAATAAGCACCTACCCCTGCTACAGATGTGATACGATATGACCCTTCCCAATTAGGCCCCAACTTTCCCCAGTTTGGATTTTTGGTAGTTCCCAAGACTTTTCTCAACACCAAATCTCCCGGGACTAACGGTTTCAACTTGACATTCGCATCATAACCTTGCTTTAGCTTTTGCTGATAGTAGGCCAATTGAACCATTGCATTCTCTCGCCTCTCGTCTATCAAGTCCAAACTCTTCTTCAATAGTTCATCATTCCCGTCCGAGGTGAATGCGCTAGTCCTTAGCGTTGGAAAGCCCGTTTCAAGAGGAATCACAGCCTCAGCCCCATACGTCATTGAGAATGGGGTTTCCCCTGTTGACCGTCGATGTGTTGTTCGATAAGTCCATAGGACATGTGGCAGTTCCTCCACCCATCTGCCTTTTGCGTCATCCAGCCTCTTCTTAAGCCCCCCTACTATGACTTTATTGATAGCTTCGGCCTGTCCATTTCCCTGTGGATAGGCCGGAGTAGAATATCTGTTCTTTATCCCCAGATCGGAACAATAATTTCTAAAAGCCCTGCTATCAAATTGTAGACCATTATCCGAGATGAGAGCTTGAGGAACCCTGAAACGAGTGATGATGTTCTTCCAAACAAACCTCTTAACATCCACGTCCCTGATATTGGCCAGGGGCTCAGCTTCCACCCACTTTGTAAAATAATCTGTACCAACTAGTAAATATTTCTTATTTCCCACAGTTTTAGGGAAAGGGCCAACGATATCTAAGCCCCACTGAGCAAAAGGCTAAGGACTTGAAAGAGGATTAAGAACTCCCCCCGGTTGATGGATGTTCGGTGCAAACCTTTGGCACTGATCACACTTCCTAACATACTCCTGCGCTTCTTTTTGCATGCCTGGCCACCAATACCCCTGAGTAATTGCCCGGTGAGATAAAGACCTCCCACCAGTGTGACTCCCACAGATCCCTTCATGTAACTCTTCTAGAAGTGCTTCTGATGTCTCGGGATGTACACAAAGCAGATATGGCCCAGAGTAAGAGCGTTTGTATAACTTTTTGTCTTCAGACAGCCAAAACCGAGGAGCTTTTCTTCGTATCTTTTCAGCTTCTGATTTGTCCTCGGGCAATATATCCTTCTCGAGGAACAGCAGTATAGGATCCATCCAACATCGGGCCGAGCTGATTTGACTGACTTGCAGCGAGTCCCCTGTCACTGGGGTTGGTGTGTTTAAGTCTTCAACCATTATTATACGGGGTAAGTTCTGTGCTGAGGAGGTAACAAGAGTAGCCAATGAATCCGCATGGGCATTTCCACTTCTAGGGACGTGGGATAATTCAAAAAACTCAAAATTCGCTTGCATACGCCTAACCTGGCTCAAGTAACCCTGCATTCTAGTGTCACGAGCTTCCAACTCTCCTTTGACCTGACCAACGACCAGTCCTGAATCCGAGAACATCTCCACTACTTTTCCATCCAACTTTTTAACCATCGTCATTCCCATTAATACGGCCTCATATTCTGCCTCGTTGTTAGTAGCTGAGAATTACAGCCTCAAAGACTTCTCGATAATTACCTCTTCAGGAGATATTAGAACTAGCCCCACTCCTGAACCCCTTAGATTTGCTGCACCATCCACATACACTTTCCAGGGTAAAGCAGGTTGCGCCGAGATGAGGCCAACTGATTTTTCATCCATGCCACGCGGGCTTGTCTCTATTTCCTCAGGGCCTTCAGCAAATTCAGCCACCAGATCGGCGAGAACCTGGCCCTTCATGGAGGTACGGGGCATATACTTAATATCAAAAGCCCCTAAAATCGTGCCTCACTTGGCAACCCTGCCAGTGTAGTCTGCACTCCGAAGTACTGCTTTGAGCGGATACTGAGTTAAGACGACCACCGTATGTGCCTGGAAGTAATAGGGAAGTTTCCTTGTGGCATGCACCACTGCCAAAATGGCCTTTTCCAAAGGCAGATAACGTACTTCAGCCTCGTGAAGAGACTTGCTCACATAATAAACTGGCCGTTGTACGCCATTATTTACTCGTATCAGAACAAAACTAATCGCGTAAGTGGTTATCGCCAAGTAGGAGAAAATGACCTCATCCACCTCAGGACTAGACATAATGGGTGGCCGAGATAGATACTCCTTAAACTGCTGGAATGCCAGAGCGCACTCCTTTGTCCATTCGAATCCCTTCCACTTGTGGAGTAGCAGGAAAAAAGGCCTGCACCTATCCGCCGACCTGGATATGAATCTGTTCAGCGCAACGGTCATCCCAGTCAACCTTTGGACCTCCTTGGGATTCCGAGGTGGTTGCAAACTGCTTATGGCTCTAATTTGATCAGGGTTCACCTCAATCCCTCGGTGAGTAACCATGTAGCCCAAAAACTTCCTTGAGCCAACCCCGAAGGAGCACTTGGATGCGTTCAGTCGCAACTTGTGCTTCCTCAAAATCTCAAAAGTGTTGGTGAGGTCTGTCACATGCTTAGCCACTACCTTGCTCTTCACAACCATATCGTTGATATAAACCTCAATGTTCTTGCCCAGCTGTGGCTCAAACATCTTCGTCATCATCCGCTGGTAAGTAGAACCCGCGTTCTTCAAGCCAAAGGGCATTACCTTGTAGTGATAATTTCCAGTAGGAGTAAGAAAAGCAGTCTTCTCCTAGTCATCCAATGCCAATAGGATCTGATGATAGCCCTGAAAAGCGTCTAGGAAGCTCATCCGAGGATGGCCCACTGTTGCATCCACCAGCTGATCTATACGGGGCATGGGAAAAGGGTCTTTTGGACAAGCTCTATTGAGATCCGTGAAATCAACACATACGCGCCACTTTCCATTTTTCTTTTTCACCACGACCGTATTGGCCAACCACTAAGGGTAAAACACCTCCTTGATAGCCCCTGCCTGTTTGAGCTTGGTCACCTCATCTTTTATAGCCTCAGCATGTGCCCGGGACGGACGCCGAGGTGGCTGTTTCTTCGGAATAACGGAAGGATTGACATTCAAGTGATGACAAATGAACTCCAGATCCACCCCCGGGGCTTCGTAGGCATCCCACGCGAACACATCAACGTTTCTCCTAAGGACCTCCACCAACTGCTCCTTCTCCAACAAAGGTAATTGTGCTCTAACCTGAAAGTACTTTTCTAGATCATCACCAACACTCACCCTCTCCAAATTCTCACACTCCGTTTCTCTAGCGGACGTGCTGAAGTGGGCTTCCTGAGTCATTGATTGCTATAAGACATCCTCGGCTGTGGCCGAAGTATCTGTTTCCGGCCGATGTTGAATGGCCATTATCAAGCACTGCCTAGCCATGGCCTGATTTCCCAAAATTTCTGAGACCTGGCCTTCTGAGGGATACTTCACCTTCTGATGAAGAGTGGAAGATACGGCCCCCAAGGCATGCAACCAGGGTCTACCCAAAATAGCTGTATATGGAGAAAAAGCATCCACCACAATAAAATCCACCTCCACCACCTCTGAGCCAGCCTGCACAGGTAATCTAATCATTCCCACCGGAACGACCGACCTGCCCTCGAAACCCACCAGTGGGGAGCTGTAAGCCGTCAGTTCCTCGGGTTTCAAATTCAATCCTCTAAATAGGTCAGGATACATAACCTCGGCCGCACTCTCCTCATCAACCATCACCCTTCTCACGTCATACCCTCCAATCCTAATCGTAACCACCAAAGCATCATCATGTGGTTGTATGGTTTCTTTCTTATCTTCCTCTGAAAAGCCTAACACCAGGGAGGTGCTCAGTCTGGCTCTCTTCGGCCTTGAACTGGAGCCCTCATCCAAGCACTGAGACACAGACATTACCCTGGAAGGGCAAGACCCAGTTCTCCCGGGGGCAGCAAATATAACGTTTATCGTGCCTAAAAGGGGTCCTGAAGAAGCGTTCCCCCGAGATGTTGCATCTGCCTGGCCTCCTCGGCCGCTGGAATGATGTAGAAGCTGAGTTAACTTCCCTTCTCGGACCAGCTGTTCCAAGTGATCCCACAAGTTTTTGCAATTTTCAGTAGTATGTCCATGGTCTTGGTGGTACTGGCAGTAAAGGTTTCGATTACGTTTCGCAGGATCCCCTGCCATCCTATAGGGCCATCTGAAGAATGGCTCATCTTTAATCTTCTCAAGAACTCGTTGCACTGGTTCTCGGAACATGGCATTAACTGCCTGGGAGTTGGCAGATCCTGATTGCCCCCCAAAGTCCTTCCGAGGTCGGTTGCTATTGTACCGGTCCGACCTAAAATCCCTCCTCTCTGGGGGGACTGCCCTAGACTTTCCTCTACCTTGTATCTGATCCTCCTCTACTCTTCTATACTTGTCTATCCGATCCATAAGCTGACGTACGCTAGTAACAGGTTTACCAGTCAAAGATTTCCTCAGGCCATGCTCGGTTGGAAGGCCTTCTTTAAAGGTATTAATGGCCACGTCATCATGGGCTCTGTCTACCTCGTTGAACATTTCCCAATATCTATCGGAATAGGCTTTCAGGGTTTCCCCCTCTCGCATAGACATGGACAATAATGATCCCAAGGGCTGAACAACCCTCCTGCAGGTGATAAAACGGGCGCCAAAGGCCTGGGTGAGCTGCTCAAAGGAATCGATGGTATTCGCCTTCAGACCGTCAAACCATCTCATCGCCACTGGACCCAAGCTGGATGGAAAAACCTTGCACATCAAGGCCTCATCCCTAGCATGAACAGCCATTCTCTGACTGAAATAGCTAACATGTTCCACTGGATCCGTTTGGCCGTTATAAATGGTGAACGCAGGCTGATTGAACCGCCGAGGAAGACTTGCATCCTCAATGCGTCGCGTGAAGGGCGATTTGGAAACTTGACTCAAAGCTTTATTCAGAGCGTCATTCCCTAAGCCCTGGCGAGGTGGACTCTTATATCTTCGCTCACGGCGATAATCCTCATCATACGAGAAAGTCTCACTGGGCGGAGTTCTTGACCTCTGCCGGTAATTGGTATCATCTGACTCCTCAGAGGATTGCCCAGAGTTATGGGCCACACGCTTCCGCTGCTCATGTCGTAACTCCCTCTTTAATTTGTTAATCTCATACTGCATGTCTCTGTCGTTCTTTACGTCGGAAATATGGCTTTTCCCCCGAGACTGGCTTCTATCTGTGTGGGTGGTTCGAACACTTCCCTCACGATCCCCCATATACTCGTGGACTACCAACGGATTACTATGCTGAGAACCACCAGACTTTGCTTGGTATGGATTAGCATCCACCTGCTGTGGGCCGGCCACTGGTTGCTGCGGTGCTCCTCCTTCCATCACAAACACTGCACTTGCCCTTCCTTGTGAATAGATCAAGTTCTCCCCACAGACGGCGCCAATTGTAGGGACTCCAATTAGATTGGACCCAGAAAAAGGGTGGGTTTCTAGTCCAACGAGCCCAAACAATAAATTTTTAGAGCATGGGTACAAGAACTAGTTCTATTTCATAGAAAAAGTCATAGTTACAGTGTAGTAAAGGATACTTCAAGCTAACTGTAGGATAACAACTCTCCTCGGCTAGTTTTTAGGGGGTCTCTTTCTCAATTCTCTTTCTCCTTCCTCTCTTTTTTTCAAAAGTCCTCTCTAATGTCACCTGTTTTCATGTTATATACTGCATTCCTTTCACATTCCCACCGTACACGTGTAGTTTCTATCCTGAGAACGCCTTTCTGTCACATCCAACACCTCCCGGAACTTTTGCTTAGTAGCCATAAAGCTGCTTGGTTACTGTTCAGGTATCACCTCCACATTAATGCGGCCAGAGAGTTAGCTGGAAAGCATTTAATGTGGAGGTAGCAGCTTTATGAGATATTTGTTATCTTCCCCGGTTCTTCCTGAGGTCTATATTCTTCTTCCCGTTCTAATACAACTTTGTGGGGTATCTTGGATAAAGAGGTAGTTACCTCTACCTCGGACCATGGTATCCGAGGTGAGTCCTATCCTCGGCCGCATTTTGTGCTTTGTATATATGATTTCTATCACAACACATCTCTGTGACCATCCTCGGACAAGCGAATGTCCTCGGACTGGGCCTTTGGGCCCCAAACCCATTTCCCACGATTCCTATATCTTTTTAGATAACAGGCCCCACAACAACTTACACTACATCCTATTTCTTATTTTTCAAATCACAACCAATATTAGTCATTTATTTATTCTTTCTCTCTCTCTTCCTCTCTATATTTTTTTTTCCTCTTTATCTACTACCAACAACTGGTCTTCTTCTCCTTTCCTCTCCCCTCAATAGCAACCAAACCCATACCACAATCAATAAGCAATCTCAAACCCAAAATCAACATAGCAAAATCCCAACAAATTCATACCAAAACCACTCAAAACCAACCAAAAAATCACAACAAACCCAAACCCATCACCACGACACCGCTACACCACCACAACAAACCTAGTAACCACCTACAATTGAAACTTAGCCATCGCTGAAACACCAAAACCAACCACTAGAACACCCAAATTAAATAGCCATCATCCACCGAAACACCCAACCAAAACAACTACTAACCATCGAAACACATAACCAACACCACCATTGAAACACCAAACCCTCGCCACCACCATTGGAATACCGAATTGAAACATAAAACCCAAACAAACAACCACCAACTCACACCACCAAAACCTAGATTGCAAATCGCAAC
This sequence comes from Quercus ilex subsp. ballota, assembly GCA_032727855.1. Taxonomy (NCBI): domain Eukaryota; kingdom Viridiplantae; phylum Streptophyta; class Magnoliopsida; order Fagales; family Fagaceae; genus Quercus; species Quercus ilex. The sequence goes on from CM064909.1 coordinate 85,928,528, forward strand.
CACCAAGCTAATTGCCACCTAAACTCGGCCAACCACGACCACTAAACCCACTACCGCCCAAATCACAACCCACTAACCCCGATTACCAATCCACCACGAGAGAGAGAGAGAGAGAGAGAGAGAGAAGAGAGTAAGTCAGAGAGAAGAGAAAGAGACTCAGAGAGTGAGTGTAGGGGGAATAAAAGAGAGAGAGAGAATAAAATAATATTATTTTAGTTTTACATACATGCCCTAGTAATTCCTATATATACAAACTTATTGTTCATAGATGCTAAAATGTTTTAGCAATAACAACCTTGGTAAACTAGGTTTTAGGCTTGTGTGAATCTAAAGTAGCAATTTGGGGGTTTTACACCCCCTAATGCTAACGCTTTAATGATCTTAATATTTATCACAATATATCAATTCAACTTGCACTTTGCACATTCCATTTCAAGAGGCATTAAGATATAACATTCGATAACTTTGGAATCAAAATGCTAAAAATGTTATAAAGGGACACTAGCATCAATTTAACTGCATATACATTTTGTATATGTCTGAAACTAAACTTTCAGTAGTAACCTTCACTTACAAGGCAACACTCAATTATTTCATATCAACTCATTTTCCTATGTTAGTTAATCTTACGAACCATAATTAGACATAAAATTCTAGTCACAGTTAAGTTCATGCTTTCAACAATGCCTTAATTACTCAAAGATGAAACTTTTGGTAACATATATAACAATTGGTGGTACCTTAAAAGTTCCATAGCAGCTTTCCAAAGCTAAATTACCCTCCTTTAAAAGTTTATGATTTTTTAGTAGAGATTGTGGTATGTCTTTGTGTTTGAATCTCTTTCCTCTCTCTTGTGTGTGCGAAAGTTTGTTTCTAAAATTAAAAAAAAATAGTTAACATCTTTTTCGATAAGGGAAAAAAAAAATTTTACATCAGTTTTGAATTATCCCAAAAACACCAGACATGTGTTGTCATAGTAATACATCACAACCATCATCAACAAGTTGAGATGGCCGAGTTGGTCTAAGGCGCCAGATTAAGGTTCTGGTCCGAAAGGGCGTGGGTTCAAATCCCACTCTCAACAAAGATCAGTTTTCATTTTTTAACTTTGCCACTGTCTTGCGGAGCCCACCCTTTTCAACGACATCAGATGATCTCCACCGTCAATGTTTAATCCAAAATATTTTCTAGATCAGTAATCACTGTATCCTCCTAGACAATACTTACAAATCCAACGGTGCACATTCATCCCAATTCCACCTCCCGCTCTTTTTTTTTTTTTTTTACTTCACAAACTCTTTTTTGGACAAATTTCAAACCCAGAGAAAAAAAAAAAGAAACAACGAAAAACCCATCAGCAAGTTTTAGCGGAAAATGGCTCAGGCAGCGAGGCTCGACCTCCGAATGCAAAAGGAACTCAAGCTCCTCCTCACCGATCCTCCTCCCGGCGCGTCGTTCCCACTTCTTTCCTCCTCTTCTTCTCCATCCTTGTCCGCCATCGATGCCCGTAAGTCCCTATTTGGCTATCTTGTATACTATTTTCCATTTCTTAAATCTTTCATTTTTTTTTTCTTTCTTACTTTCTCTATTTTGGGTTTAATTTTGTGGTGGTGGGTTGGTGTTTTTAGAGATTGAAGGTCCTGAAGGGACCGTATACGCCAAAGGGATGTTTCACATTAAGATTCAAATACCAGAAAGGTTTTGTCAAATTATACTTAAAACGTGGTTTCTAATTGCTTTGTTCAATTGGGTTTTTTTTTAGTGACAATTGTGGATTTCTATTTTTTTTTTTTTTTTTTTGTGGAGTTGCAGGTACCCATTTCAGCCTCCAAGTGTGACGTTTGTTACACCCATCTACCACCCTAATATCGACAACGGAGGCCGAATTTGCCTTGACATTCTTAATCTTCCCCCCAAGGTGAGTTTTCTAATTGCATGTTAAATTTTGTGCAAATTGACTGTTACTTATTAGGATTACGCATAGTGTAGATTTATGCTAAGTGATGTCTAAATTTTAGTACTTAGAATTTGTATACATACCAAATTAGTCATTCTGTAGTCTTGTGGTTATAATTCTTGCTTACATGGCAATATTTAAAAATAAAATAAAAACCCTGCAATGTTGTTCCTAATGGACATTCCTTACTAGTTTCTCAGATTTGTGAACGTAGATTGGGTTTGAAAAGGTTTGATGTTTGTGATTTAGTGTTACAAATGTCTACATTCTACATTAGTTAGTTGTGGGAAAAATATGAGGCGCTGTAGAATGTTTCAATGAGTTAAGTTGTTTTAAGTTTCTGAAGTCGCTTGCATTTATGTTTTGGTTTTGGTTATAGATGGGTTCTACTTTTGTCATTTAGGTTTAAGTAGTTGATGACTCTATTTAGGAAGCTTCTAGTCGGTCATCTGAATATGTAAATGGCTGTCCTTATTCAATGTGATGGCTTTTGAGAGTTCCTATTTCTCTAGCTTTCTTTCAGCCGTTGCCTAGTAATGCATATATATATATATATATATATGCATTACTATGCAAACGAGTGAGTCATAAATCCAAAGATTGAGGATTAGTTTGTAGCTTTATATCTAAACTCTAAATATTTGTTCAATTTGTCTTGCAGTCACCTTTTAGTAAAAACCAATCTATATGATCTGTATCTTTCATATTTTCTGAATAACACTCCAAGAGTTAATGTTCAGGTGGTCAATCTTATAATTCTGAAAGACGACCTTAGCTCAATAGTTGAACTATTATTGACAAACTGATTGACAAATGTAATTGCTTGGGAGTATTTTTTTTTTGGTTGGTCACCAGCAAGATGTGTTTTGTGCCATATCCAATAGTCTACCTCATTGAAATGTTTAATGGGTGAAATACTGTTGAGATGTTGTGATTTATTGGTCTTCATTGTAATCCAAGCAGGGAGCATGGCAACCATCATTAAACATTTCAACTGTGCTTACAAGCATAGGGTTGCTACTGAGTGAACCCAATCCTGATGATGGCTTAATGTGTGAAGCAGTAAGTTTCTTTTCACATAAATGTTTGGAGAACTAGTACTGGCTAATGAGGTCTCCTTGTTTTTATTTATGTTCGAATAAACGTGCAGAGTAGGGAGTACAAATATAACAGACAAGCCTTTGACCAAAAAGCTCGATCCATGACTGAGAAATATGCCAAGGTTGGAGTCAGTGGGAATGCTTGTAGCAGTCAAAGCATTCCAACTAACTCAAATACAAGCATGGTACTAGTATACAATTGGTTAAATCCTCTCTTGCTTTCTCTTTCCCCTCGTTACCCAAGTTGAAGCGCCTTTTCATTTGTAAATTTATTTTCCAGATGGAAGTAAAAACAGCTGGAACGGAGTCAAGACATGAAGTAAATGAGTATGGTGTAAGCCATAAGAAGTTATGTGGGACTAGGTGGAAGCTGTCACTGGAGTCCTCAGGTTCTACCCTGAAAAGGGATGGTGATGGGAAACTGAATGAGATGCCTAATGACCACACGGTACCTTCTAATTACAAGGACCAGAGGGAACTAGAAGGAACCAGAAAAGGGCCAATAGACATGAATGATGAGTACAATCAGGGTCAGGATAAGCTATGTGAAACCAGGCAGAAACTATCACTGGAAAACTTTGGTCAATTCCAGAACAGAGATGGCCATGACAAGGAGAATTTAGTACTAAATCGCTGTCCATCACCTAACCCTCAGAAGCCTTTTGTGGCTTCTTCAGGGTCATCAATGATGAAGGTTGGAAACCATTATGATCATGAAGAGCAAGGTAGTAAATCAAAAAATGACAGCATAAACATGAGATCAAAGAAGCTGACTGTTGGCAAAAAGCAGCCACAGGGAATATCTTCAGACACCTGTCAGATAAGAGATGGTTGTAATGAAGAAATGATTGTGATTTCTCAACCATCACCCTCTGAGTTCCATTCATATGCTTCTCATGAGACCTTGCCACTTCCTATGGCTGCTAAACATATTGAACTGCCTCATAAGGGTTTTATCGATGGAATGCGAAATGGCTACAATGGTATAAATTCTAAGAAGCTCTGTTCTGTTGGCAAGAAGCTTTCATTGGGGTTCAGGGGCTTATCTCAGATTCAAGAAAAGGATAACAAGGAAAATGTGGTTCCAGTTCACCAGACACCACTTCCACATCCCAAAAGCCCTTCTCTGAGTTCATCTATGCCCTCAATGGTATCAAAGGCAGGGAAGCATTTTGAAAGCGGATCAGAGATTAGTGGCTTAAATGTGAGTTACAAGAATTGTGGGATTGGTCGAAAGCTGTCACTTGGTCCCCTCACTCAATTACAAGGGAGCAATGATGATAACAGGCAGTTGCTGTCACTCTCCCAGAAACTCTCTGAAGATCCATCCAAGGACCCGCCCTTGCAACAGGATTACAGGTGTGGTAACAAGCAGAAGTTGAATCACGATCACAATGTGGAGATTGATGAGGGGACCAAGCAACGGAATACAGAAGACAAATCACCAGTTTCTGAATCGGTGATTGTTCTGGATAGTGAAGATAGTGAGGATGAAGGGTATGTATCTTTGAGGAAATCATTGTTAGCACGAAAGCGGATAGGGAAGCGGAAAGCTAAAGTTTGAAAATTGTCACAGTTTCAAACTTTCAAGTGAGCTGACAGGGATGAACTTTTTTTAATTTACTCTATGCTCGTGATTCAATGTAGTATGGTGGTTTATAACATAAGAAATTTCTTTTTGCCTTAACAGGCAGTATACTATTGGAACAATACAATCAACTTCTCAAATTACAATGCTCAAACAAATCTAAAAGAGAAGACTAAGAAAGTTATTTATTATTATGTTGTGGGAGCCCTAGTGGCTCTTCTTAGGGGACACATCAAGGAAGCCTTTCTTTGATCACTTAAATCCCCTATTTATTATGTGAGTGCTAACTGCTAAGGAAGCTATGGAGAGAACTAAAGTTGGAATGTTACTTCACGCTTAGACTCTGCTTTAGCCTCCCCCCTAACACTTCTTTTGAAATGAAAATAAGAAAAGAAAAAGAAAGTCAATTAACCCTAAACCAGCAAAGTCGTTGTATGAGACATAGTTTGTGATGGTACTCACTCGAATGCAGTTTGTAGCTTGTGTCTTGCAAGCATTTCTCTCCGTGCTATGCAAAGTTGTGCACTAGGCATATTACTCTTTTAAAAAAAAAGAATTATGAGACATTAGGTACATTGCTTAATTTAAGATAATCTCATTAATTTGGATGGAGCTGGCTTTGTTTAACGTTCGTATAATTTTGACCAAATTTTTTTTTTTTTGCTGAGAATTTTGAACAATTATAGTTTGAGAGAGCAAAATGGTGCATCCTAAATGTGGTCTTTGCTGAGGATAGAAAATATTGATAAAAATGAAAAGATAGAAAATGTTGGGAGGATAGAAAATATTTTTATTTCGGTTAAAGGCGTTCGTTCATGATAATAGCTCTTTATTATCAGATCAAGATACCAGTCGGTTTGGTGTAGGTGGGGATTAAACCTTAGATTCTTTGCTCAACCATTAAAGATTTTACCAGTTGAGTTAACTGGAATTCACTATTATTATGTCCTTATTATAAGTAGAATGCTAGAAAAGTGGGGGTAATTTTTATTATGTCTCTATTAGAGCATTCACATTAGTGGATATATAATAGAAAAATGTGTCAAATTTACACATTTTTGCATAGAAACTACCCACTTGAGTGGGTTTATAAATGTGCATATTCATGTGTTCACTTTAGTGATTGTGTATATTTATACTATTGTTGTAGCTGTCTATCCTATGATTTTAACCTTTTTTTCTCTCACTTGTCACTCTCATCATACTCTCTCTACCCACCACCACCACCACAACCCATTACAACTCTTGATAATCCAAACACAAAATCTACCCAAAATCAACGAAAAATCAAACCAAAATCAACTAAAACCATTAAAAAAAAAAAAAAAAAAAAACTCATCCAAAACCCAACTCAAAATCAACTTAAAATGCACCTTGCACAAGTTCGTTGGAGCTACTACCATTCCTAGGGAATTCTAGCATTTTGCCCTTATTTTTTAAAAAATTTAGTAATATGTCCCTGTTTTGAAACTCGATTTTAATAAAATCTAGTTATTTCAAATAAAACTAAAAAAAAAAAAAATTGTGGAACTTGAGTTCAGGGAGCTCGAGTTCCATATCTATAGTTGCATTTCGGGAGTCCTATGTTGGCATTTTAAATGGAACTTGGACTCCATGAACTCAAGTTCTATGCAAGTTTTTATTTTTTTATTTTTTAAAGTTTGATCGCCCCATACCTATAGTTGCGTTCAGGGAGTTCTATAGTGGCGTTTTAAATATAACTCGAGCTCCAAGAACATGAGTTCCATGCAAGTTTTTTTATTTTTTATTTTTTTAAGTTTGATTGCATACTCGATTTTTTACAAATCGAGTTTCAAAACAGGGATATATCACAAATTTTTTTTAAAAATAAGGGCAAAATGTTAGAATCCCCACCATTCCTATTGATATGGCCTTGCCCTTGTGTGTGAGTGTGTGTGGGTTTGAGATGAGAGAGAGGTAGAGAGCTAGGAGGAGCAGGAGCTGTGAGTTAAGAGAGACCCATTTGAGACGAGAGAGAGATATATTAATGAAAATAATAATAGTAAAGAAAAAAATTATTTAAATAAAATAGAGTGTATAATAGATGATCTAATGTATGTGTTTTTAAAAAGTAGTCGTGTAAAATAGAAAAAGTAGATTATTATATTAGAATAGATAAAAAGAAATTGTGCGAACTAATGCAAATACTCTTAGTATTGCTCCGATAAGCATCCAAAAATGGCGTTGTTTCAACATTTGAGTGGTTTTTTTTTTGAATATTTAAGCAATACTGTATTGCTTAAATATTTAGAAAATCACTCAAAGACTATTTTTGGGTGCTCAACGGAGTAGTACTAACGAAGACTAATTGGAGGTCTTGATTGAATAAATTTGAAATTTAGATGACTCAATTGTACGAAAGTAAAGTTAGCGTCTTAAATTGAATTTTGATCAAATTTAAAGGATGCAATTTGTATTTTTTCCTTAATTAAAAAAAAAAAAATCTCTCTTGTAAATCATGGACTCCGAGGTTAGACCGAAACGAAATGTGACAAACTCCTACTAGTAGGATAAAATTGGGTTTGGGCTTTGGGGCTTCTTTTTTAAACCTTATCTCTGAATATCACCTGCACTTGAGGTCGGTTGAGATTGGGCCATATAGAAAACAAAAAAAAAAAAAAAAAAAAAAAGAGGATGAGAATCTGGGTGGCTCTGGCTAGCTCACCGCTAATAAACTGACTGTGGTGAGGCGGTTTGGTTTTGCATTTGTTTTTCCGACGCTGGGTTTGTGTTGTGGAAGTGGAACCAAGCTAGAGCCTAGAGGAAGAGGCGTAACTACGATACAGATAGAGAGAGTAGAAAAAAAAAATTGATGGCTTCGATTTGCCTCTCAATTCCGAGCTTCAAAACCCTAGCTATCCCATCTCAATCATACACATCTTCGACTTCATCCCCAACTTCTTCTTCTTCTGTGGGCCACGCGTGCTTCGTTCGCTGCAGATGCTCAATTCCAATGCTCGATTCTCAGCGCGTGGTTTCAACTCATCGTTTGAGGGCAAAGAGGCAAGTGGTCCGTATGGCTCCCGATGAAGAGAAACTCACGCGCCGTAATCCTCTCGATTTCCCCATCGTATGTCTCTCTCTCTCTCTCTATAGATAAATGTGAAATTACTGCCAACTTTTTGTAATTCATTTATGTTTTTAGAATTAGCTAGTTCATATATATATATTTTTGCTTCTTTGAAAACGAGGCCTGTTGAGCTATATACTCGAAAGTTTTATGCTTAAAAAAAGGTACATACATGGTCTGTGTCTATGACTATGAGAGACTAACAGGTCCTTAATTCTTTGAGTGTGGGTAGGACATGTTTGTTTGGCCTGTTTGAGAGGAAGTAGTTATCCACTGTTCTAATCTCAGCTATTGCCCGGTGTTTGCTTCACCTTAACGGCCCCTGATGTTTATCTTATCCGAGTGTGGCGAGCTCACAAGAGTTTTAGATTATAGATAAAATGATTCTATGTCCGTGCATTTTTCGGTTAACTTTTCATAACTTGCTGAGGTTGCTAGTTGTCAAGTGATGGTGGTGGTGCGCTCATCTGAAAGTGATGTTAGACTAATCACTACTTACCACCTCGCAAGTTGTGATATATATATATATATATATTAACAGATGGATGCCTATGAACTCTAGCTCAGATGGCATCTCCCCTTGTAAGAGTAAGGTGCAGAGTGAGGTTGAGGGTTAAAGCAGCTTGAAAAAAAAAAGTTGCGAGCACGAATGGGCAGGGCGTCCAAGTCATGGGAAACAGACAAGAAAATCCAGCCTCCAAAGAATAGAAAATCAGTTTTGCTTTAGATGCATATGTTATTTTGTATCCGTTATCTTCCACCGTAATTTTCTTGCTGAATCAACATTCCACCGACTCTCTCTTCTGCTTTATTGCTTTGCTGTTCCTTCTTTTAGTCAGCATGATTATCGATGTAACAATTGAAGATGCTGTCTCTGTAAGCACTATGCTGCTAATAAATATTCTTGGGAAAGGATATTGCTTGTATATTTTGGCGGTCTTTGTAAATTTTTTAATTTATAAATATTGCTGCTACATTTTAGGGCCTAAATAGATCAAAATTGAAATTTGTGAAAACTATGTGCGTTGACTTCAACCATAAGTTTGGAGTGATAATGCTGATTAAGACATCATGGTTTTGGCTTACTTGAGCATGTTTAACAAGCCTAACTTCAAATCACTTCATTTGATTGTGCAATTTTAAATATCAGCTTTCCGTTGTCCCCTTCTTTTAGGACTTGGCTGATGAGTGAGCTTTAAAATTTTAAGTCAATCAGGTAAAATTGTTGGATGACTCTAATGTTGCTATATCTCAGTTAATACTGTATGATCGTGCTGCTTCCTGAAAGTAGATGAGGTCTTCATTTTTGAAGGTTTACGGCACATCAATTCTTAAACATAGGGGTTACTTGATGGTTTTATTTGTATGCTACCTCTCTGCTGTTGATTGAATATTGGTTCCATGAACTTCCTATAGCAAGTAATGTTCTTAGAGTTTTTTTTGCAGTTGGTCTATTTTTCACTATGAATGTTTTTTGTCTGTGGCATTTTGATAAATAATCTAGTTCAATCTACTTGGCAGGAGTGGGAGAGGCCAAAACCAGGGCGTAGACCTGATATATTCCCCCAGTTTAGCCCTATGAAAACACCATTACCACCTCCATTGCCATATGATCCTCCAGAAGAAGATGAGGAAGAGGAAGAGAAGAAAGAGGAGGAGGAGGATGATCCTGAAAAGGAAGAGCCAGATCAGCCTGAGAATCAGTAGAACCCTCTCAGTGGCAAAGTATGGGCCTTAGACATTTTTCACAATTTTGTTTTTATTCTCTTAGTTCATGTTACCTCTTGCTTCATGTGGTGCTTATATATAGTGGATAATAATGTAATGGTCATCCAGTTAGAATGTTGCTTAAGTGTTTTTTTTTTCTTCTAACTTTGGGCAAAAAGGATCGTGCAAAACCCTTGTTGGGACCTTTTGCAGGCTTATTTATGAAGAGTACTTTGAAATTTATTTTATTTGATGGACTTTTGAGATATATAAGAGATTGGATTGAAGGAATGGTTACTTATGATATGGGGAGTTAGGTCGACTGTTTCCTTTTTGACTTGCTTCTTTACTTGTTTGGTACCTTCATTTTGGCTTACCTCAACAACTTCAAAATCTAGGATTGCTTTTCATGATAAAATTGCAAGCTAACATGGCTCTTTGGTTGCATACACTGATTTGCTTATTTAAAATAATTGTCTAGACCCTCAATAAAATATGGTCCTCGAATTTCTGTTTAGTGGAGTAATTGCTATTCATGCCTAAGAGCATACAATGGTATGAAGACAAGTCATTTGGTCCGTGTGGCAGATGACTTGTTGTTTTCTTTGTGGCTGCAGGTTGTACAATGTGAGACACAAGGATTACCCATTTGGGGAAAAAATAACATGTAGGTTTCTGGTGAAACAAGCATAACTTGTGGTTGAGTTTTCTATTAGGAAAATAGAGAAAGGTTCAGTTTCTCTCAAGTTATGCACTTTTTAGCTTTGGTATGGCATCCTTTTTTTCCCTTTAAAATTTGTGCACATGTTGCCTAGGTGCACAACGTAGGGTTAGAACTGAGCAAGAATCATTTTTTCTAGTAGAATTCGAAATTTAGGACCTCGTGATTTTGCTCAAGTGTAAACATTTTCACTTGAGCGAAATCTTGGGGACAAAATTGTTGTGTCAACTTTAGATGGTCATATCTCCCTCATTTATAATCAAATTGGGTCAAATTTGTGTTCGTTTTGAAACTTTGAATGTTTACTTTCCTATGAAATAGGTTACTCTTAGAAATTCATTATGATGCAAAAGATATGAGTAAAAGATTGTCAACTTCCCATCTTCGAGCATATTGAAACTTGTCATCTTTGATAAGTTTTTGACCCAGACTTAACTTTAACACAATTTTTTATGTGTTTTGACAATAGGATTTGCAAACACATCTATGGACCCTAATAGATTAGGACTATTTTGGACGTCAAACATTCTTGTTCAATTTTGCAAAACGGTTTTATGACTCTAATATGGCAACATCTTTGTCAATAGTTTGATTCAGCCTATGGTCTTTAAGAGAATAGTTCCTACTACTTTCCGGAAGTAGATGCCCTATGCATTATTGGGATTTCACAAATTAATTTGTTTGTAATTTGTAGAGTTGAATTTTGTTTTTTGAAGATAATAATGTTGCCTTGATAATCTTATTTATTGGAAGAATCCTATTTTTTAAAAGAATTTTATTAAAACAATATTGAAAATTAGAGATGACAATATACTAATTGTTTAGAGCTTTGAAAGATCATAACTTTGTACTTATGCCAAAAGCTTTGTAACTCAATTGACACTTTCTAGTTTCCAACGAAAACATCAAAGTTTTAGATCTCCCTTCTCCCTCCTCCAATTGTAACTATTGATTTTTTTTTTTTTTAAATGTGGGCCTTGAAGCTATTTTTCAATTAGTTTTTATTTAAGTTATCAATTCTAGGGCTGTCCAACCCAAACCCAATAAATTTGTCCAATTTGGAGCTGATCGATCCAAAAATCGGCCTAATTCAAGCAATGTGGCGGTTGATAGTGGGTCTATGTAAAAAACAGCCAATCTTTGTGTCTGTTTGATAGTGGGTCTATGAAAAAAACAGCCAATTTTTGTGTCTGTATGGGAATAGTTTATTTAGCTGAAATTGAAATTTTTTTGCTAAAAGTACTATAGATAAAGTTAAAAGGTAGCTGAAATAGTACAGTTGGGCTCATGAATAGTACCAAAAGTACAATAAGACCCATGAATAATAGCAAAAATAAGCTGAACAGTAAAAAAAACTAACTTTTTTAAGCCATGCCAAATGAACACTTAGTGGGTCGAGTAGCAGGTTTCACTATCTGAAACTCAATCTGACCAATGTTCTTCCTCACATGCCACGTTCAAGCTGCCATTCTCCTCTTCAACACCGCTATTCTCCTTCGAAGTTGTCATTCTCACCCCTTGATGTCAGCGTTAATTTCACAAATTTGTCGAGATCCCATCGTATCACAGCCATATTTGGGGAGATAACAGTTAGATCCAGTGCTACTTCACTAGAATTGGAAGCGTTTCCACCATGTGTTGACACCACATGCCTATAGGCAAGACCATTTGGCCACCACAACAATCGGTCTTTGGCGGTTGATGACCCATACTCCTTGCCGTTGGCGTTGGGCCTCACAATCCCAAACCCGACATGATCGGGTTGGATGCCGGGTTAATCCCAAACCTGACCCCGGACACCCTTAACCAATTTATTTATGTACTGCACATGCAAAGCAGATTACATGTGATAGTCATCCAAGTGGAATGTTGCTTAACTGGCTTTCACTGTTTGCGCCGAAAGAATCACCTAAAACTCTTATTGGAAACTTTTTCAGGCTATTTTTTAAAGAGTAAGCTTCGATTACTGTTCTGGTAATTTTTTTGAGTAATTGACGCTTGTGAGAAAGAGCAAAGAAGATTATAGTATTCGTCAGTGGAAAAAAAACATATCCTGATGTAGAAGTATTGATTTAAGAAAATAAAGAAGGGCGTAGTTAATCTCCATACTGAAAAAGTAATTGTTATTTAGAGTACTATAATTTTTGTGTAAGTGTTAACAAATATCACGTGGATTACATGTAACATATACAAAATTCTACCTCAGAATTTATAGTTTCATCGGTTATTAATTTTTCTTTTGTGTCTATTAGTAGCTCTATCTGGCTTCTTGTCGCTTACCATACAACAAAAAAGGCTCTATCTGGCTTCCATAACAGTTACAGATACACAATTTACCGAATTAGTGTCCATCTTTCCACCAGGCAATGTTAACCCAGCTTCAGTTTTCTCAAGTTGTTTTGGAACAGGCAGGAACACAGCCTCATTTGCGAGCATGGGGATGATATCTGACATAGTTGGTCTATCCGTTGCACGCTCTTGCACACATAGGAGACCAATGTGGATGTATCTGAACAGTTCACTTTTGGGACATGAGGAGTCCAGTGATGGATCCATCAATTTAAGAATATCACCTCGCTGCCACAAATCCCATGCCTGAAATTATTTTCATCATTTATGAAAATTGTGAGTCTTAATCAAATTTCAGAAGAGAACTCTTCAACTCTAATTGAGATTGGAATAAGGTAAGGTTTGTTTGATTACTAACTTGTTCTATAAGAGTGATAATGCTGGATGAAGAAAAAACTGAGCTTTTCTTGCCACTCACAATCTCTAGCATTAGGACTCCAAAACTATAAACATCAGACTTCTCAGAGAAAATGCCATTCATGGCATACTCGGGAGACATATAACCACTGTATAAAAAGAAAAGAGAATGTTCATATTTGCTGTGTGTGTGCGCGTGCGTGTGCTGTGTTTAGCAAAGATCAATATGGTTAATATATGTAGTCTATACTCACTATGTCCCAACAACCCTCTTAGTATTTGCTCTGGTTTCGTTCTATCCAAAAATTCTAGCCATACCAAAATCTGATATTTTAGGGTTCATGTCATCGTCAAGTAAAATGTTACTAGGTTTCAAGTCTCTATGTATTACTCTTAGTCTGGAATATTTGTGAAGATAAAGAAGTCCTTGTGCAACCCCTTCAGTAATGCTGACACGTTTTCTCCAGTTGAGAAGTTTTCTTTTAGTGGGATCTATTGTAAAATAAAGTGTAAATATAGTTAGTGGTCATAGTAATAATCACAAATTTATATATATATATATATATATATATATTTAGATAAGTAATAATCACATTCTTAAAGTATAGCCATAAGAGTAGATTATAACAAACCAAAAATGAAGGAATCCAAGCTTTTATTTGGCATGTACTCATAAATCAACATCTTTTCTTCTTCGTGAATACAACAACCCAAAAGCCTAACAAGATTGACATGTTGAAGTTCAGCTATTAGTGTAATCTCATTCATGAATTCTTTGAGCCCCTGTCCAGAATCTCTTGCAAGTCTTTTTACTGCAAACTGCTGTCCATCTTGTAATAAACCCTGGAATTTAGTTCTCAATGTTAGAGAACAACTGTCTCAGTCAAGCCTCATTTACTAATTTCCAATTCTTACCTTGTAAACTGGTCCAAAACCTCCCTCTCCAAGCTTGTTGGAAAATGAGAATTGATTAGTTGCGGCCAATATTTCAGGAAAACTAAATAATTGAATCTCATTGCCCTTCTTTCTGTCTCTTTTGATCTTATCGTTAAATTTGTTGAAAATTAGGGATCTTAACTCAAGTAATCCCTTGTCTTGGCTTGTTTCCCCTTCTGCAGATTAGAACACAAATATGTACTCTTGAGTTACATATACACGTGACTAAAAAATTTCATACCAACAGAGGATTACCTTCTACTCACCATCTTGTTGCAAGAGTCCAAGTTTTCTCCTCCTTCTGTAGCACAGATAACCCAAAAGTAGGATTGCTAGACCAGGTGTAATGGCAACAATGCACCATATCCACCACAACTCCTTTGTACTTCCTGTGGAGTCTTCCCTTGTGCCTCCTTCAGTGGGTGTACCCTCTGATACAAAATCATAGAAATCAGTTCTAAGATTGTTGGACCAGTTGCTAATACAGTTCATGCTTGAAGCACATTCTTATTCTTATTATAAACAGATGGATATCATAAACATGTTTTAGGTTGGATTGAAATCATGAAGACAAACCAGATATTGATGTGAACCATTTAGTGTTATTCAAAGTACGTCATACCAGACCACTTATAGAAATCCTACTGTTTGTTACATGGTGCATATTTAGATGATCACATTATTAAACAACTGCCAATCTGCCATTACTGGTGAAATATAGTCTCTCAGCTCTATAGGGTCATCTAACAGTCAACAAAACCAGACAACTGAAGGGCTAAAATTATGGAATAAAATTTGGGAGAAGGAAAATTGGAAAAAATTTCTCAAGGTGAAATTCAGTACCAACTGAAGGTAAACTCATACCTTTATTATTTCCTAGCTCAAGTATGTAAATTGCTGGAAAGTTCTCATTCCCAATGAAATTTGCGTCCTTATTCCAAAACTCACATCCAGTACCATTGTTAAAATGGTTTTTATAAGCAATGCAGGAGCAATTATTCCAACAGCTATAGTGACAATCACTGAGAGCCAAGCTGGAATTATAATGAAAATACTTCAATTTTGTTTCCTTATAATAGCCTTTTTTTGGCACAAACAACTCAGAACCATTCCTGCATTCTGTGTGATTCTGCTCTATGCACACAGCATTTGGATAGTTCACATTAAACTTACATGGACTAGTGGTTGTGTTTTTCCATGTAGTACCATCCGCATTTAAAGTGAACTGCACGATCTGCCCCCAAGAATTCAGCTCCCACCTTGAGATAGTAGAATTGTTCTTAACATTGTAAGAGAAGTATTTCTCATCCTCATTTGACACAAAACTGAATTCATACACATCAAGACTCCTTTCTAGATCAGGAGCCATTTGGAAGCTCCCTTTATTCCAGACCCCACTAGTCCAATATACATCCTCTCGCTGCCAGACGATCAACTGGTCAGCACTACCAGGATCCACGCCTAGCCTGAAAGCCCCTGGTGCAGGGACCTGGCTACTCAACCATGAATTTAGTGCCCAACTTTGTCCAGTCTTCCGGTTCAAGCCTAGTTTCATTCCGGGCAGTAGTGTGTTGGTTGGATGATCAAAACTTTGCCACAAGACTCGCCCTGCTCTTCCATTGGAATAAACTTCTGTTAGCACTAGGTTTCCAGAATCCAAGAGAGTTGCTGTCACGTTACTCAACACTGTCTGATTGGGATTTATCACAATTGGCTGCCCTCCATTATGTGTGATCTTCAACAATCCTTCGTTGTCTAACGTAAGGACTCCAGATGATTCATAGATTGGATAATCTGGGTTTGCCACCCAGACTGATTCTGGATTTTTTGGTAGTTTACTGTACCATATTCCTAAGTAGTAGTCACTTGAATAGCTAGGGTTGAAGAAGCCTAATTTGAAGATACCATTTTCAGAAAGTAGATGCTCCTTATCTCTCATCTGTTGCCCTTGCTTCAATGAATAGATTTCTTGACAAGAAGAATACGGTGATTTCATGCAGAGACACGAGAAAAGAAAAAGCATGAGGTTCCTAAGTTTAGCCATGAGCAGACCAATACGGCAAATACCATTTAGAAAGAAAAAAAAAATGTCTGCAATTATTACTGTTTCTTTGCTTGAGATTATTATTAGAAGAGATAAAACTACTCTGAGGCCAATTGAACCTTCATCCAAGACAAAAGTGACTTGCTGTTGAAACTTGAAAGCTGTTCTCTTACTTTTTCAAACTACTAATCCCTTCAAACTCGTAATTCGTAAACAATGTGAGTAGTTGAAATTTGAGGCTTCTCTTAGTTATCAGATCTTGTTGTAAGTTTGAAATGATGACATTAGGGTTGGTCGATTTCTACCCTCTCTTTGAAAGTTCTCAACACGCGAGGATCGCTTCTTTTTTAGTCTTACAAGTTACAAGCCGACAGATTCCTAATAAACTTGTTCAATGTTCACAATTGAAGACTGCAATGTCAAATGTCTAATAAAAACTTGGTCACAATCAGAGACCGAAATGTCCAATGACTTACACGTGTTTGCTTTCAAAATTGACCGTAATTGCCAATGTTACATTCTAGAAGGATTGCAAATAAATGTTGCCCTTTTCATTTATGGTGCAATACTGCACCAAATGATTATTCTGGGAGTCTTATATTTAGGATCTATTTGGATACTTTTTATTATTAAAAATTGAAAATACTGTAGTAAAATAATTTTTAAATGTGTGAATAATGTTAAACTTATGGTTAAGTAATTAAATTCACTATTTTCTAACAACTTAAGCTTTTAAGACAATCGTTAATTTAACATGGTATTAGAACAGGAGATCCTGATTTCGATCCCTGGCTTTACTCTACCTCCCCACTTATTAAGGGTTTTCTAACAGTTTACGCTTTTGGAAAATAGTGCCGTGGGACCTAGTTTTAAAGAAAAATTTGCTGAAATTCGTACTTACCCAATTTTAAAGAAAAATTTGCTAAAATTCGTACTTGTGACGCATTTTCAGTGGAATCCAAACCCAGCCTTAGCCAAATAGCCTACAATATTTGTGAGTCCTAGTTGTAGAGACGGAACCACTCCTAGACAACAGATTTTTTTATTTTTTTATTTTTAAATAAAAATAGTTTACACACACACTCCACTCTTACATTAGTAGTAGCTTTGTACTTTTTTTTTTTTTTTTTTTTTTTTTTTTTTGGGAAACAAAAGTTTAACGAGTGGTTAAAAAAAAGGTAGGCATTTGTATTATAAAAATAAAAGGTTTTATGCAATCTGGTTGCAAGAATTTTTATGCAATCCACTACATGATGATTAAAAAAACTGTTCACATGTACTCATAGTCACATGACATTTTTAATGACTCGTGTGACTTATTTAAATAATATATGTAGATGGTTTTTTTAACCGCCACTGTATATTTCTACAATTTAGGTTGCTTAAAAACCCTATTCTAAATTTTATATTAGATAAATCTTTAAAAACTGATGTCATCAATCATATAAAAATCACATAAAAATTTCAAGACTCTTGTAGTTTAAGTAGCAGCTCTCCACTCTCATTGTAAGTATCGAATTATTAAAAAAAAAAAAAACTCAATTATATAAAAATAATTAAGACATTTATTTATTATTGTATGTTGAAGTAGCACCAATTATATCCATTATCTACCAATTTTGGCTCAATAGACCTATAAGGTATGGAAATGATGGAACATCTGGAAATTAATTAAATAAATTATAAAATGAAATATCAAAAACAATAGTTTTATATAGAATAAAAGTATTATGTCTTTTAATAGTCAAGAAACTATTTGAATTGCTATCAAAAAAAGAAAAAGAAAAGAAACTATTTGAATTGTAATCAAATTAACATAATTACTTATGTAGAGTCAAGATTTGTAGCTCAAGCCCAAAAGAGATGGGATGTGAGCCAACTAAGCCCAATACAATGAATTTGTAGAGAGTGGGTGAAAGAACTAAGCTGTTTGTGAACTCAACAACAGTTAATCAAGATTTTAATAAAGGAACTAGTACTAAAATGTTGGGAACTTGAATAAATTTAGGTCCGAGGAGACAAATTATAGTTTGAATGGCTAATGTCACTCTTAGAGCTACAGTAAATTTTCCTTCTTCTTCCTTTCCTTCTTCTTTCAATCCCCCTTCTCTGAGAGGTCTCTTACATTTATATAGTTTTCTTTTAAACTATCTTCATCATACACTTGTTCTTCATCTA
This sequence comes from Quercus ilex subsp. ballota, assembly GCA_032727855.1. Lineage (NCBI taxonomy): Eukaryota > Viridiplantae > Streptophyta > Magnoliopsida > Fagales > Fagaceae > Quercus > Quercus ilex. The sequence goes on from CM064909.1 coordinate 85,946,556, forward strand.
AGCATTCGCTTGAGTACATGTCACATCAGGTATCTTCTTTAGTTCTCCATGAGTGGTGGCAGCTGATATTGCATTGTTTAGGGGTATTCTCCACATAAATGCGGTCAGAAAAGTTGTTGCAGTGCATTAAATGCAGCGGAAGCAGCTTTTCCTTTAGATATTTCTCTATTCTTATCATTTTTATTCATGCATGAAGTTCATCCTTATCGTTGAAACTTCCTGGAAGTTCACCCAAACTGCTCAGGTATTTGCTTGACCGATATTCTTCAAGTCCGAGAAGGATACACTCCTCGGACTATACTCCTTCACCCTTTCCTTACGTGATTCTTCATTTTGGGGCATTTCCCAATCCTTTACTCTTCCTCGAACATACTCATATATTCAAATAGGGCGTAAGGCCCAATATACTCGTTTGGGCTTTTACCCCCATAACTTAAATAGGATCAAAGCTCCTAGTTGATTCATTTAGAGATTTTCATATTTGATTTTGAGGCTCGAAAGGGAGTTTGCTGCAAAAATATTTACAAAATCAATTTCATTATGACTTTTATGATTTAGACAAATGTCAATTTTCATTTTTAGATGATTTAGTTGAAATATATTAGGAAATAATTATTTTGTATTATTTCTTTTGTTGATATTTTGTTAACATTTAGTTTGGATTTTTATGAATTTAAAAAAAAAAAATTTATTTAAGCTTTGGCCCCCATATGTCTCAATCCTGCATAGCTGCGAACGTAATGAAAAAAAAAAAAAAAAAAAAAAAAACTTTAACACTTTTAAGTTTTATCAACAAAATACTCGAATATGGGAATTGCCATAATTTCATAATAATGTATAAGATAAATTTCACTAACATACCTTGAGGTTTTGGTTAATGTCAACCAGATTCAAGATTTTTCAAAACTGACAAATTTTGTTGCTAAAGTTAACTTTGCCCTTAAGACCGTTGAGAAAAATGACTAATTGGCCTAATAGTGTTTAGGAACTAAATTGGCTTTAGGGATCAAAATTATTAGTTTTGAAAAATCTTAAATCTAATTGGCATTGGTCCAAACCTAAAAGTATGTTAACGAAAGTTAACCTAATGTATAAGATTGCATCATTGAAGGAATCTTTTGATGTGGAGATAAGCATGAACAATCTTATAGTGAAGATAGACATTATAGTAGATTCGTAAAAGAGGAGCTCTCCTTTACAATTTGAACTAACTTGGTTTTGGACCTAACTTATCTGAGCTTGTTTCCTTCTTTCCCCATGGATGAGTAAACAAGTATTTAAAAATAGAGTTTCCTGAGTACTCGGCTTTCAATCGAGAACGCATATTGACGTCTCGCAATTGGGCTTTAAATAATCTTACAGCCGAACAAGCCCAGATCTGCCCGTGGCTTTTATGGAATTGAACCCACCGGCAGCTGTGACCACAAAAAGAAGGGGAAAAAGACTTGAAGATTTGTATCCACCACGTGTGTTTGTATTATAGTGGTTCTTTTCTTCTTTCTCAAAAGAAGGAAAACGACTCAACCTAATAACTATGAACTCTCTTCTTTTACTTGGACACGTTCAATAACTAGTTTGAAATGTTTGTCATTTCGGATAAAGTTTAGATACAGTAATTCAAAGAATAAGTTTAGTACCACAATTATTTTTACAACTTTGTCACATATTGAGTTCTTCTAATTGAATTTAAAATTTTGATTGTTTTGAATTTAATTATCTTTAGAAAGATAACATTATCTATATCTTATTGGTCAATACATCAAGTATTTGAATTTAATTAGAAATTTAATGTACTACATATAAAGTAACATACTTAAATTTTATCGTTAATTTTAATATTGATTCCAAACAAATTTGGTAAAATAGGATTCGTAATTTGGTATTTGGTAGCTGGACCTATTGTACCATACAATAATGAACCAATGAATGAGCTTGAAAATTGAAAATTCACTTTTAAGTTCAGTCTTTAGACAAAACAATTTCTTAACCCTTCAATCCTTTTACCATTTTATCTTACAAATTTTTACATCTCACAACACCATGGTAATTGCACCATGCAATAATTGCATGGGATCCAAATTTGGTAAAACATAGATTAAAGTTTGCTTCTCTTCGGCCTTGTCATTTTCCTATAATTTGTTCTGGGCTCTTTGGTATGTTTGGGGAATGATTATAAGTTAGATTTTTGTTTATTTTATTTTATTTTTATTTATTATTTGCAGGTTCCACATTACTCTTTGTCTTAGTTTTATTTCAAAAATCTAACTTTCAGTTTTTTGACAATAAACTGGTTTAGTTGTTTGTTTCACTTTATACAAATATGCTACTAAAAATAAATAGGAGTAATTCTCAAACAAACATACGGGATGGAAAATAGACATACATGCAACAGGCCAATTATGGTATGGCCTAAGATGAAACAAATTTGAAATTTCAGCATTTGAGATAAACTTCCCTCTACCTCTTTATTTTTTAAATATATAATTTAAAGAATGACAAAAAGCTATACAATTGAATTTGGAAATATTCTTCCCTCTCTTCAACTCTTATCTCTTTTATTGTTTAAACTTAACACCTTATCTTATAAAAAATGAGTTTATTTATTTATTTTTTATTATTATTTAAATTTCAACAGTAGTAAGACTTTTATTTTTATTTTTTATTTTATAATATTTATACCAATTAGTCGATCAATGAGTTATAGCCTAAATAGCATTTCACCCCTCGTGACTAGATTGCGGTTTCAATATTGTTTGGGAAATTTTAGGCATTTAGTTTTGGGAGTGGGATAAGTAGGGGTGTCAATTCGGGTTAGCATGTCGGGTTTGTGTCGTGTCGAGGTAGGGGTGTTCGACTAAATGACTTAACCCTAACCCGACCCATTTAATAATTGTGTCATGATCTTTCAACCCTAACCAGATCTGTTAATAAGGCGGGTTGACGTAACCCAACTCATTTGACACGCTTAATAAATGAGTCGTGTTGAGTTAACATGAATGAAACACAACCCATTTCAACCTGCATAATATTAAATATAACATCTATCTAGAAATAATTATTTTTACATCCCAAAAAACAGTACATACACTTCAAATCTTCAACCCACATTCAAAATAATATAATTCAACAAAAATATAACATTCATCTAGAAATAAGTTCTTTACACTCCAAAAGAAGTGCATACACTTCAACCCAAATTCAAAATAACAAAGTTTCACAAAATAAAATAACATAGTTCAACAAAAATATAATATTCTTGGAACTTGCCAAATGTTAAGTATCAATATTTAAAGAATTTGAGCAAACAGTAGACTAATCCTGACTATGACCACGATTATCATCCATAGATTCTTTGTTGATGTCCAAATTCATAACATCTTCCACAAGCTTATCCAATTTCATTTATGTAAGTTCTATGCCACAAAAAAAAAAAAAAAAAAAAGGTATTAGTAGTTCTAAGGTCTGTAAAGTTTCAATTTCCAATTATATCCCTTGTAAATTTTTGTAGTTACTCACTTTTCTTTTTAAATTTAAAATATATGTTGGATATAAAAGTGTGGGGCCTAAGAATCTGGCAACCCCAGCCCACTTTGTATTAAGCCTAAGACCTATGCCGAGGATGGAGAAACGTTCGAGGAAGATCGGAGAAAGCCCAAGTCGCCAAGAAATATCGCCGAGGACGATCTTGTCCTCGGCTTGCCGAGATCATAGAAAGGAAGAGTGGCACACCATCAAAGGTAGCCTCTCAGAGCATCTTAAGAGAAAGGACAAGTACAATGTGTCAGCTATGGAAGCATGGTGGAGGAACGATTCCAGGATAAACTGTCACCTCCACATTAAATGCCCACAACTAATGTTCTGGCCGCATTAATGAGGAAATGACCCCTGAACAGTGCAGTATTGGTTGCTGCAACCCACAGAGAGAATGAGAAGGCGGCTAATGGGATAGGCACTCAAGTAGTGACCTGCTTAATAAACAAATGTAGGGCTGAGATCAACTGAAAGGGGATATATAATGTAACAAGTCCTTCTGGAAAGGAAAAATGGCAAATTGGTAGAACTTTCCCAACTCGTGTAGTGAAGCACTGAAGAAATAATAAGGGTTATACATTCCTAAAGAGAGGGTCGGGGAGCGAAACTTCATACTTTAGCCCATGTTCCTGTCATTCCATCCATACACCACCATGTTTAGTTGTTGCAACCCTTACTGAGGTCTAGTTCTTAAACCCATCCTCTACAAATTCATTGTATTGGGCTAGTTGGGTCTGAGTACACTCGTCTAGCGGAAAAAGTGCTCAAACCCAGTCCCTACAATTGGCGCTGTCTATGAGAAGAACTTGTGTGTTAGTAGGGGTAACAATCCAGCATGGTAGGATTAGACCCTCATCAAGCGAGCTCCCATCGGCCTGAACCGGTCAGATCCCAGCAATAGGGTAACTTCGTCGACCCTAAGCGTGATCGAAACGAAGAGAATGGAAGGTTTCGAGAGGGAAGTGTGCACACCACTCAAACCAGTAGAAGCTACTCTCGTGGGGGCAGTCACTTACTTCGGAGACAAAATGACGACCAGGCCATGCAATCAGAAGGGGTTAAAAGCCACGTATCCCAGAGACAGGATGATAAGCTGGCCATGCAACGGGAGATAGACGACTTAAAGAGAAAGCTGTGCCATGCACAGCGAAGGCAGTCTCGTTTCAGTCTTGACATGCCTTTCGATGATTAAAGCGATGATGACTATAGGCCGAGATCAAGGACTCTCCCAAGCGAGACCTTCTCTCATGAAGAAGAGCGCTACAGGAAGCGTATGCGTAAAAGCTCATCTCCTAGGGGCTTGGGGAGCGATGCCATGAGCAAGGCACTGGATAAACTCTCCAAGTCACCTTTCACACATCACATAGAAGAAGCTATACTCCCTCGGCGATTCCAGCAGCCGACCTTCACCATCTATAATGGCAAAATAGACCCTGTGGAGCATGTGAGCCATTCAACCAAAGTATGGCTGTCCATTCCAAGAACGAGGTGCTGATGTGCAAAGTCTTCCCTTCTAGCTTGGGTCTAGTGGCGATGAGGTGGTTCAATGGCTTGAAGACGAATTCCATAGATTCGTTTAGACGGCTGACCTAGGCCTTTGGCTCCCGCTTTGTTATGAACAGCAGAGCTCCTCGGCCCTTAAGCGCGCTATTGTCTTTATCCATGCATGATGGAGAGACTCTAAAGGCCTACTCGGACCGATATTGGGAGATGTACAATGAACTGGATGGCAATTTTGATGATGTCGCCATCGGCACCTTCTGAAATGTTCTCCCAGCTAGGCATGGCTTGAGGAAGTCTCTGACTGGCAAACCTGCCACCAATGTGCACTAGCTAATGGATCGGATCGATAAGTACAAACGAGTAGAAGAGGACCAGCTGCAGGGTAAAGGAAAGGAGAAGGTTATCCTCTAGGAAAGGAGGGATTTCAGGTCTGATCGATATAACAGCAGTCGCCCGAGGAGAGATTTCGCAGGGCGACCCGGAACAACTAACACACAGACCATCGGCGCTGTGTTTCGAGAACCAGTGCACCGAGTGTTAAAGAAAATTAGGAACGAGCCATACTTTAAATGGCCGAATAAGATGGCGGGAGAGTCCACAAACCGCAATCAGAACCTTTATTGCCAATACCACTAGGACCACGGGCATACCACGGAGGACTGCAGAAGCCTCCGGAACTATCTGGACCAGTTGGTCCGAGAAGGAAAGCTGCGGCACCTTCTGCATCATTCCAGTGGTCATTAAGGCCAGACCCATCAGGAACCCCAGAGAGATAATGCCCTAAGGCCTCTTGCAGGGACGATCAATGTGATCTTGGCCGCTCCGGGAAGAACAGGAGTGCGCCCTTCACGGGTGCTAATTGTGGCTTATCTGCCGGCCGAGGAGCCCCAGCTAGAGCCGAAGAAAGCTAGAAGGAACTTTCACCTGATCTTGAGTTTTTTAGGTGAAGACAAGATTGGAACCACACAGCCCCATGACGATGCGCTGGTGATCACTCTCAGAATTGGGAACTACGATGTGAGAAGAGTGATGGTGAACAATGACAGTGAGGCCGAGGTCATATACCCGGACCTCTACAAGGGGCCAAGGTTGAAGCCGGAAGACCTGACGCCCTATAGCTCTCCCTTGATGAGCTTCGACGGGAAGCTTGTTATTCTAAAGGGCATGATTAGACTGCCAATCCAGACTGGCCCAGAGATAGTCGAGGTGAACTTTATTGTGATAGACACCTACTCTCCATATATACCCATTGTCAGCAGACCCTGGCTCCATACCTTGGGGGCCGTTGCCTCCTCATTGCATCAGAAGGTGAAATTCCCGTCAGGGGACCAGGTTCTCAAAATCCGTGGTTGCCAATCCACGGCAAGGCAATGTATGGTGGCTGCCATTTCGCATCAGCTCGACACGGAGCCCTCGACCACTGCTGAAGAGAACTTATAGCAATCAAAGGCCCCGGTGGTGCCTACTGATGCAGCTGCCGAAGAAGCGAAATGTGAAGATCTAGAGAAAGTGGTCATTGGTGATGACCCATAAAAGTTCTTTTGAGTTGGAGCCCAACTACCTCTTCAGGAGAAGGAGGAGTTGATTGAGTTTCTCAAGAGAAATATTGACGTGTTTGCATGGGATGCCTGTGATGCCCCAGGGATTGACCCATCCTTCATCTGTTACCATCTTAATGTCAATCCGTCCATAATTCCCAAAAAGCAGCCACCCCGGCACCCATCAAGAGAGCATGCCGATGCGATTAGAGAAGAGGTGATGAAGCTTAAGCGTGTGGGGGCTATCAAAGAGGTTTTTTTTTATCCCGAATGGTTGGCCAATACTGTGGTGGTCAAGAAGAAAAGTGGAAAGTGGAGGGTCTGCCTGGACTTCACAGACCTGAATAAGGCATGTCCAAAAGACCCGTTCCCCATGCCTCAAATAGACTAGTTGGTGGATGCAACTATGGGCCACCCCCAGATGAGTTTCCTAGATGCCTTTTAGGGCTATCATCAGATACCACCAGCCTTGGAGGATCAGGAGAAGACAGCCTTTGTAACACCCATCGGGAACTACCACTACAAAGCAATGCCGTTCGGTCTGAAGAACGCAGGGTCCACTTATCAAAGGATGATGACGAGAATGTTTGAGCCGCAGCTGGGCAAAAGCATCGAAATCTATGTAGATGATATGGTGATGAAGATTAAAGTGGTGTCCGAGCATTTGAGGGACCTCGGCTGCACCTTTGATGTCTTAAGGAAGCATAAGCTGCGCCTGAACGCTTCCAAATACTCATTTGGCATGGGATCTGGCAAATTTTTAGGCTATATTATTACCCACAGGGGAATTGAGGTTGATCCTGACTAACAAGGCTATTAATAACCTAAAACCTCTGCAAAACTCCAAGGAGGTCCAAAAACTTACTGGGATGATCGCGGCTTTGAATCGGTTCATTTCCAGGTATGGGATAGGTGCAGACCATTCTATCTCTTGATTAACAAATGGAAGGGGTTGAGTGGTCCGAGGACTGTATTGTGGCCTTCCAGCAACTCAAGGAGTACCTATCTCGGCCACCCATCATGTCCAATCCTGAAGCCGATGAGGTTCTATACGCATATATTGCTGTGGCCCCTCATGCTGTGAGCTTGGTGCTAATACGGATGACGACAGCGTCTAAAAGCCAGTCTATTACGTGAGGAAGTCGCTGCATGAAGTTGAGGTCAAGTACTTACCCTTGGAGAAAGCCATACTAGCCGTGGTCCACTCTACACGAAAGCTTCCCTATTATTTTCAAGCCCACATAGATGTTGTTTTAACCTAACTTCCCCTGAGGTCTGTACTTCGGATTGCTGATTACACTGGAAGGATTGCCAAATGGAACACGATTCTAGGGGCCTTCGACGTCAAGTACATGCCTCGAACCTCTATAAAAGGCCAGGTCCTGGCTGACTTGGTGGTTGAATTTGCTGAATCCCCAGTAGAAGCAATAGCAGAGAAGTAAAACATGGATGGAAAGTCAGTTGGGGCAATCTCTATCCTAGGGCCCCCATGTTGGAAAGTGCACATTGATGGTGCTGCAAATCAGAAGGGGTCTGGAGTGGGGCTAGTCCTAATATCCCTTGAGAAGTCTGTCATAGAGAAATCCCTAAGACTTGGATTCTCGGCCATAAATAATAAGGCCGAGTATGAGGCCTTGTTACAAGGGATGGTGATGGTGCAAAAAATGAAAGGGAAAGCAGTAGAAATGTTCTCGGATTCAAGATTGGTGGTGGGCCAGGTAAAGGGAGAGCTGGAAGCCAAAGATGCGAGGATGTAAGAATACTTAAGCCAGGTCAAGCGCTTGCAATCGGACTTCGACTTTTTCAGCTTATCACATGTCTCCAGAAGTGGAAACACCCATGTAGATTCATTGGCCACACTCGCTACCTCCTCGGCAGGAGATCTGCCTCATATTATTTTTGTCAAGCATCTGGAAAGAGCAAATGAGGTGGCAAAGGGCACGGTTCATATCCAACAAGTTGGGGTGGGTCCTAGCTGGATAGACCCTATAGTGAGATTCCTCAAGGATGACGTGTTGCCTAAGGAGAAGTCAGAGACTGAGAAAGTACGAAGAAATGCTCCTCGGTTCTAGTTGTCCGAGGACTACAAATTGTATAAGTGCTCCTACTCCAGACCATACTTACTGTGTATTCACCCTGAGGCATCAGAATTGCTACTCGAGGAGCTCCACGAAGGGATTTGTGGGAGCCATACAGGAGGAAGATCCTTGTCGCACCGGGCCATCACCCAGGGATACTGGTGGCTAGGGATGCAGAAGGAGGCCCTAGAGTATGTTAAGAAGTGTGACCAGTGCCAAAGGTTCGCCCCAAATATTCATCAGCCAAGAGGGGTCCTTAACCCTTTGTCCTGTCCATGACTGTTTGCCCAGTGGGGCCTGGATATTGTGGACCCTTTCCTCAAAACACTGGAAAATAAAAGATATCTGCTAGTCAGTGCGGACTATTTCACCAAGTGGGTCGAAGCTGAGCCACTAGCCAACATCAGAGATGTGAATGCTAAAAAATTCATCTGGAGAAATATTGTCACGTGATTCGGGGTCCCACATACCCTCATTTCAGATAATGGACTCCAATTTAATAGCAAAGTCTTTAGGAGATACTGTTGCGAGCTTGGGATCACGAACAGGTACTCAACATCGGCTTATCCTCAGGGAAATGGACTAGCCGAGGCTGTCAACAAGGTCATAGTAAGTGGGCTTAGGAAGAGACTGGATGACACCAAGGGAAGATGGGTAGAAGAGCTGCCACACGTCCTATGGACTTACTGAACTACACCACGGCGGTCAACAGGGGAAACACCTTTTGCCATGACCTATGGAGTTGAGGCTATTATCCCTCTAGAGGCCAATTTCCCAACGCTAAGGACAAGCTTCTTCACCCCAAGTAGTAATGATGAACAACTAGGGAAGAACCTAGATCTAATTGATAAACGAAGAGAAAATGCGATGATCTAACTAGCCTACTACCACCAGAAGCTCAAGCAAGGATATGATGCCAATGTGAAGCTGAGATCGCTAGCACCAAGGGACTTAGTGCTGAGGAAAGTTGTAGGTGCTGCCAAGAACCCATCCTATGGAAAGCTGGGACCCAACTGGGAGGGGTCATACCGAATTACTTCAATAGCAGGGATAGGTGCATACTACTTAGAAGACTTGGATGAAAGAGCTGTACCTCGTCCATGGAATGTAAATAATCTGAAGAGGTATTATTATTAATAAAGACACTTTCTCTAATTTGAATTTTTAAAGTCTATTATGATTATAGGTCTTGTCTTTTGGCAGCCGTCTAAGTGTTAGATAGAACCAATGTCTTGCATGGTCCTCGGACTCAAGCTTATGGGAAAACTAGTTACTTTAAGAAAATATAGGTACTAGACAGAACCAAGGTCTTGCATGGTCCTCAGACTCAAACCTATGGGGAAACTAGCTACTTCAAGAAAAATCTAAGTACTAGATAGAACCAAAGTCTTGCATGGTCCTCGAACTCAAACCTATGGGGAAACTAACCACATTTCGTAAAAAAAAAAGGGGGGGGGGAGTTTGGCTCCTCGGACCACCTCCCCTGACAACCAAATTCATGAGGTATAGGATTCATATTACGAGGTTATTACTTTTCGTAGTCTATTCAGCAAGAGCAAGTCATAGTATCAAGGTGGCTCAACTATTAATCGGAGTCTAAATGGAAACTATCATTATGGACTTTACCTTTTTTGGCTGTTATTTCAAAATGGAAAGCAAGTCACATTATTGAGATTGTTTAGCTAATAATCAAAATGCAGGTCATACAAGTAGCAAAACTCATCATAATAGTAATGAACACATAATGTAAAAAAAAGAAATCTCGTATATTCCATCTGAAAGTTATATTACAATGCTCATAAAAATAATAATAATAAAAAAAAAAAGGGAAGAAAACATAAGGCAAAGATACAACTGGAGCTAGCAAAGAAAGCTTATTTCTTCAGTTTTATTTTGATCCCTTCCTTGGGAAGCTGAGTAGAAAGGGTCTCAGGATCCTTAGGGGCCTTCAGTCGAAGGAGCAACTTGTCGAGAATCAGCTAGAAGGGGTGCCTCCTCTGCATTAGGGGCTTGGGAACCCGTGGAGGACTTTGTAGCGCCTTGGGGTGCCTCCTTGTTTGGACCTTTGTCTGTCTCGGTCATCCCAGCAGGCTCAACTTCCTTGGCAGGCTCATCAAAAGTGGCAATGGCCAAAGCAACTTCGTTAGGAGTAGTGCCCACTTCCTCAGGAGCCACCTCGGCCTCGGAGCTAGGAGGTGCAGCCTCACGGATGGCAAGAGGGTAGTATACGTGCTCCGCCTTCCACAGGTCAGATGAAGCCTCAACTCCAGCTTGCTTAAGGGCTTCATTCCAAGTCTGGGAGCAGTAGCGTTTGCACACCTCAGGCACTTGAGCCTTGAAAGCAGCCTCGGTCTCAACCACTTCTGAGGCAAAAGCCTCTTCTTGGGCCTGCTCCTTAGAGCTTTCAGCCTCGGCCTTGGCAAACTCTGCCTCCTCTTTGGCCTTCAAAGCCTCACCCCTGGCCCATTCAGCAACATTCTTGGCTTCCTCCACCTCATCCATCTTCTTCTTCAGCTCAACAATCTGCTTCTTAGCGATCTTCAGCTGATCCTCTGCATCGAGCAGGCGCCTCGTCTAATCCTGGGCCTGCTTTTGAGCGTTAGCAAGGCTTGTCTCAGCACTTTCTCGGGCCCTTGTCATCTCCTTCAGCTCCTCCCTTACTTTTGAGAGATCGGTCTCGGAGATTTTAAGGGTCCAAGTTGCGTCCAGACGCTTGTCGCGCTCAAGGTCAAAGGCCCTACTCTGGTTGTTGGCCTCCTCCTCCAACCTGTAGGTGGCCTGGACAACATGCCAATAGAAACAAACGCACAATAAGTTGAGAACTAAAAGAGCAGAATTCAACGAAGTCTCAAGTGATGGATGTCTTACCATGCCCAAGTACCTCTTCAGGTTGAGGACGACCTCTTGCCTCTTCAGGTTCTCCAATTTGGCCATGTCGGCGGGGAGTAGCAGAGATCTCTCCAACTCATTGGCCTCGAATGCACCTTCGCCCCCTCTGAAGTCCCTGAAGGAAGCATTATCCATCAAAGGCTCCCCATGGAGCATTGGGGTAGAGAGCCAGGCCTGGGACTCGGCCTGTAGGGCCACTTCCTTTCTTGGGGCCCGGTGCCCAATTTTTTGTTGCTTGGAGGGCCGCCGAGTCTCATCCTCCTCCTGGGAGGATTGAGATCTGTCTGCCCCCATGGGCCGTTTGCTTTTGTCCTTCTTATTTTTGGGATCAGCGGGCTTGGACCCTTGGGGCAGACTTGGCTTAGGTGGAGGAGGTGGAAGCCTGGACTGGGTGGAAGATGACCTAGTCTGGATAGGCTGACGCTTGGGTGAGGGAGGAGGAGGCTTGGATTGTGACTTCCCCGGCGTGTCTTTCCCCGGCTGGCCCTCAATCAGGTCGAGTAGGCTGGTTTAAGGTTGTCTCTTGAAACCCATCTCGGCCTTGGAACTAGTCCCTGCTGATAGGAGGTCAGCTTCCGTTGAGCAGTGGTCACCTAAGTCACCAGAGGAATCCTTGGACGGATTGACTTGGCCAAATGCGCCAAATTCGTCCTCGGACGGACCCAAATCAGTAACTCCTCCTTCCTTCTTTGGACTTCCTTCCTCGGCCTTTACAGCTCGACGGGAGGAAGAAGGGCCCGCCAATGGAATACCTACTGGAACGGGAGACCCTTCAGGAAGCAGGAACCCCTGCTCTACTACGGTGATCCTATGAAGCCTAGGATCCTTGGCTCTGATCACGTATTTAGGAGCTGAGAATGACTGCTGGATCGGTTTGTACCCGAGGATCTTGTGAGCAGCTCTAACCTGGTTGTCAGCCTCGTTCACAAAAACCTCTGCCCTAAGTATGGTTTCCAAGTCTTCCTTGTTGACCAAATGGAAGTGCCGTTCAAAGGCGTGTGGATCTGCAAAAAAGAAAGCATATTCTTATTAGCAACCAAATGATGCAAACTGCGATGACACAAAGGACCAAACCCTCTGCTACTCTAAATACCCCACCTGGTGTCCCCTCTTCTGTGGGACAGTGAAAGCCGTCGTGCCACTCCCCGGACACGATGAGAAAGTCCTTATTTAGCCCCTTACTGGATTCGAGAAGGCATTGAACAAGCCGAACCCTATCTTCCCTCGTCTTCATGTAATAGGACTTACCCTTTAAATGTTGGAGGTTATAGCATCAATTTACGTCATGATGGGTTAACCTCAACCCCATCTTCTCATTTAAAGCGTCCACACAACCTAGGATCCTGAACACATTGGTGGCGCACTGGGTGGGAGCCAATCTAAAATGCCTAAGGTAGCCCCTTGTCACCGGCTCCATAGGGATTCTCATACCACCTTCTAGGAAAGCGATTATGGGAATCACCACCTCACCTTCTTTCCTCCTAATGTGCCACTCCCCTTCTTCAAAATATCTCAAACCCACATTACTGAGTATCCTATAATCGGCGATGAATTTCTCCATCGCCTCCTCAAACTCAACCAACTTCTTAAACCTACCCATCCTTAACAATGGATAAAAGACTTAAGAAAGGGCGTAAAAAAGAAAGGAGTTAGAGAGAAAACTTGAGCTAGAGAGAGAAGAAGACTTACGGAAATGAGGAAAAGCTCCTCGGACAGGCTTTTTATGCTGAGGGGAAGTGTGAGTGTAGTTGGAGATTTGGCTGGACTTAGGATATACGCGCAAGAGCTCTTGATTGTGAAAGTAAAGGGGCACATCAGTTCGAATGGGTATTTGTACCCCCAATTAAAGATAACCGTGCGGGTTTTCCCGCTGATAAAGCTAAAAAATCCCCACCGTTGGATTGTCATTACATCGTTGAATGTGGGGAGCGCAGAGCTGGCAGAATTTAATGAGGGTGCACGCCGTATACCGAAGCGCCAAAAACGTGCTTTGGACAGGTAAAAAGACTCTAGCGTTGACGTTGGACAAGACTGGACAAGCTATGACAAAGGCCCGACGACATCAAAATCCTCTTCCCCGTTCGAGGAGCCGGACAGCAGGATTTTGAGGGGTTATTGTGGGGTCTAAGAATCTGGCAACCCCAGCCCACTTTGTTTAAGCCCAAGGCCTATGCCAAGGATGAAGAAATGTTCGAGGAAGATCGGAGAAAGCCCAAGTCGCCAAGAAATATCGCCGAGGACGATCTTGTCCTTGGCTTGCCAAGATCATAGAAAGGAAGAGTGGCACGCCATCAAAGGTAGCCTCCCAGAGCATCTCAAGAGAAAGGACAAGTACAATGTGTCAGCCATGGAAGCATGGTGGAGGAACGATTCCAGGATAAACTATCATCTCCACATTAAATGCCCACAACTAACGTTCTGGCCGCATTAATGAGGAAATGACCCCTGAACAGTATAGCCTTGGTTGCTGCAACCCACAGAGAGAATGGGAAGGCAGCTGATGGGACAGGCACTCAAGTAGTGACCTGCTCAATCAACAAATGTAGGGCTGAGATCAACTGAAAGGGGATATATAATGTAAGAAGTCCTTCTGGAAAGGAAAAAGGGCAAATTGGCAGAACTTTCCCAACCCGTGTAGTGAAGTACTGAAGATATAATAAGGGTTATACATCCCTAAAGAGAGGGCTGGGGAGCGGAACTTCATACTTCAGCCCATGTTCCTGTCATTCCACCCATACACCACCATGTTTAGTTGTTGCAACCCTCACTAGGGCCTAGTTCTTAAATCCATCATCTACAAATTCATTGTATTGGGCTAGTTGGGTCTGAGTACACTCGTCCAGCGGAAAAAGTGCTCAAACCCAGTCCCTACAAAAAGGTATTTGACAAATCTATAATAAAATAAATATTTATTTGTTATATGAGTTAAACGGGTTATGTTAAGTGGGTCATTTCAGGTTGACACAAATAAATTAGCGTGTCAAATGTGTCTATTGCGGGATACACGGGTTGACCCATTTATGACCCGTTTCTTATCATGTCGCTTTCGGGTCAACCTGTTTATGACCCAAATCTATTAAGGCCCAACCCTAACCCGAAAAAACCCGTGTCGGGTTTGTGTCGTGTTTGTGAGTTGTGTCGAACATTGACACCCCTAGAGATAAGTGTTGAAATTTTGTGATGAAAGAGCGATACAAATTTATTTATTTAATGTCATGGTTTGTAATAGAAAAGAGAAATGAGGAATATTTTTTAAGTTAAACAATGGTTTCTTTATTTTCTTTTCTTTAGCAATACTAGAAAGCGCTAAAGCAACTTGATACAAATTTATAGGAATGCTAACAAAATAAATAGAACAAAAACTATTCTCATTTCAGAGAAAGAGGCTAAAATTCAGCCTCAACAATGGAGCCTTGAGATTGTACTTTAATTTGGAATACTGTTTTGACTTGAGAGACTATGGAGGTATCCCTTTTTTTTTTTTCTTTTTTCCAGAATAATACAAATAAAACCCTGTGACAGTCTTGAGTAGAATTCTAATTTTTTTTTTTTGGTGAAAGAATTCTAATATTTTTCTTGAATAGAAAATGAAATGGAAAATAACATGTGACTGTATCAAAACAAAAGAAAAAAGAAAAAAGAACATATGGCTTGACCTTATTAGAGAAGAGCAGAGTTTTTAACTTTTATTGGTGCGAGTCTGTGAACCCCAACAATCTCTGGTCAACATTTGTTTCCTCGTCTGTATAGCTATTGTTCTTTGTAAGAAACGTGGACGGGTAGGTATGAATGTCCGCTGAAGATTGGCAGCTATGGCCTATGAAACTCCAGCACCATGCCTCTCTTCTTCTCTTTTTTCAAGATTCAAGAATCCATTTCCAGCACTTTCTTTTTCCATCCCCACAAGACCATGGTACGCACGATCAGATTTTGCTTTCATAATCACAACTTATTTTTCTTGAAGCTTTTTTTTTTCTTTCGGTAGTAACATTTTTTTTTTAATTTTTATAATCAATATAGATCCTTGATCATGTCTATACATTAATGGGTCTGCGTAATTTTTATGTTTTAGTTAACAAGTTTTGATTTTCTTTGTTCCTTTTTTTTGGGTGCAGTCTCTCACACCTTTGATGTTTAGGTCATTGCTGAGGCTTCTAACATCACTAATTGGTGATCCTGCGGCATCAGTCTCAACCTTACTATTCTACAGCGATCTTTTACCTCAGAATATCGTTTTGGAGAGATTGGTTCAGCATGAATTACTACATGAAGAAAATTATCTCTTCCATTTTCTCATAAACTTCTTGAGATGTTTCTGGTAGCTGTTTCGTTCATACCACAAGCTGAGATTTGACTCATCTTTTTTTCTCCATCTCCACATGGATTTTTATCAAAATGAAACATGGTTGGTTCTCAATTTTCTTTTTCTTTTTTCTTTAATTGTTGAATAGTGGATCCGCGGATTTTTTCGTGCAATTGTAAACTTGGTCATTTGGTGAGTCTATTAATTTCGGACTTAATTTTACACTGAATAATGTTTTGTTTCCTTACTTCCATGTCAACAAGTACTTCTGTTCGGGTTGGTGAATGTTTATAATCTTGGTGTTCTCTATTATGATCCACCAAAAGTCTCTCTCTCTCTCTCTCTCTTTTTTCCTTGTATGTTTGTAAGGTAGACAGCTGATAATTTAGGAAAGAAATCAAGGACCCCACCCCACCAATTATTCTAGTTAGTGCATTTTAAAAGCAGTATTTGTTCTAGGATCTTACTAATTAACGTAGCAAGACCCAATTTGAAATTTTGAATTACTAAATTGGATCAAGATCATCTCAATATTGATATGGTAGAAGTTTTATTCTTGTTGTAGATACAACAACCGACTAGTCTGCATTTAAAATTGGATGGATCAAAGTCTCTTTAATCAACTATGCTTTTTAAGTTTTTGTATAAAAAAAAAACTATGATTTTTAAGTTTTGAAATTAGTTAGAACAATGTCATTTTTTTTGTTTTTTTCGCGGGTACCGTGTAAGAATATCTCTTTGAAAAATCCATAAATCCATCATTGTTTTTTGTTTATATGCTTTTAAACCAAAGCCTAAGGCCACATCAATTATATTGTCAAGACTCAAGAATAATCGAATTAGGGTATGAAGGTAAAATTGTTCCGATCAGTTGGCCTCTGATTGGGATTTGGAATTAACTAAATAAATCATTAATCGTTAAAAAATTAAGAAGAAAATTGGTTAAATTATTGATTTTAATGATGGCTCCATAATGATTGCTTTTTATCATTAAAGTAAGACATCAATTAATTTTTAGCGTATGTAGAGTTTGACTTTGAATCTCAAATCTCTTATTTGATGATAAAAACTTTTACAAGTTGAACTATCCTAAAGTCTAACCCGCGCATAAGATAATCACTTATTTGATAACATAATTTTTGTTTGAGATGGTGCAAAGCTGTGGGCTCACTGTCGAGGGACCCTGTAATTGACAATACCAATGTGCTCTCTTTTTAAGACTTAATTTTAGCTAATGTCATCATTTTCCTTGACCCTTAGTATTCTTAGTCAATCAAAAGTGGCTTAATTAAGCGTTAGGGTTTATGAGATCTTGCACTATGACACATATTTGGGGCTGCTATCACTTATTGGAAGACACAAAAAAGCAAGTCTTGATTACATTAAAGAAAGAGTTTTGAGGAAATTGTAGGGTTGGGGAGAGAAGTTGCTTTCACAGGCAGGTAGAGAAGTCTTGATCAAGGTGGTGGTTTAAGCCATTCCAACTTATACAATGAATTGTTTTATGCTTCCACTGGGTCTTTGCCACGAAATTGAAGGGCTTATCTGTAAGTTTTGGTGGGGGCAAAGGGGAGATCGTTGGAAAATACATTGGGTAAAGTGAGGTGATATGTGTGACCCAAAATAGGAAGGTGGAATGGGCTTTAAGGAGTTATCACTTTTCAATGAAGCTCTTCTTGCAAAACAAACATGGCGATTGCTGCATAATAAAAACTCTTTGTTCTATAGAGTTTTTAAATCAAGGTTTTTTCCAAATTGTTCCTTTATGGAAGCTAAAGAAGGTCATGGAGGCTCTTATGCTTGGAAGAGCAATTAGAAAGGGCGGGTGGTCATTAGAAGAGGAGTAAAATGGAGAGTTGAGAATGGAGAACCTATTAAGATTTGGGGCAATAACTGGTTGCCTACATTAAACAATCTAGGAGTGACGACCCTTTGAGGGTAGAATTCCAAGACGCTACTGTAAGTACTCTAATTGATCACTTTTCACGTATTTGAGATTTCAATTCATTATCCATTACCCTTATCCCCACAGATACAGAGCTAGTTTAGAAAATCCCCTTAAGTCATGGACTTTCTGAGGATCCACTCTATTGGCCCTATGTGTAATTGGGACAATACTCCGTCAAGCTGGGCTTTTTTTTTCTCAAGTCCGAGTCACGCTGCCTTTCATTACCAACCCACAATCCATTCGATTAGCCCAAGCCACCATGGAAACATATTTGGAAATTATCCTTGCCAAGCAAAATAAAAAAATTTCTATGGCGAGCAAGCTGTAATGCATTGCCAACAAAATCAAATCTGGTGCGGCGTTGCGTCATTGATGACCCATCATGCTCTTCTTGCTCCAATCAATGTGAGGATGTATTGCATGCACTATGGTCCTACCCGAGGCTATCACAAATTTGGGATGAAGATCCTCAATGGAGCTTTAGACAAATTTAAGACACTTGGACTTTGCTCAGTTGTTGTCCACAGTGTTGGACTACAACTCAGAGTTATTTGCGATGATCACTTGGACCATCTAGTTCAAGTAGGCATGGCAATTTTTACTTGACCCGACCCGACCCGACCCTAATGGGGCGAGTTTTACCCGACTCGTGAAACATTAGGGGTGGATTTGGGTCGAGTGCTGGTCTTAGGCATACTCGCCCCGAACCTGACCCGAATACAACAAAATCACAAAAATACCCTAACTAACTAACTAACTAACTAACTATATATATATATATATATCTCACTAACTTCCAAACCCTAATCAATCTCATTCTCAACTCTCAATTCTCACTTCTCACTCAGCCACCGCCCCCCTCAAGGCTCATGCCCTCCCTCCCACTTTCACTAACCCACGCCCACGCCCATGCCCACCCTCACTCTCACCGACCCACCGACCACGCCCACTCTCACTTTCTTAGCTAGTTGCCCTCATCATTACCTCCGCTCGTCTTTGTTGTGAGAAGTCACTCCGTTACGTCTACGTCAACTTTGTTCGTCACCACCACAATTTGTATCAAATTCTTGCTTTGTTTTAGGGTTTTCTTGGTGAATGATGAAATGGGTTTGTCGTGGTTTTCTTGTTTCTCAAATGGGTTTTTGTGAATTTTTGGTTTCTTGGGTTTTCTTACTTTGTTTTTATCTGTCTCTGTGTGTGTGTGTGTTTTGTATAAGTTTATGTATTTTGTGTGTTTTTATCTCTCTGTTTCTTGGGTTGTTGTCATCGCTTGATTTTGGGTTTTGGTTTCTTTTATTGATTTTGATTTGGATTTCTATGCTTGTGTTTGTATTAGGATTTGTGTTTGTGTTTGTGTTTGTTATTTTGAAAGGGAAAATCATAAATCTGAAATTTTTGTGTTTGTGTTTATATTAAGATTTGTGTTTGTGTGTGATTTTGGGCTAGGCATGACGGGACGGGATGGGCCCGCGCGACTCGATGAGGGGGGTTTGGGGGTTAAAAAAAATCTGTTTATTAAACTGGGCGGGTTCGAGCATAAAGAAACCCGCCCTAAACCCGACCTGTTGCCATTCCTAAGTTCAAGCGCAACAAGTTCAGCTTCTCACCATTGGGCTTACCATATGATTAGGTAATGTAGCACGCCATTGTAGGACTTCAAAAGTATCGAGCAGCCCAACCACCAGTCCAGCCACAAGTAGACAAGCCGAGAGTCAGGTGGAAAGCTCCTAATGGAGGGTTTTACAAAATAAATTTCGATGGGGCAATGTTTACCGAGATAGATAGAGCTGGGATTAGAGTAATCATTCGAGACTACAAATGTTTGTCTATGGCTTCTTTGTCTCAAATTCTTCCTCTTCCCTTAATTGTGGTGGAACTTGAAACTCTGGCAGTAACAAAAGCCTTAGAGTTTTCTTTAGAATTGGGGCTAGATTTTGCTATTCTTGAGAGAGATTTAGAAAAACTGATGAACTCATTGATAAATGATTCGCTTTCCTTAATTGTGGAGGGCAATATCGTTGCTCACAATTTAGCTAGATATGCATGTCATGTTATTGTTTATTCAATGTGGATGAAAGATGTCTTATCATACACCTTTGCTGCTTATTAGGCAGATTTGTCTATTTCTTAATAAAATTTGAAGTCTCATTTCTATTAAAAAAAAAAAAAAAAAAAAGGTTGTTGCAAATTCATATTTATACAATGTGGACCAGATGCTTTTTCACCCTATTGGAAAGCATGTGCTTAATTGAAAATTCCAATACCATAACGTATTGTTTGTGTTATCATGATGTGATTATATAATTTTATTCTTCCAATTTTTTTTTTTAATGAATTATTTTCATTCTTCCCTATGAGAAAAGGATAAGGTTGAGATAATTAGTTGGACAAATGCAGTCAGGTACGATCAATGCCTTTGCTGACATAGAAATTAATCACATTATCTAAACATCATTTTGAATATGTACAGAAATTGTTAATTTGAGTAAAAATAAATTAAGAATTATTCTATAAACTAACCCTTGCTAAGCTGAAAGGACACTAATCAGTTTTTCTAAAGTTTAAACTATATACTCCCTTTGGATTGTTGTCAGTGAAAAATAATAATAATAAAACTCATGAGAAGAGCTATGAGTACTTTCTCAAAAAAAAAGCTATGAGTAGAATCTTACAATAACTATTTTAGCCTTCAATAATTGGAAGATTTTGGTTTATTTTTTCTCCACCTCTATGTTTATCGAGAACATAAAACGTTTTATTTTGTCTCATATGTTATCTGAAATTGTCACGAAAATCTATAATAACTACTTTAGTTTTTTTTTTTTTTAATAGGAATAACTACTTTAGTTGATTGGTCCTTTTCTAAGTTGGTCACTACTCATTCCATTGCCCAACTCCAACCAAGTTTGTTACTTTCAATTTCATGGCTAAAACAAGAAACTTGAAACAAAGGATGAACACAAAACAATTTGACACATAAGTCATTTCTTTTCCTTTCTTTTTAAGTTTTGCCTTAAATAATACACATTAAATCACCGGACAAAAACCATGTAACATGCGCTACCATTTAAAAAAAGGAAAAAGAAAAAGAAAAGGTAACATGCGCTGCCCATGCTAATAATTAATAATTAAAGGGAAACAAACATTTTCTTTATGTTTTTTTTTTATAATTACTAGTATGATTTGTTGTATTTGATGTATAATAAGAGTAAGGTCAATGATAGATTTATATAAAAATGAAATTGCTTTCTATGACAATTTGCAACTTTAAGAATAAATCTAAGGAGATACCAAATTACATAACATATTAAAGTGATTGATGGTAAATGATTAACACTTTTTGTAAATTTATTATTTTTATTTTTATTTTTTTGTAAAAATAAGTTTAGGTGAGAGGAAGCTACCTCATAGAGAACTTATATTAAACTTATAGATCACCCACCAAAGAAGACTGCTGAAAGCAGGACTTACACTTTACTACTTAAATATGATGTGAAATTGGGTATCTTAATTATTATTGCTAACATTTAGCAGCTAAATAAATATAATGTTGGAACAACAAATTTCTCAGGCAAATACCTGGTTTAAATCGTTATACCGGCCGTTAATATTTTTTTTCCTGTACTTACAGTCTGACACAACGGCTCTGAGCTCTAATTTGTCTAAGCTAAAAACAACACGACAAAACAGGTAAACTATAATGTAATCGACAAAAAAAAAACGTTCAAACGAGCTCATTAATAAGCGCACTTGATGGTCATCAACATATGCGGTCCAGCTCAGCAGCAGATTCCATCATTTACATTGATTCTCCACCGTCCACCACTTGACTCATGTCCCCCAAAAAAAGAGGTCATCACATCAGGCGGCCCACGACGCACGATCCCAAAAATTCCCTCCATCTTCCCAAAATACCCCTATTCAGTTCAAACGACGAGTGGCTGTCTATCTCTAAAACTCATTTGTCTTTACCCAGGTCATTATCGGTAAGTACGAAAAAACCAAGTCCGTTCTCAGTTGAGAGTAGGTGAGTGTGTGTGAGCGTGAGAGGCGGAGTTTTTTCAAAAAAGCGTTTTGACGCATTTTGGGCCTATCGCTCTCTCTCTCTTCTCAACTTGTTCACTTCGAAGAGCATTTCGTTAATGGTGGATCTTACTCACTGAGTCGAATCGTTCACTGAGCCGAAGCGAGTACGAGATCGACAACAATGTTGGACGGACTTCTCGGCCGAGGCTTTGCCTCCAAATGGTTTTTTTGTTTTTTCCTTTTAACAAAATTTTCACTCACTTTTTTTTTTTTTTCTCTCTCTATTATATATAAATGTAAGGATTTTGGATTTCAATTTTGTGTTCTTAACTTTTTAAATTTTGATGTGGTTGTAGTAAGTCGTTGATTAAACAGACGAAGACTCGGATCGATGTGATACGGAGGAAGAGAAAGGCGACTGAGAAGTTTTTGAAGAAAGATGTGGCTGATTTGCTTGCGAATGGCCTCGATATCAATGCTTATGGAAGAGTAATTCCTCGCTTGTTCTTTTAGCTTTACGTTATGCTCATCTGATTTGATCTCAGAGTCGATTGAGTTTTTCTTTTTTGTTTGGTTGCTGAGAAAATTTTTGGAGAAAAAACAATTCAAAATTTTGAATTTTGAGTTCATTATCAGAGATAGAGAAAAATAAAAATCCTAAATTTCAAATTTTATAGATAACAAAATCATTTCTTTTAAAAAAAAATTTTGAAAGAAGAATCTTTACACTTGGTTGGAAACTAAGTAAGTACGTTTTTCTGTGCTTCAAAGGTTGTAGTATTTCTTTACAAATTTAATTTGTTTTGTGTTGAGTGGCTTGTACTCAAAGAAGGGTTATTGTTTATTGCGTGGTGGTGTGAAACAGGCTGATGGACTTCTAGCGGAATTGATGCTTTCATCATGTTATGATTTCGTTGAGCACTCGTGTGATTTCGTATTGAAGCATCTTTCCATAATGGAAAAACAGAGGTTTGAATTTGAATTGCTTTATTGTTATGGCTTTAGATGAATGGTTTGCGGCCCTTTAATTTTCATCCGAAGTTTCGAGATAAAACCAATGTTATAAGCTAGCTATACGATAAGTCTATATTTGCACGGTTGAATGTGATACAACAATCACACATTTAGCGCAGCCTGCTCTAAATTTATAGCCCTATTATCTTTAGTGCAACATATTGGCTGGAAAATCCACCTCATATGCCAAGATATGCCAAGGACACTCCTACATGCGTGTCAGTGTGTTGTGAGGAAACAATATTTGTTTATTTTTATTTTTATTAATTTTTTAAATCCTTTAGTTTTAGATATGTTTCTAAAGATTTTGATAGGTGTTCTTTGTCTGAATTTCTTAATTCTGTTAGTCTCTCTTTTTGATTGATTTGTATTCTTTTCAGTGCAATGAGTTTACTATCGTAAATTCATTGTACTTTTATTATCAATAAAGTCTGTTATTACCTATCAAAAAAAAAAGATTTTGATAGGTGTTGTTATTTTCAAAACCTAAAAATAAACATAAATATGCCTATACATAAATAAAATGCACCTAAAAATATGTATTAATCAATCAATTGTTGTATCCCCATGGTATAGTGTCATAATTTTTCAAGAATTGTTGTGTTGCCTTGTTTTGTCATGTTGTGTCTGTGTCCAAGCTTCTTACAATCATGCAATGTGGGCTTATCATGTAACTATTGGTCATCATAGATGACCTCTTATACCATTCAAATTGGATATGTATGTACCATTAGATTGAGGCTTATTGATTTGGATAAAGCCTAATGTGTATTATTTTATGAGCTGGTGTGTCTCTTCTTATGATGAGTTTGGCATTGATACATTTTTGTTGGGTCCTGTTCCACCAGAAGTTCATTTTATGGTACAAGTTCTGCTTTCCTACCTGAGGGCTTGGTCTTGAGGGGCCAATGAAATGGAGTTAGAGTGACACAGGACAAACCAGGACTTTGCATCAATAAAATTAAAGAACAGAAAAATAAAGGATAGAATGTCGGAATACTAAACCCTAATTCTAATTGATGTAGGGAACCCTACTTGTTGAATTACAAAACTAATTGTGACTTTAAATAAAATACTAATAAACCTAAATTAATACTAGGACCCAAAAATAAAATACAATTGACCAATAAAAATTAAAATTAACTCTAAAAAGAAATAAAACTAAAAATTTAAAAATATTCATTTTTCTCTTCCTGCATCATAGAGTTTTCTTCATTTGACCTTAGGCAATTATGTCTTGATACTTAACTGCACTATTTTGACTATACTTTTCTATCTAATTTTCTTTGCTTGACATTTCTCTTGCTTCATCTTCTTTGCAGTGAATGCCCTGAGGAATGTAGGGAAGCTGTGTCATCCTTGATGTTTGCTGCTGCAAGATTTTCAGATTTGCCAGAATTACGTGATCTTAGGCAAATGTTTCAAGAGAGATATGGGAATTCCCTGGAATTATTTGTGAATCAAGAGGTAATGCTTTGCGAACTTACTTTTAATAGTACAAGTTCATAACTGTTATAGTACTAATCAGTTAAATTTCATTTATAGTTTGAAACACATTTAACTTCAAAGCCAACTACATTGGAGAAGAAAGTTAAGTTAATGCAAGATATAGCACGGGAGTTTTCAATAAAGTGGGATGCTGGGGCTTTTGAAAAGAGGATGTCTAAACCCCCCACATATGTACAGGTATGCCCTTTTTTGTTCTATTGTTCTTCGTTCAATGGTTTTACTGACAAATAGAAATAGCGAGCAGATCTTGGGATTGTTAAGATTTTTGGGACATCTTTCATACACTCAACAAATGTTGTTTTGCCTACTTGTTTTTTTTCCCTAAAAAAAATTTCCAAAATAAGTTTTTAAAATTTTTCTGTGATTTATGTTCTTGTTCTTCATAAAATATCTTCCACTATCTTGAATTTACCTGCAATTTCTGTGACTGACTGCAGAACCAACCTAAAACTTATGGGTCTTTCAATGTCGTTGATGAAAAAACCAAATCATCCAGTGGTATGAAGACAGTCTCAAGAGGAGAGAAGGATGATTTTTTATATAAAGAAAGACTTGACTTTAATTATGATGGGCATAAATTATGCAATGGCAAAGAGGGTAGTTTATCAAAAAGAGAAGAACTAGACCTTCCATCTAGACGTGAACTCTCTGGCAAGGGATACAAGGCACTCAATGGCAGAGAAGAAACTATCCTGAAAAAGGATGGTCGTGACACGCCATTCGAAGGAAGGCAGGAGATTGCTGATGACAAGCATGAAGAACGTAATTGGATGGGAGATGCCACCCCAAAGTCAGTTAGATCTAGCAGTTCATCTCGGGGAAAAAGACTAGAATGCATTGATGGTGGATCCTGTTTGCTTAATGGTAGGGAGAATACTGCCCTTGAAAGAGACTACCCAGGATCATTACTTAAAGGAAAGCTAGAAATTACTTCTAGCTGTGCTGGACTGCAGTCGAAGAGCAATGGTAAAGAACCATTTGCAGGTAATAATCATGCCGGTCAACTTGATGATACAAGCTCAGTGAGGAAAGTTGAAGGGAATGAAATAAATAAGGTGAAGCCCTATCACAATAGCGGCATCCCTCCTCCTTATGTTAAGTCCAATGTTAAAACAAAGGCTAGCAGATCTGGGGTCGATTCAGGATCCTCATTGTCTGGTTTGGACGATGATGCCCTTGTAGACCCTTCAATGCACAAGAGAGGCAATGCTGGTAATACTTCAGGAAGGATCCAATCAGGTTCTGATTATTCTGACTATGAGAGGCAGGTTGTCAGATCTGCAAGTGTGAGTGATCATGGTCAAGAGAGAGATCTTTATCAGGATAATACAACTGGTAACCCCTTGCCAAAATCAAAATCATCCAGGAGGAGACACTTAAAATCACATTCCCATCACGATGATGCTGGCTACTTTGAAGATGCAGGAGTTGTTACAAGAAAATCAAGAAGCAGGAGAAGGGATGACTCGAGATGTGGCTTGCAAATTTTGTTTGATGATGAGCACTATCAGAATGAGGCAGAGGAAAGGATATTGGATAAATTGCTGATGCAGTATAGCAAGAAACCATCGTCCTATGAACCAGGGAGGATGAGAAGAAAGTCTAAACCTCATCATGCACATCACATGGGCAATAATGCAGATGGATTCCCACAGAATAGCAAAGATGGGACTGAGGAGAAGTCAGAGGTTGTTCCTCCTCCGGCCCGGTCAGTTTCTCTTCCTCGTAAACATACAGGTCCATCAGAGGCAACCAATGTTTTTTCCCGTGCTGCTTCTTTTCAGCCAGATAGGTCAAATCCAGCTCGGCATGTGCATCCTAAGTTGCCAAACTATGAAGATTTGGCTGCCAAGTTTGCGGCCATGAGAGGAAGTTAAAAGGGTTGAGCAATCAGTTACGAGTATGATTGCAACCATTCTAAACTTATTGCATTTGTTTGCCTGAGTGGATCACTGTCTTGGAAGAAAATTAGCACGGTTTACTCTCATTACAAATGGCTGAGTACACTATGAGCTTGACTTACGCTTGCATTGTCTGCATTTGGTATGGCTCTACATGTGTCTAGGGCTGGCATTACTATTTTCTTCAATCCATGGAGAATGACATCTAAAGGTTATATTCTAAATTTCAATACAGTTCCCAGACCCATTGGTTGTGAGAGTTGTAACAATGCATGTAGCTTTAATTGATAAAGGGTTCCATATATAGAAGTTAAAGAGTGAGATTGCATATTGTATTGTTGTTCTTTAAACAATAAAACAAGGGGTATTAGAGTTCCACTGTCAAAGATGAACACTTTTCGTGGTAATTGACTACAGATTTTGTTGTTGCTTTTAGTTTTTATTGAATAACTCTTCAAAAGAATATCTATTCATGGTCATTTCAATTTTCTGTGGAGTGTGGAGAGCTAGGGAAAGAGGTTTTGAGTATGAGGAAGTAAGAATTTATGCCTCGATATTTTAGGGTAAGTTGTGGTTGTCATTTTTTGCGCAGAGAATGTGAGGATGGTAAAGTGCAGTACTATAATAAAGTAAATAAATGCAAAATGACATATATGACCTCGAATGTCAGTAAAAGTAAAACCCAGAGCTCAGAACAAAAGCCACTTTAACATTCCCCAGGTCCAATGCCCTCTGAAGATTCGCTACCCATCTTCTTTCCTTGTCAAAGGTAAACGATCGGTTCCCGCCAAAAAGCTTCTTACCCCTCCCATATATAAAACAGTGCACCTTTTACTGCCCCATACTCCACCACACACAGAGAGAGAGAGAGAGATGAGGGGGACATCCAAGGTGATTATGGGGGCAACCTTGGTAATGGTAGTGAGCCTTGCCATAGTGGTAGGCCTAATCTTGGTGCTACTAGCTGAGCTCTACTGTTCTCTCTTACTCCGCCGGCGTCAGCTCAGAGACACCAACTCTGAAACCGCCACCACCACTACTGCCATTGCCACTGTCCCCACAACTACCAGCACTCCCTCTTCAGAACCCTCACAGCCCCAAAACCAGTCATCTCCTCCCCCACTCCGTAGCTTCTATGCCCAAGGGGTTCTCCATGCCCCAAGAAGCCTCCTCTTCCCTGCATTCTCTACCAAAGAAGACAATGCAGAATCAAAGAAGCAGCATTCCAAGCTTCATCATATCATTGATGTACTCCAAACCCAAGAGACCAACACAAGCCCTCGTCAAATTGGACTATTATCTGCTTCTTCTTCCCCACCAACTCCTTTCATTCATATAACCACACCAAAGCCAATTCAAGAAGCCCATATTCAAGGTGGTGGTGGTGACACTACTTGTAATGACAAAGCTGGTGGTTTTGGGGAGCATTTTATGTACATTTCTAACCCCATATATGACAATGATGCTAGGCCAAGCAGAGTGGATACTCCATTCGAAACACCAGACACATCGCCTTCACGGTTAGAAATGAGTGGTTCTTCAGGTGATGATGAGGTTGCTCAGACATCTCCATGTAGTCCCTCAAGCCCAACCACACCTCCTTTGACTCCAATGAAGAAGCTCCCAGCTGAGGCTTGCTCTGTCTCCCTTAAAAATGCCCGATCTTTAGGTACTTCAGGTAGTGAGTCTAATAGTAACAATTGCCATTCTTCATCCTCATCAGGCTCTCCTTCTACCTCTCCTTCATGGTGATGCATTGTCAAAGGCATAACCAGACTGGGGAGCCTTTGTTTTTTTTTTTTTTTTTTAGCATTTTTGTTAACCTTGAAATTTGGGTTTGATGTGAATATAGTAATGGAAATGGAAGTTGGTAGCAGAGAAAAAGACACAGTAGAGGGTAAGAAAGAAACTTTTTCTCTGCATGCGTGGCCACGGCTTGTTCACCCAAGGCAAGCCACGCCAAGGCCAGCTAATTTTCTTTCTCTTTCTTTTTCCACCAGTACGTACGTTGCAGAATTGCTTTTTTGTTTTCATTTGCTTGTGTGGGTGTTTTTGGAAAGTTGCTTCTGTTCATATCTACTAGTGTAGTTGAAAAGAAACCATTGTTTTTCTTCTGGGACTATGAGAAACTGAGAATGCATGTGAACTGTGATGAGATGGACTAATGGGCAAAGAAAGAGGGATGAAAAAGATTAAAAAATTTACTGTGTGACCTTGGGTGTTGATTTCAATGCATTGAACCTCAAAAACAAATAAAATCTGTCAACCGCGAGGTCTTTTGTCCACTTTTGATAAGGACGAGTCGTGTTGGTTTTGCTGAGCCCTATGACCGTAAGCTTTGAGACAAGGCAAGAAGCTTCAGTATCTGCACTGACTGAATTTATGAAAGTATTAAAAAATGTTACTTAGAGCGTTGATAAAAATTTAGCTATTTGCCCTTATAAAAAATTACTTTATTTATTTTATCTACACACATGTTGCAGCAGTAGATTTATTTTAGCTTTCAGCACAATAAAATAATATAAAAATTATAATAAAATAAGATATCTACTATAATAAAATAATATATCAATTACACACAATCATCACAGCTACACACACAACCAGGCAAGGAATAAATTTTTTTTTTTTTTTTTTTTTTGGCTGTAAGCTATAGTGCACATCCATAGATAGGCATGTACTATAGCAATGTAGCTAAAAATTAGCTTCACTGCTGTATGGTTATTTTTGTGTTTTCGTAGAGCTAAAATAGCTTTAGCTCAACTGCTACAAGTGCTCTTAAAGGAGCATTATGAGTGCCCTCTGACCATGGAGAGCACCACTCAAGTTTTTTTTTTTTTTTTTTTGAGAAGGAAGAGCACCACTTAAGTTGAAACACAATCTTAGCCCCTTCCAAAATATGTCATTGTTTGCTCTTATAGTTTCTTGTCTTTCATGGAATTTCCCTTAGAGGGAGCACCGGAGCACCCTATATATATATATATATAAGGTACTAACAGGAAAAGGGGGCTTTCAGTTGCATTAATCAATTTGTTGACAGAGCTAGTTTGGCAGCTCCTATTGCGATTGATTTCCAATTCAATTAGTCTTTGTTTGGTAGTGAAAGTTAGTTGTGTTAGCCAGACCCGGCAAAATGAGACTTGGCTCGTTAATTGTTTTTTCTTTGGACTTATGAGACGGATCAGCCCGACCCCAACCCGCTAAAATGGCAGGTTGGATCCATTGTTTACTAAGAAAAATAATAACCTTTTTCTTATCGTTTTGGCTTTGTTTGTTCATACTTTTTCACTCTCAAATCTCTCTTTCAGATTTCTACTTTCTCATTTTTCTTCTTTTAACTATGCTTAATCTTTCTATTTTTCGAGTCCAATGAAAATTGATTTCCATCTGCTAGCATTGTGATTCATTTTTGCCTATTTGGTCTTAAACTCGCTTAGTAGTTACCTTGACAATAAATTTCTTTTTCCATTCAAAACACCCATAATTTGTGAGTTTGTTTAACTTTGTTAACAGAATGAAAGAAAATTTAAGTAAAAGAAACTATAGAAAGAGATTTTAATTACTTATTTAACTTTTTTTTTTTAAATTCATATTGATTTTTTTTAGTTCTCTATATTACATAAAATCACTAAAAATTATTATTTAAATTCACTATTTATAAAAAATATTAAATATCACAATTTCTTATATATAATTTGTGTGATACATTTTTAGTTAATTATTTTCTATAAGATAGTATTGTCTTTTTCAAAATTCTTTTTGAATTACTTTAAATTACTTAGACTAAACAAACACTACCCTATGCAGTTCATGAGTGATCCTAACATGATTATGTCTTTCTAAGTAAAGTTTTCAACGCTAGGTGTTATACTGGTAACTATATTTCATATTTTGTTGACATACGGTTTGTCTGTCATTCTCTTATGGAATTTTTAGATGAGTGAACTTAAGAATTTATGTATTATTTCTGTAAGGACTAGATTTGAATTCTTAGCCCAACGAGTGGATGGACTTAGGCCCAAAAAGCCCAAAACAATGAATTTGTAGAGAGTAGGTTGAAAAAACTAGGTTTTAAAGAATTAGACAGGTGCTCAGGTAGATTTGGATGACAAGAGAATGTGAATAAACTAGTTTATGCTGAAGAAAATCGTCTTCGACAAAGTTCGAAGAGATTTGTTCTTATATATTTCTCACAGGTTCGATTACACAGTTTGTTCTTGATGCTACAGTGTTTTCTATGTGTTTTTCTCGATCCCCTTGTCTCGTTGCCCCCTTCTTCTTTTATACTATCTTTCCTTTTCATCTCCACATTCCATGTGCATGCTAGATGGTTGGTGTTGATACTTGTCCCATCAACGCCTCCCATAAGTCCTCATGTAGTAGTTGTAAGGTTGAAAACTACTGTTCAGCTATTACCCCCACATTAATGCGGTCAGAGAGTTAGCTATAGAGCATTTAATGCGGTGGCAGCAGCTTTTTCCTAAGATATTTCAGGACTTTTCCTTGTCTGATGTCTCTACAATGCTTATCAACATCAACGAGATTTCCTGGAACGTCACCCAGAGCGATAGACAACTCCTTCGAACCTCGGCATTGGTAAGCCGAGGACGCATTTATCATCGGCCCACCCTCTTGAACCATTATGATAAAAACTAACCTATATTTACTAATAGTCTTTTCTTAATAAAGATTTCTCTTCCTTGGAGAACCCCTCGTCCTCGGATTGGGCCATAGGCCTGAAAAACAAATAAATGATGAACTCCTAGGCCCAATATCTCTACAATTTCATTTTTATATTTAAAGAGTGTTTTTTTTGGGTGCTAAACTAGAGTATTTGTTTATTATTTTTTGAAAGAAAGACAAAAAGAATATGCCCGTGTTTCTTTTTTATCTATTTAATATTTTTTTTATGGTGAAAAAAGTAAGGGTCATACTAGGTTTTGCAACTTGTTTTAATTTGACTCATTTCTGACTTCAACCTAGTTTAACTTGTACCAATCGAGTTGAACTTGCCGAACTTGAACTGTTTGTCAGATCTAGTTCCTTCAGCATTAATTAGATCTTGTTATAAACCTTGGGCTATCTTTAGGTATTTAAGAGAATGGCATGAATTGA
Organism: Quercus ilex subsp. ballota; assembly: GCA_032727855.1. NCBI lineage: Eukaryota > Viridiplantae > Streptophyta > Magnoliopsida > Fagales > Fagaceae > Quercus > Quercus ilex. Next base: position 85,977,911 of record CM064909.1, read on the forward strand.
TAAGAAATTTTCTAAAAATTTTAAAATAGTTTTATTGTAGAGTTCTTAAAATTCCAATTATTAAAAAAAGTTTTATAGTTCACTGCATTGCTTGCTCTCCTTGACATGGAGAACAAGGGTTCAAATCTTCTCCTTAGTTGTCAAATTATATATATATATATATATAAAAATATTAAATCATCATTATATGAGTTGATTAGAGTATTCCATTTAATAGTATGTAGCCAAATATTGATTACTACTTAAAAAAAAAACATATTGATTAATACTATTTTGGTATATACTTTAAGCAAAATCTTAATCACTCATTAAAACATGGATGATTAGTTTCGGATTTAAAAATACTCTATTTGTATATACTATATATATATATTTTTTTTTTGAAAGTGCTATACGGAGTTCATATATATTATTTAAAATCTATAATATTTATTGTTGTTGACCTTGAATCTCAAATCCTTCCTCTACTAAACCGAAAATTATATTATGTACCTGGTATATATGCTGGGTACACCATATACCTTCTCCTACTAAACCAACCTCGTAAGCGAGGAGTTATCATTTAGCCTAACGAGTGTGGTGGTAAATTTTATATGGACTTGGTTTAGGTCTAGTGCATCCAGTGTGCTGAATCCGGTCAGATGGTGACACATATCCAAAAGTGGACATATGTCATCATCTCAACAGGTCCAGTACTACTGGACACTAGACCTAAGTCTGACCCATTCTATATGGAGTTAATTTAGGAAATCTAGAAAATTTGAATTAGAATTTATGATGGACGTATCTAGTAATTGGATAAATGATCACACTCTTTCGGTTGCCAAACTCTTGGTATGGATTAGCAATATTTAATTTTAATCAAACTCTATGTTGAATGGCATTATTTAAGTTGATTGGAGCAAGATCTGATAGATCTCGTTAAATGACCTCATCAGACTTGTAACTAAGGGTCCGTTTGGTAAGAGATTTCTAGTAACATTGTTAGTATTTTTTGGAAATACGTGTGGGTAAAAAAATGTATGAAAAAAATGTATAATATTATTTAAACACTGAAAACTGTTGTTTAAATAACAATAACAAACGAACCCTAAGACTTAACATGATGGACTATACAATGCCACAAGTCTACCATTGGATCACGAGGCCATTCTTTTATTACGAAAAAGAAAAGGGTATGTGAAGCCAATGGGCTCATCAAGTTCAAATTGTTGTTTGATTCGGGGATTTTTGTTGTTAGGATTTCATTTTTGTTCCCAGATCAGTTAACTTTGTAGCCACAGTCTGACTTTTTTTTTTTTGGAAAAAGAGATGGTACTTTGTACATCTTTTTTTTTCCTTCTTGGATTCTCTTTTCGGAGGAAGGAGATAACTTGGGTCCATCCCTCTTTGTCACCCCACAACAACAAAAAAAAAAAAAAAAAAAAATCCTTATTTAGCAAATATAACAAATGTCACCTTTGTAATTTAGTGAGTGTCAATTTGGTCATTGAATTTTTTATTTGAACAATTAACCATCACATGTGGTTTGTGACAAATCAAACGTTTTGCTTCCTATAAAAATAAAAAAAAAAATAAAAAGTTTTGCTAGTATGTTTGGCTAAACATTAAGGAATTTAATCATATAATTTTTGTCACATTATCAATAATTTTGAAATGTAATTATTACCATGTACGCATTAGCTGGTTAAATTTGTTAGACTTAAATTAACATGAAATAATAACAGAATGCTTGATTTGTTACCAATCTAATGTGTAGAAGTTAATTGCTTAAATCAAAAGTCCACAAATTGACACCCCCCAAAAAAAAAAGACAAAAAATAGAGAAGGCTGTTGTGTTATCATATCATTTTGACCAGAATGAAGTGCTATTATCTGCGGGATGAATACGTTGGCAGGAGCAACAAAATAATCTAAACTTAGCACAGCACCTCATATGATTAGAGTGAAAATGACTTGGATGGTTTACCCAAAAAAAAAAAGGACTTGGATGGCAATGAGATATCTGCCAATTAGAGAAAGGCACTGACCAAAAAGCTGAAATCATGGCAGGTAGGAGGGCTTGAATAGTGAATTCTTGGATTTTTAATGGTTAGAGTGCTTGAGTTTAATATCCCTCCCAAGCTGATTTGTTTGCAATGCCTGTTTTAGGCCATATTGCATATAATTCAGCAATCAAGTTTTGTTCTTTAGCTATGACACTTCTTACTGCTGTATTTATTGACTTTCGAGTTCCATAATCACTCTTGCACGTACAGGAACATGTAAAATGTCTGTAAGTGTCACAAGCTTTTCTAATGAGATCTCAAAATGTACATAGAACAAATATTCTTACAACATGTTTGTGCAGCTTCGATACCAGTTCACCTTTGATCAGCCACGATGAATTCCCATCAGATCCAGGGATGTCCTTACCAATGATCGAGGAAAACCTGATATCATATGGGAGACAAAACAAGGGAAATGAAAACTTCTTCCAGTTAGTAAAAAACATTTGGGTTTTCAAGCTATATTTAAGCACTAATTACATCACCAAAAGGTAATGTAGCTAGATCACCAAGGTTGAATGCATATTTTCAATTAATAGCCAAAAAAAGGAGACTCCCCAGTGAGTGATGAAATCATGCTATAGAAATAAAACATACTATAAGTTCATAACATTGCAAGTAGTACATACAGTTATATAGCAAGTATGGGTATCATCCAGAGCAGCAAAACAGTCTTCTTCCACTTTCTTGCGATCTACTGTGTAATTTCATTCCAGTTGGACGTGAAGGGCTAGCTTTTGCCAATCTCTTTGCTGCAAAAAAGCTTGTCTCTATAAGCATGGAAAAGAATTTCTGGGTAGAAGAGAGAATTGGACTTGACAGTTGGTTGATGTCATCATAAATGGTTAATTGGCAGGGCAATATCAAAGAAACACTGTTGCCAAATGATGAAGCAACTAGCGGACCTAGACTATCCATTTGAGAACTGTGTTCAGAAGTTATAACTTAAATGACATTTGCCCCTTTCTTTGTTTTAGGAGTTTTATTTTTTATTTGATTTTCCTCCTTTCTGATCAATTATGGGCATGTCAAAACTTTGAAGGCTGGATCAACCCTCATATACTAGGTGCAGTTTTGTGGTGAAATGAAGAGACAAATCATTGCGTTTGATCCAAAAAAAAAAAAAATCAACAGAAAAGGTAGCTAGAGTTACCTATTTCATAGAAGAGCTCATTCACATTCTGTGCAGTTTTTGCAGATGTTTCAAGAAAAACCAAACCATTTTCTTTAGCATATTGCTCACCATCCTGCAATCATTTTTGAAGGATTGAAAATTTGTCTTTAGCAATTACATAGAACAATGGACTCACTTGCAACAAGGATCAAATAAGTTGCATAATTGACATAATCACTCCTAATAAAAATCAGAAATATGGAATGCAACCATACAAAAGCTATAATGCCTTTTTGTGTTTGCTTTTGTTCATTTTATATCCTGGTTTTTCCTATTTCTTTGGCACTTTTTTTTTTTGGTGGGGGGGGGGGGGGGGGTAGGTTTCCTAACAATCACCTCTCCTAGACCCCAGAAGACTGGAAGTTTGTACACTGGTTACAAATTTTTTTTTTTTAAACAGTTTGCTGCTTACACAGTTCAATACAAGTCTTTGATAATTTTTTTCCAAACACAATAAAACATAAAAATAAAATTTTAAAGTGAAGTGCATTTCAGCAAAATAGGAAGAGGCCAAAGTAGGATCCTATGCAAACCAAGGCACACCTTGGCATTCTCAGGGTCTAGGGCAAAGCTTAGGTTGAGAGTCCTCTCCTCAAATGTCTAGAGGCACACAACATGAATATAACAAATAAGAATATTGAACTATAACTACCTCGAGTCCCACTTTTCTCTTCTCTTCCAAGTCAGCCTTGTTAGCTGCCAAGAACATTATCAAATTTGGATTTCCTGATATGGTAAAAAAAAGATATCAAATTAGATGTTGAACTAATACCATTCGATTCCACAATAAGTTAATGCTCAACAGTTTTCATAACATCATGTTGAAAGGGGTAACTGTAGCCAATATATAAAAGAACAAAGTTTCTCTCCAAACTAGTTTGGAGAGAAACCCTACAAACTCATCATATATCTTTATATTGAGTGTGAATTTTGAAAATCTAACCGTTAGATTGCATGTTCTTATTACATTCTTAATGCTTACAAAATTTCAAGAAGATCAAAGATCAATTGCTATGTTATCAAATAAATGTTATAATTTCAAGTTTTTGTGATCTAAAGTTGTATATAAAAAATAAGTTAATTGATCAAATAGTAAATAACATCCAATTTGAACGAAATTTGATACGTATGTTAAGAATATAAGAAACATGAAATTCAACAGTTAGATTTTCAAAATTCACACCCAAAAAAGAAATATATGAGAAGTTTAAGAGTTTCTTTCCAAACTAGTTTGGAGAGAAACTTTGTTCTATATAAAATTAAGCTTGATTTCCACATGATTCTGGATATGTTTTCAATAAAATATTTTTAACTTAATCAGTCTAAAGGGTGGTCAAACTTATCAGAACTTTGAGATGGCCAGTGGGTTTTGAAACCACGAATTATTGCATTCTAATTGGAAAAGGAGGTGCCATTTGAATTACAAATGATTGACAATAGTAGCAACGTAATATGATGATAAAAATTTATCTTCAAGGACATACCCCTAAAGTGATCTCACGTGCTTTGGAGATGGCAAAAAAATACATATGATGTGAACTAATTGTAAGAGTAATGGACGACTAATGCTGAGCAAGAGAAGAAAGAAAGGAAGGTATAAAAAACTATAACATCAGACTTGGAGAAAGGCATATACATGGAACCCATGTTGGTGCCACAAAGGCCTCACATAATGGATAGTCTAGATCTACGCATCTCAAGACATGTAAGGACTTATTTCATTTTCAGGTGATATGATCCTGACTCGAAAGTACCACAGCTTGTGAATTTCATTGAACGAAGAGGACAGACAGAGAAGATGTAATAGAAAACCAAGATTTAGAGAAAAATAAAGTTTAGTCTCAGCTTATATGAGATTGACCAGGGAAAGATTGACACCTTTTTTTGTGGGGTGGGGGGGGGGGGGAGGGGTGGTGTGGGTGGGGTTGCCTATGCCCCCATTCTTGAAATTTTAAATCCCCCATGTTCCCCATAAAAGGAAAAGATAAATTCCTAGATCCATCCCAGCCCTTAGACTGATTTTCAAGTCAAGTAAAAAACAAATCACCAATTTCTGTCAATTACCTTGTCTTTGCAATTCTTGAACCCACTTTTTGGCTCGTTCAAATGATTCCTGAAGGCAAAGCACCATACATTTAATTAGTCAGATGGATACCCACTTTATATGTATATATCACTCTTACTATAGACAATAAATTCTCACTGTCACCTATAATATTAACAAATTCTTAACGGAGGATTCACAAATCATTGATAGATATAAAATTATGATCAACGTGGATTAGCATTAAGAACAGGATACTCAAAGATATGCCATACTCATCATCCAATACTTAAATAGATTGAGTTATCTACCAATTTTGAGACATATTTAGATACATTATAATCAGATATGAGCGTAGTATCCAGTGTTATTATGGTCAGAACTTTTTATCTTTCTGTTGGACAACATTACAATATATGCCATACATTTGCCATCACTGGGAAAAAAGAAACAATGTAGGAAATGTCCAAAAAGGCAACATAGGGCTAATTACCACTACAACATCAATGAAACATACAAAACATAAAGAGTAAGAATTAAGCTTATTGTCATCTTAAGGGTAATATAGATGTTTCAAAACCTGCTTATATTTAGATTAAACAACTATACATAATAAGAATTTGAGATGAAAATGAACATGTGAAAAGCTAGTAATAAAGCTCTTGGGCTGCTTTCACGATTTGGGCTTTTCCTTCACAAATGAAAATGCAACTTTTATGAAAACACAGCTTTCTAAAAACTTACCAAACGCACATTTTATTTTTTTGGCTTAAAAAAGTGTGTTTTAGCTTGTAAAAGCTGAAACAAACGGGCACTAATTCTAGATAAAGGTGAACATGTAAGAATCTAGCAATTGAAATATTGGAATCTTGAAAAATAGCTACCATGCTTGTAATGTCATAAACCACTACTGCTGCAGCTGCACCACGATAGTACATAGGAGCCAAACTATGGTATCGCTCCTGTCCTGCTGTGTCCCATATATCAAATTTTATAGTGGCTTCATTTAGTGACAAGACCTGGGTGAAGAAGGCTGCTCCAATGGTTGATTCCTGCATATTACACTTACGTTAGAGGCTACACAACATCATGATTTTGAGGAAAGAAAAATAGAGTGAATAAAAATAGTCAAGAAAATGAAAGTGAACCTGGTAATCGAAAAATTGGCCTTTGACAAATCTCAATACCAAACTGGTTTTTCCGGTTCCCATGTCCCCAAGAAGTACCTAGGAAAAGCTTAATGATGTCAAAACCAACAAACTTCTCCCTCTTGCTAATCATTCATGTAAAAGTATATAACAATGCACAACTATAAAAATTTCAAATTCAGTTATTTACGAAAAAAATTAACTAAAACTTAATCCAGAAACTTTCTTGCATTTTCAGTAGATTCGCTGGGATCATACCTAACACGCCACAATAAGGTTTTATAAATCAACTTAACTTCATATATTAACACACTCTATAAATTAGATATTCTTGGCTACAAACCTCATCAAGTTAATGTGATCTACAGGACTTTGACAGAGCAAAAAGAATTCCTCACAAAACGGATATCACTTCGCCGGAATGTGTTTTTAAAGTAATCTATGATCATAAAATTATGCAGTTCCCTCCAGGCTTCATACAGCGGCATATAATAATTGAAGCACATGAAATTGGAAAAATCATGATTTGGGAACTATTAATGATTAATCAGCATCTAAATATCTAGTGCTGGTTGTGCAAAATGAAATCTCGCCGAAGTAACAAATATTAGATACTATTTGTCAAAGTTGTTAAACTGTGTCTCAAATAATAACACAGGCGTCTCTGGTTTGACCCACAAGCTCAATGATTCTCAATAGCTTTACCAAATCAAGCTTAACCATGTGAGATAGAATTAACCCTTTTCATAACATGAACTAATTTTATAAGAAAAATAATAAGGAAGACATACCCACCAGCTTGGCTTGTATATTCTTGTTGCCTGTTGTCCTTGCCATATTTCTCAATCCAAATAGATAATGGTTCTTGAAAATTCTGAGGGACAAAACAAAGAGACAGAAATAGAAAAGAGAGTTTGTGGCAGAGATGATTATCTAGTTTGAAAGTGAAATCCAGCGAAAAGCAATGATGAGCTATGAGAAAGCTGTAAACCACGAGGAAAAGGAGATGGACATTGATATTGGCAGAGCAGTTTTTGTTGGTTCCACGGAAGATTAGATCAATTTACATACTATTTGTAAGTGAGAAACCTGGAAGAAGTCAATTTAGTACTAGCTATATGGTTTCGGATCAGGACTGGTAGTTTGTTCGTTGACTGGTAAGTTAGGTCCCCTTTTTGTCGGTCCTCCTTCAAAAGGCAAAGTTCTCCACTCCAACGAGGTAATGAGCTAAAGCAAGAACATGCGGTCCCTTTTTTTCGGCTTTGTATAAGCTTTTTCTTTTCTTTTATTTTTTCTTTGTTTTTAACGAAGTTTTTTTTTTTTTAAGAAGGAAAATTCTTACTGCACATTCTACTCGCAAGGTAAGATTCATATGGTAAACTAAACGTACAATATTGTACATATTTGCAAAAAAATGTACAATGCAATGCAAACTCATACTTACTCTTTGAAAAATTCTCCTTTAACTTGTTATGTAATAAATTACAGTGACTTATTTTAATTATAATTAGTTGCAAATTCACGCGATGCGTGAGAATAGATAATTATATTTTAGTTATGGTATAATATATAATTTGTTTTTTAAATTTTGTGAAAAATAATTTGTCCTCCCAAAAACTTAAATAATTTCTAAAATTATTTTTCATTTATTTATCTCAAAAAATATATCATCAATTTATTATTTGGATTTATTTGATTGATATTATTCATTTTTAGGCGGTCCATATTTTGATAAATAATGTTATCGTACGTCATATTTTCCTAATTTGTTTTTCCTATACAACTAAATAGTTTGAGTTTCAAATATATTATTCAAAATTTTCATTCTCTTAAAAAGATATTATTTTATTTATAATTTTTCTTATCGTAAGAGTAGTTTCGAACTATTAATTGAGTTTTGTTTACTAATATAGATACATGAAATTGGAACTGCATATTTCTTAGACATTCCTAAGTGACTATACCATATTATAAATTTAATATTTAAAATAATATGTAGGAAAAAAGTAGACTTTATGTCTAAAATTGAACACTTCACCTATCGAAATGAAAGAAAATAATCAATATAACATAAAGAGAACATGATCTTTTTTTTCTTTTTCTTTTTTAATTACATACACTTTTATTTATTAAGATTTAATTGTCTTTAAGCGGATCTTCATATCACATTTTTGTTACTACGCTCTTGTTGAGCCTTCTCATTTGTCGCATCATTGGTCACATCATTATTCTTTTTAGTATTTATTTTTTACTTTTATTTTTTTTGAAAATATTAAATATATAAATATATTAACTTTACAAATTCATCTTAGGAAATTTTAACTTTACATATTCATTTACTTTAATTTTTATGTTATAACTAAATAATAAATCAATAAAAAATAAAAATAAAAATATTGTCTATACATATTCATCTTGGGCAGTTTAATTTTAATAGTTGATAGACACATTCAAATACATAGCTAACATTGTATTTTGATATAAATTCAAAATCTCACTTCCAAAATAACTAAGTATTATGTCAAAAAAAAAAAAAAAAAAAGATCAAACAAAAGCTAAAAAGAGGGAGACAGGAGACTTGTGACGGAAAACTTAAAAAATCAAACACACTACCAATTGTATTAACCCAAAATAGTATTATATAAAAAATACAATTATTCATCAACCTAAAATAAAGTTGTGAAAAAGAATATATATATATATATATATATATAGAGAGAGAGAGAGAGAGAGAGAGAGAGAGAGAGAGTAATCACCGTTTCGGGAGAGAAATAGAAAATAAAATGAGAAAAAGAAGCATCAGATAAAAAATATAGTCATAAGTCAAATACCAAATTATCCATGCCATGATATATAATAGAATAATATTATATTCTTATAAACTATATTTATATGCAATAAAATAACATTTAACAATTATAGAAAAGAAAAAAAGATAATAACTTAAAAACACAAAACCAAATTGCAACCCAAAGTAAAATTCTAAAGAACACATAAATACATCAATCTAAAGTAGATATACAAAAAATAAAAAATTTACACAAAAATAAAACATGAGAGAGAGAGAGAGAGAGAGAGAGAGAGAGAGTAATAACCTCTTTCATGTGAGAAAATATGTATAGAATGGGATAGAGAATGTCATATTTCTAGTAATTGAATGGGGATAAGAAGAGACAAAATAAAAGGAAGAGGAAAAGATAGATGAAGAATGACATTAAGGTTGAAAGTAGTGGAAAGATGAAAAGGTAAAAGAGAAGTTATGGTTGGAAGTAGTAGAGAGAAATGAGAAATAGGTAGATGATGTGGCCGCTGATGTGGCTCAACAGGAGCATAACAACAATAAATGCTACGCTTCAGCTTTTAGATATATATATATATATATATATATATATAGATTATAGATGATAAATCTGTGATTGCACACTTGACAGATTAAAAATGCACTTATGGAGATTTGCTACTAATATACTCCCAACAAAGTTGAACATATTCAGGTTTGTTCCAAATATTAATGTAAATTGCTCATTGTATAATTATGAACCTAAATCTTTTCTTCATTTGTTTACTCGTTGCCAAGTAGCTTAAATTTTGTGGTTTGGGTGTGATTGGGGTCTAAGAATGTTGAACATTCAATTCTTAGACCCATATCGGTTTGTTAATTTTCTTGTCAACCCCTCAAAAGACTTGATGGTAGAGCAAATCCAGTAGGAGAATTCGCCCTTTATGCAACTTTGATAGTAGAATCTGTGGAGCAGTTGAGGAATAGAGTAGTGCATGAGGGGACCAAACCAAGGAAAGAACAATTGGAAAGAGGTGTTCAAAGAAAAATCCAAGAGCATTGGAAGGTTGTGTCCAACAATCCAATAGATCACACCTCCCCCTACAAATAGTATCCATTGGGTGAAGCCTGAGAATGACGCAATTAAGATTAACTGTGATGTAGCAGTGGGTTCAAAAGATTCAGTTGTTGCCTTGATAGCTAGGGATTGAAGAGGGAATTTAGTATTTTCTTTTTCTTGTAAAGTGAACACCAACATCCCTGTCCAAGCAAAGGTAGAAGCGTTACAATGGGCAGTACCATTGATGCGAAATACAATCTTGTTAATGTAGTTATTGAAAGCCTTTCTACCTTTAATACTACTATTCATTGGTATATTACTAATATTTTGTTAGAAACTAAGGCCTTAGCACATTTTGTGCCTTCATTTTCTTTTAGTTGGGTTCCTAAGAGGGCCAACAAAATTGTTCATGAACTTGGATAATGATCTCTTGTAATAGAGTATTTGGATTTTTTGGGTTTTAACTCTGCTCCTCCTATAGTTGTGAATGTTTTGTTGGAGGATGCTCTCTCTATTTCATAGTTTGTTCTTTCAATAAAAGTCTTTGTTAAGCAAAAAAAAAAAAAAGTGATTGCACAGTAGACCTCGTGATGAAGACTCTTGCTAGCCAAACTCTAATCACTTGATATAGGCAAGACAACTAAGATGGTGCTGATGTTACACCAATCTAGATAGTTTGATGCTTATATCAATAGTACTTTTTTTAGAAGAATAAGAGGAGTATTATGCAGAAAATATTTTTTAATACTTTCATCCGAGATGATGAGGATTTATAGGTCTTTGGATTTCGAGATTCATTCCTCCACTTGGCCATTACCTTGATTGTGGTTGAGGAGGGTGTGCATTCATGGGCAAAATCTAGGGGAGTGTTCGGACATATGTGGAACTTGTTAGAACATATGTCATGTAAAATTGGCTAATTCTTTGACAAAACGCACTTTACTTGTAATTTGGTAGATCTAGGATGTGTTTAATACTTCAACGAACAAAAGTTCAAGTCTAGTATTGAAGCCATGCAAGTCTGTCCAAAAATAAGTGAAGAAGTGTTGTTCATTAAAGCTCGACAGATAAATCTATTGAGATTTAATGTATAATTCTCGACAGCTCTTGACAGAAGCTGTATCTATCGAGAATTACAAAATTCAGATTTCTAGATTTGTTTTTCATGCATATCCAAGTTATTTGTGTAGGGTTTCTTTTCTCACAACTCTAGACATATGTAAGGATTATTTTAAGGGCTGTAAAAGGTGATGCAACTTGATGCAAAGTGATTATTCACTCAAATTGTGACTGAAGACAATTTGCCTTAGTTCATCTTTCTCTTGTAGAAGCCGCTGTGTCTTTGCGCCAAGGGTTTTGTAACCAAGGAGTTTCTTGATCTTCATCGTCTAGATGAACTGAAGAACTCTGTAACCAATATCTTTCTCAAGTTGATGTGTTAGTCACGTACTGAGATCCGTGCATCAATTGGTTAGTCACGTACTAGGAACCGTGCATTGAAATAAGAGATTGTCACTACATTGTAAGTCCAATTGAGTATTGGAGTAATGGTTCAATTGTCAGTTGGTATTAGGTACTAGGGTTTTTTTTATTTGTAACCACTTGTTTTGATAATAGTGGATTCTTAAGAGTGGTGACTTTAAATTCACCTGATGGGGTTTTGCCTCGGTAGTTTTCCCCATTTGTAAACAAATCACCTGTGTCAAATTTATTTTCCATTGCATTTAACTTAGTTGGTTATTTGTTTGTGCTACCACGCTTATTGCATATAATTGAATCTAATTAATTCATTTGGCTAATTAATTGATTAATTTACCAAAGGGGGTCAATACATTCTTGGCCTACCAGTGAGCATTTTTAGTGATGCTATAGGTTTTTGATCTTGGGGCTATTACCCTGGTAAATATAGGCCACTTGCTTCGTGGATCGTAAATCCCCATTCATAATTCAACCTTACCTACACTATATTTAACCGACATGCTTAGGCATTGGGTCATTTGCCTTTGCTAACTTAGTAACTTACATGTCTTCGCAAATGAACGAGGCCAAATCAATCATCTACCTTGTTTGGTCACTCCTAATTGGCTAATCAGAACCATATACGATCTCTTTCGTATTAAATCACATGACTTATTATTGTATTAAAAACATATGTGGATGATTGTTAAAAAAAAATGTCTTTTTCTATGGAGTAACTTAAAAATTTTCCTCCAAATTTTATCTTATATCTTTTATTTGGAGGAAAGTTTTTAAATCACATGACTTATTATTGTATTAAAAACATATGTGGATGATTGTTAAAAAAAAAAAAAAAGTATTTTTTTATGGAGTAACTTCAGAACTTTCCTTCAAATTTTATCTTTTATTTTTTCTTGCTAAACAGATAAAAACTTTTATAAACCAAAACCTTTTGATAAATCCTTATGCCCTTAGAGCATATTCATACCTGTTTGGAAAATTATTAGATACTAGACATTTAACAATAGTGATGATGAGGTGGTCATATAGGTTTTTGCACTAATGTTATGAGTGTGTCACTTTTTTTTCTTTTCTTTTTTTGAGAATGTTATGAATGTGTCACTTGACACTAAAATTAAGAAAATTAAAATAGACATTTGATGTAAAATTATACTACAATTAAAAGCTAATTTGGATTGTAATTGGCCTTAAAAGTTATTTCCAATGCCCATTTGGCCAATTCATGTATCACAAGCTTGCATTTAAATTGGCTTTGATTAACCATTCTAGTGATTATCCATTAATTTCTTTTTGAAATTGGAAAATATTGATGAATCATTTGTTCTTTAAATGTGCAACCCTTTTTTCTTGATAATTCTATAGTGGGGGAAGGGAGATTTGAACCTTGGTTGTCTTGTTCGAAAATACCAGGAGATGCCAATCAGTTAAGCTACGAGACTTTTGGTATTTGAATATGCAACTTGATGCTATTAAGAAAAGGAGATCATATATATAATTTTTTGGATATGAGATAGTTTGAATTTTTGGTGTATGTGCCATAATAATTGTTCTTACTATCAAACTAAAATATTAGTTGATTTTTGGTTTAAAAAGGATTTAGACTTAGGCCCTTTATTCGACAATAATTTTTTTTACCAATTGAGTTAATTATAAGCCACGTATAAGAAGATCATATAAGAATTATCTCATTTATAATTTGTAAAGTTAATGCATGATGGAGGTTGTATGTTAGCTTCATATTATTCAAAATTATGAAAGTTGTATAGAGAATTGTAACTGTTTTCTTTTTTTCAAAATAAAAGATATGAATATTACATTTTCTAGTTGCTAACATGCACGATGCGCAAGATTTAAAAAAAAAATATATTTTTTAAGTTAATACATATATTCATATTATAATTACAACAATCTCTTTATTATCAAGATTAAAGGAAAAACAAACTTTCTCTAGAACTCAAAAAGAAAAAGAGTGAGAGAAAATATTCATTCCTAAACAACTTTTTTTTTAATATCAACTCATAAACAACATTTACTTACAAAGTTTTGTGCATCTTTAAAGTACATTAGAAATTGACAATATTCTTCAAACAAACTTTCTAAAAATCAAAATTTTCTCACCCTATATCCAAAAAAACATATTACCTATCCAAAATTTTATAAATCAAGAAAAAAATTATACAAGCACTTTTAGGACCCAACCCAATAAAAACACAATTTTAATCCAAAAAGGTAAATAAAAAAATAAAAAATAAAAACGTCAAAATTCAAAGTTTATCCCTCTAACATCGAAAATAGAGAAAAATGGTATGTAAAAAATTTATTACAAACCAAAATTAAAATGAGATTATAAGTCATTAGACATAGAATTTATAATGATTAATTACTCAAATAATTGATAGACACATTCAAATGCAAAGTCAAGTTGAGTGTTTATGATATATACTTAGATTCTCACTTCCAAAACAACTAAATATTAACCAAAATTATATTTAAACCAAATGCATAAGAGAGTTTGTGATGGGCAATCAGAACACCAAAATGTATCAACCCAAAGCAAAGTTGCAAGAAAGTATAAGAAATTTACCATAAATGTGGCAAAAACAATTATAAATCGACAAAATAGAGGGAAGAAAATCGAAGAGAGAGAGAGGGGGAGAAAGAGAGTAGTCACCTTTTTTTGTAGGAAGAAGATAGAATGATTGAAAGAGAGGTGTATAGGAAGTAATAGGAAATTTAAAATAAAGAAGATTGGGAGGCGAAGAGTAAAAAAGAAAAAAATGATGAAGAGTTGGAGGAAGAAAGAGTAATGGTAAGGTGAAGAATTATAGGAAAGAAGAAGTGTTAAGAAAGGGAGAAGAATGGTTGAAAGAATGATGAGGAGAAGAAAAGCAAAGAAACGTTTTTTTTTGTTTTTTTTTTTTTTTGAAAGAAAGAAGAAACCAAAATTAATTACTAAACCATTATTATTATGTATTATATAGATATTATCATTTCTTTATTTTTAACATTAAAAAGAATGAAAAAAATTTAGGAAAAAAGAGTGACGTACGTAGCTGCTGAATAGTGATACATGGCGCAATAGGAGCTTTGCAAAATTAAATGCAAAGCTTCTATATAAGTATAGATTCATAGGTACATCAATAGCTGAAGTAATGTTGCCACTTCCCCGTATAGGATGAGATGCACGCCATATCATTCGAAAATGGGCAAGAATTCTAAATTCGCAACAATTCGTTTTGTGTTCTCCACACGTCACAATCAACACTAACAACTTCGTTTAGACATCTAAGCTAAGTCATTAATCAAATAATTATAATTATTAAAAGAAAAGTTGGTTTAGGGAACACATCAAATGTATCAAATGTATCTGGATGTAGACAACGACATGAAATAAATGATTCTAGTATAAATAATAAATTAAATTTTACAATATTATCCAGCATGAAACTTTGCCGCTAATGGTGGGTTTGAAAACTTATATCAATGGCAATTCACAGTTCACATGGCCGAAAATGAAAAGAGAATAACAAAATGGCAAAATTGACCAACCCCAGAGGCCAGAGGGTGTGGTCCAATCCAATTCGTTGCAGAACCTAAGCAAATCGATCAGTAAAAAGTCCTATAATTTTCCATTGATTTTATACATCCACCTGCTTGGAAGTTGGAAAGCAATTGCATTGTCTTTTTGATTATTGGATTTGGTGGTGGTATTCCGCTCTTCCCTTAGTTTCAATTGTATTGCAATGGCAGCGTGGCACCCCTTATGTTTTTGTCTTAATTAAGAATAGCAAAATTGAGGGATAAGGATTGGGAAACAGTCCAAAATTATAATTGCCCACTTCGAGGCTGAAGCTGAAGTGCTTAAACAGATTAACTTTAGTGTCACTGTCGTATACCTAATATTCATGCAAGAGTCTCAATTTATACATTTTAATGTTTTTATTAAACCAACATTCTGGTGGTCTAATAGGTAAGAATTAAATGGTTTTTTTTTTTTTTTTTGGGTCCAGATATATATACTATTAGTAGGTGAACCATTTTTTTTTTTTTAATGGAACTAGGCAAATCACTAAACCACAAATAAACCTTAAAAAAATTAAGAGCCTACACAAAAAACTGATTGGTGTTTTGATCTGATAATATAGAGTTATCATCAGGAGCGGACGTTATAGGTTGAAACTCTCTAAAAAAAATTCTTGATATATCGCGTTACTTTTCTTGTGTTTGAACATAAAATCTATAATTAACTATAATTTGGGTTAAGAATATTAAGATCTCATAAATATTTTTTTTAAGAAAAGAAAAGAATTTGGGTTAAGATAGCATCTTAAATTATATTTACCGTCCCTTCCAAAAAAAAAAAAATATATATATATATATATATATATTTACCGTAAATTCTGAGATTGGGCTATCATAGAAAGTGAAAAATAACTTGGAAATTTTAGTGGAACTTGTAAAACAAAAATTCTGTCTACAACTTCCACCTAAATCAGTGTCATTTTTATCATTCCTATTCAACAACTCCATACTTCATAGTCCATATATATTTCTTAATATCAGAGACGGAATTAGGATTCGAAGTCGAGGGGGGCAAATATAATTTTATTGAGAGGGGCAAATATAATTTTTTATGGACTTATTTTCTAAAATCTTAAATATATACCTATTATTTAATATTTTAAAAAAATTTGGGGGGGGCCACAGCCCCCCTCTTCTTCTACATAGTTCCGTCCTGTTTCTTATCTATCTTTTCTTATTCTTCTATATTTCGCTATTTGTTAATCTCTTCATCTTTCTTATCTCTCCCTCGTTGAATTTATAGCATCAACTCATCAACAAGGAGGTGTTCAAGGTTGGTGGCCCACCTCCTGTCATTCATAGATGCTTATTTAATTTAATCCCAATTGATCTTCACCATCTCTGCCACCACACCAGTAGTCTTTGTTTCCAAAACAATGATAAAATCACCTATATTAAAAACGAGATTCAATATTCAAACTGTCACGCCTTGAACCCAACTATAAATATAAGCATGTAATAACTGACACACGCTTATAAAGTAAGTACCCTACAAGTGTGCATTGCCTTATTAGCAACTAAAATTTATCCTCAAAAATTAATTCAAATAAATTCAAAATACCTCAACAATTTCTTTATGAATAGATTTCCAGTAATTTAATAGGAACAAAATCCAAACCTCATGTACATAATGTCAATTGGCCAATAAATATAAAACTATTAAAATATCATCCAATCCAAAATCACTAAGCTTCTTTTTCTGCTCACAACATAACATCAAAACTCCCAAAACTTACTATTCTTCACAATCTGAAACTGGAGGGAAAAAAAATGGGTGAGCTAACAACTCAATAAGTAACCAAAATTCTAATAAGTTCTATCAATCAATAGATCTGTAAAGTAATAAGATGTAATATGAGTCTTCAAAAGTATTAATATACTGTGGGTTTTCAAAAATAACTAAAAAAAATTTCATAGTCTTAAAATAATAAGTTGCAAATAGATCACATACTTTAATCTGACAAATATATCATAGATGGTTTAAAAAGTAGTTAGTTTTCCATATATCAAAGCTATAACTTACAATATGTTCCAAAAAGATACATAAGCAGTTTTAATGACTCAAAATAGTTCAAATACTTAAACATTTCCAAAATCACATATATAGTTATAAGGACTCAAAATAGTTCAAATATTCAAACGTAATTTATATTCTTAATAATCTTATGATTATGGTCACGCTATATCCCCGTGACTGGGTATTAGAGTACCAATGAACAACCTCCATTGGTTGGGTATCAAAGTAGCAATGAATAACCCCCATTAGTTTGGATATCAGAATACCAATGAATAACCCCCATTGGCAGGGTATCAGAGTACCAATGAACAACCCCCATTGGGTTGGGCATCAGAGTACCAATGAATAACCCCCATTGGCTAGGTATCAGAGTACCAATGAATAACTCCCATTGGTTTGGGTATCAGAGTACCAATGAATAATCCCCATTGGCTGGGTTTTAGAATAAATTCATAGTCAGATTGTTCATAATCATATATATGAAATCATATTTTCTAACAAAACTATATCTTATTCAAATACATACATACATACATACATATATATATATATATATATATATAATCATATATTTAATATTCAAATCTATTTGTGATATTTCTATAATTCTTTACTTTAAATCAGTATAGCTAAAAAAACAATTAAATAAAATAAATCTTATATTCAATGCTCATGTATATTTGTGAAAATTCTTTATTCTTTACTTTGAATCAGTATAGCTAAAAAAAATTAAATAAAATACATCATATATTCAGTAATCAGATATATTTGTGATAATTCTTTACTTGAAATCAGTAATACAATAGAAATAAAATTATAACAACTGTAAACAATTTTCAATAGTTAAAATACGCAAAATAAAACCAATTAAGATAAGGTTACTTACCTCCAAAAGCTATTTCAAAAGAAACTTTTCCCTAACACTTCCTCTAAAATCCTTAGATATCACCTCAATAGTGTAGTCAATCCTTCTCAACTTCAGTCCTTTGAGTCGCTCCTCTCTCAAAACATCTCTGCCATTATACTCTGACTTAATAATCTTATATATAGCTAGGGTTTCAACCTTATTTTCTAAAAAAACTCCCTTATAATTATAAATTATAAAATTGACCCCATAAAAGATTTACTTAAATACCTTTCCTTTTAATTTTTTTTTCCCGGGTATTACACAAACATATCCCACCCATCATATAGATACTAATAGAATTGAAATTTAAATCGGTTTTGTGGTAGCTAGTTATGATCAGACCCAAATGAGTCCAGATCCCGTGATTATTCTACATACATTACCTTTGATTTCCATCGATTTATACTTTCTATGTAAATTACTAGACAATGAAACTTGTGATTGATGAGATATTAAATTAATGATAAGGATGTGCAAATCCCATCTTTAGTGTCAAGCATATAAAGTGAGAGAGAGAGATTGGATAGTCTATATTTCGGAAGAGGAAGAATAAAATAGGAATACAAGAATACAAGGGTTACGTGGTTTAACATTGATGGCTTACGTTTATTGTATAAGAGTGTTAATACATAACCTGCATTACAATGAACCATAACATAAGTATATAGTAAACTAAACTCTAGACTTCTGGTACAAGAATGAGACTTGTCTTGTACACATAGTATGTTTGGGCTTGACCTATTACATTGGACTAATATATCTAATATATTTCTAACATTTAGTAACTTTTTGTGTAATTAATCTTGAATCTTAACTTTATTGAACTAAATCTAATTATATTATATTAGCCTCAAGCGTGCTTAGAAACTCTTCTATTTTTTTTCAAGGGTTAATAATTTCCATTTATCATGACTTGGAGACTTAGAGTTGTAAGTAGTGTAGTGGTTTAGCCTTTTAGGTTTTTTTTTTTTTTTATAGGAAATTTTAACCGTTTAGTTGACTGTGTTTTTCTTTTTTGAAAAAAAAAGGGTAAGAGCCTATTTGATAAGATAATTTAAATATAGTTTTTTATTTTGTAATCCATAAAATAGTGGGTCTCATATTTGAATCTATTGTTTGACTGATATTCTCTAAATACAGTTTTAGAGAAAATTGTATCTTACTTTCCTTGTTTAGATTAAGATTTTGAAAACGGCCAAAAGAATGTTTTCAAGATATAGAAAATGTTTTTAATAATATAGTAGTAAATAAATTAAAAATCGTGAACCCCACATATTTGTCCAAACTCTTCTAAATTTTAAATTAAAGACTTTATCTTTATCACAAAAAAAATCTGACACTTCAAATTTGAAATTTATCATTATCAAAAAGTAAGTACATGAGCTCTATCCCTTATCATTATCTACCAAAAAAAAAAGTAATCTACAAATTTTACACTTTTTTTGTAAATTTTTATAATAAAAAAAATCTCAAAAATATAAATGGTCTGCCAAACATATATATATATATATATTTGTTTTCAATATTTAAAAAATTGTTTTTAAAAGTGGGAGCTAAAGACATATAATGTAAAAATTATTATCTAAAAACTAGCTTCAATATCAAATTTTCAAAATTATTTTAATATTTTTTTGAAAATAAAAACAAAAATCCTCCTACCAAACATGCCATAAGTCTCATAAAAGAAAATTGCTAATTTAGTGGGATTGCACGTTTCTTTGTAGTTAAGGAATGAGGCTGGTAGTTTTCTTTTTGAAAAACTAAAATTTAGGACCAAATAGTTGGAAGTAACTTTTAGTATTAGTATAGATAATGTCCTAATTTTTAGCAACTTTAGATTCCACGATTTAGAAGCCGCTTATATAGTAGTATAAATATAGATGTAGATTATAACTTCCACATAAGGTAGGACTTAGTCACTCCTAATCAAAGCACATGTATCTCATATTATTTGGTTTTCTATTTTATTTTGGAATTTCTATTTTATTGTTTTCATTTTTTTTTTTTATTTAAAAAACAAAAATCCTCCTACCAAACATGTCCTAAGTCTCACAAAAGAAAATAGCTAATTTAGGGTCTGTTTGGATACCGTTTATTGCTGAAAACTGAAAATATTGTAGCAAAATAATTTTAAATATGTGAATAATGCCATGAGACTCAATTTTAATGAAAATTTTGCTAAATTAGACAACTTGTGGGTCCCATAAACAGTAGACGAGACCCACTAAGAAAGATGCAAACGCGCTAAAATTTCATTTCAGCACAATCCAAATGGTCACTTAGTGGGATTGCACATTTCTTTGTAGTTAAGGGATGAGGCTGGTAGTTTTCTTTTTGAAAAACTAAAATTTAGGACCAAATAGTTGACAGTAACTTTTAGTATTAGTATAGATGATGTCTTAATTTTTAGCAATTTTAAAGTCCACGACTTAGAAGCCACGTAAATAGTAGTATAGATATAGATTATAACTTCCAAATAAGGTAGGACTTAGTCACTCCTAATCAAAGCACACGTATCCCATATTATTTGGTTTTCTATTTTACTTTGGAATTTTGCTTGAAGATATGTACTCTTTGAAAAATCAATGGACAAGTAAGTTTTTCATCTTATCCTTGACTTTAAATATAATAATTTTTTATTTAAATATAAATTAAAGAGGATTGTTCTGAATTTGAAACTTATATCTTTTCATTTTTTAAAAAATATTTATTAAATGAAATTCTTAGAATAAAACTGAATTTTCTAGACGATAGTTAGGACAACTGAGTATCAATGATTTTTAGGAGCAGAATCAGCAGATCGGGTCAGATCAAGTTCGACTCAATCCACTTAGTGATCAACCTAATCATGTTTGGGATATGATCAAGAGTCATGACAATCCATTCACGCAATATAATACTGCATAATCATATGACAATGAGACTTACCAAATGCTCACAATCATGTCGAATAGAGTAATTCAAGTACCACATAAAAATTCATAATTTTTACCACTATTATTCTACATAATAGATTGTAATTTGTTATTTGTCATTTTTATATGGACCTACTATTTTTTCTCTACCATTTACACTCTACTATATTATAATTGTGGCGAAAAGTTGTAAAAAATTTTGTGGATTTTTTCTTTGATAGAAGATATATAACTTTTAGTACCACATAAAATGTCACAATTTTTGCTTCAACTATCTTACATGTCAGACTATGACTAATTGTCTGTCATTTTCACAAGAATCCACTATTTTTTTTTACCACTTATAATCTGCCACGTGAATAATTGTGGAACAAATTGCATCATTTTATGCCGTCTTAGAATTTTTGATATTACTAGGAGGGTGGAATCATCTGGCAAGCTGTGGACAAATTTCGGTCAGTTATTGAAGCAAATCAGAGAATCTGCTACGTGTACAATCAGCCACGTACATGATAAACGCCCCACATGGAAACCTCATCTCTTCATGCAACCACTAAGGCATAACCTGCTACCTTGTTTTTTCTGGGTTGTCTCATATTCAAAATACAATGCTGCCCCAAAAATAAAAATAAAAAGAGGTTTTCCCTTTACAGTTACATAGATTGCTAAAAGTAAATTGCCATTTCAGCGTAAAACAACCAATCGATCAGCTTAGAATGACAAATAAACAAAAAAAAAACTTTACTCAAATAATAACGAACTGTACGTTAGCAAGTCATCCCAGTCAAGTTATTTTAATTTTTAAATGCAAAAGTTTTGGGTTTGTCTATATGTTGAAATTGGAATACAAAGGTAAAGTTCATCAATAAATAAATAGTTAAATTTTCCTATTTGTTTTACAAAATGAACCAATTAGGTCATGCCACTACCATATCTTACTTTGAAGGAAAATGTGAGCCAAACCAACAGAATTTTCTTGGGATTGACTAAATTAAGATAGAGATTCTTTGGCTTGTTAGTTACACTCCGGAGTATGGACAAACAAGGGGGAATCAAAATCTCACCACTTGATTGAATTACTTGTTCTGGCCTCACATTAAGAGGATAATATCATAATAAATCTACTTTGTAATATTATCTTTATATATTCTTATATAACTCAGCTTTCCCTTTTTGAGTTTCTACCAGCTTAGTTCTCTCTTGTAACACATACATCATACATGGCCTCCCATGGTAGCCTTACAGTTTCCACATCCCCAAAAAGTGGCAAAGGAGAGGCTGTCACCACTTCATCAAGTTCACCAAAAGGCCAATGCTTGTGTTCACCAACAACACATCAAGGATCTTTCCGCTGCAAGTTTCATCGGTCAAGTTCATCGGCTTGGATGAAGCGATCAAAGTCCATGCCGCCTAATGGTTCCGTGGCTGCCTTCTCTCCCAAATCAGTCGAGTCTACGTAATATGGTGCTTGAAAATATTGTCCTCCTTCAAAATCCATGTACAAGACTAGAACCTCAACTTTGTATAAGAATATAGGTATATATATGTGACTCTCTGCAGCTTGGTGGAGATGTCTTTCTGTGCAACTCTTCATAAATCATAAATAGCTTATTTCTATGTTTTTTTTTTTTTTTTTTTTTTTTTTGATAAACAACATATCTATTAATCAGAAAAGGTGCAAACTGAGAGTCTCCCCTACAAACAGCCTCAAGGGAGGGGGGGAGATTTCCGTTATTGAAACAAAAGTCTAAGTTGGAGTTCAAGGGTTATTGGTAAAATACTCTCTTATCTCTTTCTTATTGATGAAAACACATGAGAGTTGTCATGGATGTTTTCTCAGGCTTAAGGTATTGCAGCTGTTAGTACTTTCTGTGCATCCAAATCATGACTTGAGCTACGAGCAAAATATGTGATAAGCTTCTAAGCAAGTTTAATTATTCAAGCTATTAAATTTCCTTCAAAACTTTCCAAGGCTTAATGGCAATTTTTTTTTCCCGGACAAGTCACACAATATTAATCAAAAGGGGTCAGGGTAAAGATAATATTATTTGTATTTCATTGTTCAGTAAATACAGCCATAGTTTGAATTTTGTTCGGAAACTAGTACCTAATTAATTAAGTTTTATCTAATCAACAACCATTTCCTGCCCTGTAAGTTTGTGGAATTTGTGTATATTTGTCGAAAATTATTTTGTTTTATATACAGAATTATCATCCACATACGTATGAGTGATGTATAATTCAGGTCGGCACTTCTTGCATTATCTTGCGAGTGAATCTTGATTTTTTATTTTTTATTTATTAAAATATTCTGGGCCATAGTAAAGGTAATGGTTGAGATGGGTTATGAATGGCCTATGAATTTTAGCCATTTTATATTTGATCAAATTTATATCAATGATAAAATCGAGAAGCTAGCCCATTGTTTTTCTGTGAATCAGGCAATCAGCAGCCAAAGAAGTGGTGGCCCTCAATATGGACAGTGGAAGAAAATTTGACGTGTAAACTACATATATCTATTGCATGTCTCTTTTTCTATCTCCCTCTTTCTTTTGTTGCTAAGCATATATATCAGTTACATGTCACTTTCTCCATTTTAAACGTTTCTGTAAATTATTTTTTGAAAGGCATTCTGAATTCTATAGATTAAGAAAAATTCAATCAATCAGTTAAGAAGAATCATGTCTTTAAGAATATAATATGGTAGTCCCACCCACATCAATACTAAGAAGAGAGACTAATTAATGCTATTATTCTGAAATCACATGGCTACATTCATAGTGCCAGTAATAATGAGGATCAGATTCGTATATCCAAATATAAAGGTATACTTTGAGAATATTAAATTTGTCTAGAATGTGCATAAGCTTCCATTAAATATAGTAATCGATCTAGGCATTTATTTGTACTACACTAATTTGGAGGGTTGCAACCCTGTAATCACTTCGAAAGACCTTTTGTTTTTGCTAGCAACTCTTGGTCGGGTCTCAAAAGCTATCTATAAAGTACATGCAAGGCTCTTTTACCAAATTGACGAAAAATTAATACAACTTTTTTTTTTTTTTTTTTAATTTTCCAAACGAGGAATATGTAAATTATGTCTTTTGAAAAAGTTGAAAGCACTCCTCGAAAAGCTCCACCAAATGGGGGCCTTAGAATCCAATGCCCTCTTTGATTATGCTCATCTTCTCAATATAAGCCAGCTAGGTCAGAGGCTCTTCTTATACCGTCCTAGTTGGTATTCCTCAATTCCAACTGGTTAAGGAATAAGAATGATGAGCTCCCTCAAAGTCTGAAATTTTGTCACGTATATCTGCCTAGGATTTGATTCATTCAAAAAATCTTAAAGCGAACTAGCGGACATTGGCATGGGATAATGCTATTGTGCTTCAGCATTACTTCATTTGTTTCTGGTTGGCTATTAAAGATAGGCACTCTAAACGTGACAGAATTGTTGCTTGGGGTTACTTTGAAGATGTGTTATGTGTGTCCTGCAAAAACCAAATTAAGAATAGGGATTATGTTTTCTTTACGTGTTCTTTTACTCAAGGAATTTGGTAGGTTTGGTGGCTTGTATGAGGTGGTATCTTGTGAAATGGTTGTCTGTAACTTCCTTCTTAAATGGGATTGATGGAGATTGGTTTGGGTAATGCTGTTGTCCGTAAGCATTACTTTATTTGATTTTGGTTGGCTATTAGCCTAATAAAGACAGGCTTTCTGATCGTGACAGACTTGTTGCTTGGGGTTACTCCGAAGATGTGTTGTTATGTGTGTCCTGCAAAAGTTAAATGAAGAGTAGGGATTATGTTTTCTTTTAAGTGCTCTTTTACTCGAACAATTTGGTCTCAGGCTTTGGCGCCTTGGCGGCTCATATGTCAGGTGGAATTTTGTGGAACGGTTGTATGTCCTGATTTTGTGGAATTTTGTGGAACGGTTGTATGTCCTGAATTTTGTAGAATTTTGTCAGGTTTTGGCGCTTTGGCGGCTCATATGTCCTGATGCCCCTCTCAAACCCAACCCCGTTTGAGAGGACGTTACATACAACCATTTCCACAAAATAATAATCTTATTGTATGGCCTATTCATAGATTTAGTGTGTGTGTATATATATATATATATATATATATATGCAAAATACTTAAAAGAGAGGATCGGTAATACAAAAAAAAAAAAAATTACATTACAAGTACAAAAATATAGTAAAGTTGTATAGAAAAGTACAATAAGATATACGTTAGTATAATAGGCCTAAGAGTAAGTTTAGGACTCCAAATACATAAATAAACCCTCAAATTCAAGGTGAAAGAAAAGAGAAATTTGAGTTTAGAAAGTAGATTGTACAAATGCTTGGGGGTGTGACTTAGTAAAGATGTCAGTAAATGATCATCAGGACCAACTCAATACAATTTGGGGCCTAAGGCGATATTTTGAATGCAGAATGAAAAATGTAGTAAGCTAGATCTCGTTCTAATTTTACACAATATTCCTACCATTGGATTATATGTCCTTTATGCTTTTAAAATTCGTGCCAAATATTGTGTTAATCGGACTTTATTTACTATTTAATTCATAAACCCATCTTTGATTCATAATATTAAACTATAAAAAACTTGAACTTTAAACATTTAATTAATGACATAGTTATTAATCTTTGATCGTCTTTAAATTTTTTTTTTTTTTTTTGATGGGAGATCGTCTTTAAATTTTATAAGTATGAAAAATATACAAAGATAATGTAACCTAAAGATAGATTTGTCAAAATTCGCATTCAATTAAAAAATATAGTGTAATAATATGTGTGTAATGTTTTTTTTTTTTTTTTTTTGAAGGGATATTTTCTTGAGTTACAAATACTATTAAATGATATTAGTTTAAGATCATTAGCATTGGGTGTGTTAAAACCTAAAACACCCAAAATGATATTTTAGCACATCACATACCAAAAAATGACCTTCATCCAATTGCTATTTGCCAAAAAATTTTAGCATTTGTTACGGTGATCTGTTATTAGCAATGCTACTTATTTTTTATTCACATCTTTTCTCTCCTCTTAGAGCTCTCGAGTGACGGCGTTGTGGGTGGCAATGATGGGTCGGCATTGTTGGGTTGTGTATATGGGTTGTGGGTGGTTTTTGGGTTTGCAGTGGTGGTAGGTTCTAATCCGATCACATGTTATGGGGTGGTGGTGCTAGATTTTGAGGGTTCTAATCCATTCATTTTAACTAATCTTGCAGATCTTTCATTACCATTAGTTTTGGTTGTTAGGACTGCTAACATTGAGGAATCAAGTTTGTACATTGATTTGATTACTCCCTTTATCTAATTGAAATTAAATGAGAAGTGTATGTTTTTCAATGTCCAACTTATATTCTTATGTTTTTTAATTCTCTTTAAATTTAGGGATCTTTATACCATCAATAGTTTTCTTTTTTTTTTCTTTTTTTTTTTTGAGATGAAAGATAGATACCATCAATAGTTTTAAAAGTAATATGTGGTGTCTTATTATGTGCTGCGGTTGCAAGAATGGGGAAATTAAAAAATCTATGCGTTGATATAAATACTTTTGTGCCTTATTCTGTGTATTTTTTAGATTTATAAATTTATAGACCTGGCTATTTAATTTTGAAACCAAAGACGTTCAACATTTTCTTATATATTAAATTTTGATTTGATTAAAAATTTTAACCATGATTTAATGTAGTTTTTATTTTTATTTTTTTTATATTTCTAATTATTCTTGAAACTTCAATGGGCATATACCAAAAAAAAAAAAAAAAATTTTGAGGGAGTCTCAATCTATAGCATCCACTCCTGATTATAACTCTTTATCATCATATCAAAACATCAATTAATTTTTAGTGTAAGCAGAGATTGAACTCTAGATATATTATATAATCATCAGTGAACCCACAATATATACCAAAAATGATGACACTAAAAAAAAAAAAAAATCTATTTATTTATTTTAAAAAAATCTTTTTTTTCAGCAAAGAATCTATTTATTTACTTTTAACTTTTGCGTGTAGTCTAATTAATAGACTATTTCGTGATCTTCAAAAAAAAAAAAAAAATTTCGTTGTTTTTATCTTTAGGGCACACATTAATTTCCATTTCTGGAAAAAATTTTCTCAAGAATTGAAAAAGTAATGACAACTTTTTCAATTCTCGAAAAAATATTTTCAAAAATAGAAAGTTTAGGGCACACGTTAACCGAACCCATCTTTAATTAATAGACTATCTGGCTTCAATTAATAGGCCATACTCCAGCTCCTTTGGCTTCCCTGTTAATTAATAGGCCATACTCCAGCTTCTCGACAGTCATCGAATTCGAAAGCCATGGCTTCAACAAAGAACGACTACGTTGTCTACTCCCCTCTCCCTCCCAATCCCACCGCCCAAAACGTCGTCTTCCTCCCTGTATACCACCCCCCTCCAACACGACGCCGTCTTCTCCTCCGCAAATTCCTCATCGGCGCCACCTCTCTCCTCCTCCTCTCCCTCTCCATCTATTTCCTCTACCCCTACGACCCCACCATCCAACTCGCCCGACTCAGACTCAACCGCATCAAAGTCAACTCGTCCCTAGGACTCACTCTCGACCTCTCGTTCTCTCTCACCGTCAAGGTCCACAACCCTGACCTCTTCTCGCTCGACTACGATTCCCTCGACGTGTCGGTGGGGTACAGAGGGAGAGAGCTAGGGTTTGTGAGCTCCCAAGGTGGCCGCGTCAGGTCCAGAGCTTCGTCGTACGTGAATGCCACGCTCGATCTCAACGGGTTGGAGGTCATTCACGACGTGTTTTACTTGCTTGAAGATTTGGCCAAGGGAGTGATCCCTTTCGATACTGATACCCAAGTCAATGGCGTGTTAGGGTTCTTCTTCTTCAAAATTCCTCTCAAGGTATACATACATTATAGAACCTTGCTCATCATAATTCAATAATGTTGCATTTGATTTTTACATTTGTTGGCATTGTTTCGATTTATGGTATGATTTGATTGGATTAAATGAGTGCTTGTGCTTTAATTAGTTAACTTATGCTTACATGGTGGGGCTAGGGTTTGGTAAAATTAGGGAAATTCGGAATCTAGGGTTTCGAGTGGTCAAGGAGAGGCATTGGTGGTGTTGTTAGAATGAATAGAGATTAAATTGCTAGGATTTTTTTTTTTTTTTTGATAAGTGATGAAGTTTTATTGAAAAGAATTGCTCCATATTCACAATGATGAACACAAAGTATCTAAAAGAATTACTAGAATTAACTAGAAAAACTAAGAGAGTTGTGAAACTCAAAAAGTGGAAGTATAATGTGTAAATCCCCAAGCTGTAGACCACTTAAACAAGGTACAAACTACAAATCATTGAGGATTTCAAATGCTTTTATTTGAAATTATAATTAATAACTTGTAATGACATGGAGGAGAACCTCATTTACACCGAGTGTGCTCACGAAGTGCTTCTAAAGAAATATGTTATATAAGGCTTCGAGGTTTATTAAAAGGTCTAAAAGAGATCATGGTGTTGTAGTTGCTCTGATTATTAGTTGGCATATGAAGGCTTAGAAAGCATAATGCTATCTGCTAATTGGTTGGGTCAATTTACAAAGATGGAAATATTGTGGTGGGTGTGCATGGACTTAGAGAGGAGTGGCTGGATTGGTGATATGGTTATTGAGTTTCATGTTCATCACCTTCCTAACTAATTAACAAACTAGGATGGAATTTTTTGTTTTAAAAGAAATATCACAAAAAAAAAAAATATATATATATATATATATATATATATATATATATATGGAAAATGAGAAGGATGGGGAAGGGGGATTCTAAAAAGTGAGCTCTGTTTAATGGTTTGTGTCTTGCGAAGATGAGTACCAATTATCTTTGTAAATGTGGTATACTTATGGATATAATGGCGAATGAGAGAAAGATCATAATAGAGTTTTTCTTTTTTTGGATAGAAGATTCAATATTATATATAGAGAGTACTGGTTAACAATGGTCTAGCTGAGAGGATGTGAAGTTAGCAACTTGGCATGGTTTGAATGTGTAGAAAGGAAGGGAGGGGAGTGGTGGGTTTATCTTTGAGGATTAATGCCTTAATTAAGGATGTGATTTTTCACAAGGTCATAAGTCTCAATTATATATGCCCATGCTGCAGTTTCAAAATCTTTAAGGCAAAGCTCAAATAATGTCACAATAACAATTGATTTAGATATGTGCATCAAAAAAGTTGGCAAATTTACTCTTTTACCTTTTTATGTACTATCATTATTTGCTTTACTTGACATAAACCAGTCATCTGTTCACATAAGTAAAGAAACAATCTTGAGCCCTGAATCTATAGATTGATTATTTGGAAATATTTGTATGTGATTGCGTGGCTTTTTGCAATAACTAAGTATGTTGCAAAACAGCAGCAGTACACTCACTGCATTAAGAAACGGTATGTTGAGGAAATTTTAGTTTTGTTCTGATAATTCCATAGCATTCTCTTACAAGCTTTATTCTGTTACATGATGCATCTTCTTTCTCCTTGTGTTTAAACTGTGTTCCAACATGTTCATCAGGCAAGAGTATCCTGTGAGGTGTATGTAAATACGAACAACCAGACAATTGTCCACCAGGATTGCTACCCTGAGGTGAGCTTTTACTTACTTTACTGTATTGCAGATTATATAAAATTGCTGTTTCAGTTGCACACATAAGGAAACTTTTCTGTCATATCAAAACTAGCTTTTGATTTTGAGATTGAAAATTTGGTGCCCGCTAAGTATAAACGCTTACTAAATCTAGCTGAAACACAGTTCTTGATGTTATAATTATACGTTAAAAGGATCAGTCCAATTCTAATGAGCTCTAGCTCAACTGGCTCTTCCTCCCCTTATAAGTAGTGCTTGGTGGAGGGTGAGGTTGTTGGATCAAGACCCATTAGGTGCATGTGTAACTTACCAATAAAAAAAAAGGGTAAGCCCAGTTCCATCTATAGATGAAGTTGAGTTACCTCCAGCTCCAAAATTAACTATCATCCAGTTTGGTTTCCTACTAAGGCACATGGTTATGAAAATCACAATCCAGATTGTAGGATAGAATGAGAAATAGATCTTGATCAGTGCACCATCATTAATACAGCAAACTGGGGTAGAATCTCATAGGATCTCAATCCCAAGCCAATCTATATGATTATATACCACAAGTACTGCCGATTTGAAAGGGATATTGTTTGAGAGAGGAGTTTAAGAAATATATGGTTGGTTCTAATGCTAATATGTGTTTGGTGACCACAAGAAATGGCCAGATATTGTAACTGACTTTTGGGAGGGGGTGGAGGGTGGAGGTTCAGATATATTACTATTGGGTTTGTTTTGTTCTATATCCATTGACGAAAAATAAGGATCAAACTAGGTTTAGAAGAGAGTGACATTTGGAGGACTGGAATTTTGTCACTGACGTGATATGAATCATATGATATTGTGGATAGCCAGCTTGGTAGGTGGACCTTTCACCTTTGTTGTTTTTTATTTGTTTGATCAATTTGACAGGAAAACCCATTCGGCTTCTTACAAATTACCCGAAAGGCAAATTTTCCTCCTTGTTTCTGATGCTATATAGATACTTATGTATGTTTGGATACTGCTTATTTTGCTGAAACTGAAAAATTATTGTTGAAAGTACTGTAAATAAAGATAAAAGTTAGTTGAAATAGTACAGTGGGGCTTATGAATAGTGCTAAAAAGTGCAGTGGAGCCCATAAATAGTAGCAAAAATAAGTTGAATAGTGAAATAATTTTAATTTTTCATTTCAATCCAAACGCACACTAAGCAAATTGAAAGTTGAAATTAGAGGTGATGAAAGTATAAATATATTACAAGTTTTGCCCATCCATTAGGTTGAGTCTAGGTGCTAAAAGATGTTAAGATTTGATGAATTGAAAGTTGAAAGCATCTTTGGATTTTGATTATGTTTGTCATGAACAATTCTTGAGCTTGAACAACCATAATTGGAGTTGGTCTTGAACTGAACTTAAGGTTGCAAAACTGAAAGAGTGCTAAATGAGTTTCATTAGCTTTTGCACACTGAGAAGGAAATTCCATCTCCTGGGATGATTAATGAAATACTCAAGTTCCATCAATTAT
The DNA here is from genome assembly GCA_032727855.1 of Quercus ilex subsp. ballota. Taxonomy (NCBI): domain Eukaryota; kingdom Viridiplantae; phylum Streptophyta; class Magnoliopsida; order Fagales; family Fagaceae; genus Quercus; species Quercus ilex. Next base: position 86,009,197 of record CM064909.1, read on the forward strand.
ATAAATTAATTACTAGCTTCTTCACACTTGCTCCCATGCGTGTTTAAAACTTTAAAGACTCCTTTTTTTATTAAATAAAAGCTAATTTTATTCCTCTATTTGTTGTTTTAGATTGTTATAGATAATTTAATTTGATACTTAGCAACATGGAATCATGTCAAATTTATCTTCTTTCTTTTTTTATTTCATTGATTCTTTAAAATACATAATCATTTTTATTTACATTTAATGGAAGGTAGTCTGCTAGTCTTACAATCCTCAATCCAACCACATAATCCAATTCGTGAGACCCTCTCACGAATCATACATGGGATCCCAATTTTGACAACCATGTTGATTGCTAATGTATACCCATCCTTTCCCAACAGAGAGGGTAGCAATTTACAGAATATGCTGCCCGTGTGAAATGTGGTTTCCTGTGCATGGCTAGTGGAAACCAAACAAGAAATGAGATGAAATGTGAGGAGTGGTTAAGCTCAAGTAATTGTCCTAATACTGTAGCTATAATTGTTGATTTCCCCCCCTTTTTTTTTTTGTTACATATTTAATATTTTGAAGCATCAAGGTTTCTTTTGGCAATCCATATACTGATTTTTGTTTTTTGCAGTGATGGGGTAGATATTATATAAATGTTGCAGAAATTCTTAATGAGAATTGACAAGACGGAAGCTGAACATTGAGTTGGGTGTTGGAGGTAAATTATTGAAGGCCTTGGGAACCAAGTGAAGAATACAAATACTTGATCCCTGTTTATTCTAAGAGCATTTGTGGCCCAATATTCTGAGGGATGATTGGTATGGTTTGTATTGGTCTTAGTCTGGGTGTTGAACCAGCAGATCTTCTGTCAAACTCTCTTTTTCTCCTGTATATATATGAAGAGATGAAATACAGTTTCTTTGTGGTATGGTGTGATCTTTTCTAAAATCTCAGTAATAAGTAGATTATTTACTCTACATATGGGTGGATTAAGAAACAAAAATTAAACAACCTCAGCAAATTAAGTCTTGTCAACTCTTTCTTGTTGGACATGCCTGATGGTTGTGTCCGATTCCATTGGGCCTGCTCCATGAGGCGGGCCTGTAAGAGAATTTTCAGTTGGGCACGTGTTCGGCTGCGAGGTATGCGTGGCTTATGTTATACCCGTCATGTGGGGTCTAATAAAAGAGTTCTTGATAACTAGAGTCTTGTAAATCATTAGTTCTATCTGCACTCTTTTTTGAAATATACTAGGATTTGAATCCCTCTTCCGTAATTATTATAACTATCGAATTATCTTTAAAACTAAATCATGATATAGGAGCTACAATTCTATACTCCAGGGGGAGTCTGAATTACTCACTCAAATGCAATTATTAATTACTTGCGCCTAACATTATTGAGTATCTAAGACGGAGGTTTCCAAAATTAGAATTTTTCATTGGATGTGAATCCATGATGATTTTTTTTTTTTTTTTTTTTTTTAAGCTTGATCACTATTGAAGTATATTCTAGCAAAAACTAGAATCCTTCGTTAGACGTGAGTACTTTGATTACTACTGAAGTCTATTCTAGCAAAAAGATAAATCATCTACGGCATTCTAGCCTGTTCTAGAAATTGGATATGTGCCCTGTTCCTCCTACATGAAATATACAAAAATCAGCCTTGTAAGGATAAACATACAGACTATTGGCATGGGTTCTTATTAATTCTTATTTCATAAATCTGTGAGCTCCGATCCTGACCTCTGTGCCACCTCAAAACACTTTCTTTCCACCATCCACTAATTTAATCACGCCCTGAATACTATGGAAGCATTGTAATTGCGGCAAGATAAATGATTTTTTTAGTTATTTTTCAATCAAATTCATCGTTGAGAAAGCCAATGTTTTTTCCTATATATGTAACTGCATGATAGGCAAAAGGCTAAAGTCTTCTCATGGATGTCTTATTGCATGTTTAACATTGGCTTCCACAATGCAGAATTCATCACTATCGCTATAAGTAGTATGCAAATACAAGTACAACCCTCGCTTTTCTTTCTTTCTTTCTTTATTATTATTATTTTTTTTTCTTCTTTTTTTTTCATTTTGGGAATTATTTGGAGGACTTAAAAACCTCATTTCAGACAGACCAAAAATAAAGGAGAGAGAGAAGAAAAGTGATTAATATAAACAATTAAACAAAGACTGAAAGCATAAGCCGTATACAGTATAAGAGAAATTAAGAGAGGACATAAATTTCCTCTGATCCATCCAGAAATATCCAAATTCATTCATGAGAAACCGTGAAAGGAAGGGATTATATATAGAACAACCATAAATCAGTATATCATATTCCTTTGTTCTCTTACAGAACTCTAACAAACAGACCTCTTAACATACTTTAACTAGTTGCTGGACCCATATTCTCTTAGCACCCGACCACCCCAAACATACCCAGCTGCATGATGTTGCCTGCAACGAAATGAACCTGGATGCCCCGTTGGTGAACACACACACTGCTTTATCGAGCCTCCACCACCACCACCTCCTGAACCCTCTCCAGCCACAGCTGTTGATGCATGCCTTGTCACTGTTTCAACCACCATAGGCGCCTGCAACTGCAAAACAAACCATCTGTGATGCCCCGTTAAGTCTCTAAAGCCACCCAAAGGCATTCCTGCAGGGTAGCACATTTTTCCTGTTTTTTTTTTTTTTCCTTTTCTTTTTGTATGTGAGGAGAGGTTTAAAAGAAAAGAATCTTTATGGCATTATATGGGTAGGAAGGAAAGAAAGGAAGGAGAGGTGACAAATTAAAGTTTTGGCATAAAGAGCTTTTTTAGTTATTCCCCTCAAAGGTTATATATATATATATATATATATATATATATTTGCTCCTTCCTAATTAAGCTTTAAGAAGGAGTTGTCATTTTTGTGTGTGTAATGTGTAGTGTATGGGTGAAAAATTCCAGTACTACAACTAATTTCATACTTATTTTCACAATTATTCAATATGAGAAAGTATAAATAATAATAAAAAGTTATGAATTTATATAAAAATAATATACACCATTCATAAATAGACTATTATTATATAGTTTGGAACTATGTTCCTTCTTTCTCACCGAATAGTGAGTTTCACCCGCTATAATGCTCACTTTTCTGTAAGAAGCAGAGAGCATAGTTCCAAAGCATACAATAATTTTTCATCATAAACCTGCCGCTTATAATAATCGTTAAAATTGATATGGCAATGGTTGTATTCTTTTGGATCAATTATGTATGCGTTCGTTAAGGTGACGAGACCCGTGTCTAAGAAAGGAGACACTCACATAAAAGTGCCACTTCGTATTTGCTAAGGTGCCTAACTTCTTCATTAGGTCTTGTTTGTAGCTGATTATATTTTTGACTTGGAGGATTGAGCCTCTGGTTTCTCTAGATGCCTGCATGCATGGCTTGATTTGGTAATTGGTAAAGGAAATTGATATGAGATTAATTAGAATCTAGAATTATAGGAAAGTAAAACTCTTTTTTTTTTTTTTAAGGAGGAAAGTAAAACTAAAAGAAAGTTTACATCTACAATATTTTCACAACAATATGGCGGTATTTGGTACTGTTGTTTAAACAATAGTTTTCAGTTTTTAAACAATATTACACATATTTCTATACACTTTTTCACCTACACGTATTTCTACAAAACAATAACAATGTTACTAGAAATCTCTTACAAAACAGGCCCCTATATTTCACAACAAACCCTAAATAGTAAATTGTTATTATTTTTAATTTGAATCCACCATTAAAATTATTTTTTTACCAATTAATAACAGCTAATAATAACTTATTATTTAAAATTTTTTGTAAAAGTATTATGAAAATATCGTGAGCTAGCATTTCTTAAAACTAATAAAATCAGTAAATGCTTTTAGCTTAATTTCTAAACTGCCAATTTTAGATTAGAGTGAACCTTTTTTTTCAATCAAGGGGATGAAACTTTTAGGTGGGTGAAGGATGAACGTAGGCTCTACTTTTACTTTTAGGGAGAAGAATCCTGATGGTTTTCCTAGTCAGATTCTTAACCTTAGTTCGGTTCCTTTTTGGATGGTTGCAACTAACACTGTGGCTGTAAAGCAGTGCCACTTGCCCTTTGGGAAATAACAATAGAGATGCCAAGAAAGGCACTTATGATATGACACATCCAATTTAATACAGAAAATGTTATATAACCTTTACAATCTAAGTTTTAGTGGGTTTTAAAAATAAGAAATGGTTACAAAGTTAGTTGTAGGCTAAAACTTCTTTAAAAAACCGATTAGTTCAATCACCCGCCTACATCAAAAACTAATTGATGTTTTAATTTGATAATAAAGAAATATCATCAAGAGCGGATGTCATAGGTTGAAACTTTCTTAAAAAAAGTAATATTGTTACATATTTTTAAAATATAACTGTTGGATTGCATGTTTTTTATGCTCTTATTGCATATGTCAAATTTTGTGCTAATCGAATATTATTTACTTTATGATCCATAAACTTATTTTATATGCATAATTTTAAATTACAAAAACTTGTAATTTAAATAATTGCTTGATAACATATCTATTGATTTTTAATCTTTCGAAAATTTTGCAAACATGGATAATATAAGATAAAAATGTAATTCAATGGTTAATTTGTTAAAATTTACATCCAATAAAAATTTATTGAGTGAAGTTGTAACATTAAACTACAATCAAATTTACGGCCAAACTTTGCTCTTAAAAATATAATAAATGAATATCATAATTATTTTTGTGATTCGGAAGACAGTGATACTGATATGATATCTAATCTGTTGCACCTTACTTAATTCAAATGTTAGAGTTTATTTATTTATTTATATAATTATTTTGCTGAATAAATGAGAATACAAAAGCCTAAGGGCCAAAGCCCATCTCAGCTTTGACAAAAAAAAAAAAAAAAAAACTAAGACGGGAAGGTAGAGATGAGGACAGGGCCCCGGGAGGAACAAAAAACAGCCCCAAAAGCTAAATTATGGGCTTGAAAATTTAAGCCTTTCTGAATAAAATTAGCAAGCAGATCGAGAAAAATGAATCCAAAAGAACCTCAGCGACATTGTTTTTTCAATTTCTCGATTAGAGTAACTTGGGACTTGGTTTATTGAATTGATGACATTCAGCATCCAAGAAAACATATTTGAGCTCAAGCTTTGAAGCTTCCTCAGCTATCAAAAGAGACGCATGGGCCTCAGCACAATTCACAGATCCTTTCACGTGAGATCCTGTCCAAAGTCCAAACACGGCATAGCATTTCAAATCGAAAGTTCCAAACTACCTTTACTTTAGTAACTCTTTTTTTTTTTTTTTAAGAATACTAAGTATTTAACACACACAGAGGAAGAGAGGTGAAAGAATAACTTAAGAGTTGGTAATAATTAAAACAATATACGTTGAGAAAGAGTTGCTTATAACCTTCTTCTTTTTTCTTCTTCTTTTTTTGAGAAAGAAGTCCATGCATATTATTAAGGGAGGCCAATGAAAGAGTTGCTAACTTGATATGCTCCTCTTAGCAACAACAAAAAATAATAATAATAATAATAAAATAAAATAAAAATAACATGCTCTTCATTTTGTACATCTTGCTCTTAACTAAGCGTGTGTTTGGATTGAGATTATAAATGAAAATTATTTCATTATTCAGTTCATTTTTGCTACTATTCATAGGTCTCACTGTACTTTTTGGCATTATTTATGGGCTCCACTGTACTATTTCAACTAACTTTTACCTTTATCTACAGTACTTTCAGTAATAATTTTTTCAATTTCAGCAAAATAAACGATATCTAAACACACCCTAAATGCAGCTTGACAGTTTAAAGTTTAAACATTAATGTCTGGCATTAATGATGGTTTTTTTTTTTTTATAAGTATGATGGTTCATATTCTTGGTAACGTTTAGGCCGTGCTTATGCGATGGAGAAAGTTTGCGCCCCAATCCTGATTAAAAAACTGACATGTATCATTGTCATATACAAAACATATGACCAACTTCCATACTTAACAGTTAACCCCAGTTAACTACACCCATCTATTTCTCCCAATTAAAAGAAAAAAAAAATTTAACTGATCTTCTCTCTCTCTCACATCACAAACAACTCAAACTAGTTTGAACCCAAACTTTGCACCTTTTGTAATTATGCGTGTTTTCACTAAGCTACCAAAATGGTCTAAATCTTCAAAGAATGTTTATAATATTGCATAACAACAATATTGTAAGAATTTGAAAACTTTTGGCTTTTTCTTTCCAAAAAAGAAAAAAAAATTATTAATGAAAAGTTTGGATTTATTAGAACATCTCTACCAGATTTCATTTTCTCACCCAATTAACGATGAGAGAAAAAAAACCACTTTTTTATTTTGCCTACTTACTTTTTCAAATACACTATTTATTATCTCATTTAAATATTATTTCTTTATTATTTTTATAATCTTGTTTTATTCTTCTTTTACTCTCTCTTTCTCAATAACTATATTTGAGAATTGGATCTAGCAAAGCACTTGCATTAACAACATATCCAATCATAGGATCATATAATTTTAATTTTCATACTAGCATTTTTTTTTTCAAGAGCTATATTTTTCAAATCAGATCTCACAAAGCACATGCGGCAACATCATATCCAGTCATACGATTATCAAATTTTAATTTTTGTACTCACATTATTTAACTATGTTTTTTTTATTATAATAAAATTATTTAATTATGTTATTCTTTGTTGTAATTTGAAAATTTTCAAATCTATGTTAGTCTTGTGTAAATCCTTTAAAAATTACATGTAGGTTGTAGCACTAGCACCTAACAACATATCTTTACCGACAAAAACTACAAGATCACCCTTTTCATTCTGGGGTGATGAAAAATTTCGGTAGAGAAAGAATAGAGAAAGAGGGAAGCAACATAGAGAGAGAAAAGTGATCTCATTAAGTCTCTGTGTTAAGAACAACCCAAAGTAGGAAATCCAAACCCACTATACAAATAAGTTGTGAGCCCAAGTGAGGCCTAGCCCAATAGCCTCATTTTTGGCACGCACAATTGGCGCCGTCTGTGGGAATCTCCTACAACACTGTGGTTCTATAAGGACTCAAGCTCTGGTAAAATGTCTGAAAGGCGTTCAAGAAGTCACGCTGAAAGTGGATCCGTAGGATCTTTTCAAGGATACAGCTGGCGAGAGCGCAGGCAAAAAGGACAAGAAGACAAAGAGCACGGTCAACAGGAAGGACTGTCCAGCACGGGAGAGGGATCATACCAAACCAACAGACCGTGTCCGGCACTACGGGACATAGGTAGAAGGATGGAAGAGATGAGGAGCTCAAATGGCTGCGCAGACTGCTCAAAGACTTGGAGTTGGAGGCAAGAGACAGGCATCAAAGAAATGACAGAGATGACCAGGAAAGGAAAGCTGACGGAGGGAGAAATAGATACGAGGCGGGATCTAATCAGTCTGGTTCCCGTCAACAACAAGGACGTTCCCATTCTCGGGAATCTCGTCAACGCCGAAACCGTTCGCATTCTTGGGAGTAGCGGGAACGGTTACATTCCTGCGAGTCAAGGCAACGACAAGATCGCTCACGTTCACTGGAGCACTTAAACAGGGGTTCAGTCTCCCCAGGTGAGAGGCGGCCTCGTAATGCTGCCATGGATGCTATGAGTCGCGCTTTGCGAAAAGTAGCTCGGTCCCCATTTTCAGACGATATCGAGCGGGCTGAAATGCCGAGCAAGTTCGCCCGCCCGCCGTTCAATTCCTACTACAGGAAAACGGACTTGGTAGAACACGTCAGTCACTATATTCAGATGATGTCCCTGCACACTCATAACAATGCGCTGATGTGCAAAGTATTTCCACCGAGCCTAGGTCCTACCGCTTTGAGGTGGTTTAATGGGTTGCGGAAGGGCTCCATTCATAGCTTTTCCGTGTTAATCCAGGAGTTCAACGTTCGGTTCGTGACCTGTAGCCGTGTACCTCAGCCAGTAGATGCACTATTGTCCATGAAAATGAAGGCAGGGGAAACCCTCTGTAGTTATGCTAGCCAGTACTGGGAGCTATACAATGAGATAGGCAGGGATAACGAAAAGGTCGCGGCAAGCACTTTTAGAATGGGGCTACCTGAGGACTCCGAACTACAGGAATCATTAACTAAGAAGCCTCTCGAAGACATGAGGTAGTTGATGAGACGCATCGAGGAATACAAACGACTAGAGGATGACCGGCTGCAACGTAAGAGCAAAGCATCGATGACAAATCGTCCTCGGCAAAATGGTTTTCCACTCAGACCCCGAGGGGGCTTGACAATTCAAGAACCGGCAACGCAGATGGGAGAGGTAAATGTGACGTTCAAGGAGTCGGTGCACAGGATTGTTGATCGGATCAAGCATGAGCCATATTTTCGGCGGCCGAATAAGATGGGCGGAGAGCCATCTAGGAGGAATCAGAATTTGTACTGCACCTATCACCAAGATAAGGGCCATACTACCGAACAGTGCCAGGTGTTAAAGGACCACCTTGGAGAGTTGGTTAAGGTCGGGTATTTAAAAGAATTTGTGCTGGACTCGGGGGACAGGGGTATGGGGCAGGACACTCGACAAAGAGGGAACCCCCTTCCTCCCCCTGTAGAGATAATTGAAGTCATTCATGCCGCTACCGAGAGGCTTGTCGCAGAAGGAAGGAAGGGAGTGTTTACGGTAGTACTAGTGGGGGACTGCTCGGGCGTACAACCGCTAGAGAAGAAGATGAAGTTTACACAGGGGCTTATCACTTTTAATGATGACGATTTGGAAGGGACGATCCAACTGCATGATGACGCGTTAGTGGTCTCGGCCAGAATAAGTGGCTTCTTAGTAAAAAGGATGATGGTGGACCAAGGAAGTAGGGCTAACGTAATGTATCTGGACCTATTCAAAGGGCTCGGACTAAAGAATGAGGACCTTGCGAAGTATAGTACTCCCTTGGTTAGGTTTGATGGTAAGGTGGTAATTTCGAAAAGGCAAATTTCACTTCCCGTGAATATGGAAGGCAAGGAGGTGGTGGCGACATTTATAGTAGTAGCCTCATTTTCTCCTTATACGGCGATTCTGGAAAGGCCATGGATCCATTCAATGGGGGCTGTTTCATCTACCCTGCATGTAAAGATCAAGTTCCCTTCCGAGCAGGGTATTACTGTGGTGAGAGGAAACCAGCAAGTGGCAAGATGGTGCCTTATTACTGTGGTTAATTGGAAGAGAGAACAAGGTGAACGGAAGAGTCAGGCCAGTCGAAGAGAACAAACAAAGCACGTAAGATAGGCCAAGGAACAATCCGAACAAGAGCAGGTTGGGCGGGAAGATCCATCCCAGGGTGTCCCTTTATAGCAATCACCGGAGCCCCGAGAAGGAATGGGGGCTGGCTTCGTCGAGGAACTAATAAAAGTGAAGGTATGACTGGATACTGATAGGTATTTTCAGATCGAAACAAGTATGAGAGATGAAGATAGAGTGCAGATGTTGTTGTTTCTTGCTCAAAATATAGACGTCTTCGCTTGGAGCCTATATGAAGTGCCCAGGGTAGATCCCGGATTCATCGTTCATAAACTTAACGTAGACCCCTCATTTCCCCCAAAAAGGCAGAAGCTAAGAAGGTCGGCCAAAGAACATGTTGAGGCAGTGAGGCAAGAGGTTAAGAGGTTGAAGGAGGCCGGGGCAATAAAGGAGATCTTTTTCCCAGGGTAGCTGGCAAATACCATGGTTGTCAGAAAGAAGAACGGCAAATGGAAGGTCTGTGTAGACTTCACGTATTTAAACCGAGCATGCCCAAAGGACCCATTTTCGATGCCAAAAATTGATCAATTAGTAGATGCCACCTACAGGCACTCGAGGATGAGTTTCTTGGACGCCTTTCAAGGATATCATCAGATCGCTCTGGCTACCGAGGACCAAGAGAAGATAGCATTCATATCCCCCGACGCTAACTACCATTATACCGTGATGCCCTTTGGGCTAAATATCAGCGGATGATGACAAGGATGTTTCGGGACAAAATTGGGCGTACGGTTGAAGTGTATATTGACGACATGGTGGTTAAGAGCAAGCAGGATATGCGGCATGTAAAGGATCTTCAGGGGGTATTTAAAATATTACGGCAACATAAGTTGCACCTTAACGCAGAAAAATGTGCTTTTGGAGTGGGAGCTGGTAAATTTTTGGGCTATTTAATCACCAGTTGGGGGATAGAAATTAATCTCGACCAAATCGAGGCCGTGAAGCGTCTCAAGCCGCCGAGCAATCCGAAGGAAGTACAAGTGTTGACCGATATGTTGGCCGCTCTTAACCGATTCATCTTTAAATTTTCGGATCGCTGCCGTCCATTCTACCAGCTTTTAAAGAAATGGAAAGGATTTCAGTGGGATGATGAATGTGAAAAAGCTTTTCAGGATCTGAAGGAGTACTTGACACAGGCGCCAATGCTGACAGCCCTGGAGCCAAGGAAAGACCTGTTTATGTACCTATCGGTTTCCGACCATGCCGTAAGTGCCGTACTTTTGAGGGACCGAGGAGTGCAACAACCCATGTATTATATCAGCAATACCCTAATCAACTCGGAGACTAGGTATTTGCCCTTAGAAAAATTGGTCTTGGCATTAGTACATGCCACCAGGAGGTTACCTCAATATTTCCAAGCTCATACTATGTATGTGTTGACTGAGTACCCCCTACAGTCGTTGTTGAAAAGATCTGACTTCACGGGGCGGATAGCAAAGTGGGGGACCCGACTCGGGGCCTTTGACATAAGGTATAAGCTGAGAAATTCTATAAAGGGGCAGGTGTTAGCTGATTTTGCAGCAGAATTTTCTCCTAAGAACCAAGGGGAAATAATCTGTCGGTTAGAATGCTGTCCGTGGAAGGTGTATGTGGATGGTGCTTCTAACGCCTTAGGTGCCAGTGCTAGTATCGTTATAATTACTCCAGAGGGAATATGGTTAGAGCATTCGTTCAGATTGGGGTTTAAAGCCTCTAACAATGAGGCTGAGTACGAAGCTTTACTTGCAGGATTGAGGACGGTTGTAGGCTTGGGTGCCTGGGACGTAGAAATTTATTCAGATTCGCGGTTGATAGTTAACCAGGTGCAAGGTAGTTTTGAGGCCCTAGATTCCCGAATGAAAGCATACTTAGAGTTGGTGAAGCAAGCTATAAGCAACTTTGGTACAGTAAAGGTGGTCCAAATTGCCCGGGCGTGAAACAGACATGCCGACTCCCTCGCTACGCTAGCATCATCAATAGTTGAGGAGATACCTCGGCTAATTAAGGTGGAGCTTGTACCAGAACCGAGCATTATGGTAGCAAGTGATGTGGGGACGGCGGGGGTTGATGTTGCAGCGATCACAACACTTGGGCCGTGCTGGATGGACCCCATCATCGACTTCTTAGCCGAGGATCGAGTTCCGTGCAATAATAGGGAGGTTAACAAGATCTGAAGGGTAGCTGCTCGGTACTGGTTGTCAGAAGATCATAAGTTATATCGCAGATCCTTTGGGGGGCCATACCTTCTATGCTTACACCCAGAAAGAACGGGAGACCTCTTGGCCGATCTTCATGATGGAGTGTGCGACAGTCATGTGAGAGGGCGTTCATTGGCGCACCGAGCAAAGACTCAAGGATTCTAGTGGCCCCAAATGCAGAAGGATGATGCCGAATATGTGCGTAAGTGTGAGCAGTGTCAGAATCATGCCCCTCTAATCCACCAGCCGGCAGGCCATTTGAACCCCATCAGCAGTCCCTGGCCATTCGCACGCTGGGGGCTGGATATTCTTGGTTCATTTCCTCGGGCGATGGGCAATCGAAGATTTGTCTTGGTGGTTGTTGACTACTTTACCAAGTGGGTGGAGGCAGAAGCTTTGGCTAATATTCGGGACGTAGATGTGAAGAAGTTCGTGTGGAAGAATATAATTACGAGATTTGGGGTGACGGACTCCCTTATATCAGACAATGGGCTATAATTCGACAGCCGAGCTTTTCGTGAATTTTGCAACAATCTCGGCATCAAAAATAAGTATACCACCCCGGCGTATCCCCAAAGTAATGGCCAGGCTGAAGCTGTAAACAAAGTGATCGTTAATGGGTTGAAGAGGAGGTTAGAAGGTGCAAAGGGTAATTGGGCCGAGAAGCTACCCAGTGTCTTATGGGCGTACAGGACAACACCCCGAAGGTCCATAGGGGAGACCCCATTATCTATCGCATATGGAGCGGAAGTCGTAATACCCATCGAGGTCAATCTATGTAGTGCGCGAGTTGCAGAATTTAATATGTCCCAGAATGACAATTTGCTGGTAGAACGTCTTGATTTGCTAGAAGAATACCGTGAAGCTGCAACCATACGATTAGCCGAATATTAGTAAAAGCTTGCCCAACGTTATAACCGAGAGGTAAGGACAAGGGAGTTCAGTGCCAGAGATTTGGTACTAAGGAAAGCTATGGGAAATATGCGAGATACGAATGCTAGAAAGTTGGCCCCTACTTGGGAAGGACTGTACAGGATCATGGCCATTGCAGGCATAGGAGCGTATTATTTGGAAGACATGGACGGGACACCACTGCCCTGACCATGGAATGTTCATAATCTCAAGAAGTTTTATCAATGATCATACATGCACGGAACAATGTACCTTGTACTAACTAATATGGTAACGATGATGCTTATTCGTGCAGACTTATTCCATTATTTACTAAGCACAGCCGATCAATGAACACAAGAAGTCAAGAAACTTCAAGCATTGTATTGCATTAAGGGCTGAAGCCTGTTTCTTGGTTCAATCCCAATCACCAAGCAAGTGAGGACCTTATTCTAAATTCCCATTAAGGACTGAAGCCTGCTTCTCGGTTCGATTCCTATCACCGAGCAGGTAGAAACCTTATCTCAAAAAGTTCTACAGGCTGAAGCCTGTTTCTCGGTTCGATCCCAATCACCGAGCAGGTGAAACCCTTATTCTAAATTCCCATTAAGGACTGAAGCCTACTTTTCGGTTCGATTCCTATCACCGAGCAGGTAGAAACCTTATCCCGAAAAGTTCTAAGGGCTGAAGCCTATTTCTCGGTTCAATCCTAATCACTGAGCAGGTGAAAACCTTATTCTAAATTCCCATTAAGGATTGAAGCCTGCTTCTCGGTTCGATTCCTATCACCGAGTAGGCAGAAACCTTATCCCAAAAAGTTCTAAGGGCTGAAGCTTGTTTCTCGGTTCGATCCCAATCACCGAGCAGGTGAAAACCTTATTCTAAATTCCCATTAAGGACTGAAGCCTGCTTCTGGGTTCGATTCCTATCACCGAGCAGGTAGAAACCTTATCCCGAAAAGTTCTAAGGGCTGAAGCCTGTTTTTCGGTTCGATCCCAATCACCGAGCAAGTGAAAACCTTATTCTAAATTCCCATTAAGGATTGAAACTTGCTTCTCGGTTCAATTCCTATCACCAAGCTGGTAGAAACCTTATCCCGAAAAGTTCTAAGGTCTGAAGCCTGTTTCTCGATTCGATCCCAATCACTGAGCAGGTGAAAACCTTATTCTAAATTCCCATTAAGGATTGAAACCTGCTTCTCGATTTTATCCCTATCACCGAGCAGGTGGAAACCTTATTCTAAAATTTCTCATTAAGGACAGAAGCATGTTGCTCGGCTCAATCCCTACAACCAAGCATACTTCAATCAAAAATCATCAAGTAAAAGGCATCTCGGAACAAGAACCCGACTTTTGGCTATCAACACCCTAAGCCTTGCTTGGGGAAAGCCAGCAAGTACTGTGGGGGTAACCAGCATGGAAAAAGAAATATAACAGAGGCTAACATATTACTAAGCATTTATGAATACGATTAAGGCAACTGTTCGGCAAATGAACCTTAATCAAAATTAAACATAAAAAAACCAATTGTTTTGTCACCAAAACCCGGTGACGTGAAAGTTAAAAACTAGAAATTAAATAATTGTTTAGTCACCACAACCCAACGACATAGGCAAATCAACTCCAAATAAAAGTTAATTAAAACGATGCAAAATGAAGAAATGTAAAATAAGTTCGGCAATCAAACAGTGGGTTCCATGGGCTATTTCTCGACAGGTCTCTCGGAAGGCTGGTGATCGAATGCAGTTGGTTGGGATTGAGCATTTTCATCGGACTGGTCATCGATAGGGGGGTTGCTCGTAGCTTCTGTCCCGATCATCTCCACGTGAGCATCGATTTGTTCCACCAGCTCCCTTAAGCTATCCGTGTCCTCATCAATAGGCTCCGTACGGTTCTGCACAGCTGGAGAAAAGTCCGAAAAGGGAATCCGACTAGGGTCCTTCAAGGGGGAGTCTTCAAGCACTCCTAAGGCATTCAGGGTAGCCATTCAGCCTTCCTGAAAGGATATTTGCCAAGCCTTCTGGACAACCGGTTCCACGCTCCTTTCAGCATCAGCGAACCCCTCATTGTGCCATTTATTTTCACAAGCCTCCAAAGCCGCTCGCAAGTCGGCTAGTTCCTCGGCTTGAGCAACTTTAAGGTTCTCCGCTTCCACCAGTTTCAGATTCGTTTCATTCTCTTTTGTTTCCAACTCAGCCGACCTCTTCTCCGCCACTCTCCGCAGCTGCAACTCTCTTCTTGGTAGCATCAGCAGCTTTTGCTTTGTCATTTGTGGTTTTAGTAGCCGCCTCCCTACCGGCTTTCTCTCGATTAACCTCATCAGAAACGTCCTTCAACCGTTCATTCAGTACATGAGCTAACTGAGTGGCCTGATGAAACGACAATGATCAGCACAGCAATGTAAAAAGGCGGTATGCACAGTAATGCAAAGAAACAATATGTACGGCAATAAAGGAAATATGTGAAAACAAAAGTGCAAGGAAAGAGGTTACCGCAATAGTGTGCCACTGAAGTCTTCTCCCCATGGACTCCTCGGTCCCATCCGCAAAGATGTTCACATCCTCGTGTAGGAGAAGGCCGTGCACCAAGCTTTGGGCAACACAACCCCTTTCTCCTTTCTTTCATGCCTGAACGCTAGCGTCTGCAGGAAAAGGCACACCATCTAGCTCAAAAAGGTGGGCTGCCATGCCGGTACTGGTAGGGAGGAAGACGCCACGTTTGTCCCTACTTGGGCCTGGGGCTCCTGGATTATAATACCCCTTGACGATTGGAGGGGGGTTCGGGTTTGAACATCACCAGGGCTGGTGGAGGTGTGTTTGGCGGATCGCTGTCTTTTACGAGTTCTTGCGGAAAGAGGGGGAGTCTGGCCACGTCCCTGAGGTGGCTGCTGCTGCACGGTCTGATGTGCGCCAGGAATAAAGCAGCTAACTGTTAGAGTCCTGCGGGTCACCATTTCTTCGCCTCAGACGGAGTGCGTTTTGGAAGAATCACTGGATTATGCGGTTGCATGTTCGGCTTCCTAAACAAACGCCTCTTGCTCGGCAACAGCCTCGTGTTCAACTAGGGCTTCGCGTTGAACCGCCTCGTGAGCACGTTCCCGAAGACGTCGAGACGCTAATTCGACTGATACGTCCCTTATAGGTTCGAGCTCATCTGAGCAAGTATATCGACGGCCGATGTCCTGAGCTTCACCTACCATGAACTTTGGAGGTAGGAAATTCGCGTGCCGAACATCTATATACGAAAGAAGGGGGCTGTCCACTAAGAGAGCTTGGCCAAAGGGTTGCCAAGTAGAATACACAGGCTGTACACCGAGAATGAGATGGAATGCCCAGAGTTGACCATCCCAATGAACAAAAATCTCAGACCTAAGTACAAAGTTTAGGCCCTGTACATGGACTGTTCTAATGTCTTGGGTAAACACTGAACCGTCTGCAGCAAAAACGGAACGAGTCAATATTCATAAGAGTAAAGCAGTTACAAAAAGAAAGGAGAAAGCAAATTAAAGATTGGAACGAACCCACTTCACGCCGTGAGAGGGGAGGAGGGATACCATCGGCAAACCAATTGCCATGTACCTGGACAAATTCCCAGGCAGAATTTCTATTAGAGTCCGACAGACATGAAATTAGCCGTACTCTCATATCTCTAACCTTTAAATAGTAATTGGACTCCTTCTTTCCACACAGGCTGTACATGTGGTTTATGTCATGATGGTCTAATTGCAGACCAAATGTTTGATTTAGCCTACTCACACAACTTACTACCCGGTAAAAATTGTGAGGGAGTTGGTCAGGACACAACCCGTAGTACCTAAGGGTATTAAGCAGAATAGGGTCTATAGGAAACCTAAACCTACCTTCTAGAATTGACATCAACGGGAAAAAGGCGATGTTCGCCCCTTTGTGGAAAGTGATTTTGCTTTCATGGCAATACATCACTTCCACATCATCAGGAACGCTATAATCTCGCCTAAAGGTGACTAGGGATGCCTCAGTATTCAAAAGATAAGCGTAACCCATCTTAAGGGCTAAGAATCAGAAGGAGAAAAGGTATTAAAGCAGAGAAAAGGGGAAAGAGACTTACTTTTGGCTTTAGGGGAGAGGTATATTCTGGGTTGGTAAACAGGTGCGCAAGTGAGTGCTCGGCAGAGAGAAATTTCAGAGAATGAAGAGTGAAAAGAGCGAGAAAATGAATTGAGATAAGCTATTTATAGGAGCCAAAGAAGAATGGGTATTGGTTAATGAGCAATAATGAGAGTTTATTAGCAATAATGAGAGTTTATTAGCAATAATGAAGCAGAAAAACCTTACATATACCAAGGGCAACCGACACACATGCCTCGGTTCACGAATCGGTGGGTAATGATGACAGCTGAGTCAGGAGGCCAGACGTAACACACCTTTTGATTGATCTTTAAAACCGCCCAAGATACACCCATTGAGTTTCTCGGGTAACCGCTGCCTTTCTGGTTCCTTGATTCATTCCCGAGAACCGAGCACGAATCAAGGGGGGGCTAATGTACGTCCCTGTGACATTCAAACCCAATTGGGCCTTAGACTGTGGATCAACAACTAGGCCTAAAGGCCCAACCCACGTTCGGCCCAGGATTCCAGCTCAAACCCTTAAAAGCTATGAGCCCAGAGCTGAACGCTACTCGAAGGCTTAAGGAGCAGGTAGCCGGCGCTAGCTTGTGTCTTGCCTTACCACGTGGTCATTGCTTGGCAAGTCGTCCTCGGGCAAGGTTGCGGTAGTCTGGGCACACCACCTTTTACGTGCCCGGCAGTGCCTTTGGGAACATTGCTGCCGAGCATATCTGCTGAAGTATGAACCATTTCCAAAGCCACTCCCACCTAAATGCCCACTTACAATTAACAACATTGGACCTCTCATCGCACTAGTTTTGAAAGTAATCATAATCATCCCACCAATAATTGGTTATAAATAGGAGAAGCTAGAGAAGAGAAGGGGGATGAAAAATTTCTGCAAAGAAAGAATAGAGAAAGAGGGAAGCAACATAGAGAGAAAAAAGTGATCTCATTGAGTCTCTGTGCCGAGAACAACCCAAAGTAGGAAATCTAAACCCACTATACAAATAAGTTGTGAACCCAAGTGAGGCCTAGCCCAATAGCCTCATTTTTGGCACGCACAATACCATTCGAATCTTTTTTTTTTTTTTTCCTTATGCTTTCTAGGAGGTCTAGAGAAATATAAAGTTACAATCAATAGGTTTTCAAAAAGACTATGTAAGGGCAAGTTTCGGCTCCTAAGCCCAAAAGATGAATGGGTTAAGTCCTAAAGAGTCTCACACAATGAATTTGTAGATAGTGGACTTAAAAGCTAGGCTTCAATGGATCAGGCAACGCGCACAATGGATCAAAGATACTAAGAAAACAAAGAAAGACAAGTTCTAAGCAAGGAAAACCTTCTTTGGCAAAGTCTGAGGAGAACGATTCTTGAATATAGTTCTTTTGGACTTAGATACAATTTTAGTTTTTGTTGCTACAGTGTATTCTCTACAGATTTTTCTAATCCCCTCTCCCTGGAGGGTCTCTTACGTTATATAGCTCCCTTTAGATGATCTTGGCCCTCCATTTATTGATCGTCCAGGTCACTACTTGAGTGCTTGTCCCATCAAACACTTCCCAAGCCCCTTGTGAGTTGGGACAGCCAAGACAGCACTGTTCAGGGGTCTTCTCTACATAAATGCAACCAGGAGGTTTGGTGGGATGCATTAATGTGGTGGCAGCCACCATTCCTTCAGTTATGTCAAGGCTAACCCCATTTCCAAAACTCTTTCTCTACAGTATGACCTCCTCTGGTAACGTGCCACTGACGTGGCCCTATTGTCCGAGCATATGACCTCCTTGGCGCAATGGTGGCCTCCTCAGCCATGGGTATGACACGTGGCACAAATACCTTTTTAATTTCTTGTACCCCACAGACTGTAATATAAAATTGAATATCGGTTTGAAATATATCAAATATATGTAAATTAAATGAACTCATAACTAACTATAAATCAATTAATTTTTGCAGGGTGTATATTTTTTGGAATCATTCAATCCATCCAATTCTAATTTCTATCTTTTAATATGAACAAAAACATTTTCCAGCCCTTTCTAAATTTTAATTTTAGGGTTTATTATTATTTTTTTTAAAAAAAATCAAACATTAAAAGCCCTACCACTTTGTCCACCACCCAGAGAGAGATGCATATTTTCTTTAGATCTATTACATTATTTTATACCCCTAAGCTACAGTGACTCTCCACACCAAGAAAAAAGGTCGCTGTAGCTCTTCAAAAAAGTTTCTCTAATATAAAGAGATTGTTGGACCTTGATATTAGGAGTTTACTCTCTAAAATAAAGATTATTTTGGGGTTTTAGTTTGTTGGAGATGCTCTAGGAGCAAATGTAAAACCAAAATACTCTCTATTATAGAGAGTGAAACCAAAAATAAGTTTCAATTATTTTTGCTCATGAACAGTAGCTCACTAGGTAGATGGTCTCTCTAAATCTCAACTATTTTTTTACTCATGAACAGTAGCTCACTAAGTCTGATGGGCTACTATTCATTAGCAATTGAATTTTTTTGATTAAAAAATTCTAGCAGGTAGTATTATATCAATTCTTTCTCTTTCTTGTCGATTAAAAACTAATGAAAAATAATAAAGAATGAATAAAGAAATAATATTTAAATGAGATAGAGAAAAGATAGAGAGAGACCATTAGTCTCTCTAAATCTCAATTATTTTTTTGCTCATAAACAGTAGCTCACTAAGTCTGATGGGCTACTATTCATTAGCAATTGAATTTTTTTGATTAAAAAATTCCAGCATGTAGTATTATATCAATTCTTTCTATTTCTTGTTGATTAAAAAAAGATGAAAAAATAATAAAAAAATAATGAAGAAATAATATTTAAATGATATAGAGAAATGATCACTTTAACATGGAACTATTACTGACATTATTTTTATTGTATACTAATCATAATCTATTACTCAACAGCGATAAAAAAAAATTAATGTATTTGTTATGTCTGTAGACATTAATGTAAAATGTGTAAAAAATTTATGGAATTTGTTATGTCTGTAGACATTAATGTAAAATGTGTAAAGTAACTATGAAAAAAATAGTCAAAACCAACCAGTAAAATATTAAAGCCTATACCGTGTCGTTTTCTAACTACGAACATATTAGGAACAGTTGCATCAAAAAAAAAAAAAAACATATTAGGAACAAAACAAATTTTGTAATACTAGATTACTTGCCTAATGGGCTTATGCAAGTAACTGGTCAATGATTTGTTCAGTAAAAGAATAATAATAATAATATTGCATCAAAATAATAATAAGTGCATCAATCAACTCTTGGGGAGGTCATAAATGATAAATGTTCCCCCCATAAGTAGGAGAGGAAAAATCAAACCCTATTTTACGAAACAATTTAAAATTGGACTAGCCTCATCACAGGCGCTTCGTGCCTACGATGAGACTTTTTTTTTTTAGTGGTCTTATTTTGTAGAAAAAAAAACTATGTTTATCTGTATATATTAAGAGAATTCAAAAAGTTAGATATTAATTTTTTTTCTGTCAAAAATACCCCTAAATTAATTAATCAACAACTTAAAAATGGGGTTAAAATAGTAAATTGGAAAAGAAAGTAAGTTATTGCTTTTTTTATTGTAAAAAATACCCCTACCTAAAACTTAAAAATGTGGTTAAAATAGTAAATTGACAAAAATAATAAATTCCTACTTCTACGTTGAAATGTCTTCCTGCTTCTAATCAACTCCCACTTTTATTGAATCAAAAAAAAAAAAAAAAAAAACTCCCACTTTTACGTTGATTTAAATTCCTACTTCTACTCACTAACTCTCTACAAAATAGGATTACTCTTTTATTAGTTTTAAAACTCCTCTAATATACAAAACTTACCCCACGTATTCATTTTTTTTTTTTTTTACTTCATCATGATGTATTTGTTTCTTCTGTCGTCCTTTTTTTTCAATTTTTTTTATTAAATTTCATTACATCTTTAGGTTTTTATTTTTTATTTTTTAATTGGAAAAAGTAAAAATTCCAAATTATAATAAATGAAAATTATTAATCTTTACCCAAAAAATAGAAGGGCCTCTGAGCACGCGCGTGCTCGCATGCTTAGAGGCTAGTTTATTTTAGGCGAAAATGCACTTTTGGTCCCTACATTTTGGGCCTATTCTCAATTTGGTCCCTAAATTGATTTAGCTCCTAAGTCAGTCCCTGATTTTTAAAAATCGTTTTTAAAATAGTCCCTACCGTTAACCCAGTGACAGAAAATGCTGAGGTGGCAAACGGCGTGTCCTATTTGCTGACATGGCACTGATGTGGATATTAAAATATTATTAAAAATGCCATGTCAGCATCTATGTCAACGTTTTAGTGACAAGTCAGCACTTTAATTAATAAAAAAATAAAAATAATTAAAAAAATAAATAAACTGAAAAAATTCAAAATCAAAAACAAAAAAAGAAAAAACTTTTCAGCTTCTCTCTTTCTCTATGTTTGTGTCTGTTACTTTCTTCTCTTCGTTTCCTTTTTTTTTTTTTTTTTCAGATCCTCTCTTTCTCTGTCTCTTCCATTTTCTCGTGGGTCACGCGGACAAGGTACCGAATGAACTCCGGCGAGACCATGACGGACTCGGTGGTCCCCAACGGAACCTCCAGCCGGATCGAGCAGCGGATCGCGACGATCACCCGTTTGTTGTTCGCGTTGGTTATGCCGGATTCTCTGAACCTGGCCGACCTCACCGTGGAGACCAGCGACTGAGCCAAGGCGAGGTCTTTGCATTCCACGGCGACAATGAACGGTTCGAAGCGGAGGACGAGTTCGGACTCGGGTTCGGAGCGAGTTGGTGAGTCAGGGAAGAGGAGGGAGTGGCCGGGGAGATCGAGTTCGTCGCTTTTTTCTGGGTTTCTGTAGGGGTGGGTGGTCGGTAGTGGAGGTGGAGATTGGTGTGGGCGTGGAGATCGGTGTGGCCATGTTTGTGTTTCGGAGATGGAGTTGTCTCGGTGAGTTTGGTTTCGTGTTTGTGGTTTTTTATTTATTTATTTATTTATTTATGTGGATTTGTATATTTATTTCTTGGATTTATTGGGTTTGATTTACTAGAGGTTTATGGGTTTGATTTCTTAGATTTATTGAGTTTGATTTACTGGATGTTTATGGGTTTGATTTCTTAGACTTATTGGGTGGTTTATGAGTTTGATTTATTGGGTTTGATTTACTGGATGTTTATGGGTTTCTTGGATTTATTGGATTTGATTTGGGGAAGAACATGAAGCATGAAGTTCATGTCCTGGGAAGAAGAAGAACGAAGAAGAACAATATTTTTCCGAAAAACAATTTTTGTTTTTGATTTTGAATTTTTTCAGTTTATTTATTTTTTTAATTATTTTTATTTTTTTATTAATTAAAGTGCTGACTTGTCACTAAAACGCTGACATAGATGCTGACATGGCATTTTTAATAATATTTTAATATCCACATCAGCGCCATGTCAGCAAATAGGACACGCCGTTTGCCACCTCAGCATTTTCTGTCACTGGGTTAACGGTAGGGACTATTTTAAAAACGATTTTTAAAAATCAGGGACTGACTTAGGAGCTAAATCAATTTAGGAACCAAATTGAGAATATGCCCAAAATGTAGGGACCAAAAGTGCATTTTCGCCTTTATTTTATATACATATATTTTTTATTTTAAAAATCTAATTTATAAATAAATAAATAAATTTGAAAATTAACAGGAGAGTGGTCCTATTTTTTAGGCAATGTTTTAGTGGAAGTTAAAGTTACATTTTTACCAAATTATCCTTTAATTTTGTCTCTACTTAAACATAGGGATGTAGGGTTATTTTTGAACTAAAAAATGAGAAATCTAAATAGAAAAAAACCTCTTAAATAATAACTAGCCTCTGAGCACGCGCTCACGCGCGTGCCCAGAGGCTCTTCTATTTTTTGGGTAAGAATTAATTTAGAACATTTATTATAATTTGGGATTACTACATTTTCCAATCACAAAAAAAAAAAAAAAAAAAAAAAAAAAAAAAAAAAAAAAACCTAGGGGTGTGATGAAAAATTATTTCTTCACACATGATACTCATCACACCCCTAGGTTTTTTTTTTTTTTTTTTTTTTTTTTTTTTTTTGTGATTGGAAAATGTAGTAATCCCAAATTATAATAAATGTTCTAAATTAATTCTTACCCAAAAAATAGAAGAGCCTCTGGGCATGCGCGTGAGCGCGTGCTCAGAGGCTAGTATTCCGTAATTATTATCATTTTTTGCCAATTTTGTTTATGTAGTAATCAACATGTTATTAATTGGAAGATAATGTTATAATTTAGTATTAACCTATAGGGGGAGGAAAAAAAGATCCGTTGAATAAATCTTATAAATAGTGCATGTAATGAAAATGCATAATGAAATCGTGACAATACAACTATTTACAAAATACATGAGGTGACCTTTACAAAAGCTATTATGAAAAGTTGATGGATCAATGTAGAAAAGTGAAATATTTACATCAGGCAAAACTAAAAAATAAGTCACTACATCTGAAACATGGAATATGTGAACTTATTAATATTATGTCGGCCACGGTGGAGAAGTTGGTGGAGCAATGTTATTTGTTCCACCTTCTAATTGCTTTCCAGCAGCATTTGCCATGAATCTATGAAACAAAATGTGTGTGCCTGTGTTATTAATAGAGACTTTAAAACGTACACAATAATGATAAGTACAATAAACATCAAGCATAAACTTGTGAAATGAAATATTTAAACTGACCTTGTGATGATATTGCATAGCTCCATGTACGTGAAATGGTCTACTTCAGCTTGGGACTTGAAGAACTATCATTTAATTACCAAATTTAAAAAAAAAAAAAATTATATCCAAACTATGTAATTAAGTATTTGTTTTTTAATTAAAAAAGTAGATGTTGTAATGATTTGTACCTGCTTTATTATTGCATCGTCCTTCACTCTCATTTTCTGTTTGTCTTTACTATTTTGGATGTTGAAAATTGCATCGTCCTTAGTTTTTTTTGTTCGTTTCTTTTTTTTTCTCATGGATGTTGGAAACTACATTGTCCTTGATTTTAATTCTCCGTTGTCTCTGTTGGCATGAGTGTTAGAGATCACTTCGTCCTTCATTTTTCCTTTTTCTTTATTCTTATGGATGTTGGAAACCTGATTGCTCTTGACATTGATTTGTTGTTTGTCTTTGTTCTTGGAACTTCAAAATGAAGAAAAAAAATTGTTTGTATATAAAGACTATCAATTAGTTATTTTCCTATTTAAAAAAATAGCGTAACATACCTTTCCAATTCTTGTAACTCTAAAACTCGTTTCACTTCTTTCCAAAGCTCTTTCTTGTCAGCTCGAATAGTGAATCCCCAACCAAGTGAATAAATTTTCGAACCTAACCCATACGCAGCATGACATTTTTTTAATATTAATTTTGATAAAATAATAGAAAGGGATGCTGATTAAAGATATCATTAAAAAGAAATATACCTTGTTATCAATGGCCCCCATGTTTAATATTGAATGATCATCCTTCCAATTCTCCCAATGAGCAGTAGGAACAGCATGCACTCCATTATTTAGCATAGTGGACTCGATCCTCACATTTGAGTTGGGCATCCTTCCTGTTACCAATTAATTGTATACATAAAAAATATCAAGATTTAAAATATTAAAACGTAGACTGCACAACCATTAAAATTTGTAAATTATTAAAATAAATCTATATGTAAGACAGTTTTTTTCAGTTGTTAATTAATACCTATGATGAAAGGAACAAAACATCTTTATACACAATATTTCTTGTGTAAACACCTTCCTCCTCAGGTATTCTTCCTTTTTGCACCAATAGTTTTGTGGTGGATTGGGAGACTCCCCTTGACAACGCCACATATAATTGGCCATGACTAAAAACATGATTAGGAAGATAAATTCCAACAGTTGGAATTGTCTGACCTTGTGCTTTGTTTATTGTAAGTGCAAAGCTTAAACGTATAAGAAATTGTCGTCTGATCATTACAAATGGCAGGTGTACATTTTCTGTTGTCTTCAAAGGTGAAGATGCCGAGAAATTCACCAGTTGAGCCACATGATACCTATGCGCTCAAACGCGAGCCTGCACAATAGAAAGAAGGAAACCTAACAGAGAGCACCGGTGTGGTGCCGGCCAAATACCCTCCGAAAGTTAAGTCAGAAATATTCTCACAACTCTAGAGTGCTAGAGAGGGTAAATTATGCGTACCTCGATTTATGAGGGTATTAGGGCTTTTATAGTAGCAGGAGGTCAATGTCTCACCCTTGGGGCGGAAGTCTTTTCCTTATAGGGAACATCCTATAGAATCCTTTTTGTGCTAGAATTCCATTTGTCTCCGGACTCTATGAAGTGTGTCGCAAGTATTCCCTACCAAGGGCCTTTCTGTCTTCCTCATAGGCCTTGGACCTGCCGATATCTCATATTGGATCCATTTTCATAGATTTGGCAGATAATGGCCCGTCCTCTATCGGCCCATAGTTGATGACCGTCAGGCCCATCTCTAGCCCAAATTCCACCTCTTTAGTTGCCCCTTCACCCCATGGGTCCGTCATACATTAGTGGAGGGAAGCATGGGGTGACGGTCTACGTTAATGGGGGTGACGGTTGAGAGGCCTGCTGGTCGTCGGTTCCAAGTCATTAAGGTTGACGGCGCCAAGGCATACACCGTCAATAATTCGTGCTGTTGACAAGATCTGGAAAGCATTAATGGTTCATGACACGCGTCACTCTTCTACAGGCCTTTGTATAGGATCGAAGTGTAGCTTCGTCTTCCGTGCACCTTCCCTATAAATATCAAACCTTCGACTCTCATTTTCCCACTTTCATCAAAAACTTAATTGTCAGAGCGCATTCCGTCATCTTTGTCAGAATACACCGTACAAATATAGTGTCCGTTCACCATTAACTTTCACCCGTTCACGTACTAATTGGTAGGTACAGTCTTTCATCTATTTCTACCGTCGTATTACTTTTATAGTTCAAAACTTTACTTCGGTTATCCATTCTTAGACCCGTCAGAGTCTTAGGTTCTGTCGTCATTTGTAGGCAATGTCTAGTGCGTCAAGTAATCAATCGGTTGTCCGTGACGAGACAGATTATGAGGAGGTATACCCATCAGGTCACAAAGACCAAGAGAGTCCAAGCGAAGAGAGGAGTACGTCCGCCTCTTCTCTGTCCTTAACAAATGAGGATACGGAGTTAGATGAACCGGTGGAAGGTTCTGATGGCGAGGAACAAATAGGATTCGTCATAGGAGCTGGTGGACCAAGGGAGTTCATTATGCTTCCAGAGTGGAAGGTGAATGATTTTACATCCACTATCAAGGAGACTCACTTCAAAACACTTAGGGCTAATTACCAGATCCTAGATAACATTCCCATTCGTCTGCCCTATCAATCAGAGAAATGCTATTATGAAGGCGTACAAGGCCTTGGAGTGTACGAGCAAATGTTGAAGGCAGGACTTAGATTTCCATTGAGTTCACTTCATCGCGAGCTACTTAAGTATCTGGGTCTGTCTGTCAACCAAATATCCCTCAACGCCTGGAGGGTCTTTATAGCAATGGAGGTCCTATACGGTGCTTGGTCAGACGGATCAGGAGGTTGACGGTGCGAGAGTTCCTTCATTGCTATCGTCCAGATGAAATTAACAAATCTAGGGGTATATACAGTTTTGTAGCTAGGAGTCCGTTATTAAAGGTAATATATGAAACTCCAGACTCCAACAGAGACTAGAAGAGTCGTTATTTTTTCTTAGAGGGTGACGAGTGGATGTGTCGTCCAGGGGACACGGAACACATGCCCGTCGACACTACTTGGGGTATATTGCCTCAAGCTGGTATGTATCCATCCCAATATGTAAAAATTTCCATATTCGTTCAATTTAATAGGTTTTAATCGTCCTCTTCTTTACAGTGCGACGGCGTCCACAAGTTAACCTTGAGGAGTACAGTTTTCTAGAGAAGATTTTTAACAAAACTACGCCGGAGGAAAGGACCTGGGCTAAGTTGGCCAACCTCAACACAATCCATTGGTACTTTGACGGTCTTGAACCATCAAAACCAGCAATTAAGTACGAAAAAAGGATCCGTCAACGTAAGTCCGTCGTTCCAAATGTGTTTGACCCATTATTGTTATATTTAAAGAAATTAACTTTGTCCGTTCATCTTTGCAAAAATGGACGATGCAAAAAGAAGGTTGATTATAAGGGCAAATGCTGCTAAGAATAGGGGGACGGGTGACGCTGATCCCAAGGAGACGGGTGCAATCAATCCGTCAGTAAAGAGGAAGCAACTCGCCAAATGAGACCGTCCTCCCAAGAAGCCCAGGATTCCTTTGGAACCCATCGTGGGACTTATGGCAGAGGGTGCGAAGACCGTCACCCCAGCCAAACATAGGGCCAGTAAGGGCGTCATGAAGGGTCCGTCTCCAAGCACGAAGAAGCCACCCACCCTTATTCGAGACAACCCTAAGTATGCCTTGGAACAACTCTCGTCCATTATGACCTCCGAGGACTATGAGGACCTGGGTAATCACTCGATGGAAGCGATGGGTGAGACAGGGCTGTTTAGCATCGCCTAGGTAACTTTGTCCGTCTATTCTTCATCCGTCTGTCTATTCGCCTTTGCTTGAGATTAATTCATTTCCATTTTTTAGGCCATGGTCATGATGAAGAGTCTGTTTAGATGGTGTTTAAACTATGAGACGACCTTGGGCCGCATACGGGAGAAGGCAAAAGTGACGAAGAACGAGCTGACCGAGCTTCAAACCTGGAAGGTGATCCAAGATAAGAAGCTCAAGATGGCCGAGGAAGCACGGGATCAGTATCTTCAGGTGACGGAGCAATTGAAAAAGGTTGTTGAAAAGAAAGAAGAAGAACTCCGTCAGGCCAAGGAAGTTGCTGTGCTAGAGTACCGTGATTCTGACGTCTTCCTATCTGAATTAGGAGTTTCGTATGCCGACGGCTTTGACGAGGCCATCCGTCAAGTGAAGGCTCTACATCCTGAGCTGGACTTGTCGTCTGTCAACATCAACGCTGCAGAGCAAACGTCCGTCCAGCCTGCTCAATCTGAAGATACGGACGAGATCTTTGGCGAGAAAGCTCCTCCCGTCGTCCCTCTCGACCAGGTTGTAGTTGAAAGTGATCCCAAAGATGGTCAATCCCGTCGTAGTGAAGAGAAAGGAAGCCCCCGTCGTAGGATAGGTTTAATTTTATTTATTTCTTATGCTTCTGTAAGGATATTTGGAGAACAATTTATGACTCCGTCATGTTTCCATTTTTTGTAAACATTTTTATTTTTGGGTATGTACTCCATTTAACTTCGCTCCATTTAATTTATAGAGTGGTTTAACATATTCCGTAGGGTGGAATTCATCCGTTCACATTACTTCGTAGTTTGCTTTTCGAATGACGCCGTTCACATGGACGGGCTTAGAAAGGTGCTGTCCTCTGGATGTGATTTTGCCAATTTATTACTGTGGTGGGATAAGTATGTCAAGGGGACCTTGTCTTGTATTCATCCGTGTTAGGGACTAGGAAGTTTAGTCCTTATACAAAGACTTTGTCTATTTTGAGGACCTAATACCCGTTCATTTTTGGACAAAGTAATAACCGTCCACTTTATGGATTTTGTAGGATCCATCCGTTTTGTTTACATAATAATTTTTTATCCGTCCAAATTGATTTCGCGGAAAGTATTATTACTCTTTTGGGTTTACCCGTCCACTTTGTGGAATTAAATTCGTATCCGTCTACTTTGCGAATTTCGTAAAAAAGATCCTCCTTTTAGGATGATCTGTCCATTTTGTGGACCTCGTGAAAATGATCATCCTTTTGGGATGATCCATCCACATTGTGGACTTTGCGAATATTATCATCCCTCTGGGATTACCCGTCCACTTATTGGACTTAGTTTGATCCGTCCATCTTGTGGACTATGGAATTTTTCATCCTCTTCGGATGGTCCGTCCATCTTGTGGACTTTGAATTTTTCATCCCCTTAGGATGATCCGTCCATCTTGTGGACTTAGTTTGATCCATCCATCTTGTGGACTTGGGATTTTTCATCCTCTTCGGATGGTCCGTTCATCTTGTGGACATTGAACTTTTCATCCCCTTGGGATGATCCGTCCATCTTATGGACTTAGTTTGATCCGTCCATCTTGTGGACTTGGGATTTTTCATCCTCTTCAGATGGTCCGTCCATCTTGTGGACTTTGAATTTTTCATCCCCTTGGGACGATCCGTCCATCTTGTTGACTTAGTTTGATCCGTCCATCTTTTGGACTTGGGATTTTTCATCCTCTTTCGGATGATCCGTCCATTTTATGGATGTAGTTTGATTAAGTAGGAAACATAGTAGTGTCTAAATACTTCTGTTATTGAAAGAAAACCATGTAGAAGAAAAAGGTACCTGCCCCCTTGGGCTTTAAAAAGGCACTTGTAGAATTGTTTGAAGTAAAAACTTGTGATAGCAAAACTAAAAAATAAAGAAAAAATTGTTCGAAGTAAAAACTACTAAAAACACAGTAATAAACTGGAAGTTGGGGGAGCATCGATGCTCTTCATGTCGTCTCTACTGGTAGTATCTCCATAGGTGTTCCGTGTTCCATGGGTGTTGCAGCTTCTGTCCATCCGGAGTTTCGCGGTGGTAGGTCCCTTTCCTTTGCCAAGATGAGATCCTGTACGGTCCTTCCCAGTTGGGGCCGAGCTTTCCTTGCGAAGGATCTCTAACAGCTCCCATTACCTTCCGTAGCATAAGATCTCTGACCTGGAAATCCCTATGTCTGACATTAGAGTTGTAGTATTTTGCCATGAGGTTCTGGTATCGTGCCAACCTTTGCTCCGCTATAGCCTGGACCTCGTCCACCAAGTCTAGATGAAGCCGCATGGCCTCTTCGTTCTTATCCTCGTTGTAGTTCTCCACCCGATAGCTCGTAAGCCCTACCTCCGCAGGGATGACAGCATCACTTCCGTATGCTAGCCTAAACGGCGTTTCTCATGTAGGTGTTCTTACTGTAGTACGATATGCCCATAAGACGCTTGGTAGTTCATCAGGCCAGATGCCTTTTGCCCCCTCGAGCCGGGTCTTAAATATCTTGAGCAAAGATCGGTTCGTGACCTCGACTTGTCCGTTGGCCTGTGGGTGTGCAGGTGAAGAGTAATGATTCTTGATACCCAGCTCCGAACAGAAGTCCCTAAATGCACTGTTGTCGAACTATTTTTCATTGTCAGAGACAAGCACTCTTGGTATCTCGTACCTGCAGATAATATTCCTCCACACAAAGCTTCGAATGTTCTTCTCCGTGATAGTGGCTAGGGCCTCTGTTTCCATCCACTTAGTGAAGTAGTCGATACCTACTACCAGAAATTTTAGTTGCCTTACCACTGTTGGGAAGGGGCCCATGATGTCTAATTCCCATTATGCAAAAGGCCAAGGGGCTGTCATGGGTGTCAGCTCCTCGGTTGGTTGCCGGATCAGATTACTGAACCTCTGACATTTGTCGTAAGTTTTGACGTAAGCTTGCGCATCCTTTTGCATTGTAGGCCAATAGTACCCTGCTCGGATCAATTTGTGCACTAAGGATCGCGCCCCTAAGTGGTTTCCATAAATACCCTCGTGAACCTCTCTCATCACATAGTCTGCTTCCTCGCTGCTTAAACATCTTAGGTATGGTCGGGAGAACCCTCTTTTGTATAAGATATCTTTATTCAGCACAAACCGTGAGGCTCGTACTTTTAGTTTTCTAGCCGCATCTTTCCCATCTGGCAGAGTGCCTGATCTTAGGTACGCCATCAAAGGCGTAGTCCAATTGTCCCCAGAACTGACTTCCTGTACGTTTGTTCTGTCATCAATAAGCGAGGAGAGTTGTACGAATGATAATACCTGTTCGGGAACGAGCATAAGTTCTGCCGAGGCTGCTTTTGCTAGATGGTCAGCGCACTCGTTTTCTTCCCTTGGGATTTGGATGAATCTCACTTCGAGGTTGTCGATCTGATTCTTCACTTCTTCCAGGTACTTCTTCATCCTCTCACTCTTGCACTCGTAGCCTCCGTCGATGTGACATATTACAACCTAGGAATCGCAGTGTACGACTACGTTTTCAACACCTTCTGCTCTTACGAGGTCTAGTCCCGCTACCAGCGCTACATATTCGGCCCCGTTGTTGGTTGTG
Source organism: Quercus ilex subsp. ballota (assembly GCA_032727855.1). NCBI lineage: Eukaryota > Viridiplantae > Streptophyta > Magnoliopsida > Fagales > Fagaceae > Quercus > Quercus ilex. The sequence goes on from CM064909.1 coordinate 86,039,853, forward strand.
GGGAAGTCGAGTCGGATCATGCACTCGATTTTATCCCCTTTTGGGGTTTGGATGACAACCCCTGCTCCTCCTGCCTTTTTGTTTGACGATCCGTCCGTGTGGATGCTCCACTGCGCTGCTACCTCGGTCCCCTCGTCCTCCAATTGTGCGAATTCGGCAATGAAGTCGGCCACAGCTTGCCCTTTAATTGCAGTTCGTGGGCGATATTGTATGTCAAATTCACTCATCTCAATTGCCCATAAAGCCATCTGTTCGGCTGCCTCGGGGCTACCCAAGGCTCTTCTGAGGGGTTGGTTCTTCCAGACTATGAGAGTATGGGCTTGGAAATACGGCTTTAGTTTTCTTGCCGCTGTTATCAATGCGAAGGCCAACTTATAAAGTAGACGGGTTTTTGGGATCCGTCTTCCTCTCTTACTAATGTCGTGCTGACCGCCGCTTTTGAAACAGCTAAGTAGAGGTAGAGTTCTTCTCTTGGTCTGGAGGGCCTGAGCAATGGCAGGGATGTGAGGTACCTTTTTAATTCTTCAAAGGCCTTCTGGCATTCTTCTGTCCACTCAAACGATTTTCTTAGTATTCTGAAGAAAGGTAGACATTTGTCCGTCGCTTTCGAGACGAACCTGTTCAGGGCTGCAATTTTGCCGTTCAGTCTTTGCACGTCCTTGATCGTCTTCGATGGTTCCAACTCCATGATGGCCCAAACCTTTTCTAGATTAACTTCTATCCCTCTGTGGAATACCATGAATCTCAAGAACTTTCCTGCCGTCACCCTAAACGCGCACTTGGTTGGATTAAGCTTCATATTATACAAGCGGAGAGTGTCAAAAGTCTCCTGGAGGTCCTTCAGGTGATCATCTTCAAGTAGGCTCTTCACAAGCATGTTGTCGACATAAACTTGCACGTTCCTGCCGACCTGGTGCGCGAACATTTTGTTCATCAGTCTCTGGTATGTCGCGCCTGCGTTCTTAAGTCCAAACGGCATCACTTTGTAACAAAAGAGCCCTTGGCTAGTGACAAAAGAGGTTTTCTCCTGATCAGCTTCATCCATTTTAATTTGATTATAGCCCGAGAAGGCATCTATGAAGCTTAAGAGCTGGTGTCTAGCTGTTGAGTCAACCAAGGTATCTATCCGGGATAGTGGGTAACTGTCCTTTGGGCATGCTTTGTTGAGGTCCTTGAAATCAACGCACATTCGCCATTTTCCGTTAGCTTTTTTAACCATCACTACGTTTGCTAGCCAGTCGGGGTAGTAGACTTCCCGAAGGAAGTTCGCTTCTAGTAGCTTCTTCACCTCTTTTGCTATTGCTTGTCTCGTTCCTATGCGAACACTCGCTTTTTCTGTCGGACTGGCGAGAATGATGGATTTATGTTCAACCTGTGAGCTATAACTGAGCTTTCGATTCCTGGCATGTCTTTGTGGCTCCAGGCGAACACATCCTGATTCATTCTGAGGAATGCTACGAGGGCTTGATGGATTGTCTGACTAGCCAGTGTCCCTACTCTGGTAGTCCGTTCAGGTTTTGATTCATTAAGGGTTATTTCTTCTAGTTCCTCTACCGGTTTTGCTGTCGTCCGTGTGTCCTCTATGCACATGGTTTGCTGCTGGTCTTCCATCTCCAGCATGGCAACGTAGCACCCACGGGCGGCCACCTGGTTCCCTTGTAATTCACTAATCCCGTACTCTGTAGGGAATTTAATCATCAGGTGGTAAGTTGATGTTGCCGCCCTCCATGCATTGAGGGTAGGTCGTCCGATGATAGCGTTGTATGCGGATGAACAGTCGACCACAACGAACGTCACATCTTGTGTGATCTGTTGAGGGTAATCTCCTACCGTCACCGAAAGTGTGACCACACCTAGTGGAAACACTCTTGTTCCTCCAAAGCCAACCAACGGAGCGTTTGTTGGTATCAACCGTTCCCTGTCAATTTTCATCTGTTGGAACGTGGGATAATAGAGAATGTCCGCTGAGCTACCGTTGTCCACCAACACTCTGTGCATGTTATACTCTCCCACCCGTAGGGTGACCACCAATGCGTCGTCATGCGGGTGGTGAAGACGTCGTGCATCTTCCTCTGAGAATTCGACGATTGGGCTATGTCTCCGCGCTATCTTTTGTGCTGAACCTGTTAGTTGGACGTTGTGAATCATTCGGAGGTAAGTCTTTCGGGCCTTCTTGGACGACCCGGTCGTTGATGTTCCCCCTACAATCATCCTTATGTCTCCGATTAGGGGTCTAGGACGCTCGTTTTCCCTTCAGGGCTGCTGCTTTTGAGGTGGCGGATCCATCCTCTCCTTTCTGACGAACTTTTGTAATTTCCCCTGTCTAATAAGGGCCTCTATCTGTTGCTTCAAGTCATAGCAATCTGTTGTATCGTGACCTTGATCGCGGTGGAAACGGCAATATTTGTCTTTTGACCTTTTGCTGGGATCTCCTTTCAGTTTTCCGGGGAAGGTTAGAACACCCTCGTCCTTGATTTGCATTAGGACTTGTTCTATCGGGGTAGTCAACGGGGTGAAGTTCGTGAACCTCCCCCCTGGTGGCCTAGAGCGCCGCTCATCCCTTCGGTCTCCCGTTCTAGACCTCTTCGACCTTTGGTCCCGTCGTTCTTCATCCTGCCGCTCCCTTTTCCTCGGTTTTTCATCTCGGGCCTGCAATATGTCTTCAGCATTCATGTACTTGGTTGCCCTGTAAAGTACTTCTGACATGGTTTTAGGGTCGTTCTTGTATAAAGAGAATAGAAATTTGCCCTTTTGCAACCCGTTCGTGAAAGCCGCAACCAGTATTTTGTCGTCGGCTTCGTCTATTGAGAGCGCTTCTTTATTAAAGCGCGTTATGTAGGTCCTCAACGTCTCGTCCTCCCGTTGCTTAATACTCATCAAGCAGGCTGTGGACTTCTTATACCTGTGCCCTCCAATGAAGTGCGTAGTGAACTGGGCGCTCAGCTCCTTGAAGGTGCTGATGGAGTTTGGCATCAGTCGGCTGAACCATACCCTTGCAGGGCCTTTGAGTGTGGTGGAGAAGGCCCTGCACATGATCTCGTCTGCTACCTCCTGAAGGTGCATTAGGGTTTTGAAAATTTCTATATGGTCTAGAGGATCCTTCACTCTGTCATAGCTGTCTATATGTGGCATGCGAAATTTGTGGGGTAGGGGGAAGGAGTTCACGGCCGCAGTGAAAGGCGAGTCGGTGCGGTTGACTAAATCGTCAAGATCACTGGAAACTCGCCCCTTGAGCGCGTTCATCATAACCTCCATCTGTTCCCTCATTGCCTGTATCTCTGCTATAATATGTGGTGGAGTCGCATCTGTGAGGGATGGCATGCTCAAGTTCTGCCTCTCCGGTTTGCTTAGGGCGTGGTTGCCTTCAGGTTTCTCCTGATTTTTCCTTGGAGCGCTGGTCCCTTCCTGATCTTCTTGTTGGTCATTCGGTGCTGTATTCTTCTAACGCAGCTGTTCTTCTAAGTCGTGGTTTTGTTTGGTGAGACATTCCACGGCGGCACCAAGAGTCCAAACTTGTCTCTCGAGGGCAATCGTGGGTGGTTCATCTCCTTGAACGTCGTTAGTAGTTGCCATCGAGCGAATGAGTACCATGCAACCCTTTAGTCCGGGAAACGATAATATGGCTTATGAATCTCAACTAATGTTTCCCACAAACGGCGCCAACTGATGATGCCAAGAAATTCACCAGTTGAGCCACACGATACCTACACGCTCGAACGCGAGCCTGCACAATAGAAAGAAGGAAACCTAACAGAGAGTACCGGTGTGGTGCCGGCCAAATACTCTTCAAAGGTTAAGTCAGAAATATTCTCACAACTCTAGAGTGCTAGAGAGGGTAAATTATGCGTACCTTGATTTATGAGGGTATTGGGGCTTTTATAGTAGCAGGGGTCGATGTCTCACCCTTGGGCCGGAAGTCTTTTCCTTATAGGGAATATCCTATAGAATCCTTTTTGTGCTAGAATTCCATTTGTCTCCGGACTCTATGAAGTGTGTCGCAAGTATTCTCTACCAAGGGCTTTTCTGTCTTCCTTATGGGCCTTGGACCTGCCAATATCTCATATTGGATCCATTTTCACAGATTTGGCAGATAATGGCCTGTCCTCTATCGGCCCACAGTTGATGACCGTCAGGCCCATCTCTAGCCCAAATTCCACCTCTTCAAAAGGGATTCTTGGCAAAAAAACGCATGTACCCACATATTGTCCAGTCAAAATTTCAGCGTCAATTACGTTGTTAAAACATCCATGGCATATCAATCTTGTACCATTACATAATCCGGCTTTTGGATCTATATTGCGCAACAACATAATTGGAGCACCCTTTTTTAGCCTTAATATATGTGGTGGTAAACCCCCTGGAGATATAGAATTTAGGAATTCTTGTTGATATAGATATTGCGTATCTCCTCAACCTCATCAAAAGAATGTAACATAAACTCATCTCCTGGAAACTGAGAAATTATCTTTGCATTAAGCTGTTCAACATCATCATTTATAGGTGTTAGCAAAGCCCTATCAACCATATACCTTGCATCATTGGCATGTTCTTGCAAACTTGGGAAAACTTGATCAATCAAGTTGTATATAGAATGCTGATCAATCCGTAGTTCTCGACGACATTCTATGTCATTGGTTTGAGTCATAGCTGTATTTTCCGAACTCATTTCTGCATTAAAATAGACACAAAAATAATCGTGTTAGTTGCACATATATACATATTTAGCGCAATAATTATTTAGCACAACATTTAGTGGAAGCACGTGCTATGTTAAAATTTTGTAGTCAAATTTGTTATATAAAAGTTTTGCAAAACAATATTGCACCCTTATTTTTGAGTTGCAATGGTTTGACACTAAAAATATGTAAACACAATATTTTAGCTATAATATAATTTTTTAAAAAAATAATAGCTAAATTGGTTGAAATTTCCCTCCCCCAACTATTGAAGGATAATTAATTTTTTATTTTTTATTTTTTTGTATAGAAAAGGCTTCATGTTATTAATTGGTTGAAAATCTATAAAACGTGGTTTTTATTTTTTCCTCTTCTCTTTAAATATATAAGTATATAATCATGGAAAAAATTACTTCTAAGTATATCTAAATAATAGGCAAAATTTTAGGAATAAAAATACTTAAAACATTTTAAAAAAAAATTAATGTAAAACAGTGCTGGCATATTATTAAAATACCTAAAACATTGGGATTTTTTTTTTTTTTTTTTTTTTGCTTGAAGTTGTAAAAAAAATAGGAAACCAACGTTGAAGGACTCATCACCCTCAAAAAAAAAAAAAAAAAAAAAAAACCGTTGATGCAAATTTATTAAATGAGACACGTAACAGTTGATGCAAATTCAAAAGGCATGGTTTGTTTGGAGTCTTTTTGTCTTTTGGTAAGTTATTTTGGATCAGATTAAATTTTACCAATTTTTAAAATTTTAAAATTTAAAATGAAGTAACATTTTAAACTATTAAAAATAAGATATATTTAAGGGTGTAAGTTTTTACCCCTAAAAGTTAGTCTATAATTTATTTAGAGGCAATTTTCAGCACAATTTTAAAATTTTATCTTTAAAGATAAGTTCTCCAGTATCATTCTTGTTTTAGTATCTAAATAATAGGCAAAATTTTACGAATAAAAATACTTAAAACAATTTTTTTTTTTAAATTCAAACGTAAAACTGGCATATTATTAAAATACCTAAAACATAGGGATTTTTTTTTTGCTTGAAGTTGCAAAAAAATAGGAAACCAACATTGATGGGTGTTTTTTTTTTGCTTGAAGTTGCAAAAAAATAGGAAACAAATAGGAAACCAATGTTGATGGATTTTTTTTTTTTTTTTTTTTTTGCTTGAAGTTGCAAAAAAAAAGGAAACCAACGTTAAAGGACTCACCACCCTCAAAAAAAAAAAAAAAAAAAAAAACGTTGACTCAAATATCTTAATTGAGTACACGTAACACTTGATGCAAATTCAAAATACATGGTTTGTTTGGAGTCTTTTAGTCTTTTGGTAAGTTATTTTGGATCAGACTAAATTTTACCAATTTTTAAAATTTTAAATTTTAAAATGAAGTGACATTTTAAACTATCAAATATAAGATATATTTAAGGGTGTAGGTTTTTACCCCTAACAGTTAGTTTATTATTTAGAAGCAATTTTTACCACAATTTCAAAATTTTATCTTTAAAGATAAGTTCTCCAGTATTATTGTTGCTTTAGCAAATATGCGTATATGACAATTGCTTACAAAGTCATCAAATGTGCAATGGAAGGCACAAAAAAGGGCAATATTAAATTTCATAAGGTAGAATATTCATATTACAAAAAATGTTTTTTAACAACTACTTGATAGATTGACTACCACTTCGCTCACCCGAATTCATCCAATGTGTCTGCTATGCAATCTATCCAAATTATTGATATGTCACCCTAAAAAAAATACAAAAAAATAGAGAGTAAGGCTTAAATGTAAGAAAAACAACAAACAAAAATAATAAGAGGAAGAGAGGGCACCACTTAGAACACATACACTAAAATAATGAGTCAAACCCGATAACCACACAAAAAAAAAAAAAAAAAAAAAAAAAGAGAAAAGGAAAGAAGAAGAAGAAGAAGAAGAAGACAAATCAATATATATCATTCCTATTCTTTAAAAAATAGTCATTAATTAGAGAAAATACTTAAACACCCATCAAACTGACCAAATAAAAAAATATAAGATAAGATAATGATATGGAAAGGATAATGATAACAAAGTGTAGTCCTTTTACAATATAATTCATGATAAAATAATAAGTTTTTGTTGGAGATAAAACAACACATGGAGAAGAAAATTAACACATAATCTGATAATCTAAGTAATAGGCAAAATTTTAGGAATAAAAATACTTAAAACAAATTTTTTTTTTAAATTTAAATGTTAAACTGGCATATTATTATTATTAAAATGTAAAACATAGGGATTTTTTTTTTTTCTTTTTTTTGGCTTGAAGTTGCAAAAAAATAGGAAACCAACGTTAAAGGACTCACCACCCTCAAAAAAAAAAAAAAAAAAACGTTGATGCAAATATCAGATTATGTGTTAATCTAAATAATAGGCAAAATTTTAGGAATAAAAATACTTAAAACAAATTTTTTTTTTTTTAAATTTAAACGTGTAACTGGCATATTATTAAAATACCTAAAACATAGGAATTTTTTTTTTGGTTGAAGTTGCAAAAAAATAGGAAACCAACGTTAAAGGACTCACCACCCTCAAAAAAAAAAAAAAAATTGATGCAAATATCAGATTATGTGTTAAAAATCAGACTTCCAAACCATAACAATTTAAGCCAAGGTGATAAACGCTAGCTTTAGAGTCAAAAACTAACCTGGAATGTGTCTTTTGAGAAAATACTTTGCACCCAAAATCAGTTTACTCTCTCTACTTCTCACGCTGATCTCCTCTGCCTACACAACAGTATGGTAATTCTTCGTTTTGAGCTTTAATAAAAAAGAAATACGGTAGCATTATCATGATCTTTCTTCCCTCTGCACCAAACATACATATGATGATCACTATGAAGGTTAGGTTATGCATCAACAATTTGGTAGCCAAACTCAAACAACAACAAAAAGGAGGAAAACAGAAGTGCACAAAAGAAAGTCAGAAATGCATAATAAGGAAAATAAAAAATAAAAAAACCATTGACACAACACAATCGCAAGAATTAAAGTCTCAATTAATTTGGCAACATAGAAACCTGTGGTTGAAAGCCTAATGAACACACAACCTGCAATTTTCCAACTTTAAATTGCGGCCCCTCCTAAACCAAAAGGCCTCTAAAACAATAGATTAGAAAATATCCAGTAAGTTTCGAAATAACAATAAGCAAAACTGAAGAAGAAGCAATTTGAGTTTGAAAACCAACGTGAGTGTCCTGGGAGTGTGTTCCTATTTTGTAGATAGTGTTTTACATGGGAGTCAAGTCTTTTTTTTTTTTTAAATCTAAATCATGATAAAATAATAAGTTTTTGTTGGAGATAAAACAATCATTTTTTACAAATTAAGCAATAATTACGTGAACACATTCCTGCTTCCCTCAAAGAAGTAAAACACTACAAAAAGAAAAGATATAAGACTAAAGAAAAAAAAAAACTGTAAAATCAACTATTACGTGAACTTCTCAAGAGGAAAAACATAACTTTTCCATCAAAAAAAAAAAAAAAACTAAAGAAAGAAATCCCTCAAAAAAGTAAAAGACTACAAAAAGAAAAGATATAAGACTAAAGAAAAAAAAAACTGTAAAATCAACTATTACGTGAACTTCTCAAGAGGAAAAACACAAACGTACAACACTACTATTTAGATCCCTCGTGAGATGAGATTAAGAAAAAAAAAAAAAGAAGAGATCCCTCGTGAGATGAGATTAAGGAAAACAATAAGCAAAACATGGCCAAATATAGAGAGAAATTGAAGCTGGAGAGAGAAATTGAAGTCAGAAAGAGCTTACCTGAAATCTATCTGCGGTTGTTATTGTTTTTTGTAGTGAAATCTAAAGCAAAGAGGTGAGTGAGAGTTTCTTAATAATGATGATAATGGTGAAAAGAAGAACAACACAGAATTGAAAGAATTGAAGAACTGAAGAAAAAACAATTTGAGTTTGAAAACCAACGTGAATGTATTGTGAGTGTGTTCCTATTTTGTAGATAGTGCTTTACGTGAAAGTTAAAAAAGCATTTTTACCAAGTTTTGCCCCTACTTAAACATAGGCTATAGGGGTATTTTGGAACAAAAAAAAAATCCGGTCCAAACAGGTGCAGCCCCTTAAATAATAGTATAGATATAAGACTAAAGAAAAAAAATTGTAAAATCAACTATTATGTGAACTTCTCAAGAGGAAAAACATAACTTTTCCATCAAAAAAGAAAAAAACTAAAGAAAGAAATCCCTCAAAAAAGTAAAAGACTACAAAAAGAAAAGATATAAGACTAAAGAAAAAAAAAACTGTAAAATCAACTATCACGTGAACTTCTCAAGAGGAAAAACACAAATGTACAACACTACTATTTAGATCCCTCGTGAGATGAGATTAAGAAAAAAAAAAAAAAAAAAAAAGATCCCTCGTGAGATGAGATTAAGGAAAACAATAAGCAACACATGGCTAAATATATAGAGAAATTGAAGCCAGAGAGAGAAATTGAAGTCAGAAAGAGCTTACCTGAAATCTATCTGCTGTTGTTATTGTTTTTTGTAGTGAAATCTAAAGCAAAGAGGTGAGTGAGAGTTTCTTAATAATGATGATAATGGTGAAAAGAAGAACAACACAGAATTGAGAGAATTGAAGAACTGAAGAAGAAACAATTTGAGTTTGAAAACCAACGTGAATGTATTGAGAGTGTGTTCCTATTTTGTAGATAGTGTTTTACGTGGAAGTTAAAAAAGCATTTTTATCAAGTTTTGCCCTTACTTAAACATAGGCTATAGGGGTATTTTGGAACAAAAAAAAATCCGGCCCAAACAGGTGCAGCCCCTTAAATAATAGTATAAATATAGATAACACCATCAAGTGAGCGAGGGAGGGATGGAGATAGACGGTGTTGGCTCAAATTACTGTTGTTGATTTTTTTGGTTTTGCTGAGTAACTTAAAGCTACTTCGTTCTTTATTAGATGTAGAAGTGGAACCGTACATGTACTTTTCTAAGTATTCTCGGTCTTCCAGAGAAATTTGGCATGTGACACTTAATTTTAGTTAGGGGCTCTTCACTTTAGACCATTCTCTTTCTTTCTTATTTATTTATTTTTGAAGAATAGACTATTCTAAAACATTACATAATCAAATACCTCAGTCTTTTGACCTTCCAATTTGACTTTTACAGGATACCTGCTTTGACAAGGATCAACATGTTCACATCTTGCATTGCTACCTGCACTTTCCCGGGGTGGTTATCTGTAATTGTCAATTTGGATTGATTTATTTGCTAAAATTGAATAAATATATAGTTATATTTTGGAAAAAAAAAACAAAAGAAATCATATATAAACAAATAAGATAAAAAAAATTCAGGGAAAAAAAAACATAATACACATCCCACTTAAAAGGTCATCGTCACTAATTTCTTTGGTATTCCTAGTCCTAGAAAAACCCCCTGCAAAGCAATATCAAAAAGAAAATTAAAGTTGTTATGTTGAGGAGAGTTTGGACTTTTTTTTAATTAAAAAAATTATTTTTAATTTTTTATGTGTACGATTGATTCTTTTTGAGAAGATTTTATGTGTACAATTTTAGAGCTTCATTTTTTAAAAAACAAGCAAAAAATATAACCGTATTTTTTCCAACTTTTAATAATTAATTAAATAGAATTTCAATTCAGAAATAAATAAATAAATAAAACTAATATAAATTCTAAAGGAACACTTGAAATCATTGTTTATCTGATTAACATGAACCCCCTTCTATGTACTTGTCCAAGTTGTGGCTGCTGTTGGAAGATTCGCACGAGACTTTCATTGTAAATGCCTGAATTAAATCACTTTCCCAAAAGAAAACAAAATCAAAATGAACTGAACTGAAGATTTCACGCCTCCAACCCCACGTGAATTTTCTCATAAGCAAAGAATCTGAAAATTTTAATGCCAAGTTGCCAACCCATTAAAACGTTAATAATATTAATAATAAATATATAAATAAAAATATACGAGAAGGAAAATGAAAATCATGAGCTGTCAAAGTGGTTCTAGAGAAAAGGAAAAGAAAATTCCCATCAGAAACGAAACTTAAACGCCACGAGGCAATATCCTAGTCATCCAAATGGAAAGTTGTTTTCGTGTCCGAGTCAATGAGCCGCCAACCGAGTCAAATTTCTCGCGTTCATCACGCGTTCCTTCAATCCCAATACTCACTCACACTCAAAATTCACTTTCTTAGAAGATGCACATGCTCTCCTAACTCTTCTTCCATGTCACCCCAAACCCACCCTATAAATATTACCCTATTGCCAATTTTTCCTCTCAAAATAAAAAGTCTTTGAATTCCTCCCAATTACTCCAAAAAATTCTTAATTCATCTCCCATTTGTTCTTCTCCAATTCCCAAATGAAAATGAATTCCATGAGATTGTACGCCCTCCCAGTCATTGGCTTCATGTTCTTGGCACTTTTGCGACTCAGCCAGGCGCAGTCCTTGGCTCCTTCTCCTGCACCCCAGGGCCCAACCAGCGATGGTAATTACTAACTCTACAAATCTTCATTTTTGGGAAACAAATTTCTATGCTTGATTTTTGGGTTTTACCAGATTGGTGATAATTAATTCTTTTTTGTTCTTGTTTGATGCAGGCGCAGCAATAGATCAAGGGATTGCTTACTTCCTTCTACTCCTGGCCCTTGCAATCACATACCTCATCCATTGATTTTTTTATTTAAATTTTGTGTCGTTAATTAGGATAATTAATATAAATTCTTTATGTACTTTCTCCTAGTATTCAATATGGAGATCTTGTGTATCAAAAAAAAAAAAAAAGGAGATCTTGGAGCAATTTTACACTGCTTTGATTCTTGTGTAATATAAACTAATAAAGAAATGAATTAATATTAATTATTTGTCCATTTAGCAATTTTCTATGCCCAAATATTTTCTAATTTGATAATGTCAAAATTTTAGTTGTGCTTAGACACCGACTAATCTAATTTCATGACTCAGGAAGAGGAATGTAATATGTGGAACTTGTATAGCAATGTGTATCTGAAAATGTGATGCTTTTCTAGTTGGTTCGGAAAATGTAATTTGACTAGTCCATTGAATTTTATTCCATTCGGAAAAGTCGTGCGAAAATTTTCTTTGACCTTTACGTTTTTTTTGGACCTTTACGTTTTTGGTTTTCATCTTATTCAAAAAGGTACACCTGCATTTTTTATTTTATTTTTTGAGAGGGAAAAAAAATGAAAATAATCATTTTTCTATTTTCATTAACGATAATAACTCAATTCAAGATGCATTTTTTTTCTTTAAAAAAAAAAAATCAATTCCAGATGGATTTGAAGGATGAATCAAGTAGAGCGTTAGCACTATAAAAGAAGAGATTTAAGAGCCTTAAATTTTTTTTTTAGTAAAACTGTCAGACGTTTGCCAATTTCGCTAAAAAAAACTTTAAGATAGTCTTTAAAACCTGAAGTCCTAAAGAACAGTTTAATAGTTAAAGTTGGAATTTGGAGTCATTAGGGGAAAAAAAACTCTATAATTTATTGTTCATATTTTAGAAACCCATATTTTTAAAGCATTACTCACTGACATTCACTGTATTTGTCAAATATATATATATATATATAATAATAATAATAATAATAATTATAAGTGAAGCCGAGAGAAAATTCAATTAGATTTCAAATTGGAATTCAATTAGAGTCTAAGTTTTTAAATTTTTGTTCCAAGTTAGTTAATTCAATGTAAAAATTGAATTTCAATTAGAGTTTAATTTTGCGACATGTGTCCCATCTAATCTAAATTTTTTAATTTTTGTACAAAATGAGTTAATTTAGTGTAAAAAACGAGAAATCCAATATAAGTAAACCATAAAAAACATAATTTTTAAATGATTTTATATTTATGAGTCTTTTTCTTTGTAGAACTAAAAACAATTCAAGTTTATAAGTCATCAGTATATATATATATATATATATATTAATAAGTAAAGCTGAGAGAAAATTCAATTAGATTTTAAATTGAAATTCAATTAAAGTCTAATTTTGTGACACGAGTTCCATCTAATCAAAAATTTTAAAATTTTGAACCAAGTTAGTTAGTTTAGTGTAAATATTGGATTTCAATTAGAGTTTAATTTTACGGCACGTGTTCCATCTAATCGAAATTTTTTGATTTTTGTGCCAAATGAGTTAATTTAGAGTAAAAAACAACGAGTCCAATATAAATAAATCATACAAAACATAATCATATATCTAACACTATATATAAAATTAGAGAAAAAGAGAGTTTGAATTATTTTATATTTATGAGCATTTTTTTTTATAACTAAAAACAATTCATTTGGCAAAAAAAAATTATATATATTAACAGGTAAAGTTTAGAGAAAATCCAATTAGATTCTACAATTAAAGTCCATTTTTGCGTCATGTACAAAAACCAAAGAGTTTAGAATTAATGAACATAAAAATATTTAAAAATGGACAACTTACATTTTCTACCTAATAAAATTCTTAACAAGCTTTTTAAAAAAGTTAAAAAATATATAAGAATGACTATCAATAATATTTAAATTATATATGTAAGATTATTATTTTATGCATTTTAATGTGTATCTTTTAAGTATATCCATGCATACGCATGGGGTTACAAACTAGTACTCATAATGTCAAAGAATTTTTCAATTAGGGTGTGTTTGGTAGAGTGGATTTTAGGGGGTATGGAAAAAAAAATGAGAGAAAATGAGAAGGGAAAACTTTTTGGAGAGTATTTGGTTGAGAGGGAGAGGGGGGAAAAATGATGGTGGGGCTCGGGTGTATTCTCCCCAAGTGCTTCTTTTATTTTTTTGGGACGGTGTCATTTTTGCGCCATGTACAAAAATCAAAAAGTCTAGAATTAATGAACATAAAAATATCTAAAAATGGACAACTTACATTTTCTACCTAATAAAATTCTTAACAAGATTTTTAAAAAGTTAAAAAAATATATAAGAATGACTATCAATAATATTTAAATTATATATGTAAGATTATTATTTTATGGATTTTAATGTGTATTTTTTAAGTATATTCATGCATACGCATGGGGTTAAAAGCTAATACTCATAATGTTAAAGAATTTTTCAATTAGGGTATGTTTTGTAGAGTGGATTTTCGGGAATATGGAAAAAAAGAAGAAGAAGAAAAAATGAGAAGGGAAAACTTTTTGGAGAGTGTTTGGCTGAGAGGGGGGGAGGGCAAAAATGATGGTGGGGCCCAGGTGTATTCTCCCCAAGTGCTTCTTTTATTTTTTTGGGATGGTGCCTCTTTTTTTCCTTATTTCTTTTGATTTCTTGGGGCTGTGGCGTGGTGTTTTGTTTTTAACTAGACATGATTTTGTTTTCTGGACATGATTTTTATTTTTTAATAAATTTGGGTGATTTTTTTTTTGGTTGCTCGTCACTCTTTTGTTTTAATTGGGCATCATTTTTTAATAAAGATATATGAGTAAATTTATACAAACTTACTTTTTCTATCTCTCCACTTTTTTTACTTTTAACCAAACAAAAATGAGGGAAATTAAAATTTTTTCTATCCTTCTCATTTTTCTATGCTCCCACTATTTTATGTTGTAAAAGCTTTATTACTAAAACTGTCTTTTTCTATAAAAAAATAAAATAAAATAAAAACTTTGCCTTCTTTTCCTTTTAACATTATGGTAAGAAATTATATATTTTTAGTGTTAAAAAAAAACTATAATTTCTTACCATAATGTCAAAAGGAAAAGAAGACATATTTACCTCCTTTGAGAGTTTAATTTAATTAGAAACTTGAAGAAAGTCATTCAATTATTAAGTTAGTTCTTTTGGTGTTTTTATAAAGTTAGTATTAATATGGCGTTTTGCATATGGAGACTGAATATATATATATATTCTAGAGTTTTTGCTGTATGCAATGGGAATACTAGATACCTTATAGGAGAGTGGAAACTTTTCAATTATAACTTAGCTTTCCACTTTTTAATTATAACTTAGCTCAACTTCTTTGTGAGAAAAAAAAGCTCAACTTCTGCATGTGAAATAATAATATAATAATCAAATACAAATTTATTGTGGCACAAATAAGTGAATAACAGATATACTAACTAAACATTTGGATGTATATTGAATTTGGAACGACAATTGTTTGATGAATATTAAATTTGGATTATATTTAGGTTCAAGTTGTACTAAATAACAACTTGTTGCGTATGAGATGAGGAGATTGCAGACACATGAAAATAGAGTTAAATATTTAAAGAAGATTGAATATCCTCGTTTTTATTTTTTTAAGTTTAATTCTATGGTAGTTGATTTTCTTTTTCTCATAATTTGATAATTGAGAGTGGAAATATTTTAAAGCCTGGTTTATTGGAAAAATAAAAAAGTATCCGTTTCACTATAAGGCTCTAGACCTTTAATAGATTAAATTTGTTTTTACAATATTAGTGCCATCATAAATTTAGTAACTCTATCCTTTTTTATCTACTTGTTATAGTGGTTCCTATTCCTAATCATGTCCCTGTTTTTAATTTATAATGATAATCTTATCAAAGATTTTGAGTCTTTGAAATTTTTTAAAACTAATGCCAAAATACAATTTACACCCTTAAACTTTGATCAATTGTCATTTTGGTCCACTAAAATTAAAAAGTGTCATGTTAGTCCATTAATTTTGACATTTAGTCAAATTTCTTTCAAAGGATAATAAGAAAAACATCCAATATTGTAAAAATAAATAAAAAAACAAAAAGAAAGCCAATTAGCACTCAGAAAGTGCATTTGGGTACTTGTGGCCCAAAAATTGAATTTTCAACCCAACTCTTGATTTTTTTTGGTTTTTCAAATTTGCAACTTAATCTCGTCCTAATTTGAGATAAACCTCTAAATTGTCAGCTTAAGAGAGTTGGGCTGTTTGGTTTTTTTTTTTTTTTCATCACTCATCACTCATCACTTAAAATACCCCAATTTCTTATACCCCACCCGTTTGGCACATATTTTCAGCTTCTCATCACTCAATTTTTTATACTTTCTGTGGAACCCACTCTTCTTAAAACCACCAAACACAAAGCCAACTACGTGTTCAATTCCAAAAAATAAACAATATTAATGCCACCCATAAAATAAAATAAAATCTCTCTACCTCTTCTTCTTCTTCTTCGTCTCTCTCAAACTCTCTCTCTCTCTCTCTCTCTCTCTCTCTCTCTCTCTCTCTGCGGTTCGTGGTCCAATAGATTGAAAATGGGTCCGATCGTTTTGACTGAGCTGGCAACAGGTCTGAGTGTGTTGGCTAGAGCAGCCCTGGTCAAATCAGTCATGGACCAGAAAGACCATGGCTAGCCCGTTTCCGAGATGCCCAAGTTGTAACGGAACGGGTTAGGTCTCGTGCCTTTGTTCTCGTCACAACAACCACTGCTACAACACACAATGACAAACGACGACGTTTCGCTCCTTAAAAACTCTGAAACCCACCACAGCCACAACAGCAGTAACAGCAACATCAACGTCAATAGCGGCGAAAAGGGAAAAAAGAAAAAGAAAAAGAAAGAAAGAACTGATGCTTGCAGCGAAGAACAGAGAAAAAAAAGTTTGTTTCGTGATGAAGAGGAATAATTTGAGATGATGGATCCTGTGTGAACGGACTAGGGTGAATGGGTCAAAGGACCATGTGGCGCTTAACTGGTTATCACATGGTCTCCAAGAAACCCTAAATGGAAACGACTTCCTTCGCACGATAAACCCTAGTCTACAGAATCCCAATACGAATAGAATTCCAACATTAGGGGGATTCTGGAATATACGCACCAATGGAGATCCTCCCTACAAGGAAAAGACTTGTTGCACAAGTAGGAGGGTTCGATTCTATACTACTATAAAAACCCAAAAACTCTCAGAAAATGGGTACGCATAATTCACTCCAACTCTAGCACTCTAGAGTGGCGAAAAGATTCTAACTTGACTTTCGGAGGGTATTTGGCCGGCACCACACCGGTGCTCTCCGTTAGGTCCTTCCTTGTTTTTGTGCAAGTATTGTAGCGAGCGTACGAGGACTGTGTAGCTCACTGGTGATTTTCTCGGCATCATCAGTTGGCGCCGTCTGTGGGAAAACAGCGACTTGTAAGCCACACAAACGCTTTCCGAACAAAGAGTTGCATGGTAATTACTTGCTCGATGGCAACCACCAACAACATGCAAGGAGACGAGCCGCGACCCACTGCCCTGGAAAGACAGGTCCAAACCCTTACAGCAGCAGTGGAACGTCTCACCCGACAAAATCAAGACTTAGAAGAGCAGATGCGATAGAAGAATGCGGGACACAACACCCAAGAGGAGGACCAAGAAGGTACCAGTGTTGAATGAAGAGACCAAGAGGGGCCGGAAGGAAGTAATGCCCCAAGTAGACCAGAATGACAGGACATGAGCCATCCATCGATCACTGATACGGCTCCACCCCACATTGTTGCGGAGATGCAGATGATGAGAGAACAGATGGATTTCATGATGAACGCTCTCAAAGGGCGAGTATCGAGTGACCTCGACGACTTGGTCCATAGAATGGATTCGCCATTCACAGCATTCGTCACTTATTTCCCCCTTCCATCGAAGTTTCATATGCCACAGGTGGAAAACTACGATGGAAACAAGGACCCGCTGTATCACTTAAAGTCTTTCAATACCTTGATGCACCTTTAGGGGGTACCGGACGAGATCATGTGTAGAACTTTCCCAACCACGCTAAAGGGCCCCACAAGGATATGGTTTAGCAGGCTGACGCCCAACTTAATCAGCACCTTCAAGGAGTTAAGTGCCCAGTTTGCCTCACACTTCATCGGTGGACACAGGTACAAGAAGTCCACTACATGCCTGATGAACATCAAGCAATGAGAAGACAAGACGCTGAGGTCTTACATAACCTACTTTAACAAGGAGGCTTTTTTGATTGACGAAGGAGATGACAAGATACTCATAGCGGCGTTCATTAATGGGCTACAAAAGGTTAAGTTCCTATTTTCTCTATATAAGAACGATCCAAAAACCATGTCGGATGTACTCTACAGGGCTACCAAATATATGAATGCAGAGGATGCATTATTGGCCCGAGAGGAGAAGCCTAGGAAGAGGGAAAGATAGGAAGACGCTCGGTAAGATAGGGGGTGAAAGATGGCTAGAATCGGAGAACAACGAGAAGACCGACACTTCGAACCCCCCACTGGGAAATTCACAAATTTCACACCTCTGACGGCCCCGATCGACCAGGTCCTGATGCAGATCAAGGACGAAAGAGCCTTGACCTATCCCGGTAAGCTGAAGGGAGATCTTAATAAGAGGTCTAGGGACAAGTATTGCCGATTCCACCGCGATCATGACCATGATACATTTGACTGTTACGACCTGAAACAACAAATAGAAACCCTTATCCGATAGGAGAAGCGACAGAGATTCGTCAGCAAGGAGAGGACAGATCAACCATAGGAACAGGCTCCCCGATGGGAGAATGAGCGCCCTAGGCCGCCTGTAGGGGACATAAGAATGATTGTAGGGGGCACGACGGCCACTAGGTTGTCGAAAAAGGCCAGGAAAACTTACCTAAGGATGATTCAGAACGTCCAGCTGACGGGCTCCATACCAAAGATGACATGAATTGACAATCCCGTCATTGGGTTCTCAGAGGAAGATGCCCCGCGTCTTCACCACCCACATGACGATGCACTCGTAGTCAGCATACGAGTAGGAGATTACAATATGCACCGTATTATGGTCGACAATGGCAGCTCGACTGACATCCTTTACTACCCGGCATTCCAACAAATGAGGATTGATAGAGAATGACTGATTCCAATGAATGCTCCGCTCATTGGATTTGGAGGAACACGGGTCTTCCCACTTGGGACAGTCACATTATCTATGATGGTAGGCGACTACCCCCAACAGATCACTAAGGACGTAACCTTTCTTGTGGTCGATTGCTCGTCCGCGTACGATGCCATCATAGGGCGGCCTACCCTCAACTCATGGAAGGCTGTAATCTCAACTTACCACTTGATTATCAAATTCCCTACAGATTACGAGGTAGGAGAACTGTGCAAAAATTAGGTGGCTGCGCTCGAATGCTACATAGCAATGATGGAGATGGATGACCACCTCCAGATCACCAACATAGAAGAAAATCGAACAACCACAGAGCCCATGGAAGAGCTCGAAGAGATACCCCTCGATGACTTTAGAAATGATCGAACAACGAGGATTGGTACCCTCGCCAGCCTAACGGTTCGCCAAGCGCTGACAGCCTTTTTCAGGGATAACCGGGACGTATTTGCTTGGAGTCATGAAGACATGTCGGGGATAGATCCCACCATTATGGTGCACAGACTGAACGTATCACCCACCTTCACACCCATCCATCAGAAGAAAGGGGTATTCGCCCCTGAATGAGACCAAGCTATAGCGGAGGAAGTTCGCAAGCTACAAAAGGAAAACTTCATTAGGGAAGTCTACTACCTCGACTGGCTGGCAAATGTGGTAATGGTCAAGAAAGCCAGCGGAAAGTGGAGGATGTGTGTTGATTTCACGGACATGAACAAGGCATATCCAAAAGATAGTTACCCTCTCCTGCGGGTTGATATCCTGGTTGACTCTACGGCACAACATCAGTTGCTGAGCTTCATGGACGCTTTTTCAGGCTACAACCAGATCAGGATGGATGAAGCCGATCAGGAGAAGACTTCGTTCGTCACCAGCCAAGGCCTTTTCTACTATAAAGTAATGTCATTCGGCCTTAAGAACGTAGGGGCGACGTATCAAAGGCTAATGAACAAGATGTTCGCGTAGCAGATTGGAAGTAACATCCAGGTCTATGTAGACGATATGCCGGTAAAAAGCAGAAGGGAAGAAAACCACTTGGAGGACCTCAGAGAAACATTTGACACCCTTCGCTCCTAAAACATGAAACTCAATCCAAGAAAATGTGCTTTTGGAGTGACGGTAGGAAAGTTCCTAGAGTTCATGGTGTCTCAAAGGAGCATTGAGGCCAACCCGGACAAGATCCGAGCCATAATGGAGATGGCACCCCCAAGGAATGTCAAAGAAGTCCAAAACCTCAATGGCAAGATAGCAGCACTCAACAGATTCGTATCAAGGGCGACGGACAAGTGTCTGCCATTCTTCTGAATGCTAAAGAAATCTTTTGAATGGACGATCGAATGTCAGCAAGCATTCGAGGATCTGAAGGCTTATCTCTCATCTCCTCCGTTGCTGAGTCCTTCCCAGCCTGGGGAAGTATTGTTCCTCTACTTAGTAGTAGACGATCGAATGTTAGCAAGCATTCGAGGATCTAAAGGCTTATCTCTCATCTCCTCCGTTACTGAGTCCTTCCCAGCTTGGGGAAGTATTATTCCTCTACTTAGTAGTATCCTTGGCGGCCGTCAGTGCAGCGTTAGTCAGGGAAGAAGATAAGGTACAAAAGCTCGTGTACTACACAAGTCGTGCGCTTCGAGGTGCTGAAGGGAGATACCCACCAATGGAGAAGGTCGCCTTCACTCTAGTTACTGCAGCTCGCAAGCTCAAGCCCTACTTCCAGGCTCACACGATGATTATCCTAACGGACAAGCCTCTAAGGTGAGCAATGATTAATCCTGAAGCTGCCGGGCGAGTGGCGTTATGGCAATTGAATTAAGCGAATTCAACATACAATATCGCCCCGCACTGCCATTAAAGGACAGGTGGTCACCGACTTCATTGCAGAATTCATCAACGTAGAAGGACAAGGGGTAGAAGAGGTCCCACAATGGAGCATCCATACAGACGAATCCTCCAATAAGCAAACAGGTGGAACTGGAGTGATTCTCCATAGCTCGGAAGGGGATAAGATCGAATGCATGGTCCGTCTAGACTTCCTTACAATGAACAATGAAGTGGAGTATGAAACTTTAGTAGCAGGATTGGACCACGCCGTGGCCGCAGGAGCTGAAAATTTGATCCTCTACTGTGATTCCCAAGTGGTGATAAGTCAAGTTAACGGAGAATACTACTGCAGGAATGAACGGATGAAAAAGTATCTAGAACAGGTGAAGGACCGGGTCAAAAATCTCCGAGCCAAGTTCATTCAAATCCCAAGGAAGGAGACCAAGCACGCCGACCGACTCGCCAAAGCAGCGTCAGCAGAACATATGGTCATCCCTAGCCAGGTACTATCCTTTGTTCAAGTCTCACCACTGATAAACTGCGTCAGTGTACAGGAGGTTGGATTCGAGAACTGTTGGACACACCAATAGTGTCCTACCTGAAGGAGGGTGTGCTGCCAAAAGAGAAAGAGGCTGCCAGAAAATTAAAGGTCCAAGATGCTCGGTTCATCCTGATCAAATACGTTCTCTACAAAAGAGGATTCTCCCGACCTTACCCAAGGTGTCTCGGCCCTGAAGAAGCAAATTATGTTATTAGAGAAGTTCACGAGGGAATTTGTGAGAACCACTCGGGATCGCGCTCGTTAGTACAAAAGCTGATCAGGGCAGGATACTATTGGCCAACCATGCAAAAGGATGCCCATGCATATGTGAAGGCTTGCGACAAATGTCAGAGATTTGGCAACCTCATTAAGCAACCAACAGAGGAACTTACCCTTATGACGGCCTCGTGGCTGTTTGCTCAATAGGGGCTAGATATCATGGGTCCATTCCCAACAGCAGCAAGGTAGCTAAAGTTCTTAGTGGTCGACATTAACTACTTCACCAAATGGGTAGAAGCGAAAGCCTTAGCCACTATTACAGAAAAGAATATATGAAGTTTCGTATGGAGGAACATCATATGCAGGTATGGCATACCTAGAGTACTTGTCCCAAACAATGGGAAATAGTTCGACAACGATGCATTCAGAGATTTCTGCTCGAAACTGGGTATCAAGAACCATTACTCATCACCCGCCCATTCCCAGGCCAACGGACAAGTTGAGGTGACGAACCGATCCTTACTCAAAATAATCAAGACTCGGCTCGAGGGGGCAAAGGGTATATGGCCAGAGGAGCTGCCAAGTGTTTTATGGGCATATAGGACAACGGTACGAACACCTACAGGAGAGACCCCGTTTCAGTTAGCATACGGGAGTGAGGCGGTCATCCCGGCAGAAGTGGGACTTACAAGCTACAAGGTGGAAAACCATGACGAAAGCAAACACGATAAAACCATACGCCTGTAGCTAGACCTGGTGGATGAAGTGAGAGCAACAGCTGAGCAAAGATTAGCATGGTACCAGAATCTCATGGCCAAGCACTATAACTCCAAGATCAAACACAGAGACTTCTAGGTAGGAGATCTTGTCCTAAGGAAGGTAATGGGCATCACAAGGGACGCCTCCTAAGGAAAGCTAGGACCTAACTGGGAAGGAACATACAGAATTGCGTCGTGGTATAGGAATGGGACCTACCACCTGGAAACACTGGACGAAAAAAAGCTACATCACCCATGGAATACGGAGCACCTGAAGAAGTACTACCAGTAGACGAGTAGCAACACCTCCTCATTGCCAGTTTATTTCTTTCTAGTTTTATAGTTTTTATTATCTACCTTTTAAGCCCAAGGGCAAGTTTCTTTTTATTTTTAAGAACAATTTCTACGCATGAACTACCATTATAATCAAAGGAATATTCAGATATAATTGATGTGTTTTTCTACGAAATTTATTAAGTCCATAAAGTGGACGGTTCATCCCTGAAGGATGGATAGTTTGTAAAGTCCATAAAGTGGATGGTTCATCCCTGAAGGATGGATAATTTGTAAAGTCCATAAAGTGGGCGGTTCATCCAATTGGGACAGATAACTTATTAAGTCCGTAAAGTGGACGGTTCATCCCATTGGTACGGATAATTTATTAAGTCCATAAAGTGGACGGTTCATCCCATTGGGACGGATAATTTGTTAAGTTAATAAAGTGGATGGTTCATCCCATTGGGATGCATAATTTGTTAAGTCCATAAGTGGACGGTTCATCCCTGAAGGATGGATAGTTTGATAAGACCATAAGGTGAACAATTCATCCCAGAAGGTTGGATATATTTTTTGTTAAGTCCAGTAGAGTGGACGAATATAAAGATGGTCCATTAAGTGAACGGTTTATCCCATCATGAGGACAGATCTTTCATTAACAAACAATTCTTCGCATAAAAGAATGGATGGACCTACTAAGTTATTACTAATCCGTAAAGTGGACAGACTCAAAAGCATAATGCAAACGGGTCCACAAGAGCCATCCACAAAAGACCTATAAAATTCGCAACGTAGATGGGTAAAAAAGGACGGACCAATTGCACCTATTAAGCAAAGATGATAGACGGATAACAGAATAAGTTAACCAATAATACTTAAAGCCCCAGAAAGAGCGTTGTTCATACAAGAAAAGTCACAATTAAAACATCAACTGTCCCCCCCCTACCCAAAAAAAAAAAAAAAAAAAACCTACACAACTAGGATGGGAGTTTCATCTTTCCCCTCAACCAACAAGTTCTTAGAATGATGGGCCTGATCATCATTTTTTTTAGCTTGGCTTTCAACATTAATTCTATCACCATGGGTATCCTTGACAGGGGCATTCTCAGCAAAAAGTTCATCCTTACTCTCGGAATGGATGGGCTGAACTGATGTTTACTCCTGAACATTGATGTTGACAGTAGACACGTCCAGGTCAGGATATAAAGTCTTCACTTGATGGAGGGCGTCATCAAAGCCTTCACCATAAGAGACTTCTAGCTCTGAGAGAAGGGCGTTGGAGTTACAATACTCTCGTACAGCAACTTCCTTCGCTGGACGGATTTGGTTCTTGGCATCACGAATTTCCTTCTCCTTGTCTTCCAAGACTTGTCTCAATTGCTCCGACAGCTTTGAAAACTCGTCCCTAGCTTGCTCCACCATGAGAAGCTTCTTTTCTTGGACCACCTTTCAGGCCTTGAGCTCGTTCAGCTCATCCTCCGTCAACGTTGCCTTCTTATGTATTCGGTCCAACGTCGTCTCATGATTTAAACACCGTCCCATTAGCCCCTTTATCATAACCATAGCCTGAAAAAAGGAAAGGAATTAGTTCCAAACTAAGAAGTAAGGACGGATGAAAAGTGAACAGGCAAGATTACCTGAGCAATACTAAAAAGCCCTGTCTCCCCCATCACCTCCATCAAGTGGTTGCTTAAGTCCTCATAATCTTCAGATGTTATGACGGACGAAAGCCTCTCCAAGGCGTATTTGAAGTCCTCTCGAAGGTGGATGGACGGCTTCTCCCGTGTAGTGGACGGACCCTTCATGAAGCCTTTTCTGCTCCATGTTTTGCAGGGGTAATCGTCTTTGCACCCTCAGCCTCTAGCCCCACGACGGGCTCCAATATAATCTTTGGCCTTTTTGGTCCACGGTCCTGTTTCGGTGGCACCTTCCTTTTGGTAGACGGGTTGTTTGGATCTGTCCCCTTAGGGATCTGACCTTCCTCCTCCTTATTCTTGGCCGCCTGTGCCTTAATCATGGCCCTCTTCTTAGCAGCGTCCATTTCTGCAAAAAAGGACGGGCATACTTAGTTCCCCAGTAAAGAAGAAACACAAAATTCACAAGTATAGGTAACGGACTTACGTTGGCGCACTTGGGTGTTGTAACGACGGGCTGCAGGGGTAGGCTCTGGTCCGTCATAATACCAGTAAATGGTATCTAGTGCGACCAATTTGGCCTAGGTCCTCTCCTCTAGTTTTGTTTTGGCAAAAATTCTTTCCAAAAAGCTCCACTGCTCATGTGTAACTTGTGGACGCTCCCGAACTGCAAAATGAGGACGGTTAAAGAACTTTGAACAAATTAAAGAGACCACGATTGTCTACGAAACTTGTGCACTATAGGACGGGTGCATACCAGACAGAGATAGTATGCCCTAGGTTGTGTTGACGGGCATGTGCTCTGTGTCCTCTGGACGGCACATCCACTCATTCCCCTCAAGGAAGAAGTACCGATTCTTCCAATTCCTATTTAAGTCCAGGGTCTCGTATACGAGCCTCAACAATGGGCTCCTAGGCACAAAACTATACATGCTCTTTGACTTTTTTATTTCATTTGGACGGTATCAATAGAGGAACTCTCGCACTGTCAACCTCGTTGCACCATCAGTCATAGTCCCGTACAGGACCTCCATGCCTGGGGAAACCTGAGCCCAGCCTTTAGCATTTGCTCATACACCCCGACGCCCCCCACTCCTTCATAATAACACTTCTCCGAGTCGTATGGTAGATGGATAGGGATGTTATCTGGTATTTGGTATTTGGCCCTAAGTGTCTTGAAATGTGGCTCTTTGATTGTGGAATTAAAATCATTCACCGTCCACAGGGATAGCATGATGAACTCCCTAAGTCCATCAGGACCCACGACGGACTGAATTGGGGGCTCAGCATCGTCTAGACCGTCACTGGAATCTTCTGGGCCATCCATCTCCAGATCCTCATCTCTTGAGGATGGAGAAGGGGCAGATGGACTTCGCTTTTCAATCGGACCATTATGATCTTTGTGACTTGACGGGTACACTTCCTCATAGCCCTCCCCGTCACGGACAAATGACTGGTTACTTGACGCACTAGACATAACCTACATGCGACGGTAAAACCTAAGGCTGACGGGTCTACAATTGATGACGGTAGTGCAAAATCTAAGATAAAATGAAGTCTATGAAAAGAAAATTTTCTTCTAAAATGGGAGGAGGAAAATACTCACCGAAGTTGGAAGATGTTGTAAAGAAGCGTTGGTGACGGATGCAGTGACTGGACGGCTTCGTTTGTTTGACAAAGATGACGAAGGTGCTCTGTCACAGATTTCAGCAGAAAGTGAAGAAATGAGAGGAAGAAAGTTTGGCTTATATAGAGGGACGACACGGAAGACAAAGGGACGTTTCGATCCAAGAGAATGGCCAGTCGTTGAGCGCCACGTGTTCGGTGTCATAAATGATTTCAGACCAGCCTGTCAAAGATCACAGGCCTTTCCATGGGTCTAAATTGAACCGTCACTCCACGGGCCTTTCCACTCAGAGATCACGGACCCATGGGGTGAAGGGGGCAACTAAAGAGGAATAATTTGAGATGACAAATCCTGTGACAAATCTTGTGTGAACGGATTAGGGTGGACGGGTCAAAGGACCATGTGGCGCTTAACTGGTTATCACATGGTCTTCGAGAAACCCTAAATGGAAACGACTTGCTTCGCACGATAAACCCCAGTCTACAGAATCCCAATACAAATAGAATTCCAACATTAGGAGGATTCTGGAATATACGCACCAATGGAGATCCTCCCTACAAGGAAAAGACTTGTTGCACAAGTAGGAGGGTTCGATTCTACACTACTATAAAAACCCAAAAACCCTCAGAAAACAGGTACGCATAATTCATCCCAACTCTGACACTTTAGAGTGGCAAAAAGATTCTAACTTGACCTTCGGAGGATATTTTGCCGGCACTACACCGGTGCTCTTTGTTAGGTCCTTCCTTGTTCTTGTGCAGGTATTGTAGCGAGCGTATGAGGACTGTGTAGCTTACTGGTGATTTTCTCGGCATCATCACGTGATTTTTTTTTTATGGGTTTGAGATGAGAAATGCGAAAAGGAAGGAAAAAAAGAAAAAAGAAAAGAAAGAACTGGTGCTTGGCGAAGAATAGAGAAAGAGAAAGAAAAGAGACAAAAGAAAGAAAAGTGGAAAAAAGAAAAAGAAAAAAAGAGGAGAGTGAAGTCATAACTCTGTTTCCATAACTTGAAAACACCTAAAATGTGTTTTCAGTTTTCAGTTTCCATAACTCATCAATCAAAAATCAGAGAATTGAGTGATGAAAACAAAACTTGAAAACAAATCCAAACAAACTTTCTCTCCGTGGGTCCCACCATTTTTGAGTTATGGATGATGGAAACAGAGTTATGAGTGATGGAAACACAAAAACTAGACAGCCCCTTAGGCCCTGTTTGGTTTTATTTTTTTTCATCACTCATTACTCAATTTTCGTCACTCATCACTCATCAATCCTCACTCCTCACTTAAAATGCCCCAATTTCCTAATACCCACCCGTTTGGCAACTGTTTTCACTTAACATCACTCAATTATTTCTATTGTTTTGTGGGACCCACACATTGACCAAAGAAGACTTTTTTTTTCCTTCATCTTTCTCTGGAACAGCTGCGAGATCGGGAGGTCGAGCTCGTGAAATCGACCGGCCTCTCCTTTTTTTTTTCCCCTTCATCTTTCTCTGGAACAGCTACGGCGAGGGAGGTCGAGCTCGTGAAATTGAAGTGATTGTTCTCCATTTTTTTTCCCTTCGTCTTTCTCTGGAACAGCTACTGTGAGGGAGGTCGAGCTCGTGAAATTGAAGTGATTGTTCTCCATTTTTTTTCCCTTCGTCTTTCTCTGGAACAGCTGCGGTGAGGGAGGTCGAGCTCATGAAATCGAGAAGCAGCAGTGACGAGGGAGAGGGTGGCAGCCACGGAGGATGTTTGTGGGTTTGTGAAATCGTGAAGTAGCGGCGGCTATGGAGTCAGACCCATGGTGAACATGTTTGTGGGTTTGTGTTTCTGTGTTAGTGTGTATGATTTAACTCATGTGTTTATGGGTTTGATTTTCTGAGTTTGAGAAATCGGTATCCGTGTGTTTTTTTTTTTTTTTTTTTTTTGATAAAGTATATTTGGTGTTTCTGTGAAGAAGAAAAGAAAGAAAAAAAATGAAGAAGAAGAAAAAGAAAGAAAGAAAGAAAGAACGAACTGAAGAGCAGAGAAAGAAGAAAGAAAAGTGGAGAAGAAAGAAAAAAAAAAGAGTGAGTCAAAAGTTGCAGCTGGTGGGTCCCTCAATGTGTGTTTAATTATGGAAATGCTATTGAAAACGGAGTTATGGAAACTGAAAACACCTAAAATGTGTTTTCAATTTCCATAACTCATTACTCAAAAATCAGAGAATTGAGTGATGGAAACAATAACTGGAAACAAAATCCAAACAAGCCTCTCAGTTATGGGTCCCACCATTTTTGAGTTATAAGTGATGGAAAGAGAGTTATGAGTTACAGAAACATGAAATCCAAACACCCCCTTAGTAACTCACTCCAACTCATCAACCAAGGGTTTCCCCTCTCTTTAAATAGAGGAGTGATCCTCACTTTTAAAGCACAATTCAACTTTTGATTCTTTGAGAGAGCTTTTGAAAAAGAGTTATTCGGTGATTGCTGATCCTTTTTGTTAATCATAACATTTTATCCCCTCTAAACTTCTAAAGCTACAAAATTTATGACTTCCTTAACATAAATTCGTCTCAAAGTAAGCTCCAATCACTTCCTATTATCAAAACATCGACAATCTATTGTTACTCAGTCAAAATTCCTGAAAAACCGAAGGAAATTTCAAGAGAACCATTGAATAGATAAGGTGCTACCAAAATTTTAAAGCTTGAAGAAAGGAGGTGTTGTCCAAATTTCCAACCATCCAAGGAACTTTGAAGGGAGGAGTTGTTGCCTGTGGCCCAATCTTGAAGAACGTTCGATCCTATTCTTGAAGTCAATCGTGCATGCATATATAAAATCCAAATCGAAGTGGTGTCAAACTTTTGTTTTAGAATTGCTTTAAACATGTTTGTGATTGATGATATGGTATGATTTAGAATCAAGCATGCTAGCTTTGTATTAGGACTTTCACTTGATCACATGCCTTCAATATTGTTTAAAACACTTTTTCAAAATCCTAAATTTTCAACTCCTTTATATGTTTATGTTGGGTTTAGAATTGATCCAGTGAATTGACCAATCATCCAATTTCATTAATTAGATTAATTTCATGCAAGATTCAATTACTAAGCGGAATGCACAACCATTTCATGTAAGCTAAATGCAGTGGAAAATAAAATAACAAAATAATATGGTCACGATGGAAACATCCTAGCAGGCAAAACCCCATTGGGTGATTATATAGGTCACCACTCTTGATTAATCCATTAAACAATAATTGAGGTTACAAGTATAGAGATTACCCAATACCAATACCTACAATTGTAGAACCTACTAACACTAGTTCAACTCTAATATGGATGGACTAAGATTAATAGTAGACTTTTTTGGTTAGCATAGATTTCCTATCAACGTCTAATAGTTGAACAAATCTCCTATCAATGTGACAACTCCTGTAAAGTTGTGATTTACAACTATGTTTTATGTTGGCTTTATTTCATGACAAAAACTGTTGTAATTGCAATAATTTATTTCTTTGTATTTTGTGGGATTTTATTATATTGGGTTTAGTATTAAGTTGGGGAAGAATCAAGCATGCAATGAAGATCAGTGCAATTTGGCGACTAGCTCGCAAGAAGCTCGCGAGTAAAGCAACCCACAAAAAGGCCACGTAAGAAGCACATGTTGGAAGCTAAAGAGTCAAGTGTCAAGTTGCATTTCGCAAGTACTTTGTGAGAGATGCCATCTTGCGAGGTATTCGCGAAACTCTCTGCCTGGAGGATTTTAAGTGTGACTTTCTTACCCTTCACCTATACTATATATATCCTCATTACCCACAAAAGTAAAAAAGGCTATTCAGAGAGAAAACCCTAGATAAGTTTCTACAACACAACACACCCACTTTTTGGAGAGAGAGCTACTCATCCTTTAGTAAGAAATCATTGTAGTCTTTTCTTATTCCCTCTCCCATTGTTATACCTTGAGAGGAGATTTGTATCCAAACACAACTTACACCTATTCAGAGTGTAGAGAGTGTTTTGGAACTTGGAAAGCATTTGGGATTTGCCAAAAGAAGTCGGTAAGGCTTGGCGGATGCAATTGAGCGATATTGCGAGATTCGGAAAGCTAGTGAAGACAAGACTCCAAGAAGTCGGTTGGTAGCAGGAGCTTGGAGAGCTCAAGTACATTAGGTAGACTAGGCTTGGAGGGTCTTTTGTTATTTGTATTCTCCAATTTATTCACTAGTGGATCGATTTCGACTTGGAGGGTCATGGAGAGGCTTTTCGTCGAGTTTTTCGGTTTACTCTTCGATAACACGTCTTGGTGTTATCTTGTGTTTGCATCTCTCTTCCTTACTCTTTAAGCTTTTCTTTTATTGTTCATTGTGGTTGAATATGGCTTAGAGTAGTGTTACCGGTTTATTGTGCTCATTTACTCTTGTTCTGCACTTTGATAAGTTAGAGTAAAAGCAATCTAGTTGTAATTTTTAATTTGGGGTCTAAACAAGCATTAGTGTTTTCACACTAAATTGTGCTTTCAACTCCTTACAACAACTTTTGATTGATGTAGATGGTTGGTGCAAAGTTCTTCGCAGCAATACACTTCAACAGATGAACCATAAGTATCTTGGTTCAAAACAACCACAAGGTTGCAACAACTTCTTAATGATACGAGTTTTGTGTGTGTGTGATTATAGCTCTTAAAAATAGTATTTAAGTCATACTGGAACCTTAGTGCGAAAATCCCAATGCTGCCACGTCATCTAAACTAAATATGAAATTCTACATAATCAAAGCTCGATCAATCGGTTGCTATCGAGACTTCTATTGAGACAACAGTTACAACACTAGTTTGAGTATTCTTGAGCTTGTTCTAATTGTGTCTTCAATTGATACCACTTAAACACTTAGTGAACAATCTAAACTATGACTTAATTACATCAAAAGTGCATTTAGACTCAGATATGCCAACTCATACAAAAAATGATTATAACAAATTATAACATGCTTTTTTTTAAAGATATGTTTGGATGCATTGATAGAGTGACATGGTCATGGCCCCTACATTCTTGAAGGTTGATTAATCGGGCAAAGTGGATGCCTAATACATTCCCACTCCAGAACTTAGCCTTTGATCTTAGAACAATAGTTCTAGAGTATGTCTTATCAATGAAATTTTCAAGGAAATAAAAATAATGTAATTTTTTAGGTTGCATCTAGGAAAAAAGCCATGTAATTTTCCTTTATATATTCTAAAAGCTCGATAGTAAAACTACTAGAGCTGACTAAGACCCCCTAACTTTAAATTAGGGGTTAAATGCTTTTAATCTACTCTACTATATGCAGAATTAGAGCAATCAATGCGCAATTAACCCAGACTACTTCCTAGTGCATGGACATACATAATTAACAATTAAGTATAAAACACAAGGAGTAAGGGAAGAGAGATGCAAACACAAGATAACACCACGATGTGTTGTCAAAGAGGAAAACCGAAGTGCTTGGTGTAAAAACCTCATTGCGGCCTTTCAAGCCGGATCAATCCACTAGTGAATCAGTTGGAGTACAAAGATTACAATATAGACCTTCCAAGCCTAGACTACCCTCTGTACTTAGACCCCTCAAGTCTCAACTACCAACGGGCTTTACCGAGTATTGTCTTCACTAGCTTTTCAGATCCCGCAATTAGCACTAATTGCATCCACCATAGAATGACATAACCCAATACTTCCCAAAAGCTCCAAAAAAACTCACACACTCAGAATGTGTGAGGTATGTATTTGGGCTAAGAACCTCTCAATGGATATGGAATTAGAGAGGAAGGAGTATGAGGAAAACTAAGAGAAATGTGTAAAGGATTGTAGGTAAGCAATCTCTAACTCTTCAATGTATTTCTAGGGTTTTTTCTCTGAAATTATCCTTACAATTTTGTGGGTAATATGGGCTTTATATTATGGGTAAATAATGAGGAAAGTCACACAAAACTGGCTGGCAATGCATCTTGCAAGTCAGGTCACAAGTTGGCCAAGTCGCGAGCCACTTGCAAGATGCCCTCAACACTTGAACCTTTCAACTTCCAGTATGTGCTCCTCACGTGACCTTTCTCAGGTTACTCCACTCACGAGTCAGTTGCAAATTATCCTACTCTTCATAGTTCTTCACCAATTTCTCACACTGAACCCATTACATTGAATCCCATAAACATACAGGGAAATGATTGATGAATTACAATCAAATTTGACACGGAATTAATGCCAACAAAACCTAATTGAAAATCACAACTTTACATATTCCATTAAATGTAAATTTTCAATTTGACAATAAAATGAGGTGTAGTTTTCTTATTTTTTATAAATTAATAAAATAAGTGGCAACTCCATGTAAAAACCTCAATCCGAGGGGGTAAAATGTCAT